>CP141133.1:18830228-20030228 GCA_035236585.1 Warburgia ugandensis | reverse complement strand
CCTCGTTCCATCCTAGGATACAAAATACAAAGTCATCCACCTATATTCTTCCATGTAAACAAATTCAGTACACAAATATAACATAAGCAAATTTAAGGCCATTATAAACATATACAATGTTAGAAAATAAGAAAAAGCAAAACGTGGTACTTAGTAGCGATCAGTCAAAGGGGTGAATATATATTGAAAACTTCTAGAGAATATTTGAAGCTGGAACTTTCTCTCTTTCTTTTTTTTAATCAACAAAAAGGTTGAAACAAACTATCCAAAACCTGTCATCCTAATTCCTATATCTACTTGAAATGACCAAGCCTAATGATGAGAGGTTCCTTGTTGTCTGTAACCAACTACACTAGACAATTTTTTGTTGTAATATTTTACTTTTTTTAGTAAAACAAATTGTTGTACTTTGATCATAGGAGACAAACATATTAGAAACTATGTATAACAATTGTATAAATTCAACTCTCAAAATATGATTTGAGTCTTGTTCAGCGGGCATGCTCTTAAGCATAAGAAGAAGTCCATGCCCTTATTTTCATGCATGGAGAAACTTTTTTAATAGATCTAAGCCATTCATCATGCTTAAAATAACTTAGATAGGTTAAAGATCAAAGTTATATTCACTGCATGCTTTTAGCCTATTTTTTCTTTTAGCAAAAAATAGTCACCATCCATTTTAATTAATTTTTTCAAAGGCCCAAAACAAGTAGTTAAGATCATTAAAATGCACTTATTTTAAATAGGTCACCTATTTTTGGGATGGAGAACATGATGAATGACTTAAATCTACAAAATGAATATCATGTACAAGAAAAGAAGGGTGTGGACTTCTTCTTACTCTATGCCTATTGGATTCACATGACTTTTAGGAGAATCCTGATAAGCATACATGCTTGATAGGAGAGGAAGGTGTATGCATCCATTTTTCCACCCAAGGCAACACTTTTATTGCAGATCTAAGCTGTTCAAAATGCCATAGATAGGCTAGAGTTACAAATTATAACTCTTTTTAAGACACTAGAATCATCTAATCATCTTGATTTTTTTTATATATTTTTTTTACAAGATATTAGAATCCCTAGCAATCATATGTGTTGAATCGCCCATAGATGAGGTGTTTTCATGCAAAAGGATGTGCTTCTATAGCAAATGTTAGGATGTTTCCAGGGATTTTGAGTGATGAAGGAGAAGCTAAAGTACTTATCCTTCCCCATCCAATACTAAGGGAGTGAGTGTTAGTGATTAACAATTGCCTCACTCTATCATCAACAACTTAGATTGCCTACACTTGAGATTGTTGGGCCACCACATAGTCCCTACTTAATGAATTCAAATTAACTAATCACTATCTGTCTAATAAGTTTTCTTCAAACTATCAAACATCTAGTAATGCAAAGAATGTTGGGACCACCAGGTTAGAGCTCATTAAATGGTAATTTTAAACTTAGAGATCTATAGAATTGCTCATTTGATCATGACATCAATAACCCAACCTAGAGTATTGTTTGTAGCCTAATCCTTCATCAGAAGTAATTGCATAAGCTTATTTTACCTAGAACTCTATCTTTTTTTTCCTTTTTCTATAAAGTGAGAATTATTAATATAAAAATTAAAATTAAAATGCAGTGATACACATAACAAGACCACCAACCAACATACCAAAAACCAAGCATAAAACATGCTACATGTGAACGCTAATCAAACTTACTTTCAAATTATCATCTCTAAGGGCATGCTAGATGGAACTCTCATTTGGTGGATTAGGATTAAAAAAATTTAGTAAGCTAAAAGTCAAAGATAATTGAGAATGATTTATAACATTTACCTATCCACTTTGCCAATTATGTTTACTACTCTAAGCAAGAGCTATAAATGATTTTATAAGTCAAATATTCATATCCTTATATTAGTTTATCATTAAGACTCAAATCTTCCTTAAGAAAATTTTATCTTGATTAATTATTAACATCTTGTTCATCGTATTTGGTTTTACATATGTGATGAGATAATATCAGGGAATATGATTCTAAATCAAATCTTACAGAGAGAGAGAGAGAGAGAGAGAGAGAGAGAGAGAGAGAGAGAGAGAGAGAGAGAGAGAGAGAGAGAGAGAGAGAGAGAGAGAGAGAGAAGGGGAGCCTCCATGCAATGGTAGAGTTAATGTCTTATGACTTTGAGGTCACAAGTTCAAGGCATGAAAACAGCCTTTTGCAAAATGCAAGTTAAGGCTATGTATAGTTCACCTCTTACTCGAACCCCACATATGTGGGAGCTTTGTGCACCAGGACTATCCTTTTGCGTTAGGTAGCCAATCGGCAAGGGGAAAGTTGAAGATGATTCTATTATTTCTTTCTTACAAACGAATATGCATTTGTATATTAGTTTGTGAGGAAGAAATGAAAATCATGTCCATCTTCTTAAAATATGGTTACCCTTGCGTGAGGTAGCCAGCTGGCAAGGGTGAAGCTGAAGATGATTTTAATGAAAATCATCTTTAGCTTTTTAAAACTATGACAACCCCAACACAACATGAATCGAAAACTGACATTCGCTCACGCTAGGGTGTTCCCGATAAGCGACACAATGCATCGGATCCCAGGTGCGGTGAAAAATAGGCAAGGGTAGCTAGGGCGTTCTCCCAGAAGCGACACGCTACATTGGATCTCAAGTGTAGTGAAAAATGGGCAAGAGCTACTAGAGCGGCCCCTCGGAAGTGACGCCCTGCATTAGAACTTAGGTGCAATGAAAAGTGGTCATGGGTTTATACCATGGAGGTCGAGAAAGGTGATAGTAAATAGGGTATCTCTAGAACATAAGATTCGTATCGCCACATGGAATATAGGGACATTGACAAGTAAGAGTTTGGAGTTAGTAGACACGATGAAACATAAGAGAGTCAACATCGCTTGTATCCAAGAAACCAAGTGGAAAGGGGCTAAAGCTAGAGCAATAGATGGGTATAAATTATGGTATGTAGGAAAGGAAAATAACACAAATGGCGTATGAATAATAGTGGATAAGAAATTAAAGGATAAAATTGTGGACGTTAAAAGAATCAGTGATAGAATTATAATAATAAAAATTATTCTAGGAGAGCAGATTATAAATATTATAAGTGCATATGCACCACAAGTAGGGTTACAAGATATAATCAAGAGACAGTTTTGGGAAGATATGGAGGGAATCATGCAAGAAATTCCCAATACTGAGGGGATATTTATAGGAGTAGACTTAAATCACCATGTAGGAAAAGATAAGGAAGGATATGATAGAATACACGGAGGGTATAGTATAAGTGAACGAAATGAGATGGGGGAAAATATCCTAGATTTTGCTTTGTCATATAACCTATCTATCGCAAATACACTCTTTAATAAGAGGGATGAACACTTAATAACCTTTAAAAGTGGACTTCATAAAAGCCAAATATACTTCTTTCTACTTAGGAATAATGAATGATCTATATGTAAGGATTGTATAGTGATACTTGGTGAGAGTTTAACCTCACAACATAGGTTAATGGTTATGGATATTTATATCAAAAGATGAAATAAAAGAACTGAACTTAATACACATCCAAAAACTAAGTGGTGGAACTTAAAATGGGAGAAAATAACCTCATTCAAAAATAAGTTGATGGTAGAAGGAAATTGGAACTATGAAACAGAAGTAAATAACATGTGGACCAATATGGCTGAGTCCATTAAGAAAGTGGCAAAAGATGCCTTAGGAGTATCTAAAGGTAAAAGGCTATTAACAAAGGAAACATGGTGGTGGAATGAAACAGTGCAAAAATCTATTAAAGAAAAACAAATGCATTTTAAAGCATGGCAGAAGATTAGAAATAATGAAAACCATGAACAATATAAGAATGCTAAAAACATTGTTAAGAGAATAGTAAGTGAGGCTAAACTTAAAGCATATGATGAGCTCTATAATAGACTAAGAACAAGAGAAGGTGAGAAAGATATGTTTAAACTTGCAAAAGTAAGAGAACAAAAGGGTAAGGACTTAGAGCATGTTAGGTGCATTAGAAGCAATGATCAAAGGGTATTAGTCAAAGATGATGAGATCAAACAAAGGTGGGAAACATACTTTCAAAAATTGTTAAATGACAATGGCCCTGAGAATATAGGGATTGAAAATACTATAAATCTAAATAACATTGGATATTATAGATATGAACGCAGGATTAGAATACCTGAAGTAAAAGAGGCCTTGAGAAAGATGAAATTATGAAAGATCATGGGGCCTGATGGTATACCAATAGAGGTTTGAAAGCATATGGGAGATATTGGGATAGTTTGGTTGACCAAGTTGTTTAACAAAATTATAAAATCAAAGAAAATGCCTGATGAGTGGAGGAAAAGCTCTATTGTACCAAGCTATAAGAATAAATGAGACATTTAGAGTTGAACTAATTATCAAGCGATCAAACTTATGAGCCACACCATGAAACTTTTTGAAAGAGTGATTGAGAAGAGGCTACGACATGAAATAAGTGTATCGGAGAATTAGTTTGGTTTCATGCCTGGGAGGTCTACCATGGAAGCTATTTTCTTACTAAGATAATTAGTAGAGAAATATAGGGAGAGGAGAAAAGACCTTCACATGGTCTTTATCGACTTAGAGAAAGCTTGTGATAGAGTCCCTAGAGAGTTAATATGGAGGGTGTTGGGTGGTAAAGGGTTTCCCCATGGATATATAGACATAATTAAAGATATGTATGAGGGAGCGGTAACAAATGTTAAGACCACTAATGGTGTGATTGGTGATTTTCCTATCACTATCGGATTGCACCAAGGATCGGCATTGAGTCCATACCTTTTGACCTTAGTTATGGATGAGTCAACAAAACATTTGCATGAGGAGATTCCCTGGTGCATGCTATTTGCAGGCGATATAGTCCTACTTGATGAGACAAGGGAGGGTGTAAACACAAAGCTAGAGTCATAGAGAGAAGCATTAGAATATGAAGGATTTAAAATTAGCCAAATTAAGACAAAATATATGGAATGTAATTTTAGCAAGGAGAGTAGAAGTGGAACACCATTCAAGATTGACAACCAAGAGGTCCTTGTGAAAGACCACTTTCGATACTTAGGATCATTGATCCATGAGAATGGAGAGATTGAGAGGGAGATTACCCAGAGAATCCAAGCGGGTTGGAACAAATGGAGATGTGCATCGGGTGTTTTATGTGATCGGTGGGTGCCACTCAAACTAAAGGGAAATTTCTATAGGATGGCTATAAGGCCGGTTATGCTCAATGGATCAAAGTATTGGGCAGTTAAGGAATATCATACTCATAGGATGAGCATTGCAGAAATGAGGATGTTAAGATGGATGAGTGGTAAGATAAGAAAGGATAGAATTAGAAATGAAAATATTAGAGGAAATTTAGGGGTAGCACCAATAGGTAATAAGATGAGGGAGATTAGACTTAGATGGTTTGGACATATTCAAAGGAGACCAAAAACGGCACATGTTAGAAAGAGTGAGGCAATACAAGTAGAAGGTTCTAAAAGGGCAAGGCAAAGGCCCAAAAAAACATGGATAGAAGTGATGAGGAAAGATTTAAAAACTTTGGGACTAAATGAAGCCATGATATTTAACAGAGTGGAATGGAGGAATAAGATTCATATGGCCGACCCTAATTGGGATAAGGTCTTGATGATGATGATGATGATGATATATATATATATATATATATATAGAGAGAGAGAGAGAGAGAGAGAGAGAGAGAGAGAGAGAGAGAGAGAGAGAGAGAGAGAGAGAGAGAGAGAGAGAGAGAGAGAGAGAGAGAGAGAGAGAGAGAGAGAGAGAGAGAGAGAATGTGCCTTCCAATGGGAGAGTGTTATGTGTCACTTCCTTCTTCTTTTTTCTCTCTTCTTTTATTCTTAATATAATAAATACTACATTTACTATTCATAAATATAATTTTTTTAGATATGTTGACATATATCTTCCAAAAGTGTTGTGTTAGTTTTTTCTATAAAAAAATTCAACTAGATTACAAATAGCGAAGTATAGTGGGTCCAACAAGTACTTAGAAATTAGGATTTGTAGATTTTTATCCCAATAGAACTGAGATTGTCTTCTTCTTTTTTTTAATGAAAAAATAATGGAGCTTCATATATTTTATTTTTATGCATAAAAAAAATTAGATGATGCCCTTATACACTTAAAGATTAAGATTTAATGATTTTACTCTTAGAAAAATGAAAAGTTCATTAACACTTAATTGAGATTTTTCAACTATATCACAAGCAGGGTCTACAAATGTGTCTATCAATGCAAGTATGCCATATATCACTTCTTTCCTTTTTTCTCTCTCCTTTTCTTTTCTTCTATTGTTTTTAAATATAATTAATATTATATTTACTATGATTAAATATAAATTATTTAGATATAATAACATGTATCTTCTAAAAATATTGCATTATTTTTTGTAAAAGGAAATTTCAACTATATTATGAATAGATAAGTATAGCGGGTCCAATAAGCACATAAAAATTAGTTTTTAGGAAAAAATCTGGAAATTAGGATTTGTAGATTTTTATAGCAATAAGATTGAAATTCTTTTTTAATCATAATAATTCAGAGTTTATATCTTTTTCTTTCTATGCCTTTAAAATCTAGTGGGGCCCATAAACACCTACAGATTAAGATTAACTAATTTTACCCTAGAAAATGAAAAGTTTAATAACGCCAAATTGGGATTTCTTGTAGAAAGAACTTTTAAGTATATCAAAATTGAGGTCCAATAAATTTGTCTTTTGATGGGAGAGTGTCATGGGTCGCTTCTTCATATTTTCTTTCTACTCTTCTTTTATACATTTTTAAAATATAAAAAATGCTACACTTACTACTCATAAATATAAATTCTCTAGATTTGACATGTATCTTTCAAAGTAACATTAGTTTTTCTAAAAGGATTTTTCAACGATATTATGGATAGTGCAGTATAGTGCATCCAATAAGCACTAAAAAATTAATCTTTAAAAAAAGACCTACAAATTACGATTTGCATATTCTAATCATAGTTAGATTGAAAATTTATTTTTCTACTCATAATAATTTCAGTTTTGGATCTTTTCATTTTAGTGTAAAATATCAAATTAGGTGCATAGATACTTATATAGTACAATTTACTAATTTTAACCCTATAAAAAATAAAAATTTACCAACATCTAATTGACATTTTTTCCCCAGAATGAGTTTTCAATATATTATGAGTTGGGTCTCCTATGCGCATATAAATTTACTACTTATACATTTGGATTGTATAGATATTTTGACAATTATCTTTCAAAAATATTATACTATTTTTTTATTTTCTATCTATATTTTTTTACATAAAGTAGATGAGATTTTGTAGTTTTTCCTCTTCTCTTTCTATAGAGTATTTGGATATATTAGGTAATAATATTTTATAAAATAAAAGAGATTTTATTTTCTTTTCCTGTCTATACTAATTTTGTACTTTTTCAATTTTTCTCAAAGAACAAGGTTTGGGTTATCTAGTTCCAAAAGTAATATATTATTGTTTATTTTCTATTTATATTTAAACATAATTTAATTATTACTCTCACCACAATCATTAGATTAGATTTAAGCATATACAAGCAAGACTTCTCCTTAGAATAAAATTTTAACTACATTACAAGTGGGGCCTAATAAGACAATATTGTACTGTATATATATATATATATATATATCATTGAAATAAGACTCTCATCATATCCATCCATTGTCATTCTTATTGACCAATTCCTGGAAAGATATGATTCATAGTTTCCAACCAACATTTCTTTGAATTACTTGAATCATAACTTCCAAGAACATTGTCTTCTTATACATCACATACAAATTTTTTTCTACCTAAACAATAATTAAGAAAGTGACCCTTCTATGCAAATTCCTTCTTTTTAATTTTTAATTTTTTTTCATATTTTTATATTTTTGAAATTTTTTTTTGCATATCTCTCTCTTTTATGCTGAATTTACTATATTTATGTCACATTTTTCATTTTCATGATTCGTCATTTGATTTTTCAATTTTTGTTATTACTATCTTTTATAACATGATGTATTGAAAGTAAATTTTATGCCACATGTTTTAGTATTCAAACTTTTTTAAGTAATACTCTTTAAACCATTTCTTACATATATTAAGCCCTAAAATTTTCTCTTTCACATGATCATAGCGACTTTTAAAGGCATCTAATCTATGAGAATTTAACCTAAACTAGGTTATTTGGAAAAGATATTCAAGCATGTACTTATTGAACTACTAAATTGATAGGTTTTGCATGCTTCAATGTTAACTTTTTAATCTTGCACAAAAATTATAGAACTTTTGGTTTTATATTTTTTCGTAGTACCTTCATCTACACTAAAACATAGTTATTGGCTCTTTCATCACATGGGAAACTTGCTAATGTGTTCATAGTTACATTATTTCTCAATTGTTATTTCTCTGTAAAAGAGAATTTTTTATAGATATGCTTATCATTTCTCATTTCTATATAAAATTACTAAAGTTCCCATCAAACCTAGCTTACTAAAAGATTAAGAAATTTAATTATACATGTACATATTTGATCTGGTAGATGATATCTTCATTTAAATGGAAGGTGATGGCTCATTAATCTAACAACCACCATCATTGGAAATGGTGGGACTTGTGACAAATATAATTAAACTTGATTATCTAGACTGCAAGAATAAAATTTAAAACTTTCTCCACCTATATGTTGTGGTGGGTATAGAGTTTTAGAATTTGGAATTTGAAAATTAAATAGAATTTTAGACATAATTTAGATAATATTTAGGTAAAATCAAAGTGCTTAAATTTTAGGAGGAATTCATAAGATGAAATTATTACAATTGATTTATGCTATGAGCCATCGATTTAATATGAGGAAACCTATAGCTTTGCAAATATTAGAATCATCTAATCAACTTACATTTGAAGCTATTAGACATTGAAAGTAGAAGCAATAGCATGAATTGGTCAAATCATCCAAAAGTGGGACCCTTCAAGCAAATTATCAAATGATAGTAACTTAGCAATCTTTTGAATAAAATGTTCAAATTAGCCACTAAATCCAAGACCAAATTTTCTTTCTATTTTTTTTTTTGTGGAGAAATGCATGTAATGATGAAAACGTTAAATCTATAGCACCACACAAACTTTGATTAGATGAAGGGCTAGGATTTATACAATTGCCCTCAAATGTGCCTAAAATATGCACTAATCAAGGAAAAATCTCATTAGAATTAGCCATTCCTATCAAGGCGTTTAATGGCACTTGCCAACTATAGTGTTCACGGTTACCAATATATGAAGGAGTTTGTATATGTCCTAAAAGCTAAACATATATGGTGTTGGTGGTTCTTAAGATGAAATGAGCTAACATGAGACAAGGTGATATGAGAGCTAGCTAGAGATGATTACAAATTCAACTTGGTTGTGAATTAAGATGAGATAATTTTCATCTCAATTCATTTGAAGCACCATCAACAACAATATGGTCCATATCATCTTATGTCACATTAGATCATCTCATATCAAGTATCACTATAACCCAATAATGTTCGAGAATATATCATATCAAGGGTTTTGTTTCCCAAAACATTATAAGTATGAAATTTATAGCATATATCATATTTAAAAAATTAGGTATTCAATGGTTTGATTTGAACAAGTTGGCAGTTCTTTTAAATGTAATTGTGACAATTCTAATTCCTACAAGGGATTGAGAAGCATATATATAGAAATTAATAATAACTTTTCCATTCATATCTTCTTATATAACGGTTGTCCATTATGCACACACCTTATTTTTCAAGGAACTAGGCCTAAAACATCAACGACAAATTAGCATGATTGGGAAAAAGAGAAATGCACACAAAAATTCATCTTCCAATGAGTCTACCTTTGAAAATCATAATTTCAAAGAAAGAAAAGAATGACCCCTTTGAACTAGTTTAGATTCCCATTAGAATTCTAAAAATAGAGTTCTCAACGTTGATAACATTAAAGTTAAAGTCCAACTCTGAATTCTATCAAATTTGAAAACTCTACCACCCAATTTAGAATTAGGCCATCAAATTTGGAATTTTTCATAAATTCTCAACTCTACACTTGTTGCAAAAACTCATACAATTACCGTTAACTACTTTCCAAGTTTCCAATAAATGTACAATGTATAGTATATATAATGCATTACTTTAACTCAAAATGTTATAGGGAGAGACTATTAAGATAAAGCACTATAAATTGCCAAAAGTATCAATATTAGTTTGGAATAGCTTTTTAGTTCAAAAGTATCACCATCTAAACAACTTAGAGAAGGCCAAAAAATGTCTAGCGTAGTTGGTTGCAAACAACTTGGTATCTCCACTAAAGTATGCAAAAACTCATACAATTTCCATTAACTACTTTCCAAGTTTCCTATAAATGTACAATGACACTTCTATATAGCATATAGAATGCATAAATTTAACTCAAAATTATAGGGAGAAACTATTAAGATAAAGCACTATAAATTGCCAAAAGTATCAATATTAGTATGGAATGGCTTTCTAGTTTAAAAGTATCACATTCTAAACAACTTAGAGAAGGCCAACAATTGTCTAGTGCAGTTAGTTGCAATCAACTTGTTATCTCCACTAAAGTATGCTTGGATGTAGGTTTGAGATGTAACTGTGGATTGTCTTACAACAAGTGCATGGGTTATTGTAGTGTAGCTGATGTAAGTATGGGTTAATCCCACAGGGACTCGACTTAAAAAGATGGATTTAAAAAAAAAAATTAATTGTTCAAAAATAAAAAAAGTGACAAAAATTAAATATTATTGAATTATAAACTCAAATCTATTCAACTAATGAAAATTACAGAAATCTAAGTTCAAAAAGACATAGAATTAATTAAAAAACAAACAAAATATACTTCCTATCTTAATTATGAACAAAATTCTTCAAATCTAATATCATCAACGTCAACCATCCTTCATCAATGTCTCACTGATGCTTTGATTAAGGATTCAATGATCAAATTGAGCAGATTTCCCAAATTTTTTATGATCTGGGCTAAAGAATGATTTTGGGTTTTGGAAAGCTTAGATCGAGTATCTAGTTTTCAGATTAATGATTAGGGATGATGAATCAACTAGGAATTGTACTAAGAATGAGATCTATTAATTGATTTGAAATCTAATGAAAGAAAGATAAAGAATTAAAGTTGTCTTGTTGGTCTAAGCTAAACTGTTGATTCAGTTAGGCTTAAATAAGTTGGGATTAAATTAACTAATTCCTGAAATTAATTTGAGAACAAGGCAAAACCTAGATAAGGTAAAACATGGATAGAGATAAAGAACAAGTAAGGAAAAGGATGAAAATGGGATTAAGAGGGAATTAGAATTATTGTTCAAAGGGTAGAAATGGAATTTTTATGGAAAATTCCTTTTCTTCTTCTTCCTGTACCTGAGAGAAATGGAGAAAATGTAGGGAGCTATGTTGTTTGAAACTAAAAAAGAAGGGAGAGATAGGGAAATTGAAGTAAAACCCAAGTTGGGTTTTGTTTCTAACAATGAAAATGAGTGAAAGGAAAGAAATTTGGAGGCTTCTTGTGGTTATGATGGGGAAACTATAGGGCAGACAAAGGGAGAATAGGAAAGTGAGAGAGAGAAGCAGGAGAGAGGAGGGGAGGCAGGCTAGTGTGGGAGTAAAGGAAGATAGAGAATGTAGGAGAAGAACGAGAGAGAGAGGAGAGAATTAGGGGGAGGCGCAGGTGACTTTTATGCAATGTTGAAAGGAGATGGAAATGAAGAAAGAAAGAAAGGAAAGAGATGGGGGGTGGTTGGTTAATTTCTCCTACTGACAGCTCTATTAAGTTACTGGAGTTGGCTGGTAGAGAAAACCCAAAAGAGAGGAAGACGAGAGAGAAGGAGAAAGAAAGATAGCAGAGAGGAGTAGGAGAAGGGTGATGTGATGACCTGAGTTTTCACAGGTATTTTTAAATGCAAAACTAATTCATAATGCAGGGTCGGGCCCTATTTTAAAATACTTTTATAAAAGACAATACAGTGCAGTAGAAAAATCTTTTATTTTAAATTCATTTTGAAAACCTCGAGTGTCATTTACATCTAAGAGAATAATATATATATATTTAAATTAAGATGAAAACATATACATCCCAGATCTAACTAGTCACAGCTTGCAGTCCAACTATAATAATTATATATATAAGTCCAAAGGATAAGTCATATACTTACATTCATACTTGTCTTTATCTTCACTCACTTGATTGTAACACTAACATTTCATGATGCTTTTTCTAACCCAACTGGTGCTAATTTGTAAAAATAATGTATTTGGTTGAGTATTTAACATACTCAACAGGTGATCTGATACTACTAATTTGAAAACACGGCATGCAACATGCATAATTTCAAAAGGGGTATTCATGAAATTTATAAAATCATGCAATTTATGTAGACATGGGTACTCATGCATAAATCATTCTCTCATTTTATATATTCAAATAATAGAATTTCCAACAAAATCAATAGTTTGATAGTATAAAGATTACCAAATTCTTAAAAATAGTGATGATTACTAAATTCTTAAAGTAGTAATCGATCAAACCAGATGATGGAATCTCAACCCTACAGCAAACATCATGCACATAGGTATCTCGCGAACACATCAAGTCGATTGGTCACGAGTATTCGTCTAAGACCATCACAATGCACCATGTGTAGCCATACAAAATAGAAACCATAGTGCCCACTATGCTTACAACCAATCCTATCTGAAATCATGTCTCTGGTATCTAGAGACAAGCCTACCACTGCCTCCATGGTGACTGTGGATATGTCCTCAAAAAGGGTGTTGTGAACACCTCCAATGGTTGTCCTATTACCACAATAGTAGAGGAAGGGACAAGTGCCACTTTGGCAATGATACCTACTACCTTTGGTAGTTAGAGGCCAGGAGGCCAACCCTGTACACAAGCAACCTCTTAGCACAATGCCCACTAGGCTCACTAACCCGAAAGAAGGATATATGTCCTCCAAATTTTAACATTTACTAAATTATACAATTTATGGAACTTGGTTCCAAACATGCAATAATGCATATATATATATATAGTTGTCCATAAAAGATATAAAAAGTAGCATTTTCAATCAAAATCATGAATCATGAGAAAAATATCATTTCCGAAAGCATATTAAACATGGAAATATATTCAAGTAAATCATTTAAATTTTGAAATGCAGTTGAAAACTTAGTAGCATCAAATTATCTACCTCAAGGATATCCCTTAGTTCATGTTTTTCTTCAATTCAAATCGGGGATCTCCTTCAGAGTCTTTGTAGAATCCTAAGTAGAATTCCAGGACAAGAATCTAACTATTATTCTTAAATCTTTATTGATCATTGGTCAGATTCATAGATTAATGGCCTAAATCATCGATCTAGACTCTGATCCTATCCATCAATAGTTAAATCTATGATCCAAGGATGAATATCCTTAATTTAGGCTTGATCTAGGTATATTGATCTACTAAATCATCCAATGGATCACCTCATGAGGTTTGATCTTTGATCTTATAGATCTATGAGAATTTCATAGTTTTTAGGTCACGATCAGGTAAAATTGTCCTATGAACCTAAATTTTATTGTATAATTAGATCCTCATCGTCAAGACGAATCCAACAGACTTTTTCAATTATAAATTAGACTTGCATAGCCCTAAGAATTAGAGATATTGTGTTTCAGATCGATTTAAGGGTCTAGATTGAAATTTTGGACTCAAAACGAGAAAACATGAGGTCACCGGTGGTGTTGGCCATTACTGGAGAAGGTGACTAGCGCAGTTGTCACCTATGACATTTTTTTGTCAAATCACCTCATAATGAAAAGGGTTTGCAGATCAGGCTCTTACCTTTACTCTCATCAAGTTTAGCGTCATTTCGTGGTCATTTGATGCTGAAAAATGTGAATTTTTTTGTTGGACTATTGCTAAAAAATCCTGAGTGGTCGAATTTAGAATCTTCATCTAATTGCCATCAAAACTAGCTCTGATTCAGAAATTTCTAGAGGTTGTTTGATCCTTTGTTCAAGATGAATCCAACGATGGTATTAGATTGTTGGTCCACCACCATTTGGGCGATTGTTGTCGAGATTTAGACAATAATAGTAGTTAAAGTCATAGAAAAAAATGGAGAACAGGGACTAGAGGAGATGGAGAAGAAAAGGGAAGAGGAGAAGTGCGATGGGGGAGAGAGTGGGAGATGGGTCTTTATAACCGGTGAGGGTGGTGCTGTCTTCGCTGTAGTGCCATAAAAGGAGATAGGAGGAAGGGTTGTGACTGCCATCTTTCTGGATGCAGAGATGGAAGGGGTCTCGGTATCGAAACGCCACCTGCAATTTGTAATTCTTTTTCGTTTTTGAAATGTATTTTCATATTATTTAATAAATTATCAAAATGCTCTTTAACTTCAAACACCCATAAATTTTTCATCTGAACTCTATTTTCATTTTTCTTTATGTTGTTGGATTCCATTTTTTGATTAGAATCTAGTTATATGGATATTTTCTAACAAATTCTCACTTAAAAAATTTATAAAACATTTATCCTCTTGTCAAATCCAATTATTTTCCAAAATAAATAGAGACTCCAACAAAGAATTTCTTCTTGAAATTTCATAATTTATATTGACTAAAGAGTTCAGGATATTTGTTCCTTATCCCTAAATTCATTTTCAAGTTTCCTCTTTGACAAATTCATGTCACCATAAAACTTTAACTTGTGAAATTTTGTTACTTTGTTACTTCTTAATCTTCTTATCCAAAACATCAAATGGATGGAAATTCTTTTCATATTATCTCCTAAACAACTCCAGTGATCCTCATTTGATCGTATATTTAAGTCCTTATAAATCCCTTCAAATTATATAATTTCTAATTTCAATCTTTAAACAATTACATAGTTATTTGCTTTATGTATTCTATTTGCTTTCAAGAATAAAGAATAGCTTTTGTTGCGCACTCTAATAGTTGACCTTTACTTACTCATTCGTCAATATTATTATGTAATTTCAGATCATATAATTGATATCTCCAAATCCTTAAAGTTAGATCACCACAATCCTTCAATCATGTATAACCTACACACTTCTCTGATGATCATTTTGCATGCTAAATTACTCCTTGTTCTTTTATAATCTCTTTATTTCTTGTTTATTTTCCATTAACAATGCAGGATAATCTCTTTTGCTCTTGTTTACCATCTTGTGATATGGTTATCATTAAAATCTTCCCTTTAAGGTTGACCTACTCCTTGTTGGTAAAAGTTCCAAAAGTAGCTAAGTCATGATTACATCTGTCTCATCATATCTCATCTTACTTCACATTTTCTTCAATGAACTTTCAAGACTGATAAATTAAGTTTAACAATATCACTTCTCATTTCTTGATGTCAATGATAAAAGTTTTCTTCATATTAAACCCCTTGTTTGGAGAAATATTTAAGAACACATGGTCTCCAACTTTGATGTCTTTCACCTTTCACATGTGACTTGATTCCTCAACCAATATTTACATTCAAATTAGAACTAGAACTTTGAAAAGGATCAAGTAACCTCTTCCATCAATTATATCTGGCATATACTAGGATATTACAAATAAGATCTCATAACAATATATCAAATTCCATGAATTTTGAATTCATCAAGTAGTTCTCTCCTTTAAGAATTCATTCATAATCATGCCAAAAATTTGTGATCAAATAATCATCATAGATTGAACATTCTTATCTAGAGTAGCACTTAAAATTTTCTAATATCATTACTCTCATAAATTTCCATTAGGATTACTGACAATATTCATACCCATGTCAAAATTCTCTTATCTTTACAATAGTTCACTTCCTGTTTTCATGTTTGGATCTTTTTCCATTATCCTCTTTAAGTTTTCCTTGATTGATGATTCACTTCGAGATCTCCTAGACCAAAAGTTATTTATATCTTTAGCATCTCAATCTACTAAAGTTAACACTTATAGAATTTACTTCTACTTATCTTCTTTAGTTGGTCTTTGTACTTGATATGTGTGTATAACAATTACCTTTTTATCTAAAGGTAATTAAACATCAAATGTCAGATACTGCCATACAGTGTCACATATATCTTAACTTTTCTCCTTTCATTTCCTATATCAATATATTATTGAATCATTTATCAAAGACATTGTCAACAACCATTAAGTCTCAATTGTCAGGAGGTATCATAAGTAGTGGTTCCCTCAATTTCTCAAAATTTTCCTTTCACGTACCACCTCATGCCCATCTTATGTCCTTATTCGTTATCTTAATAGTAAAATAATAATCATCCAATACACTATCATAGCATCTAGTAAGGTTTGGGAAGATTAGCAATTTTGTCACTGTTTTAGATCTTCTCTCATTTCACTTTTGCCTCAGCTATCACTGGATCTATTGTGACTTTAAATTTAAAAATGACTTAGCCTAATAGGTTGACTTCCTTTAGCCAAAACTCATGTATAAGTACACGTGATGTTTCCCCTTAGGGTGTTGTTTACTAATATACTAATGAGTTTGTTAAGAAATGGTTAGAATACTTAGTTTAAGCGACAACATTATTCTAAAGATAATGACACTTAAATCCATTGCTTTGTAATGACTTCAAGATATTTGCCCTTCTAATCTCCCTTTAAGATATCAAGACCTCAAGTTGATCCTCGATAATACTCTAGTTGGTGAAGACAATTGGACAAGTCACTTGTCTTGAATATATATATATATATATATATATATATATATGTACTCCTTATCCCTCATTATAACTCCAATCATTCATGTAATAATAATGTAGTACAATATTATCAACTTATCCTTTTTATTGACTAGAATTGCTAAGGTCTCCTCATAAAACAATGGATCAGATAAAATTCTAATTTCAACAGTTGATGTAAGTATCCTACATTGATCCAATTTGAGACTAAAACAGATTTTAGAGTTTAATTCCTTGTTGATCATAATCCTCCCTTGGAAATTCTAGGAATTCTTTATAATACACTACCTTTAGTTTGGTCACTCTCTGGCTTCCAAAGTCTACTTCTCCATCCATTTTACCTCTATTATACTCTTCCATAACAAAATCACCAACTTGATCTTATTTAATCTTTTGAATTTGACTAGTTTATCTTTCAATTTGGCAAAACAACTTAAGATGAAGGATCTTTGATGTCTGGATTTAATATATGTGTATCTTCCTTAACCACATTAAGTTTCTTATTTCAACTATTCATTATCAACCAAATATGATCATTTACATCTCATGTTTTCTTGTAGTCAAAATCTTCCTTTTTGTCCACTTGGATCAATGTCTCCATTTGATTTGTTGCATATAATCGATACTATATCCACACTTTTGGTCAACAGATATGATGAATTGAATACTTCCAGGTAATGTTAAACTTCTCAAATAAAAACATTGAATTCCTAAAATGTCCAATGAATCATCCGTTGAAATTTGTGTTTATTACCTCTATACGATGCTTCTCTACTGTATAAGCTCATTTCTTTTTCACATTTAAATTCCATAATCCATCTATCATTACAGATCAAATATCCTCAAGTATCATATCATCAAAATTTTCTAGTAACTATTATTCTAGTCAAATTCTTTGTAGTACCATTCTAATTCAGTCTTTTACATCTATTGACATGTTCATACTCATGTCATATTCCTCCTAATCACATAAAATATCATTTACTATAATTATTCTCTAGTCTATTGTATTATACTTAGGTTATTTCTGAAAATGACAATTGCTTCTAACAAAGTTCCATGTAATTCATTCAGAATTGGACTAAGTTCTTCAGGAGCATCACCTCAATTGATCTAGTATAAGTTAGATTTATTTACTAAAGACATTAGTAGTATCATCATGTACTCCCATTCTTCACTTTCAAAATGATATTAAACTTATAGGATTATTCATTCATTTGGTTTTACACCCATAAGGATTAATACTTTCCTGGTTTACTCTACTATTTATAATTTCTTAGATCTTAAGTACTTTATACTTGATTTTGATAAGGCTTACATCTCCTAATGCCTAGTTATTTGCTAAATCAAACTCATGTTTTCACCAATTCACTTATGATATATTTCTTTCTCATTTGATACCATTCCTATTTTAGTCATCTCTATAACTCATATTTTATTACTTATTCTTACTTCTTTTAGTCATATATGACTTTTGGACATGTAGGACTGGTTGTGAAAGGATAAAACTGAGCTCTAATACCAACTGTGACGACCTGGGTTTTCACATGCATTTTTAAATGCAAAACTAATTCGTAATGTGGGGTCGGGCCCTATTTTAAAATACTTTTATAAAAGACTGTGCAATGCAGTAGGAAAATCTTTTATTTTAAATTCATTTTGAAAACCCGAGTATCATTTACTTCCAAGAGATTTTTTTTTTTTAAACTAAGATGAAAATATATGCATTCCAGATCTAGCCAATCATAGCTCGCAGTCCAATTGTAATAATTACATATATATGTCCAAAGGATAAGTCATATACTTACATTCATACTTGTCTTTATCTTCACTCACTTAATTGTAACGCTAGCATTTTCTAATTCTTCTTCTAATCCTACTAGAGCTAATCTATAAAAATAATGTATTTAGTTGAGTATTTAACATACTCAGTAGGTGATCTGCTGCTACTAATTTAAAAACATAGCATGCAACATGCATAATTTCAAGATGGGTATACATGCATAATTTCAAAAGGGTTATTCATGCAATTTATGTAAACATGGGTATTCATGCATAAATCATTCTCTCATTTTATATATTCAAATAATACAATTTCCAAAGAACTCAATAATTCAATAATATAAAGATTACTAAAATTTTAAAATAGTGATGATTACTAAATTCTTAAAATAGTAATCGATCAAACTAGATGTTGGAATCTCAACCAGTCGGCAAATATCATACACGTGGGTGTCTCAGCAAACACATCAAGATGACTGGTCACGAGTATTCATTTAAGACCATCTCAATGCACCATGTGTGGTAGTACATAACAAAAACCATAGGGCCCACTATGCTCATGGCCAGTCTTATCTAAAATCGTGTGTCTCTTGTATCCAGAGACTAGCCCACCATAGCCTCCATGGTGACTATGGATATCCTAAAAAAGGGTGCCGTGAACACCTCTAGTGGTCATCCCAATACCACATTAGTTGAGGAAAGGACAAGTGCCACCTTGGCACCACCTTTGGTGGTTAGAGGCTAGGAGGCCAACCCCATACACAAGCCTCTTATCATAGTGTCCACCAGGCTCATTAGCGTGAAAAACAGATATATGACCTCCAAATTTTAACACTTACTAAATCATGCAATTTATGAAACATGGTTCAAAACATGCAATAATGCATACATAAAGTTGTCCATGAAAGATGTAAATAGTATCATTTTCAATCAAAATCATGAATCATGAGAAGAATATCATTTCCAAAAGCGTACTAAACATGGAAATATATTCAAGTAAATCATTTAGATTTTGGAATGCATTTGAAAACTTAGTAACATTAGACTACCTACCTCAAGGATGTCACCTAGTTTGCATTTTTCTTCAATTCAAATTCGGGATCTCCTTCAGATTCTTTGCAGAATCCTGGGTATAATTCAAGGGTAAGAATCTAACTATTATTCTTCAATCTCTATTGATCATCAGTCAAATTCATAGATTAACGGCATATATCATTGATCTAGACTCTAATCCTATCCATTAATGGTTAGATCTATGATCCAAGGATGAATATCTATAATTTAGGCTTGATTTGGGTATATTGATCTACTAAATCATCCAATGGATCACCTGATGAGATCTGATCATCTTTGATCTTATAGATTTATGAGAATTTCATATTTTTTAGGCCACAATAAGGTAAAATTGTCCTATGATCCTAAATTTTATTGTATAATTAGATTCACATCATGAAGATGAATCTAACTGTAACATCCCTAATTTCTAAATCTCAATTTTAGTAAATTTTAGAAAATATTAAATTAGGATGAAAAGAATATATTAAATTCATATTTTTGGAGTTTTACAAGTAAAAGACTAGATAGATATCTAATTTAGCATTGATACCTCCACAATTGGATAGTACTCAAAAAGATAATTCAAATGACACCAAGTTTGCAGAAATCGAAGTTCGGATGGAGGAGATATGAGTATTTGAATATAAGGGGCAACTTTGTAAAAATAAGATAGAAAAAAAAACGAAATGCCTAAATAAAAGGGGGCCAGATTTGATACTGGCACCCCCTCCCCCCTTCACTTAAGGAACTCGACACAGATGTCGGTTCTGTTCATCCCAAAACCTGACGATCAGAAAAAAAAAAAAAAAACCCGATGAAGGGGAGAGGGAAAGAGAGAGGAGGAATAAGAAGAGGGAAAAGGAGAAGGAGAAGGAGAAAAGGAGAAGGAAGAGAAGGGGAGGCGGATTTGCACGTCGAAAAACCCAGCTCACGCCAGAGAAGAATAGATCTGGGGTTTTTGGTTTATTGGAGAGACAGAGCTCGCCGACAACAATGGCAGCTCTGATCTAAAATCTGACCGTTCAATCGACTCACCACGATGGGAGGAGTAAAACCACCTTGGTTCCACTGTCATCTGAGGACGAACAACACACAATGGATGGGGGGAGTCATGCACGTGAACAGTTGTTGAAAAATTCAAATGAAATGCTTCTTCTCTAGCGACGATTGGAGATTTTAATCGCTACTGAGGTGAGTTCTTTGCAAACCCAACATCGTTTTTCTTTGATTCATTAGGAATGGATATAGATTTAGGGTGTTAACAGAGAATCATGGATGATTTAGATCTCACGGCCTTATGTTTGGGATATTCTTGGATTGCTTGCAACTCACTGCAAAGAAGATTTTAACCCTAAAAACTGCAGTGATGGGTGCTACCTTACTATTCTTATTACATGTGCATGTGTCAGAACCTCACTATCCAAACTAAAGTTACAGAGGCATTATCATCCTTCATTAGGAAGTGCTTGAGCACTGAAGTGCAAGTTCGAAGGGAAAACATGGTTTCCCATCTGCGTCATTCATCTAATGAAATAACTTGCTGCTGGGTTCATATAGAAGATTGGGAAGGTGGAGGTGTTATTTTGTTTTTAAGTGTGTGGGAACTTTCTTAGTTGATTAGGCACTCTGATTTTTCTTGTGATGGTTAAGAGAAAGCATCTAAAGAAGTTGGTGTTGATGTTGACCCAGAAAATTCAGAAGCCCAAGTTTTGGTCAACATGCTTTAGGAAATCCGTGATGGTAGCTTTAGTCCAGGACTTAGATGGTATGCTCAATGCAGTTTGAGCTTCTTTGGATGCTATGCTATTCCAGGTAAACTTGGGGAAAGTATCAAGAAGTCACTCTATGAGAAAGAATTTGCTGACTTGCAAATCATACTTCGAAATGGACAATTATTGGGAGTTCATAGTGTTATTCTTTTGGTTAAATGCCCATCTTTGCTGGCCCGTAAAGAATTGCATCTTGATGATTAAAAAAGTGCTGAATGCATCTACCGAAGAAAAAGATGTTGAATAGCTATGTAGAAGATGCATGCGAGAAGTTCGTTTATCTGCTCGTATAGACAGTAATGCTTTGATAAAGCCATTGGAATTTTTCTACGTGGGGTTTATAGTGGTTGATGATGACTTCAGGACACAACTGGAGGTACTTGCTAAGTACTGTAAGTTGCAGACTCTGACAAAACTGCTTTAGAGAAGATGACCACAATGGGGAACTGCCATCCCCAGCTCTGATTTTCTTGCACTTGGTCCTAGTGGACGCCTTTTCTCAAACATTATCTTGGAAGGCAAAGCAATAGTTGAAGAAACACTCTTGAGTTGTAGTTCCTCCTCGCTAATAATATTGCATATGCATGTTCACAAAATCATATTGTGGTTGAGTTCTAATTATTTTCAAGCACTTTTTCAGTCTGGAATGCAAGACAAAGGTGTGATTGACTTGGAGGGCGTACACGAATTAAATAGATTATTGCATCTATGAACCAGAAGATCTCCATTTGAGGTAAGTGGAATTAAGATTGCTAAGGTTTCTACTATATATGCATGGGTATATGAATTTTAAGCATTGAAACAAGTCTTTTCAGTTTATGAGAAAAATAAGATGAATGAGCATGCTGAAATTGAACAATGATTAAACTGATCATGCATAAGCTATGTATTATTGTGAACCATGTCAGAAATATAAGATTGATACCAGGAACTGATCCTTGAGGTGTGTCTTTGGGTTCAACCCACTACGCCAACTCACTGCGCTAAGAGGATAATATAGCGTCTACTGTGTACTTGATCATGAAACTGATCCTTAAGGTGTGTCTTTGGGTTCAACCCACTACGCCGACTTACTGCACTAAAACAAGTTAATCAAGAATAATGGCTTGAGGTGTGTCTTTGGGTTTAACCCACTACACTGACTCACTGCGCCAAAACAGGTTAATCATGAACAATTCCTTGAGGTGTGTCTTTGGGTTAATCTACTGTGCTGACTCACTGCGCTAAGAGGATAAAATGTCTGCTGTGTACTTGATACATGCAACAACGTGTTGCTATTTGATATGTGAAATGACTCGTAAGAGCAAAGACTGACATCAGAAATTGTAAATGACTTGTAAGTTTGATATGTGATTTCATACTTTGCATGTCAATGAATGTGATTTAGTACTGATGCATCGATATTTCTTCATTTGTAGCATGCTTTCATGATCTTGATAAATGTTGAACTATTTCAAGTTAAATGATAACTGAATGGTAGTTGCATGATTCAGCATGAACAAATTGATCTATATAGAATTATCATGCTTTTGTTTATATAAAATTGCATCTTATTCCACCTACACAAGTGATTTCTTGTTGAGGCATTGCTTTGGTTTGCAATGCCTCAGATACAGAGAATAGTAGTAGGTTTGGCATGTTGATAGTATCTCAGAACAGAGGACTCCTAAGGAATAGGAGCTGCTTACTGACAGGAGCATGCCAACAGAAGCTTTAGAAAAGGACAGGTAAGAATTGGTCTTTGAATTGAAGTTAACATATTAGAAATGAAAAAGAGACTGCAATGTATGTAATTATGGGAATTTAGAAGAATTATATGACTGGGTTGTGCTGTAGAGGTTCTGGGTGTGTTTTGTTGATGTAAATTGTTTTTATTTTGTTAGATGTATGAAAAGGAGACAAAGTCTTTATTTATGTTTTAAAATATCAACGAATGTTTATCAGATACTTCACAATGACATGCGTTAAATGTCATATGTTTGAAAAACAGAGGAAACTCTGCCGAATTTTTGATAGAAATGAGCAATCATTTCACCAAGAATCCTTGTTTTGAGAAAAGAAAAATGACACTTGGGGTTATTCAAAGTGAATTTAAAAGAAAATATTCTTCCGCTATTGTTTACTCTTTAAAAATGATTTTTTATTAGAGATCAATCTCGTTATGTTAATGTCTTTTGTATTTAAAAAGTGTTACAAAAACTCGAGTCGTCACACTAATAGACGTTTCCAATCATAAATTGGACTTGTATAGCCCTGAGAGTTAGAGATTTTGTATTTCAAATCGATTTAAGGGTCCAGATTGAAATTCTGGATCCAGAATGTGAAAAAACGAGGTCACTAGTGGTGTTGGCCGTAGCGAAGAAGGGGACCAGCACAGTTGCCTCTTGTGACATTTTTTTTGTCAAATTGACTCCTAATGAAAAGGTTTGTAGATCAGGCTCTTACCTTCACTCTCATCAAGTTTGGCGTCATATTTGATGTTGAAAAATGTGAATTTTTTGTCAGACTATCGCCAAAAAATCTAGAGTGGCCGAATTTAGAATCTTCATCCGGTTGCCATCAAATCTAGCTCTGATTCAAAAATTTCCAAAGGGTTTTTGATCCTTTCTTCAAGATGAATCCAATGGTGGTATCAGATCGTTGATCCACCGCCATTGATGTGACTATTGCCGAGATTTAAACAATAACAATAGTTAAAGTCACTAGAAAAAATGGATAACAGGGACTGGAGGAGATGGACAAGAAGAGGAAAGAGGAGAAGTGCAATGGGGGAGAGAGGGGGAGATGGGTATTTATAATTAGTGAGGGTGATGCTGTCTTCGAGGCAGTGTTGTCGTTTCTCTCAGTGCCGCAGAAGGAGATCAGAGGAAGGGTTGTGCCTGTCATCTTTCCAGACACAGAGATGGAGGGGTGTTGTATCAAAATGGCCCCTTGCGATTTCTGATTCTTTTTCATTTTTGAAATGTATTTTCATATTATTTAAGAAATTATCAAATTGCCCTTTAACTTCAAACACCTATAACTTTTTCATTTGAACTCCTTTTTCAATGTTCTTTGTGTCATTGGATTCCATTTTTTGAGTAGAATCTAGTTATGAGTATATTTTCTACCAAATTCTCACTTCAAAAATTTATAAAACATTTATCTTCTTGTCCAATCCAATTATTTTCCAAAATAAATAGGACAAAATTTAAGGTCATTACAGGTGATGCCAGTTTGGTTCACTCGTCTAAGTGTAATTAGACCGAGCAATAGAAAGAGAGGCGCAGGAGATAGTAGAGAGGTCAGAGCACTGGTAGGAGAGATAGAGAGAGGAGGGACTGCTGCAGGAGAGATAAAGAGAAAGAAGAAGAGGAGACGAAGAGTATGGGAAAGAGATAGAGAGAAAATAAGGAGAAGAGAAGGGGCTGTTGTGATGGGGTTGGTGCAGTGGAGAAAAATAGGATGTGGGAGAGAGAGAGAGAGAGAGAGAGAGAGAGAGAGAGAGAGAGAGAGAGAGAGAGAGAGAGAGAGAGAGAGAGAGAGAGAGAGAGAGAGAGAGAGAGGCAGAGCAGAGCAGAGCAGAGGGGGAGAGATCCACCCACATACTTGCTTTTTCCAAGTCCACTACTTTTTCTTTATATAGATTTTCCTAGGAGAGTTTGATTTTGATTCAAACTCCATTTTCTTCTCCTTTATCCAAATTTTGTAATTAGTATCCTTATTGTCTTCAATTGCTTCTCTTTCCATGCAACTTCCTCCTTGATCTAATCCATTTACTTTTATTTGGGCGATCCAATTCTAATTTATTTGATCTGCAAAATGTAGGACTAAATTAGAATAATCTAAACCATAAGTTATACATTTGATTAGCTCTGATGATCATCTGACCATTAAATTTTACAAATCAATAGTTGGATGGTCAATTAGAGCTAAAATACAAAATTTCAAAATTGATTGATAACATTATCTAAGTATATGCTAGATTAAAGGTATTTTGGCTGAAATTGAACACCCCCCCCCCTCAACTAGCATTTTGCTAGTCCCGAGTAAAATATGTAAAATACCAAACTCAGAATTTTAAAATTTATTTTCAAATCAAGTCCCATTTTTTCTTAGAGAATTATCTTCTATCAACTTTAGTATACTAATAAAATTGAATGAAAAATTCAAAACCCTACCCATATGCTAAATACATTCTATTTGAGCTCAGATCTCAGAATGGGTGTGTGTGTCCAATCTACATATACAAAAATCTTTATCTCCAAGTAGAATTTTAACTTTTAGACTCCATCTAAAATATATTTTGATCTCAATTCTCACTAACATACACTCAGAAATAAAATCACTCAAATAAAGGGTTCAAATCATATCTCCCTTTTAAATATGTGAGTGAAGTCAATAAAAGCAAATTTATCTCAAATATATTCATGAAGGAACTAGAGTTACTAAGGAATTTAGTTTTGATCCCTTTAGAATGGATGCCATTATCTTTGAATACTTAGAAATACTACTCTTTAAATCCTATCTTTTCATATCCTCCTCAAGACTATATTTCTCCTAAAATCAATAGGTCTTTAACTAGGATGAAATGTGGGCTTACGATAAGGTACAAAAGAAAGGGTATAAAGGGTGTTCTAAGTTTCTTCAAAAATAAGTAAAGGTCTTCTACTAAAGTTGAATATTCTTCTTTACTTTGTTTGCTTGAAGTGAATATTTCTTTTTCCACTTTTCTTCCAAAAAAATTTTGGTGCATTTTCTTTCTTTTCAATACTTTTGAATCTCTTTGAAGAACATTTCTTTTCTTGATATTCACTTGTTTACTTTTATTGCAACTAAAAAGTATATCTTCATTTATCTCTAACCTATCTTTCTAAAAAAATAGGTAATGGATAATTTATACTGGGTTAATATGGGTAAAAAAAGAGAAGGCTTATATAAAAGGCACAATTTGGCTAAACAGTGGTAAAAATACTTTTGGTTAAGCTTTATTTCTCTAGGTTAATAACAAGGATGACCTAAATCATTTTCTAGGTTTCTTATAATCTATCAGATTCAATGAACTTCTAGAATTTTAAAGATAATATTCTAATAATTCAGGTAATTAGCCAAATTGAAGAGTTTATGGGATCAAATTTTAATTAAGCACGCTGAAAAGAATTAGGAACACATTTATAACCTCTCAAAAAGAATGAATGGATCTAAAACTCACTCAGGTTATAAGTCTCCACTAAATTTCTACAAGATCTCTAAGTTATAACTACTTACTAATTTAGACCTTGTATTTGCAATTGCGTGTAGAGATGTGATATGAGACTTAGCTTTCACGTAATACTTTAGGAAATGTGTAAAATGATGAATTAATCATGTTCAATTCCATCAATAAGCTAAAATTATCTAGACTATACTTCATAAAATCCAATTCTCATTATAGTATAGGAATTGATATAAAACTAAAAATTTCAAAAAATTTAAATTTTTTTGAATTTCAGGGAAATTATCTAAAAACCTAAAAAAAACTAGAATTTGCTAGAATTCTACACCCCAACTTGAAAGGAACATTGTCCTCAATTTTTAATAAGTAGGACCTAAAATAAATATGAGTGATGTAGAACACAGACTTTCTAAAAAAACTCTAGGTTGCCTCTTAGTGAGCACTATATTTAACGTATTTAGCCAAACATATTCTAATGTACCATAATCTAGACATAGTTAGTACTAAGTTTTTCTAATCCTAACAATGAAATGGTAAGATTTCTCACCCTACTTCAAAATCTCATGATAGTCAATATATTTCCTTCACCATTAAATTTTTGGTGATGGTAGCATTATGATGCAGTAGACCACCACAATTGTAAATTGAGTGGGACCACTCTAATGATCCCATTGTACTTAGCATATCTTTCTCCACCTTTTCTCTTACATTTTCTTGAAATTGGGATATAAGCTGACTCTGCAGTTCCCTAAAAGGTTGCTCTTATTTTTCTAAAGGTAGAGATATGGTTTGACTTAATCCCTTATTACCTTCTAATGTGTATCTTAGAGTTGGTTGATGTAGGGACAGTAAATCAATGGACTCTTTCCCTTCCTGTTCTATAGATCCATGTAAGATTTTAGGTGGACCTAAATTATTATCTAATGTTTGTTCAAATAAGGTCTATAGGTCCCATCAGGTACATATTCTACATTACAAGGCACTCTACTCTGGCTTACCATTGAGAAGTATTCATTAATGACACAATCTCTAACAATTCCTTCACCTCAATGGATGTGCTTTCATCAAATTCATAAAAATAAGGAGAACACAAATTGAGTGGATATGGGTTGGATGTTTCTATAATTTCATTTTCTTCATCAATGGAAGTCTCTTCATTAGAATCATAACAATGACTCATATCTGCATGGGGTATATATATACTGGAGGTTTGCATGGATGGTTAGGGAATTTGTAGCTCTGAATGATCACATAAAGTTTCCATCCTATCATCAATAATAAATGGCTCCTCATTATTCCCATTTGATTCACATTCTCCAGCCCTTTCCATAAATGCATAAAGTTGACCCATCTCTTCACGACATTGTTTAGTCGATTCTGTAAATACTCAAGGGTTTTATCAATGCTTGATTCCTCTGTTTTAAAGACATCAACTTGAAAGGCACATATTGTTGTGGCATTGGAGTATTGGGAAAGGATTGATCAGGTTGGAAACCAAATGGCTGTCCTTGATTTTCTTAACAGTTCTAGTAGGGTTGATCAGGGTAGGACCATGTTGGTTCTTCTTGATATGGTTGATAATCCCGAGACCATGGTTGTTCATGATGCCTATCCCATCCACTATAGTCTTGGTAATTTGTCTCATGATAATAGTTATTGCTAGGTTCTGTGAATGCATGAGGTGGAGCCATTGGCTCATGATAATAATCATTATAAGCAGAGCTAAATGGCCATGTAGAAGTAGGATATTGTGCACAGAATAGGCATAGTAATTGTTGTACTGAGGTTTTGGATATGACTCAATATCTTGATTTAAGGTAAATAACCTATCCAATGTACTAGTCATCCTTTATCTATCCCCTTCTTGATAGGCCATTATAATCAATCTTTATACACAACAAAATAAATTTTTGTATATAATGAATGAGTACCTTTTTTTCTTCTTCTTCTTTTTTTTTGAAGAAAAAAACTATCATAAATGATGAGTTCCTAGAATGATGCATAAACATAGGACACAATTAAAAAATCCCCTAAGGCTAATAAGCAGAAATATTTTAATTTTTTTTTGAATTTTTATAGGAGAGATGCTTTTAGATTAGCCTAATCTAATGCTCCTCCTCTCTTTTAAATTTGACTATTACTTACCAATTGGGTTTTGCTCTAAAGTGGTTAATATAATCGTCGTGTTAGGAGGCATTTATACCTCAACAGACATCAACGAAAGGTGTAGAAAAATCACTTGAATTTTAAAACACCTAATATAACCACAATGCTTAGAAGCTACTGGAGTAACAATAGATCATGCCTTATTAAGAGGGTCCTACGAGTATGTGATGGCCTCTATAGGTCTCTTCTAATAATTTTAAATTAATTTAAAGGTTGAATTAGCACTTGTGGTGATTATCCTAGGTGGGTTAAGAGGTGGTGATTAAATCCACCCTTAGTCTTGTGGGGTTGGCTGCCCTTACTAATTAATTTCCACACTCTATGGCAATTTGATCAACATATAAATCACCTTCAAGCCATAAATGTGCCCTAAAATTCAATTAAAAACAATAAACTAATACAAACCCTATAATACAACAATTACAAAATATGCTTTCTATATGCAATTATATTGCCAACTAATGCAAAATTATTTTCATAATGCAAACCCTAATCTAGAAATTTTAAGGAGTTAGGATTGCTCATGGTGGGGTCCTGGATAAGATCTTCTTGTACAAAGGTGAGACCATTTACATTCTACATCTACTTCCAGTTTATGACGGTCCACCCTTGAGCTGTATTATTACAATGTTTTCAAATGAATTGTGATTGATAAAAAAAAATACAATGCATCCTAACTATAATTCACTCAAAAAATAAAATTTTTGCTATTCTAATTGAGATCCTCCTTGAATTCCTCTTTTTTCAATTTCTTGTAAAATAAAATAGTAATAAATACCAATATTTAGAAAATATAGTGATTATGCACAAAGAAAAATTAAAAATGCACCTAAAAATGCCTAGAATGTTAAAGCAATGCAATTCCTAAATTATTTTTTTTAATTTTTGATTTTTTTATTAAATTTTAAGAAATCTTCATTGTAGGTCCCTAGCAATAGTGCTAAAAACTTATTGATTATTTTACCATAAGCACATGTGCTATCATAGTGTAGCTGATGCAAATACGGGTCTATCCCATGGGGACTCGACTTAAAAAGATGGAGTTTAAATAAAATTTAATTATTAAAAATTTTAAAAATTAAATATCATTGAATTATAAACTCAAATCTATTCAACTAATAAAAATTACTTTAATTCAAGTTCAAAAAGGCATAAAATTAACTAAAAACAAAAAAAATCTACTTCCCTAGCTTGATTATAACAAAATTCTTCAAATATGATATCATTAATGTCGATCATCCTTCATCAATCTCTCACTGATACTTTTGATTAAGGATCCAAATGCTAGATTGAGCAGATTTTTCAAAATTTTTATGATCTAGCTAAAGAATGATTTTGGGTTTTGGACGGTTTAGATCAAGTTTTTGGTTTTCAAATTGAAGATCAGGGATAATGAATCAACTAAGAATTGTCCTAAGAACAAGATCTATGAATTGATTTGAAATATGATAAAAGAAAGATTAGGAATTAAAGTTATATTGTTGGTTTAAGCTAAACCGTTCATTTAGTTAGGCTTAAATAAATCATAATTAAATTAACCAAAATTTGGAATTAATCTGAGAATAAGGCAAAACCTAGATAAGGTAAAACTGGGATAAAAGTAAGGAAAAGGAAGAAATGGAATTAAGAGGGAATTAGAATTATTGTTTCAAGAGTAGAAATGGAAATTTCACGAAACATTAGTTTTCTTCTTCTTCCTGTACTCGAGAGAAATGCAGAAAATGAAGGGAGCTGTGTTGTTTGAAATAAGAAAAGAAGGGAGAGATAGGGCATTTGAAGTAAAACCCAAGTTGGGTTTTGTTTCTATCAATGAAAATGAGTGAAAGGAAAGAAATTCAGCGGCTTCTTGAAGCTGCAGTGGAGAAATTATCAGGTAGAGAGAGAGAGAGAGAGAGAGAGAGAGAGAGAGAGAGAGAGAGAGAGAGAGAGAGAGAGAGAGAGAGAGAGAGAGAGAGAGAGAGAGAGAGAAGAGAGGAGGGGAGGGGGGTTGGTGCGGGAATAGAGGAAGACAAAGAAAGCAGGAGCAGAAAGAGTGCGAGAGAAGAACAAGAGCGAGGAGAGAATCAGGGAGAGGTGCAGGTGACTTTTTTGTAATGCTAAGCCTACAGTATCAAAAGGCGATGGAGACGGAGAAAGAGAAAGAGAAAAAGGAAAGAGGTGGGGTTGGTTGGTCAATTTCTCCTCTTAACAGGTCTGTTAGGTTATCAGAGCCAGCTGGGAGAGGGAGACGAGAGAGAAGAAGAGAGATATATTAGAGAGGAGAGTAGGAGAAGGGCGATGATAGTCTGGTTCACTTGTTTGAGTACAGTCAGACTGAGAAACATATAGATAGGTGTGGGAGATAACAGAGAGAGAGAGAGAGAGAGAGAGAGAGAGAGAGAGAGAGAAGAAGAAGAAGAAGAAGAAGAAGAAGAAGAAGAAGAAGAAGAGGAGGAGGAGAGGGGGAGTATGGGAAAGAGACAGAGAGAAATAAGGAGAAGAGTAAGGGATTGTTGTGATGGGGTTGGTGTGGTGGAGGAAAAAAGGATGTGGGAGTGAAAGAGGAGAAGAGAGAGAGTGATAGTAAAGGGGGAGAGATCCACCCAGCTACTTGCTTTTCCCAAGTCTATTGCCTTTTCTTTATATAGATTTTTCAGGAGAGTTTTATTTTGATTCAAACTCTATTTTTTTTCTCCTTTATCCAAATTATGTAATTAGTTTCCTGATTGCCTTCAATTTCTTCACTGTCCAAGCAATATTCTCCTTGATCTAATCCATTTACTTTGATCTAAGCCATCCAATTCCAATTTGGTTGATCTAAAAAATATAGGACTAAATTAGAATAATCTAAATGGTATGTTATACATTTGATGATCATCTAACTATTAAATTTTACAAATCAATAGTTGGAAGGTCAATTGGAGCTAAAATACATAATTTTATGCAAAATTTCAAAATTGATTGATGACCTGATCTAATTAGATGTTAGATTAAGGATATTGTGGCAGCAATTGAATAGTTAACACCAACTTTTCCCTTTGGCCAGGGATTAGATTTAGAAGTATGTGTGATGAAAGTTTGTGAGAGATTTGCTATGTAATTCTTTACTTGTTTAAAAATATGCCCACTTGCAAAGGAAGAAGATGGACTTTTCTTTTTTATGTTTGGTAAGTGTTAAAGACACTATGCATAGTCTCAAACCTTAGTCATCCAAATGAGATACTCCTTGCACCATTGCACTAGGAGGCCTTAGTGTTAGAGAAGGAAGATGATGGAGTAAATAATTTGTAAGTTTCATCGTATACTCCACTCACTACCAATTACCATAGCTACAACATTTAAGGAAGGTGGCAGCACATTGAATAAGATCCATGTATCAATCTAGCAAACATTGGAACTATTATTACCTTCATCTTACTTTGTCAATAGTCATCAACAGGGCTTGCCCAGTCTAAGACTTGCGTGGTCTATCAACACAGTTATAGAAGTCTCCAAATAAGCAAAGTTCCTTAAAAAGACCCAAGCTTTTTGGTCTATGGAATTCAATTTAAAAAAAGTCCTGCATAAATCTAAAGTTCTAGTATTTTGTGAATTTACAAAATAGAAAGTGAATTTCATGAATACTTCACCAAATTATTGCATAATATTTATAAATTTAGTTAAAAAGTAAAATAAAAAATGGAATTCACATTCTAATTATGTTTCTTTCGAAATTTTGTCAAACTTACTACTTATGATTTCCTAAATTCTCCAAATAGTTGCCTTCTTGATTTATTCCCAAATATGAACTTTGTAACTAAGACTAGCTTAGGGCATGTAAACTGATTAAGTTTCAGTATGACTTGTGTAAATTAGATATTTAGTACTGCTACTTGTATTTCGTGTAAAGTATAAGATTTTGATGCAAAAAATGTTTGCTTGAAGCAGTAAATGCAAGCCATGGTTATTTAGGAGATAACTAGAAGGCTCCTAGTTTGCTGAGTAAATTTTCAGAGATAGACCTTGCCTCCTTAGCAATGTTCATGTGATAGACGATATTGCTGAAGCACAAGTTATCTATATGGCACAAGATAATCCACGTAGTTATAAGCAGTCCTTTGATTGCTAGCTGCAAGTCTCTAAAATCAAACTTATGTTTTGTTTTCCATATTGATTTCCTAGCAACTGGCTAATAACTGTTTTCTGGAATCTCATCTCATGCCATATTTTCTTGCATGTGAAACTCCATTTGGTGTTGGAATCACTTTATTGCCAACAATGTTACGCTAAATTATTTGCATTTCTTAAGAAATTAATCCAAAAGTAAGGAAAGTTTTGTCACTGAGGAATGCTAAACCAACTGCAATATGAGTGGCAATAAAACTACCACATTTTTCAAAACCCATCTTTGTAAGATCCACCTCGTTCATCTCATTGCTCTACCTTTAGATGTATATAGATTAAAAAGCATGTGGCTTGGATAATCCTAGCATCTAAAAATTATGCCTAGAAACTGACAGATTAGAATATTCAATAACTCCATGATTTTTTTATATATTAGAATCATCCAAACCACATGCTCTTTTGAAAAACAGCTTTTAAGATGCTAGAATAATCCAAACCACATACTTTTTTATATACTAGACAATTTTATCTACTATGCATTAAAAGGCGCAGCAACAAGATGAATGTATCTTATAAAAGTGGTCCCACAATATGACATTGTTTGACCACACCTCAACATCTCACATGAAGTCAAAGTTGATGCCAAAGTTTACTCATGATGGTTATTATTTTGTAGCTTTAAGCTATCCATATTTTATACGGTGTGAGAATTGTGAACCAATGAGAAATCAATGCATTTGGAAAATCCAAACTGTTTTTGGGTCTTTCGAAAAGTGAATAAAAATCAATAGTTTGTGATTTTTAACTAAAAAAAACATAGGCTAGAAGTATCCAATGGGCATAAGATTTGGTATCTAACCTATCCAAGACATTCCAAATATTATGGAAGGCCTAGTTCTACAAGAAAAAAAACACAAATCACAATCAATAAGACAACTTGGGCTGTGACTTCTTCACACGCCCATGAATGTTTACTCCTACCATGACTCTTACAACAACAACAACAACAACAACAACAACAACAAAAAACGTAAATTTAAGACATATTTTTAGAGTTGGAGACACAACTACTCACGAACCCTGGTCACCCAAGTGAGATACTCCCTGCACCACTACGCCTAGAGGCTTTGTTTCTAGAGTTAAGGAACAGCTGAAAAACTTTTTCTTTCCTCACTTTCGTGTATAAGTTTACAACAAACAAATTCCTGTTTGATATGATATGTTTCCATGAGCTGTATGCCATTTGACAAAAAGTTGGTGATATGCTAGACTGTAATGATTGAGTTTCTCATTCCATCAAATAGCAGAACGAAACAAATAAGTTTCCCAGACTTGATCACCTGGCTCCTATTAAAGTTGTTTCCAAACTATAAGCTGGAGTCTTAGCAACCTTCCTCTCGTTCATCACTCTCCTTAGCCGCTCAACCTTTACCCACAAACCAGCCCCAGCATAAATATTAGACAAAACCACATAAACTCCATCATTCCATGGTTCTAATTCAATAAAATTCTTAGCCACCCACTCCCCCATCTCAACATTCCCATGCTTCTCACAAGCACCCAACAGAGCCCCCCAAATTACCGAATTCGCCTTCATTGGCATCCTCTCTACCATGTCCCTTGCTTCCTCCAACATTCCCACCCGACCTAATAGATCCACTATGCATCCATAATGTGGTAAAATCGGCAAAATGCTGTAAACTCTCATCATCATGTCAAAATAATACCTTGCCTCTTCCACCAAACCACCATGAACACAAGCACTAAGCACGCCCACAAATGTTACGTGGTTCGGCTGGACCCCTGACTCTCTCATCCGACGAAAGAAATGTAATGACTCGTTTACTTGACCATGCATCGCTAGACCCACGATCATCGACGTCCATGTAGACACATTAGCCTCTTTCATCCCCATAAAAACTTTATGCGCCAGGTCCATCCGGCCGCACTTCCCGTACATGTCTATAAGCGAATTGGACATCACAATATCCAACCTATGTAAGGATTTTGCTTGGAAGATACATTTATGTATTTGGAGCGCCAGATTCAAATCCCCTAAGCTTCCGCAGGCAGAGGCAACACTAACCATTGTCACATCATCTGGGACCAACCCACATTTCCTTAGCTCCATGAACCAATTAATCGCTTCTAGTGAGCGTCCTGCTTGCGCAAAACCTCCAATGATAGCGTTCCAAGAACCCAATTTCCTTGCAGGGTTTTGCTCAAACACTTTAAGTGCATTTCCAATTTCTCCCGCCTTAGCATACACACTAATGAGCCCGCTCTCGCAGAATCCATTAGACTCGAACCCAAGTCTTAGGGCCACCGAATGAAGTTGTCTTCCAACTTCAATGGCAAAAATCTGAGACGCTGCCTTCAAGGCGATCGGAAGTGTGTAAAAATCCGGTAAGATTCCAGTGCGGGGCATTTGGACGTATATACGAAGAACCATGTAAGGGAACGCAAGTCTTATATAGGATCTCATGATGGAATTCCAATAAAATGCACTTGAGTTTATTTCTTGCGCGTGGGATCGGATCATTTGGGCGTGAATTTGAGTTAGATTTAGTGAGTTAGTGCAAGATTGCAAATGGGTCGCGATGATCTCCAAAATATTATGGCTGGATTCCAGTGAATGATCAGATTCCAATAGGGTGGGCTTTGTTTGTACATCCGTACAGGCAGTGGAATTGTAGTTGTAATGAGGGACGACAGTTGGAGGAGAACTGGGTTCGGGTTGTGAGTGAATGGACTGATGGAATTTGAGGTTTCTGGTCTGCAAAAGGGAAATGCGTAGACGGTGGAATAAGCACATCTGGCAGACTTGAAAGAATAAGAAATGCTAACATTGGGATGAAGGAAGACGGGGGGATGAGCTCATCCGATAGACTTGAACGAATAATGAATGCTAACGTTGGGATCAAGGATCGGTAGGACTCATATTGGAGAAGTCACATTTAGGAGGTTAGCATGCCAAATAGGTATTTCTGCATCCACACGAAATGAGTTCAACAAATCAAATGGCATGAATTAGAGATGCCCAGGCTTTGCCTAGGCGAGCGATCTCATTTCGTTTCCGCATGATCTCATTAGCAGAGAAGTCCTTGAACTCTGGATGTAATGCGGGCCATCATGCAGCGAGTGATTAGGATATTTGTTCTCAAAACATATACGGTTTCTGGTGAGCCATATACACCATACAACTGCCAAGAAAGAAGGTTCCCATGAAATTTTACTTCTTTTATTCTGTTTTGGACATGGCATTGCAAGATAAACTCTTCAAAACGAAACCGGCAGGACCCACTTGATTCCAAACATTTTCAGTGTAGATATACAGGTCCTCACCATTGGACAGCTAAGAAAAAAATAGTCGCTATTTTTAGAAGCTTTAAGATAGAAGCAACATATTGAAAGTCCAGCCCATCCTCTAGAATTCAGACGATCATGGGTTAGAGCCTTGTCATGAGCAAGTTTCCAGGGGTCCAGCCCATCCTCTAGAATTGAGATGATCATAGGTTAGAGGCTGTCATGAGCAAGTTTCCAGGTGAAGAAACACACTTTTGGAGGGCCATGGTTGCGAAACTTTGGTTTGCAGCTTCCCGTCTTTCTCCTTTGTCCTTGTGTTTTCTATAGATTGACTTTACCGAGAATTCACCCAAAGGAGACCAAATAATTTTGTCTTCCTTTACTGGGTTAACTACCACCAACTTGAGTTTATGCACAAGGGATTGTAGATGTTCATCTTCAAGACCCATTAAGCGCCTGCTGTTTTGGACTCGTCTAAAGGAGTCGAGGCCCCATTTTTCATGCATGGTGATTCTTTTTAGAATATGTAATTAAGCTGTTCAACTTGTTTGGAATGATTTAGATAGGCAAAAGACTAATTTCATAACCAATATTTACTTCTAGTGGATTTTATTTGAGTTAAAATCACAGCTACTGATATGTAAAATTTTCAAAATTCCAAAACAAGTTATTGGAAGCATCTAAATGCATTGATTTCTCAAGAATTATCTATTTTTGGTTCTCTGAAAGAGATGAACAGCTTAGTTCTTCTTTCAAAAAGAATTACCTTGTACCAAAAAAGGGGCGTTGGCTTCTTCCGCACCCTTAGAGCGTTCAACTATCACAAATATGGCAGACGTCTCTTCTGATTTTAAAAGCTGAAGTCGATTGGCTATTCTTCTGTTAGTTGTTTCTCTTCCCATTTTAGTAGAGGAAAGATTTCATGACTCACTGATTGATTGGCCTAAGTATCAAATAAACTCATATGGTCTTCTTATTGTACATCTAAACAGTTCCTTATGTTATTTGTGTGAAAGATAGGTAACCCACTGAAATCAATTCATTTGAATTCAAATGATTCTAATCACTTGTTTTGGGTTTCTGAAAAATAAAAAGAAAAATGAATACTTAAAATGTTTTTGTCGATTAGTAATTGACATGAAATTTGATCTTAGTCTCTCCCTGATATTTTAAAAATGATGAATGGCTTATATATGTGCGTGTATGTATGTGTTAAAGTTTATACCCATGCTCTTGGGTGCATACGCCCACTTTTCTACATTGAACAACTTCCGTTGCTCAAGAAATGGTTACATAATAACATCGTTTAGGTCAAATAAAGAGCTTTTAAGGTAACTTGGACTCCTCCAAGTGAGGAGGAAGTCTAACTTTGCTTTCATGGCTCCACTCTTGGTACTCTAGGAAATGCTGGTGTAGGTGGTATCATAAAGGATGCTATTGGGAAATGTTTGGTTGAATTCAGCATTTTCCTTGGGAAAATGATCAATACTGAGTCTGAGTGGAGTGGATTGTGGAATGGCATTAAATTTGCTAATGACATAGGTTTTAATTGCTTTCGTATCTGTGGGGATTCTAACTTGGTGGTGAACTTGACAGAGAAAAATTCCAGCACCATTTAGAGACCCAGACAGATGCAGACGGACTACCATAGAGTGCTTGATGTAATGAAAGTTAGATCTGTTCATATTTATAGAGAAGCTAAAGAGGCTACACAAATTTTTAGCTACTAAGGCCTCTACTTCCTCAAGCTTCTAATATTTGGAAGGATTGTACAGTACCAGGACTCAGTTTGATTTTATTTAATGATTTTAGTGGTGTGATGTATGTAAGACCAAACTTTAGCTCTTTCTATCATTTTACAATGAATCTTCATATTTTACAAAAGGAAAAGAACCAAAAAGTAATATATGTCAAGGCTTTTAATCATCAAAGATTAGATATTTTTTGCATATGGCTCATTCATACCACAGCCAACGACCCAACCAGGTGAATGGCTGTGATTATTGAAACAGTAGTTCCAACTTGTGTTTTAGCCTGCTAATATTTTCCCGGTCATCCACCACAAAACAGCTCTTCATTCATGGAATTTCGTAGAGTTCACCAATCTTTTAAAAGAAAGAAAACCCAAAGTATCCTACTCTTCATGAAACCCTCGTACAAAGTTTACTGTAAGTAGAACTTCTAGTATAGTGATGCAAGGAGCCTCCACCCCGGGAGAGTCTGAGTATCTAAACGTAAAATATGTACATGGATCTTGGGTGAGGAACAGGGACTCAACCCGATCGATTGCCTTTGTCAACGAGGGGAAGTTAAAGTGTCAATTCTGAGTTTCCCAGCAATTCCAATATCGCTTGTCCAATGACTGATGTCCACGCTTGGACACCATGGAACAATATTGCACCTATCAGATGGTACTGCTTACCTAAGTTGTTCCGTTATTCATTGAAAGGTTGCAAATATCTGCTCAGGCCATTCCATGCATGCACACCTAACATATGCAGTAGACAAACAATTCTTCTGTTTGGTAGCATAGGAACACTAAGATGACAAGTACTTGGCCTATTCTATCATTACAAGTGGAATAGTAACCAAACAACTTCTTGGACGCATTTGTATTGGGATAGTCTTACATTAGCTACGGCCCTCTATTCTTTTGTTTTAAACCTTTTTAGTTAGATGGTTTTTAAAAACAATAATTTTATAATATAGTACTAGCTATTATAGTTTTCGATTCATGTCATGTTAGGGTTGCCATACTTTTAAGAAGCTGGAGATGATTTTTATTTTTTACTTATAAACTAATATACAAATGCTGATTCATTTGCAAGTAGGAAAGAGATAATAAAATCATCTTCCCCTTCTTCCTTGCCGGCTGGCACTTGATGCAAGACCCTCCTCCTTTTTCATCTAGGCTTGGGACTGGCATCGGCAGAGTTGTTACCATTCTTGAAACTCTGTAAAAGTTGTTTAAAAGGAGTGTTTAATAAAGAGAACAACCATAATCAAAACATGAACCGCGAGAATATCATTGCATAATTTCTGCAAGTCCACAGATTAAAAATGAAAAGAAAATTCTAAGGAGAAAGAGACTTGCTTGCTTGCTAGCGCTCAAAGGAGTTCTATTAGAGCCTACGTTTTCCTCTAGCCGGTCCAACATATCTCGTCGTGCCACCGGACATTTCTCTTGTAACATGCTTTTACAAATTTAAAGTGCATAAGATGGAAACATTTCAGTTACCTATTATTTTGTACTTCTCTGGTGTCGCTTAAGCAAGCAAGCACCTTGCTTGGTGTTGGTCTCAAAAATAAGAATTTGTCTGATGTTTGTCATTTGAGAGAACATACAAGCCCAATGGATTGAAGAATTTGGTGCTTTCGAGCAAGGGAGAGTGGTTCTGCTACAAAGAGAAGTCAAAGAGAACCGAAGGGCTAACTTAGGCTAAAAGGATGTCATTTGATGTTTAAGTATGGGGTGATTTCATGGTGAGTTACCGTCACTGGCCTTGCCCAAGGTTCATTGCAATAGCCTTCCCTTCAAGTCTTCCATTGGATCATTAATATCTTGCTATAGTTTCATAAGTGGCTGCCAAGTTCAGTGGATGCGTATCATGCCTTTGCTATATTAGCATCGTCTTTGTAGTTTAATAGAATATGAGCATGGAAGATGGTAAGAAATATATGCTTTTGAGAAAGGGGCAGTCCAGTGTACGAAGTTCCTGCTTATACAGGATTTGAGAAAGGGGCAGACCACAAAAGATATATAACACGCATCTTTACTTTACACTTTTACAAGAGGCTATTTTTATACTTTGAATCTGTGACCTCAAAGTAACACGACAACAACTCTATCATTGTGCCAAGGCTTGCCTTTAAAAGGAACTCAACAGAAACTTAATAGTTTTAATATTCTGGAAGACAATAAAGGCCATTAAATCCAGTTTCCTAAACACGCATTTAGCAAGTTAGCTTACATATCGTGTTTGAAAGCAATGAAAAGTTACAAGCAACGGATCCGCATTATTACTACTTTCTCATTTTGCAAAACACTTCGATTAGTTTCTAAGAGCTTTTTCCTAATTTAATAGCTTCCGATAGCTGATCAAAAGAAGCAAAACAGAGAGAAGAAAATCACTCAGCAAAGCAAGAGTTCATTCCACCTGTACACTTTGAGGGCTCTAATGTGGTCTGGAGAGCTCATTCCCCAGGCTCTTCTATTCGTCGATCGCATTGATTGTATGATCTTGGCAGTTCAAAGGATAAGAGATCGGATTTAAGACCAGGCACAGTTCCCATTTCCCAACATGCCATTTAAATAGGAAAAATGACACTATATGCGTGTCAGCATGGAAGTATTCCCGACGTTTACCCGGGTGGGGTCCCATCCCTTCATTTTATCAGACTCGTTCATCAGATCATCCAACGTGACGTTTAAAATCGAGCTGCATTTCGTTGAAGCACTCTCGCAATTAAGTCAAAGGATTTCATTATCCTTGTGAGTTTCCTTGCCGCTAACAGGAGCCACGAAGTTACATACTAATTATGAAACATCCACCACAGATTTTACATAAGGTGACCAATATACTCCTGCCCCAAACTTCTCTCGTCTCAAGCATTTTCAGGTTGGTTGCTATTCTCACATTGAAGGAGCCTTGGCGCAACAGTATATGCAACAGTATATTTGTCGTTATGTGAGTTTGAGGTCATCGGTTAAAGGCGTAGAAACAGCCTCTTGCAAAGATGCAAGATAAGGCTCATACCATAGACCCTAGTGGTCTGCCCTTTCCCTGGACCCTGCATAGACAGGAGCTTTGTGTACTCGAACTGCCCTTTTAATGCTATTCTCACGTTAGTAAGATGATTTCAGCATTCAAGAAATTGTGTTTTGGTCGTTGAATATATAAGATTGTCACTTAGTGGCAGTTTGTAACTTAGCTAAGGCCTTCTATTGCAATGACACTACAGGGCCTCTCCATTACGTAGGAATGGCAAAGGGTCAGGCCAGTTAGGACCCAACCCTAATTGCCTGTAAAGGTTCGGTTAGGTTGAAGATATTTCTGCCTCAAATAGATTAGGTCAATGCATTTAACCTAAACTTGTACGAGGGTCAGTTGGTATAAAGTTAGGGGTCCTAAATATTTTCTATGTATTTATATATTATCTAAAATACCTTTATATGTATTTCTCTAAAACTTGAAGTATAAGTACACTTTTTGTAATTAAGTGACTAACTTAATATTTTAATTAATTTGCATAACTATTTTATAATTTGTTCATTCTTCATATAGCTGGTAAAGATTTGTCCAAAAAATGAAAATCTTAATATATTGGTTTATAATTTTGCACAGTGTATCTGCAGCGGTAAAAAATGACTTTAGTGGTAAAAAGAACAGTCAAAATTTTAACTGTTGATTTTATAATTTAAAATAACAATGGCTAAGATCATCCAATCAAAAATAAAAGATTTATAGGGCATAAACGGCTTGGTACTGCACAAGTATGGCACAACTAGAGTGGTGTTATAACTGTACACGGTTTGGCGAAGAGTACGCCGTGGTGGCTTGTCAAGATAGGAAGGCACGTGGGACGCTCGCCCACGAACGTATTGCGTGCACGTGCTGCATGGCGCATGTCTACGTGTATAGAGGTCGAGAGCACGTGGGGGAAGCATCGCAGAAAGGTTAATTACCAATAGCACAGCGCACGTAGCAATGTAGCATGGACCACTACTGGTTTGGCTTTTAACACCAGCGAAGCCGTCTCACATGGTCGCTGACACCATCTCCAGCTCTGTCACGTGCTTATTGGGCCCACATAGAGTTTAGAAACAAACATAAAAAATTGTTAAGAAATATCATGAAAAGATGAAAACTCCGGTAAAATAAACTTCCACGCCAAGCAACAATGGGGTGCTCCACCTTTTGCAGTCTTTCCTTTAAATCCAAGCATAATGTGAAAAATCATTACTAAAAAGTAAAAACATAATAAAATTCAAACTTATCCCGATCTCCGACATCGATTTACCTAGAGATTTGAGCGCCTCGATGCCGGCCCACACAACGTAGTTCGTCAATCGCGGAATCCAACGGCAGACTCGCTCTCTCCTGCTGACTCGGACCGATATTTCTGACGTCGCAAGGAGAAGGGTAAATGACGTGGATCAATCCTGTGTGTTAAAAACCAACTTGCACAGCATTCTGCAGACTTCGACGTGGCAAGTCTATACCGTTGAAGGCAATCGACTTGAGCTGTAACCGTCGTGCTTAAACGTGGCTTAGCAGATTTAATAAAGGGATAAAATGGGAGTGGGAAGGCGAAACAAAAAAAATTAAAGAAAAAGAAAAAGAAAACGCAATTCCCGAGGAAAAAAGAAGCAGGGGAATCCGGCTGTAAACTTGGACACTAATGCACTGAGTCTCAGCGACAAAACCTGCTAGATCGATTCCTAAGGAGTTGAATTGAACACTTAATTTCCTCTTAATTTTAATTAATTGTTCTCTTAATTATCCCCTCATTCTTTATTTAACATCTTCCCTAAGATTACTTTTATGCCCTCCTTCGCTTCCAAGCGTACGGACTTCAAAATTTCACAAGGATGTACTTTAAATTGACAAAATTATCCTCGCTATTAACTTTGCGAAACAAGGTAGGTACTACGCGATGGATGCACACGTTTGATTCAGAAAGTCTAATCATTGAACATTAGAGAACCTGTATAATTAAATAATACGATTGAACATGGTACGAGCTATTATTATTTTGATCACGCCATCATAGTAAAATTGGTAGGGCATCTCAGTTTTAATCCGAGTGGCAATATCTTCTAAAAGGGGCATAATGGGTCTTATTTCATAGGAAATTCAGTTCCTGATTTCTATTCCGTAAGTGAGGAACTCCCCCTCTTTTTTTTAAACGAAATAATTTTTTCTGATAATTACATAGTTTATGTTATGGTGCTGCTGCTAAATATTGGGTGTGTGAGTGTAAGACAATGGTGGAAGAGTGAGTCTTAATTGTGAAAGAAGTTAAAACTTCTCAAAAGTGTGTGTGAGTGTATTTCCACGGTTCCAGAAAAAAGAAGTTAATATTGTGTTAACGTAAAACTACTTGGATGAAACACAAAATGGAACGAAAACTTTTGCCGCCTGCGCAAAAGTTGACTGTAGCTCTAATTATTCAAATTAGCATCAATCGGGCAAAGGGAAACATTTTAAAAGAGAAGATAATGACATGCAAAGCACAAAAGGGATGTCACAATGTGTCTTTTTTCTTACGATTCTGAATTTGAATTTGAAGTAAACCGCAGAACAAAGGCTTTTCAAAAATCAGTGATGGGTAGTTTCGTCATTCTCGAAAATTGGGCAAAAATGAGTGAAGTGACCGGGAAGGGCATTTGTGGTAGTTGATGGGAGAAAGGAAGGGCAAGAAAAAGTGCATCAACATGGTTCATTTAGTTTCTCCTCTTGCGGGCGGGTAAAGATACTGTTTTGGTTTTTAATAATTTCACCCAGAGTGGACCTTTGTTTTTTACTCCAAAAACTCCTCCATTTTAGTTGTCCGCCTCTCACCTTCCAACGCAAATAAACCCCCACTCTCTCTCTCTCCCAGTAATCAAACCCTCTCTTTCTCTATCTCTCGCTCATTGTACGAAACACGAACGACGGAGATAATCCCTAGCTTTGCTCTAAAACAACAAGAAATGGAGGCACCGGAATTCTTCCACGGCGGACTTTGCCGGGCTAAAAGCCCTCAATTCACACCGGAAAAGAGATATACAGAGCCCAAATCCGATCATTTTATCATTGAAGACCTTCTCGATTTCTCTAACGAAGATGCCGTTATCGGCGATACCACTTTCGACGCGACCGCAGAAAATTCCACGGATTCTTCCTCCGTTACTGTTGTCGACAGTTGCAACTCTTCCTTTTCAGGAAGTGATCCTCATTTTTCTGGCTATTTAAGTTGCAGGAATTTCGCTGACAGTACTCTCTCCGGTGACCTTTGCGTGCCGGTAATTACCTGCTTGAGGCCAGAAACTTTTCTCTGTTTGAAATGCATATTATCCTTTCATTTACTCTTATTTTTCTTTTCTTTTCTTTTTTTGAAATTTAAATTCTCGAATTTCTCCAAATAATTTCATTTTTGGTAAAGCACATTTAAATTCAAAACTGAAAAGGCTTCCGTTTCCGTCAATTAAATTGGAAAATTGGGCGAAAGAAATATCAAAAGGCTGAAACTGAATTTTCTATTAAATTGGATGAAAATGTAGAAATAATCTGAACAAAAAATTTGTTGATTTCAATTGTTTTTGTTCCTCGCAGTACGACGATTTGGCAGAGCTGGAATGGCTTTCGAATTTCGTGGAGGAGTCTTTCTCGAGCGAGGATTTGCAGAAATTGCAGCTGATTTCGGGAATGAAAGTTCGCACCGACGATGCATCGGAAACCAGAGAATTCACCGGCAACAATATCGGCCGAAACAATCCAAATTTTCGGCCAGAAACGTCAGTTCCAGCCAAGTCAAGGAGCAAGCGCTCACGCGCCGCTCCCTGCAACTGGTCCTCTCGCCTCCTCGTCTTATCGCCAACGACATCCTCATCGGAATCCTACGTTATATCGAATTCCAGTAAAAAGAACGGGAAACAGGCCACTCCAAAGAAAAGGGACATTTCGGACGGCCCACCCGGCACCGGCGACGGTCGGAAATGCCTGCATTGTGCCACCGATAAGACTCCGCAATGGCGGACAGGGCCAATGGGACCGAAAACTCTCTGTAACGCTTGCGGTGTCCGTTACAAGTCCGGGCGGCTTGTTCCGGAATACCGGCCAGCGGCAAGCCCGACATTCGTCCTCACGAAGCATTCAAATTCTCACCGGAAAGTACTGGAGCTGCGACGCCAGAAAGAAATGCAGCGGTCTCAGCAGTCGCAAAATCAACACCAACAGCTTCTACATCCAAATGCGTTTTATGACATCGTCTCCGCCGGAGACGATTACCTAATCCACCACACGGGCCCGGATTTCCGGCAGCTAATCTGATTAGTGATGGTAAAAAGGAGAGGGAACTAGTTTGAGAGTAGCAGCAGAATTTAGAATTCTTGGACTTTAGATGTGGAACTTTTTAATTTCTCTAACTTCATTTTTAGTTAGTTGTTCTTCTGCAAAATGCAAGAAAAAGAAAATGAACGAGATGGAATGTTAGTGTTAGTATGCTAATATTCTCTGGTTTTGTTGCTTTTAATTTTGCCGATTTCGGCAATCTATGCTACCAAATTTTGTAATTTGTTTTTTTTTCTTCCTTGTTTCTGCTCAATTTATCGTCTCTGAAATGGCAGGTGCAGGCAATTATTATTTCCCTGAAATTTAATTCTGAATTTCCATTGGGCAGACATTTCAAGTGGAAAGATAGCCTAATATTCGCTCCCTATTTGATCTTTCTTGAAGAAAAGAAAAAAAGAAAACACCGGAAACTTCTCCACTTTGTCTTAGTTAAACTAACTATGTACCGAAATGGTGTGTAAATCGTGTATTTTGAGAAATCGAACTTGGTGTGACAGATGCCTAACAGGCGAGTGGAGTACATAAATTCACTGATCCAAATTATTTATCTAGTGGAATTAATTTCTCTTATGATTCTTATATAAATTTTCTCACGGATTGTTTATAAGCCTTTGATTTATAGATAGTTCAAGCCACTTCATCTTTTCTAAAAGCTAGTCCAATGCAGTTACTCTCAGGTATTATGGTGTCTCTCTTTAGTCGAGAGGAGACACTTTTTCTTTATTAGGGAGATTTAAATAGAGTTAGGAATTAGTATATGCTTGTAGTTAGTGGCAAGGTAACACTTTTTGTTTATTGGGGAGATTTAAATAGATTTATAAGTTAGCATATGGTTCTAATTAGTTTGCTTGGTGACTCTTTGCATTTTGATTTTCCAACAATCCGCCTAATATCAGAGTTGCGTGGCTAATCCATAGCATAAATACAAGATAGGTAATCTGTCTCCTTTGCTTCCGTGACCTAAGCAGAAGTTTGGTCTTTCTAAAGCAATTTTGGATTCTTAGAAGGGAGTGAGCCCCAGTTGTTCTTTTCTCATAATATAATTTCTGCTAACTAACTAAAGAGGAGGCTGTATACACAAATTTGGTGTATTTCTTGAAAGTAGGATCTTCGCTCCCACAGTCCCACTTATAGTTTGTCAAGTCTGTTACGTGAATCCGTGGAGCAGGAGCCACATTTCCGTACCTGAGTCGGATTCAGCGGCTTCGAACCGTAAGTGGATTTTCATGAAATTCCATATTTGCGTGGTTTTCATCAAAAGCGTACTTTTTCCTGTCCTGTCTTTTTAAATTTCCCAAAATAGAAACATATAGAGAGAGAGAGTGTAATATAGAGAGAGAGAGTGTATCCGATGCCGATATAATTCGCGACAGCATCCAACAACGGCGAAGCGCCTTCAATTTTCCTTGATGAAACCCACGTACCTTAATCCAACACATTCATCCGGTATAACTGATTTTGGATACTCATGGCCTAAAATTTATTTCAAAAGAAAGCGGTTGGCTTCCAACAATTTGTGTTTTAATTCATTAAATGAAAATGGTTGCTTCTGGGGAACTTTTTACAGCCCAAATCTAATAAGATGAAAACACCATTCCTGGGTTATATTGGATTTCTTTTGGAATGAATTCCAATCTATGAGATATCAAAGTCAGACGTGTCAAATGAACAGCTTGGATTAAAGGTATGTGGTCCCATCATAGAAAAGTCCAGACACTTCACCGTTGTTGGGTGCTCTCGCGCTATATATAAGCATTCCAAATAATCTACTAATTTCCATCAGAAAATTAGATTAATTATATGAGTCTACAGGGAAATTCCCGTCATACGCATTGAGTTGCGGCAGGTCACATGGCTGATATTGATATTCATTGATATGATTGTCCGCGCGATCCCAGACACCGGTAATCCATATGTCCATTTAGATAGGTCAATTTCAGGATTATTCTTTAATTTTTTACTTGCTTATTTTAGTTATTTGCATAGAGGGAGCAGACGGAGAGATGGTCACATGGTACTCTCATGTGTATACTTTAATACTAGAACGGGACTTCAGCCTCAGACTCTTTGCCATTTACATGCATGATAAATTGGCCATGGCATGCACATGCACAGGGGAACACTGGATTAGAAGAGGGCGATTCCAACATCATTGTCACGAAGTTTGGATTTCAAGTAACATGCTGAGACAAATACTGAATGAACTTTCGAGTAAAGGTTAAATGGAAAATAGTACGTTTGTAGAAGGGAATTGAAAAGGAAAAGGGTAGCAGGGTGCATGAAGGACATGCATATGCAAGGTTCGAAGAAGGGTGGACCATAGAGGGTCTATGATAAATAGTCTTACTATATATTTTTGTAAGAGGCTGTTTATACACTTAGAACTCGTGACCTTCAAGTCAAATGGCGATAATTTTACCACTGCACCAAAGGCTCTATAGAAAGGAACTAAAACTTATTATTATTATTATTATTATTATTATTATTATTTATATTTAAAGTTATAATCATGAAAAATATTGCACACAATTTGATGAATTAGTCACGACATTCACAATTCTTAATTTTCGAGATCCTAGAGTTTTCGAATTATCCTATATTATCAAGTTCTTTTTCCTTTTGTGTATAAGACAGTCAAGTTTAATTGAAGAGAGGATAAAGTTGGGAGTTCTTCACACGATAGTTATTACTTCACATCAAATAACTGGATTTTATTTAGAGTTGCTTTAAGAGGAGAGGAAGGTGTATATGCCCCACTTTTCTTTTGAAAAAGCACACATGTTTCTTTTTCATGCACGGTAAAATACTTTTTTTAGGTCCAAGAAGTTTATCATGTTCAAAATATAAAAAAAATAGACAACACATGAGAAATTAATGTATTTGGATGATCTTAACTACTTGCTTTGGGTCTTTCCAATGAATAACAATAGATTGATTGAGTTTTTTACCTAAAAAATATAGGTTAAAAGAATCTAATGGGTATGAAATTCAATGATAGCCTATGTAAGCCATTTTTAACATAATGAACAGTTTAGATCTACAAAAACACTTTTATCGTGCAAGGAAAAAGGATCGTGGGCACCGCCTTTAGAGGGTGTACTCTTACCTTGACTCTTTATTTTAAAGTTGTTATGGGAGGATATTATAGACCCTATAAAGACACAGCAGTGTAGTTTTTATAGCTTTCAATTAAATGGAGTCTATTGCTTGAACTATATTTAGGCTCCCTCTTTGTACCCTTAAAACAAAGTATGCTTCACAAGCATCCATGAATACATAAACAATGGAATAGATAGATCCTTTACTTTTCATGAATGCCCCCAAATTATGAGGAAGAAGGCACGCTGAAGTGCCACTTTTTCCTTTAGTGGAAAAAATGGCAGGTGAGATTGAGAAGTTGTTGATATTCTTGTTCTCTAGCTTTTGTTCAAACTTTCGAAGATTCTTGTGTTTGCTTCAGAGACTAGTTTTGTTTTGTTGGCTGTTTTGAGTTAGGTAAGACGGATGAGTTTCGGGCCTCTGAAGGGGAATAGTTGTTTTCAGAACCGATGGAATCATAATACTATTTTAATTTGTAATTGCATATCGATATTTTCCGAAGGAGATTTTTCCTTCGTTGGTTGCTTTGGATAGTGATTGATGGATGGCGAAAATGTCCTCTGTTGATCGGGTCCATTTTTCCCATGCTTTTTTGGGGCATGCATTGGCTGTCTTGACATTTTGGGTGCACGAAGTTGTCAATGAGACTGAACATGTAAGAAGGAAGTAAAACATGATTATAAGAGACCAAGAAAGCAGTTTATGTGCTGTTAGAAGTGATTGTACGTTGTCCTCTAAGGTGGTCCAAAGGCTCCAATTACCATGATTATCGGACCAAAGTCAGTACCATCCATTGTGTGGCGTAGGTCCTCACAGATTAACAATTTCTTCAGTTCTACGGAACAATCCATAACTTCGACTATAAATGGAGTTTTCCGTCCATTAAATGCACCATTTAATCATCCACTCATTGAAGGGGTTGATTGTGGTAAGCCAAAAATTGCTGGAGATTTTCAAATATTTAAGACACTGAAGTTTAAAGAGTCCGTCTATCTAGCAAGGTACTTTCCTTATCAAAGAAGAAGTAGGCTTTTTGGACCCTCTTGGAAAGATCTAAGTTTAGATCCATGCCAATGAACTTGCACATTATTATCAGCTGAATTACATATCAATAGGTAATTTGTTAAAAACTAATAGTTCACATTTTTCTGACAAAACCCGAACCAGAGTTTTTTTGAATGAAGGGTCAAGGAATATCCACTCAAGACAAAATTAGTGTTGATCTAGATTAATGGATGAGATGATGCCAATGGACATGTGGATCCCAAAAGGTCTACTTCTTCTTTGTGCATGCTAGGGCACTTATTGAAAGCATATTTTCAAAAATTAAATTAGGGATACTAAATGTAGAAAAGAAGCTTCAATTATTCATAGTAACCCACACAGTAAGAACAACTCCGAGGATACCTTCACATTCTCTAGGCTTGTTACAGGCTCTTATGGTTTATTACACCACCCAAAACTCAAGCTCAAAAGGAGTGTCAGCATCAAGAAACAAACTAAATATTGGAGCTAAAACCAAGCAGTTTGGAGTGAGATTACGGTAAATATGATAGTTTGGAATGGGGGGATACCTTTATCTTATCCATGAAATGAATTATATTCTACGTAAAGAAATGGGGAAGATAGGAAAGAAGAGGTGGAGAGGAGACACCATAACAGGTTAAAAGACATCCACATGCCATTGCATTAGGTTTGAGTTTTAAAAAGGAGGACATAATCAAAACAAAGAAACCCGAGGCAACTTGGCAAGGTGAAATTGAATAACGGAAGAATAAGCACGTCAGCTTCACGTGAATGAAAAGCAAAGTCCATCTTGGTGCAATAGAGGAAGGTTGGCATCCTATCTGTATACAAATTTTCTATCATTTTCAAAGATACACTTTGGTCGTTTATCAATGGAAAGATACACCCTTGGTCAAAAGTTTCGCCAAGAACATCTCCACTCCTCTCCTCTATAATGGAAGCATGGAACACCTACGTCATCTCTAATTTGGTGCCAAAGGCTGCGGATTCAAGTCCACTCATTCCCTACTTTACACAAAAAAGTACAAATAAATAAAGATAAAGAGATAAGAAGATTAAAAGCTAAAAGGATAAATTAAGGTACGCGTATGACATTGTAAGACAAAAGTTTGGATTTTTGGAATAATTTTCAAGGAAAATGTTGGAAATACTGGGACAAAGATTCCAAGTAAAATAAAAAGGGCAGCCTTATGCATGAAGCTTCCATGTATGCAGAAGTGGACTTAATATCTTTCATTTTTAATCAATGAGGAGTCTCTAATTTAAAAAAAAAAGAAAAGAAAAGAAGAAGAAGAAGAAAGATTTCTGGGCAGTTCTACAATTTTAACATGTAATGTTAAAGTTCCCATACCTAATTTGGTAAATTCAGTGGTAGGTGTGTGACCTGTGAGCATGGTGCAAGAGTATGCCTAAGCCATGTGGGTGTGTGTATTCAGTTAACAATATCGATGTTAAAAAAGAAATGGTCTCCTAGTGCAGTGGTGTGAGGAGTTTCTCTTTTAGGTGAGTAGGGTTTGAAACTATTCATAAATGTATGCAAGTCTCTCTCTCTAAAAAATAATAATGCATATTTAATTAGGAAAATATGAGACTTTTGAATTATTCAAGATTTTGAAAGATAATTAATTTGGTGGAATTTGTAACTATGAATCGAAAAAGATTAAGGATTTGGAACAAAGAATTTTTTAGTGCAGTAGCGCAAGAAGGGCTTCTTCTATGGTAGGTCATGGGCTCTGACCTCTCATGGGTGCATGCCAACACTAAATAAGGAGGGGTGGGAGGAGGAAGTAGATTAAGGAATTCCTAATTTAAAATCAAAAGGTTATTCTACAATGGTTTTTGTGGGATGTTCTCTCAAATAGAAAGAAGATGTTTTTCTCTAACCATTTGCTTCTTGGGTCTATAAAACGTAAGTAGGCTTGTACTTCAATAGGAAGGAAGACTAAAAGTTCATGTTGGAGTTTTTTACTAATCAAGTTTAGATCCACATTTGAAAATAAGAAGAAACTTTGCATTTAAATAGAATTCACCGCTTGTGCTTACACTAAAGAGGTGTGGGCCCTAGGTTTCATGCAAAGCATTGAGCCATGTGGGAGAGCATGGGGGTAGAAGGACCCTAGTTGTCTGGTGTACATTGAACATATCAAGGACATAAATAGTAGAGTCTGATAGTGGCTAATGGCCAAAACAATCCATTAATCCCCATATGATCAGACTGTATAAAAAAGAATTTGCACTTAACTTTATCTGTAACATAAATTTCAAAATTTGTTTCAACTAAGAGCTATGGTTTGATATTTTAGTCATGTTATTTAGATTCTTATTTGTTGAAAAGTTTGTCAGCCATCTATCTCCTTGTTTGTCTATTAAGTGTTGCTTTTTTATATTAGAAAACCTCACTTTTGTATCATTTTAGTGCATTTTTTCATTTACTTTTATATTTATAGGATATATTTGCATTAAAAAGTTTGTTTTTAATGTAACAATACATTTGTTTTTGTGCTCTCAAATTGTTTTAGGTACCAAGTTTCATTAAAAAATTTCATCAAAAAATAAGAGAAATTAGTGGTCAAAGTTGGTGAAATATTCACAGATTTTGACCATCCATGGATTATAAACAAAGACTGGACTATTTATGAATTGTAACAGAGATAAGAAAATTGGTTAGGTAGTGTCACATGCACGTGATAGCACATGTTTGTTTCAATTATATAGTGCTTTTATAGTGACACTCTCTCGCTTGTAGATGCATTGAGAGGTGTTGCTTTTGTATTTTAATTTAAAATTTTTGATAAAATTCACAAATAAAATCTATTTTAGATTATTATTATCCAGTCTTAATTCATATTTAATTATTTATAAAGTAGTTAATTAGAAATTTTTATTTCTTTTAAATTTCTTAGTTTTTTCATAATTTTTAGAACAAATTTAAGAATCATGTTAGGCTACTTTTATTTTGCTTAGGATTAAAATGATCTTATTCTTAGTTTAGAAACACCAATTTTTTATTTTTTATTTTTTTAATAATTAATTTGAAAAGGATAATTTCATCCTTGGTATAATTATTTGATTTTATGTTATCACGTTTCATAGCGGATGCTTAAAATTGATCTTTGATTCATTATAGTTAGGTTTTATATAGAAATCTTAGAATTCAATGTATTATTTAGGTTTTTAATTTTTAAAATTAAATTTTCAAAGAAATATTTTTTTAGATGATAATTGTAGTTTTAATTTGATTTTTAATTTATAAAATAAAATAAATAATTGGTGGATCTAATTTAAAAATAAGTGATCTTGAATCATAGAAATTCAAATTTAGATTAAAAACCCATTTTCTCTCTCATTCATTAAATTGGATATCTATAATTATTCTTTAGTTTTGCATTAGTTTTAGGATAATTAGACTAGATCAACTTTGTTACTTTGATTTCAAATTATATCCTTCCTATGGATTTGACCCAGCATAATATTACAACTGACTTCTTTGCACTTCCAGGAAAACTCAAACAAGTTTTTGGCTTCATTTTCATCAAATTAGGATAGATTTTTCTCTTTCTTATTTTTATTGTGGAGAGGAATTGTAGTGAGGATGACTTTTATTTGAAATTTAATAGCAATTAAAAGGGCTATAATAATATATTTCAAGGGTAAAACTATCCTTTCGTGAAAGTGTAGCTGGTTTGTAAATGGTTTACCCTTGTATGAGAAGACTTAAATCAAGATCCCACTGTAAGATCTACCTTATTTCCTTTCCTAGTTTAGGTTTTGCATTGTTAATTTAGTTTTGTATTATTGTTTGATAGTATATTTGCATATAGATTGCATCTATCTTACTTGTTGCACACTTTCTAAGGTTGTTGCATTAGTTTCTTATTTTTCTTTGCATTCATTGGACATGTTTACTCCCTTTAAGGTGATATATATGTTGATTGGACTGCCATGGTGAATGAAAATTGAATAGTAAACTTGGCCCATCTAGGGTAATAATCAACTTTAACGTATCCTAGTCTTCCAAATTTTTAATTAAAATCAATTAGAAGAGACCTATTGTTGATTTTTTTCACAAGTGCATAGGCTATTGTAGTACAGCTTGTGCAAGTATGGGTCGATGGACTAGACTTAATGAAAATGGAGTTTAAATAAAATTTAATTACTCACTAATTAAAAAAATAATAGAAATTAAATAACAGTAAACTCAAAATTTAGATCTATTAATTGAATGAAGATTACAAAATTTTGAATTAAATAATAGCCAAAATCTACTTTCTAGCTTGATCATAGCTAATTTCTTCAAATTTTGTGTCTTTAACATTGATAATCCTTTATTAATCATGCAATAATGTCTTTGATTAAGGATCCAATGGCTGGATTGTTCAAATTTCCCAAAATTTTAATGATCTAGACTAAGAAAATATTTTGGATTTTAGACGGCTTAGACCAAATTTTTGGATTTCAGATTGAAGATTAGGGCTAATGGATAAGCTAGGGATTATTTTAAGAACAAGATCTAGTAATTGATTTGAATTTTGATGATAGAAAAATCAGGAATTAAAGTTATCTTGTTGGTTTAAGCTAAATCATTAATTCAGTTAAGCTTCAGACAAGATTGGATTGGATTAATCTGAGAACAAAACAGAACCTAGATAAAGAAAAATAAGGATTGGAGAAAAGACAAATTATGAAAAAAGACAAACATGAGGATATGAATGGAATTATTTAATTTGAGGTAAAGGCAGAATTGAAAGTTCCTTTTCTTCTTCTTTCCATACCTATAAGCAGGAGAAAAATGTAGAGAAGAAAAATTTGCAAAGAAAGATGAGATCTGGGGAGAAAAGAGGAAGAATTTGAAGGAAACACAAATTGGGTTTTGTCCATAACAAGATGGAAGGTAGAAAATGAAACAAGTTTGAAGAAAATAATGGAACGAAGGTAAAACGCAGTAAAAAAAAATTGATTGAATTGACAAAAGAAAACTAATGAAAAACAAGGAGGAAGACAGTGAAGAAGTAGGAAGAAAGATGGCGACTGAGCCAGAGGAGAAAAATGCTAGTAAGCAAATAGGAAAAATAACAATTGAAACAAGGAAAAACAAGAAAATTTAGTTGACAAACAAGGACGGTGATGGACTGAGAGAGATGAGTATGGGATTTGGTCCTTTCTCCAATGGTAAAGGAAGCCTGAAACAAAGAGATGGTAAAGAGAGGGGGAATGCAGGCTAGGATTCTCTGTAGTGTAGAGAGTCTGAGAGATGTTTGTGGATGGAAGGCTGAATTTGGTCTCCTTTCTAAAAGCCTCTTGTGGCAATGAAAATAACAGTTTTGGAGAGATAGAGCCAAATTAGAAAAGAGGTGGGCATGGAGAGGGAACGAGGTGAGAGGGATGGGTCAGTTTTTTTTTTTTTTACTAGAAAGAAAGTTGAGAGAGATAGAGGTGGGGGAGTTGAGAGGCATAGAAGAGTTCAAGTCCTTCTACGGATAAGGAAACCCAAGAGAGAATGAAAGACATGGGAGTGGAAAAGGAAGAGGGGTAAGAGAGAGAGAGAGAGAGAGAGAGAGAGAGAGAGAGAGAGAGAGAGAGAGAGAGAGAGAGAGAGAGAGAGAGAGAGAGAGAGAGAGAGAGAGAGAGAGAGAGCTACCACTTCTGCTTTCCGTTTTCAACTGTGCTGCCTTTTCTTTATATAGATTTTTTAGAAGAGTTTGATTTTGATTCCAACTCAATTTCTTCTCCCTTATCCAAATTTTGTAATTTATTTCTTGATTGTCTTCAATTTCTTCTTTTTCCAAGCAATTTTCTCCTTCTTAATTTGATCTAGACTGTTCAATTCCAATTTGGTTGATCTGCAAAACATAAGGCTAAGATAGAATCATCTAAAGCATTCTTTATACATCTAATTAGCTCTAATGATTATCTGACCATTAGATTTTACAAATCAACGATTAGATGCTCAATTAGAGCTAAAATACAAAATTTTTATTAAAATTTCAAAATTGATCAATGAGATGATCTAATTTGATGCTAGATTAAGGGTATTTTGGCAGAAATTGAACACTTAACACACCTCCAACCATCATTTTGCTAGTCTCGAGCAAAATATTTGAAAAACTAATCTCACTATTCTAAAAATTATTTTGAACTCAACTCCCACTTTTTCTCAAAGAATTATCTTTAATAAATCCATCACAGAATAATTGTGTGTATATACTTTCTACATATACAATAATCCTTATTTCTAAGTAGATTTCTAACTTTTGAATTTGATATATGTTTTGACCTCAATCCTCACTAATGACATACACTCAGAAATAGAATCTCTTAGAATACGTTTCAAATATATCTTTCCTTTAAATATGTGAGTAGAGTTAATAAAAGCAAATTTATATCACACATATTCATGAAGAATAGGAGTTCTAAGGAGTTTAGTTTTGATCCATTTAGAATGGATGGCATTACCTTAAAACATTTAGAAATACTACTCTTTAAATCCTATCTTTTCATATCCTCCTCAAGACTATATTCATCCTAAAATCACTAGGTCTTCAACTAGGATGAACTGTGGCCTTAGGATAAGGTATAAAAGAAAGGGTATAAAGGGTATTCAAACTTCTTCAAAAGTAAGTAGAGGTCTTCTATTAAAGTTGACAATTCTTCTTGACTTTGTTTGCCTAAAGTGAATACCTTTTTTCACTTTTTTGCATTCTTCAAACATTTTTTTGATACTTTTTCTTTCTTGGCAACACTTTTGAATCTCTTTGAAGAACATTTCTTTTCTTAATATTCACTTTTCTACTTTTATTACAACTAAAAAGTATATCTTCATTCATCTTTAGCTCATCTTTTGAAGAAAATAGGTAATAGATAATTTATACTAGGTTAATATGGGTTAAAGACAATTTTCAGTAAGAAAAGAAAAGGCTTATATAAAAGGCTCAAATTGACTAATTAATGGTAAAAATAATCTTTGGGTAGGCTTTATATCTCTAGGTTAATAACAAATATGGCCTAAATTATTTTCTAAGTTTCATATAATCTTTTAGATTCAATGAACTTTTAGAATTTAAAAGGTAATACTCTAATAATTTAGGTAATTGCCAAATTTAAAAGTTGATGGGATCAAATTTTCTTCAAGCATGCTGAAGAAAATTAGGAACATTTATAACCTCTCAAAAAGAATGAATGGCTCTAAGACTTAGGTTATTGGTCTCCACTAAATTTCTTCAGGATCTTTAAGTATTACTTATCAATCTAGATTATCTTTGCATTCATAGAATACTTTAGTAAATGAGTAAAATGATGAATTAATTATGTTCAATTCCATTAATAAGCTAAAATTATCTAGATTATATTTCAAAAAATTCAATTCTCATCATAGTGTAGGAATTTGACATAAAAATTTTGAAAAAAAAAAATTCAATTTTTTTAAAATTAAAGCAATTAGCTAAAGAAAACTAAAAAAAACTAGAATTTGCTAGAATTCTACTCCCAACTTGAAACAAACATTGTCCTCGATGTTTAAAAAGTAGGACAATGATAATGCATTGAGAAATGAAGAAATATGAGATGTAGAAAAGGAAAGTTCTGAAAAACTATGGTATACTATTACAGATGAAAACTTTACAGAGTTAGAAACTTCCATGGGTTCCATACAAATTGAGTTGGATAGGCCTTCGAAAAGGAAAGGTGAATAAATTTATCTTGCAATTTTGAATTTTTCATTTTATCACATGGCGAGGTAAATATATCTCTAGGTTGCTTCTCATAATTATCTATATCAGCAATGGTCCATCCTATAGCACCTTTGTGTTCCTTTAAACCGTCTCTTAACTATTCCTCTTGTGATATTTCTAATTGGGAGGAAATTATCACACAAAAATCTCTTTTTCTCCTAAATAAGTATATTTCAAATCTGATGGTAGAGATTTTAATTCAAGCTTAGGAGGTTCAATTGAGGATGAAATGGGAGTGGAGTACATTGATAGAAGTTCCTTGAAATTAGGTTTCCATCTTTCTATGTACATAAGGGCACATAATCAAGAAGGGCATTAATTTCCTCCACTAATGCATCCTCATTAAATTCATTGAAGTGAGCTAAACATGCCTCAAGTGGGTCCAACAAAGAAGAGGTTATGAAATGATCTTGCACGACTGAATTTATCATATTGACATAATGCAAGTCATCTGAGATTTCTCCTAGTTACTAACAAATATAAAAAATGTTCAATTCTAGTGTCATATTGCCAAATGAAAGCTTTATGACACTATTTTTGCAATTTATTAAGGCATTGGACATAACCAAAAATGGACATTGAAAGATGACAAGAATTTCTTATTGCTCATTTAGCATTGGATGTGTGTCCAAGACTAAGAAATTGACTGGTAAAAGGAATTTTTCTACTTGGACTAACGCATCTTCTCTTATGCCCCTAGGTATTACCATCGATCTGTCAACTTGTTGGAGTGTAGTGGATGTTAGATTGAGGTCTCCTAGTCCTAGCTAAACATAGACTATGTATGGTAATAGATTAACACTGGATCCAAGATATAATAAGGTCCAGCTAATCTTATCGTTGCCAATGATGCAAGTGAGAGTGGGGCAACCTAGATCCTTGTATTTCTGGGGAGTGTGGTGCTGAAGAATTGAACTTGTTCAATGCCTTCTTTTGCACATTCAATTTCCTTTTGATTGTGCATAAATCCTTTATAAATTTGGCATATGTTGGGATTTGTTTTATTGTGTCTATGATCAGTATGTTGATTTTGCCTTGCTTGAATATTTTTATAATCTCATCCTTAGTGGTACTCTTTGTGACTTGATGCAACCTTTGAGGGAATGGAGCATGGATAGGATATGGTTCAACAAGTGGAGTGGGGTCCCTTTCTTTAGACTTTTCTTTATTTTCAATGGGTTTGTCTACCTTATCAATCTTATGGGATTCATCTTTTTCAATTATTTTACCACTCCTAAGAATAGTGATGACCTTAATCTCTTCAATGGTAGAGCTTGATGATGCATTACATGCATTATTGCCAACTGCATGCACACCAATAGGGTTTGCTTGCGGTTGAGCTAGAAACTTTCCTTTTTCCATATTTTTCATCCACCAACTCATCATATTTTTTTATGTCATTCATGGATTGGTTGGTTTGTTTCAATTGAACTTCTACTTGAGAAGTTTTGCTCTCCTGGTTTTGATTGAGTTGATGGATATTATCTTCTACAGGCCTTTTGCGTAGGGGTAGGTAAGGTCCAAAAGTACGAGGTTGATGAGTTTTGTATGGGGGTAGAGCAAGAAGTCTTGGTTTTGTTGGTGAGGTTGATATGGGCTTCATTGTGAGACATTAGCAGTGAGTCTATTTCTCCAACTAAAATTAGGGTGGTTTCTCCAGTTGGTATTATATGTCTCTGAATATGGAAAGAAAGGTCTTTTATAAGTGTTAAGTACATTAGCCTGACCATGAAGTACCTCTTGAAATGTTGGAATGGTAGGACATTCATGAGTAAGATCAGTGGTGCTTTCACAAATGCTACACACTTGTTCATCCTTATTCGAGTTTTTCTTTCTCATTTATATGGCTTCTACTTTTCTAACTAGGGATGTTACTATAATATTAAGTTTATCTTTTTCAAACACGGCATACATGTCTCCCCTAGTTGATGTGGTAGTGGGCTTGGGTCTATTTGGATGTTCTACCCGTTTCTAGGTTAGCCCAGGTCTGTGTACTTTCAGCTCGCCAATCCAAATACTCTTTCACCTCATCTAGTTGTTTATTTAGAAAGTTTCCATTGCACATAATCTCTATAAACTAGTGTATATCAGATTTAATTCCTTCATAAAATAAGCTAATAATGTGCCATGATGTGGGCATGTGAGTAATACATCTTTAAACCTTTCTCAGCATTGGTAGAATGATTCTTTATTTTTTTGGGTAAAGTCCATTATCTTACAAGGAAGTGTATCTGTTTTATGTATAGAATATTTATTTTTCAAGAATTCCTTGTCATTTCATTAGAGGTCCTTATGGAACCTACTAATAGTGTATTAAAACACTTTTTTGCCTTTTCCTTTAAAGAGAAAGGAAATAGCTTAAGCTTGACATTATCTAGACCAATGTTTTGTGTTCATTGGGTGCTACATACCTCATCAAACTCTTTAAGGTGCAAGTAAGGACCTTCATTGTCTAAACCATGGAATTTCGAAAGCAATTGAATTACTCCTGTTTTTAATTCTAATGCACCAACATTCTGAGGAAGAATGACACAAGATGGTGATACTATTGCATGTAGAATGAAGGTAATCTCTTAATGTTCTTCCATGAAGATTTTGATAAACATCATTGTTTCCATTGTCGCTCTATTGGTCCCACTCTTTATTTCCATTCCATCTCCAATCACTTTGTGTGTATGGATGATTATTCCTCCTTAGTGGCGGCTGATTCATAATCAATTAGAGATGGTGGGTCCTCATTCATGATGAGTGGAAGGCCTTGATCACCTCTAATACTACCATGGTGTGAATTACCCCTTGATCATTGATCAGTCACTGGTGGTAACTAATTTGATTGTATGTCTTTTTTGTCGTATTTGACTAACTTCTAATTTTATCGCGTATTCAAAAGTGCATACAACAAAAGATCTCTTTCTTCGTTTTATTTTTATTTTTTGTTTTATTTTTTTGGCAACAAAAACTACCCTAAATGATGCAACCTAAGTGTTTAGAATGATGCACAAACAAAGGAAACAATTAAAAAATCCCCTAAGGCTAAGAAGTAGAAATATTTTAATTTTCTTAAATTTGTGTAGGGGAGATGCGTTTAGATTAGCCTAATTTAATGCTCCTCCTCTCTTTCAGATTTGGCTCCTTCTTACTAGTTAGGTTCTACTCTAAAGTGATTAATACAATCCTCGTGTCGAAAGGTATTTAGACCTCAACAGATGTTAAAGGAAGGTGTAGGAAAATCACTTGGATTTTAAGACACCTACTATAACTACAATGCTCAGAAGCCACTAGTGTGACAATAGATCTCATGCTTTTAAGAGAGTCCTATGAGCATGTGATGACCTCTATATGTCTCTTTTAATTAATTTTAAATTAACTTGAAAGGGTGAGTTGCACACTTGTGGTGATTAAGATAGGTGGGAAAATAGGTGATGATTAAATCCACACTTGATCTTGTAGAGTCAGGTGCCCTTACTAATTAATTTCCATACTCTATGATAGTTTGATCAATATATAAATCACCTTAAAGATATAAATGTTCCCTAAAATGCAATTAAAAATAATAAACAAATGCAAATCATAATGCAACAATTATAAAATATGTTTTCTATATGTAATTATAATACCAAACAATGCAAAATTATTCGAATAATGTAAACCCTAATCTAAGAATTTTAAAGAGTTAGGATTGCTCATAGTGGGGTCCTGGATAAGATCTTCTTGTACAAGGGTGAGACCACTTACATTCCACATCCACATCCAGGTTACGATGATCCACCCTTGACCTGTATTATTACTAGTGTTGAAAATGAATTGTGATTAATAAAAAATACAATGCATCCTCCCTACAATTCACTCAAAATAAAACTTTGGCTATCCTAATTGAGATCCTCCTTGAATTCCTTCTTCTTCTTTTTTTAATTTCCTACAAAAAATAGCAATAACTACCAAAATTTAGGAAATATAGTGATTTATGCATTAAAAAATAAAAATAGACCTAAAATGATAAAATATGCAATTCTTAAATTTTGGATTTTTAGATTTTTATTAAATTTTATGAAAACTCCATTATGGGTCTTGACAATGGTACCAAAAACTTGTTAATTATTTTTTATAAGTGCACAGGCTGTTGTAGTACAGCTTATGCAAGTATAGGTTCATCCTACAGGGACTCGGCTTAATAAAATGGAGTTTAAATAAAATTTAATTAATTACTAATTAAAATAAATAACAGAACTAAATAATAGTGAACTCAAAATTTAGATCTATTAATTGAATGAAGATTACAAAATTCTAAACTAAAAAGATTGAAATTTAAATGAAATAATAGCTAAAATCTACTTTCCTAGCTTGATCACAGCCAATTTCTTCAAATCTGGTGTCATCAAAGTCGATCGCTCTTTATCAATCATTCAATAATTTATCTAATTAAGGATCCAATGGATGGATTGTTTAGATTCCGCAAAATTTTAATGATTTGGACTAAGAAATGTTTTTGGTTTTTAGATAGCTTAGATCAAAATTTTGTATTTCAGATTAAAGATCAGGACTAATGAATAAGTTAGGGATTATCCTAAGAATAATATCCAGGGATTGATTTGAATTATGATGAAAGAAAGAACAGGAATCAAAGTTATCTTGTTGGTTTAAGTTAAACCATTGATTAAGTTAAGATTAAATCAAATAAGATTGGATTGGATTAATATGAGAACAAAACAAAACCTAGATAAGGAAAAATAGGGATAGGGGAAAAGTTGAATTAAGGAAGAAGACAAAAATGAGGACATGAATGAAATTATTTAATTGGAAGTAAGGGTAGAATTGAAATTTTCAATGATAATTTCTTTTCTTCTTCTTCCCGTACTCGTAACCAGGAGAAAAACGCAATGAAGAAAATTTTGTAGAGAACGATAGATTTGGGGGCAAAAGTGGAGGAGTTTGAAGAAAACCCAAATTGGGTTTTCTCCAAAACAAGATGGAATGTAGAAAATGAAAGAAGTTTGAAAGAAAACCATGGAATGAAGGTAAAAAAATTTGACTGAACTGATAGAGGAAAACCAGTGAAAAACAACAAGGAAGATGGTGAAGAAGTAGGGGGGAAGATGGCGACTAAGCTAGAGGAGAAAAACAACAACAAGTAAATAGGAATAACAATGACTAAAATAAGGAAAATTAGAAAATTCAATTGAAAAACAGGGATGGTGATGGACTGAGAGAGATGAGTATGGGATTTGGTCCTTTCTCCCATGGTAAAGGAAGCTCGAAACAATGAGATGGGTAAAGAGAGAGGGGGAATGTAGGTCAGGATTCTCTATAGTGCAAAGAGTCTAAGAGATGGATGTGGATGGAAGGCTAAATTCGGTCTCCTTCCTAAGAGCCTCTTGTGGCAATGAAATTGCTGGTTTTAGAGAGAGAAAGTCAAATTAGAAAAAGAGGTGGGCATGGAAAGTGAGGGAGCAAGGTGAGAGGGATGGGTCAATTTTTATTTTTTTTTCTATACTAGAAAGAAAGTTGAGAGAGACAAAGGTAGGGGAGTTGAGAGGTATAAAAGAGTTTAGGTTCTTCTATGGAAAAGGAAACCCAAGAGAGAGAGAGAGAGAGAGAGAGAGAGAGAGAGAGAGAGAGAGAGAGAGAGAGAGAGAGAGAGAGAGAGAGACTACCACTTCTGCATCCCCTTTTCAACTGTGTTGTCTTTTCTTTATATAGATTTCTAGAAGAGTTGGTTTTGATTCCAACTCAATTTCTTCTCCCTTATCCAAAATTTGTAGTTTGTTTCTTATTTGTCTTCATTTTCTTCTTTTTTAAAGTAATTTTCTCCTTTTAATCTGATCTAACCTATCCAATTCCAATTCAGTTGATCTGCAAAGCATAGGACTAAATTAAAATAATCTAAACTAAACATTGTACATCTAATTAGCTTTGATGATCATCTGACTATTAAATTTTACAAATCAATGATTGGATGGTCAATTGGAGCTAAATGCAAAATTTTAAGTAAATTTTTAAAATTGATCGATGAGATGACCCAATTTGATGCTAAATCAAGGGTATTTTGTCCGGAATTGAACACTTAACACCTGTAGAAGTTTTTGGTGATCTATTGTCACTCTAGTAGCCCTGTGCTTAATCACTATGTTGGTTTTTAAATGACTAGCTCCGCTAACACATTCTAGGACTCATATTACCCATGAATAACTGAGGAGGGTATGAAGAAGTTGATTTAGCAAAGATTAACTGGTAAGCAATAGAACAAATCTAAAAGAGAGGATGAACCATCTAGATTAGGATAATCTAAAAGCTACTTTCTCTTAAGACATTCAAAAAAGTCAAAACTTTTCAGCTTGTTAATCGTAGGATTGTTTGATTATGTCCTTTGTTCATGCATCATTCTAAACATTAGGTCGCATCATTTAGTTTAGTTGTCCTAACAAAAACTATAAAAGAAGAAAAAGAAAAAAAAATCCAAAACCTAAAAACTAAAAATTAAAAACTAAAAGACAAAAATAAATAAAACTCTTTCATTTATGCACATTTGGATACACGACAAAACTGGAAGGTTAGTCAAAGTACTCTAATAGCCTATACAACTAGATTAGCTGCCATCAATGGCTAATTCACAAGCTAGTTAAGGGGGTGATCTGCCCTAGAAAATTTTTAAAGATGTTCAACTTCTATTAATTGATGATCCACCACCTCTAATAGATCATGATGATGATCTTCCACAAAAGAGGAATCATCCATCACTTAGAGAGAGGGGAAATAATAACAGGGAATGGGATTAACAAAGTGCACATGGGAAAAATTGATAGAACTAAAATCCTCCTGGAAGTACTTTAAGAGATTACCTTCAACCTACATGCACCAGCATACCTTCATGTGTTATTCTACCTCAAAAGGTTGGTACATAGATGATAACTGCCCAATTTTGTACAAGAAGTAATCAATTAGTAGCCCATGTGTTATAAAATATAGTGTTAATTCTAGGATTTTTTTAAAGATTTATAACACATGCATTACCTAATAACTCTAAAGTTTGATATTTTGTAGGTTTAGAGGCTAATCTAGAGTAAATATGTGTATGATCATATTTTTATAGGATTTAATTGGTTTTTCTTTTTTATCTTTGTAGGAATCAAGATGTTAATCCAACGGTCGAAAATGATCAAGAAGGAAATTGAAGCCATTCATAGGGTTTCCTAGTCTAACTAAGGAACCTAAGGAAGTCAAGGTCTAAATCTAAAGTATGATCAAGGATCAAGATCATCTAGGTCAAGCAAACAAGCAATTGAAGAAGCTAAAGGTGAGTTAAATGGGTCCATGTACAAGTCATGCATTTTCACCACCTCTGTATGAGAGCCATTCAAGCCACCTTAGCCATATAAGTCATGAACAAAGGTGACAAGCTAAGAATACAAGCCAAGCCATTAAAGGCAAGGATAGGATCCATGAAGCCAAGCCAAATGAGCCCTCAAAGTGAGCCATTCAAGCGACTTAAATCAAAGCTACATGGAATAATACTATTGGAGGAGAATTTTACTCAATTATCTTAAGCTAAAAGGTGGGTTTTTAAGAGGATAATTAAGAGATATTTGGTCTGAAAGTCAAAACAAGTAAGCATGCATCTTTATTTTCCTTTTATTGTTCATTTCTCTCTCTCTCTCTCTCTCTCTCTCTCTCTCTCTCTCTCTCTCTCCACACTTCTTCCCACATTTTTTCACTTAAGGGGAGAATCATCCCCCTAAAAAGTAGGCATATCCCACTTTCCCAAGGTCTCTCTTAGCCAACCAATCACCCACCTTATATTTACTCTTTCTCTCTCACTCCATCCTTATCCCCATCTCTTTCTATTTTCCTAATGTCCTCCTTGCCCCTCTCTTAAGTCCCTCATTAGTTGTCCTAGGTTAACCAATCTCTCCTTGCCACCTCACCTCTCCCCCAGAGTTTCCTTTAGATAGAAACCAACCCATATAGAGCGGGGGGGTGGGGGGGTTGGTTTGGAGGTTTTGAAGAAGAGGAGAACGTCCCCTCCTAAGAAGGAGGCATCTCCACCCTTCCTCTTCTTTTCCCCAACGCATCTCCTTTTTCTTCCTCCAAAGACCTTCCACTCCTCCTCCCTTGGAGCAGCCATCTTCCTCCATCCCTCCATGCCTTCTTTTGGTTGTCTTCCTCTAGTTATTGCTTTGATTACAAGTGAGTTCTTTGGTGGTTTTATTTCATTGTTGCTTTTCTTTTGTTCCTTGTTTTATTGCCCTCTTAGATTCCTGTTTCCATGCTTTATTCTTCATGCCTTGTTCCTTAATATTCCATACTTTTATCTTTGATTTCAACCCTAGATCCTTGTTCATAATGATCACTAATATTTGGTAGTGATACCCAAGAGATAGTGGTCTTTAGATCAAGCAATTTGGGCGTTTTAGATTCATCAATTTCCATTACTTGCCTATTATCACTCTTTTTCCTTTGAATTTTAGCTTCATCTCCTTATTTTTTCTTGATTATTTTCTTAAGATCTAAGTTATTATTTTTCTAGGTGACAACCAAGAGAAATGGCAGCTTAATTCTTTTGAGTTCCCTTCATCTTTTATATGCTTTTTGCTTAGTTCTATCATTGTTTTTCCTTACAATAATGCCAGCTTCCTAATTTCTCTTCTATTGGTTTTCTTTTGGATTCTACTTGCATGTTAGCTGCGCTTAGTTTACTATTGTTAGAAGCTATTTTATATGTGATTAGAATCAAGTTTCATACCTTGAAATAACACGCAAATTCCACAAATTGTATGCATGTTTATGAGTTCTATTTTTTATGTAACTTCTACATTCAATCAATGGAATTCATTAAGGATTATTATTGCTGCTTGTTCCCATTATTTGAATTCTTTAGATCTTGAATGTTTATTGCACAAAAAATCTTAATTACAATGCTTTCCAAGTCTGAATTGATTAGATGTTCAAAAAAACATTTGCTAGAATTTGTTAATGGATTGTTCATTTTTAATTTCCAACACCATATACATTTTATTTACTTGCTTTCTTAAGAACCTAAGCAGATCTTAGATTGTTTATTTAATGCTTGAATTAGATTTCATGTTGATAGGCCTTTAATTTGAGTATTTAGGTCTTTTCTAACCCATGAATCTTGCGCACAATTAGTTTAGGAAAGTTTCAATTTATAGCAAGTTCTTTAAGTTCATGCTTTCTAGACTAATTCATCTTAGTTTTGCATTTATTAATGTTTTAGTATGCATGTTTTAGTAAATTTTCTAAGCTTTAACTTGTTTACTTTTAGCATGTTTCATCATTCAATGTTTTTAATCCATGTATGTTTAGTTTTCATGTTAGTTTAAATCCTTAGTCTAGGTTAAAAACCACTTTCTTTAGCTAGGTCACATAATTTAAATAAGGATCTGTATAACACAAAATTGTGAGAATCCTCATGGGATCGACCTCACTCACATGCAATTACTACAGTGATGTGTGTGCTTGTGAGTTAAGTAAAACATCACAACAAGTTTTTAGCACTGTTGCTGGGGAATCACAATGGATTTGTAGTGGATCTTAATTTAGATTATTTACCTATAGTCAAGGTTTAGGTTGCATTCGATTAGGGTTTTACATCATTTTTGCAGTTATTCGCTAATTCCTCAAAAAATTGACCAATTTTGTTTAATTTTGTGCGAGGAGAAATTGGTAAAGGAGGGTGCGATTTTGTGGTCCAAAGCTTCATTACATTAGATTAGGGTTTTAAGTGAATCTTGTAGTGAAGCCCAATTGTAATTTGCACTTTATTATTCAATTTTAAATGGGTTGCAATAATACAGGGAAACTGTGAGGTACAATGGCCTATATTTGATCTTCATTAGAAACCCCACTGTGAGTATCCCTCCCTTTCTTATTATTTTTCTAGTTTAGTTGTATTTAGTGTAATCTTGCATTATGGATGCTCATATAGACTAGGATCGTTCATGATAATTGTTACATCTTACTTGGGATTGTTGCATTAGTTGTGCACCTATTTAACAAAGGTTAGCCTCAGCTCGGCTAGAACCAAAGCATAAGCTGGGTGGTTATAGTGTCCTATCTATTAAGTCATTTAACCCTTTATTAAATAGCATATAGGTAGGCATTAGTTTGCTTTTTGCATTGCATTGCACGTTTAGTTGCTTTATTTTGGAATGTATGACAATCATAGTAAGGGCCCCATGGGAACCCTCATAAGATAAGGACTAGATTTCATAAGTAGATCCTTGGCCTACCTAAGTAACAAAAATTGATCCTTGTATGCTTGCAATCCTAGCCCTTTAATGTAATTTAAATCAAATAGCAAGAGACTTAGGGTATCGAGCTTGTAAGAAACTTTTGAAAGGTTAGGTCTATTGTCGCTCCATTGGCTTCTGAGCATCGTGGTTATAATGGTTGTATAAATACTCAAGTGATTTTCTCACACCTTTCATTGATGTCAATTGAAGTTTAAATGCCTCCTAACATGGGAATTGTATTAACCATTTTAGAGCAGAACCTAGTTGTTAAGCAGTAGTCTAGCTTGGATAAAAGGTGGAGTTCTCTACAGTTGGGTCTAAATGCTACCACCCTATACATTAATTAAAGATCATCAATTTAGCTCATTAGCAAGCTATTAGGATTGGTTATACATCATTCAGTTTAGGACTAACATTTAGGTTACATCATATAGTTTGGGTTTTCCATAAAAAAAGAAGTACTCATTCGTTGTATACAATGATTTGTTTCATTGTATATGAAGTTAAGAGCAAAGGCCTATCAAGAAGGAGATAGAGTTGATAGATTAGAAACATCGATGTATAGGATAGATAGTATGAAAAGTCAGTTGCTTAAGATGATAACCTCTAGACAAGATGCTCCACAACCTCAGTACCATAATGACTATGCCTATTCTGAACTTCAATATTCCACTTCTTCATGGCCATCAAGCTCCATATACAATGGATATTATAAGGAGCTAGTGGATGCAACCATTGCATTCACATAACCTTGCAATAACTATTATCCTGAGATAGATTATAAAAATGGATAAGTTAGGTATCATGAACAACCATGGTCTCAAGAATATCAACCACACTAAGAAGAACCGGCATGGTACCACCCTGACCAACCCTTCCATGATTATTAAGAATATCAAGATCAATCATCATGGGTTCAACCTGCTTAGCCATTATTTAATATCCCAGTGCTATAACAATACCAACCATATGAGTCGTTTCCTTTACAACACGAAGAACCATCATTAGAAGAGAATATGTAGCAAATTTGCGAAAGAATAAATCAAACCATTGCTGCCATTAATAAATGAAAAGAGAAAATGAAACGAGAGAGAGAGGAATGGGAAGAGAAAATGAATTCAATAAGGAAATATACTGAAAGAAACATTGTTGATATATAAAAAGGACTGTGGAATTTAAAACCAATTGAGAATAATGAAGGGCCACTTATTACTGATAATAGGATGAGACTATCTTATTATCATTCTAAACTATAGAGTCTTTAACCATCTTTGCTTATTGATAATGATGATAGAATGGACATATCTTATGAACCTTCTAAGTCCTAGAAATTTTTACCATCCTTACCCACTATTACTGATAATAGGATGAAAATTGCATATGATCATTTTGAGCCACAAAGTCCACAACCATACATAGAGACCTTCGACTCATATCTACTCGAGCCATGTCCTATTCCTTTTTATGATTATAATAAAGAGACGTCCATTGAGGAGGAGAATAAATCCTTAGTAATATCCAACTAGATCCTCCAAAATTGTGTCCTGTTTATTTTTATGAATTTGATTAAGACATATCTAACGAGGAGGTGAAGGAATTGTTAAAGATTGTGCCATTAATGAACACTTCTCAATAGCAAGCCAGAGGAGGGCATTGTATAGAATCTGAAATTCCAAACAAGCCTTGTAATGTAGAAGATGTACTTGATTGGGACCTCCAGAATTTATTTGAACAAACACCATATAGTAATTCAGGCCCATCTAAAACCTTACCTCTGTTAGCAGAATAGGAAAAAGAAGAGTCAATTGATGTATTTTCCCTACATCAACCAACTCTAGGGTACACATTAGAAGATAATCAGGGTTTAAGGCTCACCATGTCCTTACCTCTAGTAGTACAAGAACCACCTTTCAAGAAAGTGCAGAGTCAACTTATACCCCAATTTTAAGACAATGTAAGGAAAATGGAGAAAAAAGATGAATTGGGTATAATGGTCAATATTATCCCTTAATTTGGTCAATAAGAGGACCATTCACTTATAAATGGTCGAACAAAATTTAAATTCACAGTACTTGATGTTGTGATTGTATTACCACCAGCTCAATTTTTAAGGTGGAGGTACATTGACTACTATGAAATACTGAAAAGGGGGGATCATCAATATGGTCCCATTGAACTCAAAATCGTGGTAGTCTATTGTGTTATATTATTACCACCACTAAAAATTTCAAGGTGGAGAATGAATATACACTATCACAAGATTTTGAAGTGGCATGAAAATTTTTCCATTTCATTGTTAGGGTAAGGTTTAGGAGAAATTAGGTTAGTTGTAGGCCTTATCTTGCTGAAGGCGTTAAACTTAGCACTCACTAGTAGGCAAGTTAGTGGTTTTTAAAAAGTCTCATTGTTCTACATTACCCATTCATCATATCAGTGTCTTATGTTTCAAAACATTGAAGACAATATTCAATTTAGGTTGGAGGTACAGACATGCATGAGATTTCTAAGATTTCGTGCATTTTATGAAAAAAATGATAAGAACCTTTATAAAGATGAGAATTCAAAATTTTTAAATATTCAGTTACAAGTTGAACTTTAGCTTATTAATGGAGTGGCATATAATTATTTCACTATTTTATTCTTTTTCAAAAGTATCTCATGAAATTTTAAACTCAAAATATTAATTACATAAAATAACTATATATATAGTTTAAGTTGAAGAGAAAATATAACTTAGAAATCCTAAAGATCTATGGAGACTAATAAGTTAAGTAAGTTTTGAGTCATTCTTCCTTTTATAAGAGTTATATATATATATATATATATTTAAAATTTTCTTTAGCAAACTTTATTTCTTACTTGGTCTCATTATTCTTCATCTTGGTCAAATATTGAGAAATCACAAAAAGACTGCCATATATCTCTCAAGTTTGTGATCATTTAAGTTATTGAAACCTAAGAAAATGATAGAGGCCATCAATGGTAAAACCCGAAGCCTTGAGCCTTCCTTAAGTTATTTTCCACTAGTTAGCACATTGAGCCTTTAAAATATAAGCCTTTTTCCTTTCTTAGCCTGACCTCTTCACCTATATTGAACCCCTATAATATATTTAATACCTAATTATTTTGGACATATGTAGAGAAGATTCAAGAATATCTTGAGAAAAAGTATGAGCAACACATTTGAAGAGATTAATATAAAAAGGGTTAAAAGTAAGAAGAAAATAATAAAAATGGCTATATATAAAGTCTAGTGAAAAAGAAAAAGAAAAAAAAGATAGACAAGGGAGGAATGTATGCTATATCAAAAAAATATGGATGCTAAAATAGCATCCCTAACTAGAAAAGTCAAAGTCATGGAAATGAAAAAAAATTCTTTTAAGAAAGTCAAATAAGTGTGCAATATTTGTGAAAGTACCTTACACCCCCCTCAAGACTACCCCATAATTTCGGCATTCCAAGATGTGCTTCATGAATAAACAAATGCCCTGAATTCATATGAACAATCTTTCTCCTCATATTTTGAGACATATAATCCCATTTGGCAAAATCATCCTAATTTCAATTGGCATAATGGAACCACCACTAATGTCTTCCAATAGGCTTAATACCAACCATATCTACAAATCAAGGACCACCTTCTTCTAAACCCTACATGCTTCCACCTAAGAGGCTAGTAGAAAATAATTTTAACCAATTTCTCCAAAACTAGGAGAAGAAAATTGCCAAATTTAAACAATCCATGAAAGAAATGAAGAATATGATGTCTCAATTGATGCAGACCCTTAATAAAGGAATATTTCCTGCTCAACAACCAGCAAACCCCAAAAGTGCACATGAGGTTTGTATGAAGAGTTCTTCAAGTTCAACTATGAAATGAAGAATATGATGTCTCAATTGATGCAGACCCTTAATAAAGGAATATTTCCTGCTCAACAACCAGCAAACCCCAAAAGTGCACATGAAGTTTGTACGAAGAGTTCTTCAAGTTCAACTATGAAATAAATGAAGGCTATTATTATTCTTCATAATGGTAAAATAATTGATAAAAATGGTCCTACAAAGGCTGATAAGGTTCAAGAATCTCCTAAAGATAAAGAAAAAGAAAATTCTATAGATAAGAAACCCCTCCCACCCATTGAACCTTGCAATGATCTTGCTCCTTTTCCTCAAAGGCTGAGCAAAATCCCAAGTCTACTCCTAATTATGAGATTTTAGAAATTTTCAAGTAAGTTGAGATTAACATACTTAGACACTGTAAGACAAATCTTATCAAATGCCAAATTCCTAAAAGACCTTTGCACTATAAAATAAAGATTAAATGTTCAAAAGAAGGTATTCTTAAATGACCAAGTTAGTTCAATTCTTAAACATCATACACCACCAAAATATAAAGATCCATGTTGTCCCACTATCACTTGTATAATTGGCAACTATAAGATTAATCAAGCTTTGCTTGATTTAGGATCAAGTGTTAACCTACTCGGTATATGTATAGCTAGATTTGGGTGAGCCTAAGCCTGCTTCCACTATCCTCTAGCTAACTTATCGAGCTGTTAAGATACCGAGAGGGGTAATAGAAGATGTTCTTGTCCAAGTAGGACAACTTTGTTTTCCAATAGACTTTCTAGTTTTGGATACACAACCAGTGATGAATTAGAAAGAATGAAATACCAATCATTTTGGGATGACCATTCTTGGCTTTGTTCAATGCCTTAAAATGGTGTCATGAAGCTTTCATTTGATAATATGACATGAAGCCTGGTGATATCTCTAATGACTTGCAAAGTGTCAACATGATCAATTCAGTTGTGCAAAATCAATATCTTTCATCTTCCTTTTCTAACCCATTGGAGGTCTGTTTTGCCCATTTTAATAAGTTTAATGAGAATGCATTAATAGAGAAAGTTAATGCCCTCCTTGATTATGTGCCTGTTATGGACATAAAAAGATGTAAACCTCAATTTGAAGAATTGCCACAAGGGAGTCCCTCTCATTCCATCCTCTGTTGAACCTCCTAAGCTTAATCTAAAATCTCTGGCATCAAATTTAAAGTAAGCATATTTACGAGAATAATAAACTTTTTTCGTGATAATTTCCTCCCAATTAGAAACATTTGAGGAACATTTACAAAATAATCTAAAAGAACCCAAAGTTGGTATAGGATGGAATATTGCTAATATAAAGGGCATTTACCTTTAGTTTGCACACATAAGACCAGAGGCAAAGATAGAGCAAACTTTAGAGGTCTTTATGGGTATCTTATCTATTTCAGAGGAGAAGATTTTAGTGTTGCATTGGGAAAATTGCCACTACATTTTCATATGGGACCCAGGGATATATCCTATTTATTAGGATTGAGTGGATTTTGTTTCTCTGTACTGTTTCCATCTATAATAATCTTGTACCATTGTTCTTCAGAACTTTTGTTTTCTACATTTATTCATTTCTCAATGCATTATCACCATCCTACTCTTTAAACATTGAGGACAATGTTTCACTTAGGTTGGGGATGCATAATTTTGGTCTTTTTGTAGTTGTTTTACTTTAATTTAAAAAAAGAAAATTTTAAATTTTAAAAAGAAAAAGAAAAATGAATAAGCTATTTTACAACTCATTTTGAGTTTTAGGTTAGTTCTTATACAATGATGAGAATTGAATTTTCTAATATCTAATCTTTCTTTCCATCTTTAGCTTATTAATAGAATTGTATATGATTAATTTATTATTTTACTCATGTTCAAAGGTATTTCATGGAAGCTACTCATACCATAATTGTACACAATTACATGTATAAAGTCTAGATTGATAAGTAGTTATGACTTTGAAATTCCTGAAGAAAATCAATCTAGAGTTATTACCCATGTGAGTTTTTAGAGCGATTCATTCTTTTGAGAGTTATAAATAAATTCCATTTTTCTTCAGTGATGTAATTCTTAGTTGACCCCAAATTTCTATAATTTGGTCAATTATCAAGACTCGTTATTTGAAAATTAACCTTAATTTTTTAGAAGTTTGTTGAATATAATAGGTTATATGAAATCTTGGAAATCAATTAGGCCATCTTTGTTTTCAACCTAAAGACATGAAACTTATCCAAAGATATTTTTACCACTAGCTAACCCTTTTGAGCCTTTTATATATAAGACTCTTTTTTTTGTGAACCAAATTACCTTTACCCATATAAACCCAATGTAAAATATCTATTGCATATTTTCTAAAAATAAGTTAGAGATGATTGAAGATATTTTTTTAAGTTGCAATAAAAGTAGAGAAGTGAATATTAAGATTTTTTTTTTTAAAGAGATTTCAAAGTTCTGAAAAAGAAGAAAAAGGTGTAAAATGAATGTTCATTTTAGTACAAATAAAGAAGAATTCCCAACTATTAGTAGAAGACCTCTACTTATTTTTGAAGAATTTTGAATTTGTCCTATATCCCTTTCTTTTTATAACCATGTCCTAAGCCTACAATTCACCCAGTTGAAGACCTATTGATTCTAAGAAAAATATAGTCTTGATGATGATATATATAGATAGGAATTAAGAAGTAGCATTTCTAAATTTCTTTGTAATGACATCCTTTTTAAAGGGATCAGTAAAATTTCGTTGTCACTCCCATTCTTATATGATTATATGTGAGATAATTTTTTGGTCTTGTTGAGTCTACTGTTGACTGTTTTCTGCAAGTGCACGGGTGTTGTAGTCTAGCTAGTACAAGTCCGGGTCGATTTCCTCGGGGACTCGACTTAAATGTGGAGTTTACACAAATTTCAATTATAAATTAACAAACTAAAATTCAAGTTTATTAAGCATTTCATGAGTAAACAAAACTCTATATTTAAGTAAGCAAGAAATGACAATAAATTGCAAATAAAGAAAACTTCCCTGTTTGACTGCTGTGTCACGCAGCTAGCCACAACAGGTTCTAATTAATAACAAAATAACTGTCTTAGATTACACAATCCTCGGACTAACAAAACAGGAATAAAACAAAGTGAAGATAAGACAGGATACAACCGTAATTAAGCTGGGACACAAATGTAATTAAATTAGAAGTTAAGGGCCAAGAACGGAATTTCTCCATTTTCCATTTCTTTAAGGGATGAAAGGAAGGCATGTGTGGTGTTGTCGGGTGAGAAATGTATTAAAGAAAAAGACAAAAAAAAGTGAGAATAGAATAAGAAGAAAGAGATGATGGGAGAGAATAAAATAAGAAGAAAGAGAGATGGGAGAGAATAGAATAAGAGGAAAGAGAGAATAGAATAAGAAGAAAAGGGATGAAGAGGATAGAATAGAATAAGGAAAGAGAGATTCAAAGAGGGATGGATGCGATGGAGGAACCGATGCAGAGAGAAGAAGATGGAAGAAAAAGAAGAAATGAGAGGAAGAAGATGGGAAGTGGGGTTTGGCGGTGAGAAAAAGATAGGAAAATAGAGATCTGAGAGAGAGAAGGAAGTCGAGAGCAGAGTTGGGTGCGTAGGTGAATCTGAACAGAGTACCAATGACAGTTAGGAGAAAGCATGACAGAAATGGGGAGTTCGGAGTGAAAGAGAAGAGAGAAGAGATTGAGAATCTATAGGAGAAGGGGAAAGAAGGAAAATGGGTGCAATGCGATGCGATAGAGGGAAGAAATTGTGGGGAGAGAGAGAGAGAGAGAGAGAGAGAGAGAGAGAGAGAGAGAGAGAGAGAGAGAGAGAGAGAGAGAGAGAGAGAGAGAGAGAGAGAGAGAGATGGGGAGCTTGATGAGTGCGTGGTTGTGCGATAAACAAGGAGACGAGGGAGATGAAAGAGATGGGGCTTGTGAGATGACGCTTGGCCTGTGGTGTGTAACTCACCTATGGCCGGCCAGTGGGAAGAATGGTAGGAGGTGGACTGGGTTGAAGAGAAAAGTGGGAAAGAGATGTGTAGTCGGTGAAACACGGGGAGAGAGAGAGACGTTAGAGAGAAGATGAGAGGAGGGGTGGAGAGTGAGAAACGGATGAAGAGACGGAGAGGAACAATCCTTCCATCTCTGTCCGTGAAGGGGCAGATGCCCAGGGAGAAGAGGAGAGCACCAGAGAGAAAGTGTGTTCGGGCTGAGCTACTCGCTCCTCCCCTTAAAGGAAGCAAAGCCAGCCTGAATATATTATTTTATTGTAAAACGTGCAGCTTGCCCATGCCTTGCCCATCATATCTTCTGCATGCCCATGTAATGTTGCCTACCATGCGATGATGCCATATGCATCATTGGTCAGCTTTGCCCAAATTTGTGACATGGGACCCATTAAGCAAATCTGAAGCGTCCAATCTATTATGGCTTACCTGCAAAAACAAAATATAATATTAAAATTATTTTATGTGAATAATTAGCTATAATGATCATCCGATCGTTAACTTTTCAAATTAACTGTTGGAAAATTGATTATAGCTAAAATTGATTTAAAATCACAAAATTACCTATTTAAATGATCTAATAAAATGGCAATCTAAGGTTATTTTTGGCAAAATTAAGGACTCAACATCTACTCACGTATTAGAGACATACGTTTTACATTTTGTCCTAAGAGTTTATTATGAGTGTATGTCTACTAGTAAGATTGAGTTTATTATGAGTGTATGTCTAATAGTTGTAATCTACTTAGAATAGATCTTTTTTATATGTATAATGTACACACACTTCACTCTAAAATCTATGAATAAATGAAATATTTTAGTTTATAAGTAGGGTTTTGAATCTTTTATTCATTTTTATTAACAATTTGAAGTGGTAAATTGAATATGGATAATAGATTATTCTCAAAAATAAATTTAAGAACTACCTTTCTTGAAGTCTGTGAGTAAATTCACTACAAATGCTCACAAGGTTTAACTCATCCACTAGGGGTAACTTAAGGGCTTTAAGGCTATTGCATATCCTAAATGTAATCATGAGTATCTACAAAAATGACCATTCGTATCTCATTTAATAAAATGGTTTTTCTCATGTTTTGTTTAGGCTAGCAAAATATTGATTGGGGGTGTGTTAAGCATTGATTTTTTTCATAAAAGAAACCCTCACTTGTTTATCTTTTAGTCCATTTGATCTTTTACTTTTACATTTATAGGATATATTTGTATTAAAATATTTAATTTTAATCTAATGATAATTTGATAAATTTTCATGATTAAATGACTATTCAAGATAAGTATAAATTACATGTTGTGTAATATTAATTAGGACTTTTTTGTGTTTTGTAGTGGTAGATCAAGATCAACATTCTTCATTGTCGATCAATCTTAGATTGAAATTGATGGGTATGATCAATTCGAGACAAATTTGGATGATCCAGATCAAGTCAAGACAAAATGGATCAAGTCTCAACATTTTTCAATTACAAATGGTATAAGGATTTTAAGATTTGAAATGAGTTGATAAAGATCAACAGTAATGTAAACAGTTTATCTTGGACGATCAAGATCACTTTAAACCACGTTGAAATATGATATTTTAAATATGACTGGTCAAATATGTGATGGTATCATCATCCTAAAGGAGATTAATTGATTGGATCTCCCAAATTCATTATTTTTATGCAAAATATAAAAGATGCTCAATTTCAACTATTTTGGACGTTTGAGATATATCTTGAGAATGGATTGAAGATTAGAAGATTGGACATTTCAAATGCATCCCTTGATGATCAATGAAGGAAACAGGGATGAAGATGAGATATTTGGAATATAAGACTAGAAGTTTCCTAATTGGATTAGGAAACTCTACTTGATTAGAAGGATGAGGATAAAGGAAAGTTTACTAGGGAAACTTAAGAAACTAAACAAATTAGAAACTCTAATCAACTTAGAATTCCTTGAAGAGAACGAAAGAGAATGGAGAAGAAAACTGCTAAAAAGCAATTCAAACCAACTTCCAATAATCTATAATTACCATATTGAAGGAGTGAAAAAAGAGTAAAAATTTAGAGAAATTTAGAGGTTGAAGATGATGAACAGTGTGAGCCTGGGCTGGTGAATGAGGGTACTTTATGCATCAATTCTTACTAAGATATTGGATAAAAAATTATGAAATTTATTCCATTGAATAGGAGACGTCAAATAGAAGAAGTACCATGTTTTTTTTTTCAATTTTCTTTAAAAGTATGTTTATATAAGTGATCAAAGATATTTGGTCAAAACCGTTGACATGAAAGTTGACAGTATTTTGCTTATGTTTTGCACCTTTAATTTAGTTTAATTTTTTGTATTTTTGATTGATCTAAACCATTTATCATGTTTTAATTTAAGTTATGAATAGTTTAGTGTTCCTTTTTAGTGAGATATTATCGTATCATTAGTTTAATTTTATTAAATAAGATTGAAAGATACTATTGTGCAAGTTGGTGAACAGCTAATATTTGTGATAGAATATCTTAATTTTTGTTGTCTTTATTTGAAATTTAACCATACAATTTAATTTTTTGCCATTAAATTATTCTAGGTACCAAGTTTCATTGAAAATTTGCATAAAAAAGTAGGAGAAATCAATGACCAAATTTGGTGAAATATTCAAGGATTCTAATTGTCCATGGATTGTAAACAATAACTAGGCTATTGTGGATTGTAAACATGGATAAGAAAATTGGTTAGCTAGTGTTACATGAACATGAGAACACACAACTCTATCAGTTATACAGTGCTTTTCTAGTGACACTCCCTCACCTATAAAGGTAATGAGAGGTGTTGCTTTAGTATTTTAATGTGAATTTTTTTTTAAAAATTCATGAATAAGATCTATTTTATATTAGTATTGGCTAATTTTAATTCATGTTTAATTGGCTAGAAAGTAGTTAATTAGAAAGTTTTATTTTTTATTTATTTTTTCATAATTTATAAAATAAATTTAGGAATCATGCTAGGCAAGTTTTATTTTTTCTAGGATTAAAGTGATCCTATTCTTAGGTTAGAAACAAAAATTTCAATGTTTTAAGTGTCTTTGAAAATTAATTTTAAAAATTAAATTAATTTGAAAAAATATATATATTTATCCATAGTACAATTCTTTGATTTTGTGTTATTACTTTTCATAGTGGATGCTTGGAATTGATCTTTGATCTATTATATTTAGGTTTTACATAAAAATACTTAGAATTTGATGAATTATTTAGGTTTTTAATATTTAAATTTTAAAATTATTTTTTCTAGGAAATATTTTTTGAGATGGTAATTGTAGTTTTAATTGATTCTTGAGTTATAAAAGAAAAAAATAAGTGGCTGATCTAATTTAAATATAAGTAATCTTTAATCTTAGTAATTCAATTTTAGATTAAAAACCTATTTTCTCTCTCATCCATTAAATTGGATATCTATCATTTTTTTTAAGTTTGCATTAGTTTTAAGATAATTAGTCAATATCACTTTGGTGCTTTGATGTCATAATATATTCTCCCTATGGATTCAACCCTTCATGATATTACAATTGATTATTATTACTTATAACAAAACTCAAATATTGTCTCTCAAATCCTTCTATTATTTACTTAAACAGAAGTGCATACATCATTTAACTTTAAACTAACAAAATAAACAATAAAAATATATCAAACATTAATATAACTACATAAATGACCTTTTCTTTTCTTTTTTTTCAAAAGCTAAAGTTTCGAATAGAAGTTAACTTCTTCTTCTTCTTTTTATGAAAGTCACATAGACAAACCATAGAACCCTCATCACCCAAGTGGGGAACTCCTTGCGCCACTACACTAGAAGACTTTGGTGTTAATATAAGTTGCTACTGATTTGATTTCAATTCACCTTTTACAATACTTTTATCATTTAGGTCAATCTCCTTCTACTAATGCTAGTTTTCATTGGGAAATTTTAACCTTTATGTCATTATCAATCAAATAGATTGCCTAAAATTTTTTAATTAATGTAATTCTAATTTACAGAGGGATGCTAGGCTGAAGCCTCTCTAGGATACTGCAGCCTCTCATTTTTCCGTAGATGCCCCGCTCTTTGGATGATTGGACCTGTTCAACTCTTCGCTTCGGTCAAGCAAAAAATATGATGATTGGATGATTTTAGCTTGCAAATAATTGTGTTCTTGATAGTTGAATTCAAAACATTATTTAAATGAATTTTCTAACTTTTTTTGGCTATAAATAGTGCAATTTCTCAAAAGTTATAATTATCACTCCACAAACTGTTTAAACAACTAGATATATAAGATCATATTAGTGTTTAGGTAAATTGCCTACTCTACAAAGAACTTAGTGATTTATTTTTTCCTGGTTAGAAATACTATTAAGTGGTGAATAAACTCTCTCTTGGATATACCATGTTAAGGGCAACTCTCACTAATATTCACAGGCTTGTAGTACATTGAGCCCAAGACTCGACCTAGAGCCAAATGGTAGGAAGCATAGTATCTATAGGTTTATAGAAAACCATGTGAAGAGTTCTTTATAAAGCCTATGTAACAAAAATAATCAGTTTGAGAATGACAACGATTCTAATGCATTTTTGGGGAAATCTCCAAGTAGACATCAAGTCGTATCTTCTCAAATTGAGCATGTAAAAAGAAAAATCAAATTGTGACAACAGAGATGCGGCATGCTACAAGCATTCGACCATCTAAACTACATACCCACATGGCATTGAAATGGATGTCTTAATAGTACTTCAATTATAACAAATGAGAAGGTCACTTCAAGATTGTGATTCATAATTGACATTTGCGTATGGAAGGTGTGTCCTCCTATCACTTTCTCATCTAATAAGGAATATTTGCGTACTTTTGTGACTTTATCTAATAGGATTAACCAATTCTTTTGGGGGTAGTATGAGCATAACAATTCTTGGATTCAACAATGCATGGGTAGTGTTTTCTCCTTTACTATTTCCAGTATTTATACATACAAAGATTTTTTTATGAGAAAACAGCCCAAGAGTTTTAAGGTTTTTATTTATTTTTCAATGCTTATAGTAATGTTTTAATGGCTGCAACCAAAAGATGATAAAATTAATATCCACAAATAACTTTTTTTTTAACAGATAATAACATTAAAATGAGAGATCAAGAATGAGAGCATTGGTCAAACATATAATCAACAAAAGATCAGTGCAACAATATTCACTATAATAACACCAGCTTCAAATTGAAGCACGAAAAAACCAAAATATCATCAAAAGCTACAGTTGAGTGGGTCAAAAAACTACTTGGCAGCTTGTTTGATTTCTAGAACTCTGTCCACATATCTCTATGGGGCTTTCTTAATTTACCATTTGACCTAAAAGCTTAAGCTAATAGGAAGTAGGCAAAGAATAGTTATATCTCTAGCACACCCCTCATGTGGAAAGACCATTTTTGGGCTCTTACATGTGTATTTGATAAATGGGAGGTCTCAAAATTTGAACTCATAACCACTAATCAATAAAGCTCTAATACTATGTTTTACCATTTATCCTAAAAGCTTAAGCTGAGAGAATGTGGGCCAATAATAGTTATATCTCTAATAGGCTTGATTAGCATTATTCATCCATTCGATGAATTGCCAACTAGGGTTGCTACTTCAAGTAGAAATTGCATTAAACAAGATTCCCTCTTTGTGTTGGTGGAGTCTGACCATCCCAAAGGTGTTGACAATGATTTAAGAACATTCCCACCAAAATCTCTAATAAGGCCCTCGATGCACAAGAGTCCAGCAATCCATCAAAATGAATTTAAATTTATAGAGTCTAAGGGAGACTATTTTGGCTTTAGTTTACTGAGTGGATCTTCTCAAGCACAAGGAGAGTCTCACATAAGTGGCCAAAAATTGAGAGACAAGACAACCAAACACATTAGCATAAAATGACAAAGTGGAATCATCTATCTTAACACCCATCATTGATGGTTTAGCTAAGTTGACTTTTGGATGTAACATCTCATGTCTGCTTTCATTTTGAGACACTCCTACACATTGGCTTTGTAAATAGCAAGTGTGTCATCTACGCACTAGAGGTGTTTCACTACTGGACTAGAAGGTGAGGGATTGAACTGGAGAATGGCTAGAGATGTATGCTAATTCAATCATTTTGCTAAATATGTAGTCAACTAAGCAAACAGAAATGGAGAAATAGAGCACCCTTATCTCAAGCCACAAGAGCCCTTGAAGAATCCACAGGGTGTGCCCTTCACAAGATAGAGAGCCAAGCTAAAGTGTCACACCTAGCAATCCACCACCTTCAAGTGAGACAAAGCCCATTCTTTCTAAGGCATAGCCCATAACTTTCCAATCCACCTTGTTGTATGCTTGTTCAATGTCCAATTTGCACAATAAGCTCACGTCCAATCTCATTTGGATAGAATGGGTAAGTATTTGTCTCCCCTTCATGAATGTGGATTGTGAATTAAAGATCACCTTGTGAGGCACCCTCTTAATTCTAAACATAATAGATGATGCCTCAATAGCTTTTTCAAGCTCCATCCCCTTATGAAATTCATTGAAGAAGTCAAGAAGGTCATCTTTGATGAAGTCCTAAGCCACATGGAATAACTTAAGAGAAACCCATCATGGCAAAGAGCTTGATCTCCCTCACACTCAAAAATAGCAGTTTTGATTTCTTCTTCAATGAAAGGTCCTTCAAGAAAAGAAACATTTTCTAGCTTCCAATTTTTGGAATTATAGGCCCAGAGTCATGGTTTACAATCTTTGTTTGCCATGTAAATTGATTTGAAAATTTCAATTGTACCATTTGAACAACCAATTTGAATCTTTGCCTCTACATAGCCTTGTGAGATAATGGAGGAGTTATTCCTTTCCCTGACACTCTATTCTTTCATTCCACTAAGCTTCAAAAGGTGGGTTGCTTTCTTTGAGGAGGTCCAGATAAGAGACTCTCTTTTTCATCTTGAATAGCAGCTGAAAGTTCCTCTACTTAGCCCTATTTTTTAGCTTGTCCTTTTTAAGAAGCCAAGCTTAACTACAATCTTCTATAAGGTTTTCTAACCCAAGGTCCTTTAATCCACCAATCAGCCATCAAATTTAGAAGGCTCTTATCCATGACCTAGGTGACTTGAAATTTGAATGGAGAGGTTCCCCAGCTCCCTTCCCCTATTTGCAAAGAAACTATTTTATAGTATGAAGACCCCATTACATTCAACCACTTGCACTGAGTCTAGATAGTGAGTCTCCATGACCTGGGTGAGTCTTGTTCATTGGACCAAATAAAAAATCCTCCAAATAAAGGAAAACGATCAGCTCCCTTTTCTAAATAAACCTAGAGAAGGCTCTCATGTGGGAAGTGGTAGTTTTTGTTGTGTTTCTTTCCTCAAGAATTTAAAGATAGTGAAATCAGCCCCCAAATAGGAGGGGATAAGACACTAATTAATGCTTGACTTCAACTTTGCAACAATGAAGCATCTTCCTTGTCTTAAGTCTTACAACACAAGCTTGGGCCCCCACATGCCAAAAGGAACTCCCCAAAAGCACACACCCCATCTCTGTGAAGTCAATCATAATCATTACCAAACCAAAGATCATACCCATGAAATGTGAACATTCTCCATTTTAGTCTCCTGTAGAGCTCAAGTCCATATGAAGCCTACATGGTTATATTTGGTTCTAGTGTTTAAGGTATCATTGGATTGAGAGGGGAAAGAAGTAGCATTTTTATTAACTTGAAGAAGGGAAAGGGTAGAACTCTACTTACCTTCCTCCAGTTCAGTAAACAAGCGAATTGTTTTAGACTCATGACCATGGAACTCAAGCCCTAAAGTTTATGCAACATCTCTAATCTGGACTTGCACAAAATCAGGTGCCTTCTCCCATAGGTCAGAACTTTCCATCTCACTTGTTCTCGCCTTTTAACCTGCTTCAACCTCCATAGACTAAGTTGCTCCTAGATCTCAATCCCATTGCCATGAGATAAGGTCTCCTACTAATCAAAACTTGTCCTAGTGAGTCTCAAGCTTGGGTGGGGAGTCTATCTTGTCGTTAGAGAGAGAGAGAGAGAGAGAGAGAGAGAGAGAGAGAGAGAGAGAGAGAGAGAACTAGAAAGCCCCATCATGAATCTTCTCTTCTACCACCATAGCAAGAGAGTTTCCTCCATGGTTAACTTAATATGTGTTTTATTGTTTTTGTGCCAAGTTGTTGATACAATTACTCATGCATGGTGATCTAATCTTGTCCCTTTTACAACATAAAACATATAGGGTTTTTTGCAAATTTGTCATTACTTTATGGCATTTTTGCAGGAAAACCCAATGTTTTCACCATTTTGTAAATTTTCCATTAAGTTTTCCATAACTTTGCAAATTTGCCACTCTGTTTCAATTCCATTAGCATTCACTGTCAATTTCTTCAAAATTCCGTTCTTAACCCCCATCGTTTTCTGTCTATATGTGTTTAACATTATAAATATTGCACCAGAGTTGAAGACAATTAACTACAATTGACGAACGATGATGCAGCAAACTTTGTTGGCCATCATCCTTCATCGCACACCACGAAGATCACGTACGCCTGCCAGACCGTGCACACCCTCCACTCCCTTTTTTTTTCTCATCAAACGTGCACGCTAACCTCCATCGCTCCTATTAGGCCTTAATCACATTTTGTAGAGATCAATTACATCTCTTATCAAGAGAAAATCTCTTTGCTTCTCTCTCTCTCTCTCTCTCTCTCTCTCTCTCTCTCTCTCTCTCTCTCTCTCTCTCTCTCTCTCTCTCTCTCTCTCTCTCTCTCTCTCTCTCTCTCTCTCTCTCTCTCTCTCTCTCTCTGTGGCTCTTTGTGTAGATGTCTCCTTATCTTTCTTTGTAGGTGTATATAATTTGTTCAATTATATGCTTTAATTAAGACCTATTTCAATGAAGATTTGTTCGATTGTATTTCTATGTTATTGATAAAATAGAAATTCATTTTCATAAATCAGGCTACAAATATATTGCACAAGCGCTTGGTGCTATGAGATTTCATATTGTGGCTATGCTTTTTTTTATTAGTGTCTACAAGTAGGAGCTTGAATTTTCTTTCCAAGTCATAGTTGTGATTTTAAGTATTTGTTTTTATTAATTTCATTTGGTGCTTGGGTGACAGAGCACCAATATGTTGGTTCTGATCTTGATCAATGTAATGCTTGCTTCACATAGAGAAGATACCTTTTCTGGTTACCTTTGCCGCCACTATTTGTACACAGTTAGTCAATTTGTCTAAAATAAGCTTATGTTATATTTGGTTCATTTTCTCTGTTTTATATTGATGATTATACCTTCTTTTTCTACGGTAACAGGGTTTCAAATGCATCCTGAAATGGTAACAGAAGTTTGGGAAAAGGAATTATTCCTTGGCCTACTAACTGCCTACTTGGTTGCTTTAGCACCATTATTATAAATTTTTTTGTAAATTGGTATTGATTGCATACCCATACAGTGTTACTTATCATTTTGGATTACATTCTTTTATACAATTTGAATTATTCTTGCCTATTTTATTACACCATTTAGTTAAAACAACTTTCAATAGTATCAGATACGTACATGAATCCCTCAAGCTATTTGGGTTTCAAAAATCCTTATTTCAATAGGAGTACAATTTTCCCTTTCTAAGTTGTCTTGCTTATTGTGAATGAAAAACAATGATAAGAAAATCAATTTCTTAATATATTTGTGCTGTATATGGTCACTTGTGAGATATCTGATATGTGATTATATCACCCAAGCTTGTTACTTTGTAAAATAACAACTTGATTTTGCATATCGAGGTAGGTTTTTTTTTTTCAATTGGATGGGTGGTAAGTTTTTAATTTCGGTAGCATCCAATCTAGTATGCAACTAGTATAGAATTTTGCAAAAAAGGCTGTACCCAAAACTGTCCATGCTGCTACTGGGTGTATATCAGCCTAGTACTAGTCCATTCCATCTATATAGGTTGGCATGGATGATATGATTGGAGTTTGCCCAGCAGTATATACTTTTACTGAATGTCTACTTCTATCCACACTTTTGATATCACATGGATAGTCTTTCTTGTCTATAATACTTGAATATTTAATTATCTTTTTAAGTGGTCTTAAGAACAAGTAGCAGCATGCATAAGATGTTTTAGATTTCCCAATCAAAGTGATTGGGAACCTATTGTACCTTGTTTACTTGCAAGTTTTCAGAGAACATTGGACTCATGTCTTGCTATATTGACTATCATCATTGGTCATACCCAGCATGCTTCTATATCCTAGTGTTGACAATTGCTAGCATAATCTGTATTTTTCCAACCTCTCAAAGACCTGTTTCAATGAAGACCTATTCAATTGTATTTTTGTGCTAACCTGTAATCCTCTCCCTACCTCACTTGTCAAATGGGTTTCTTTAGATGTCAGTTTAGTTTCAGATTTCCATTAGAAGAAAAGATAAATGTTCTGATTTTGTTTCATGAATTGATGAATTTATGTAATGTTAGCTTGATTGTAGTTAGTAGACAGATTTATACATAGAACTCGAGAAAATTGCTCTGGATGCTTCTAGCTGTTCTTTTGTAAGTTCACTTAGGTCTGAATTGTATCACAATCCTTTATACACTCTTCACCATGGTTCATATATTTGGATTGTGGGTAGAGTCACTTATACTTCTGTCATTTTGTTTTTGCATCCTTGTCCAAGCAAGAAGATTTCCCTTTTACATTGTAAATTCTTGCAAAGAGCTCTTCTCATATGCTATTTCATCTATTTCTCTCTTAAAAGGCTATGGCATCAACTTGTTGTTAGCAGTATAGGGGAACCGTTAGTTAAATCATGGAGGATGGTTGATGCTGGTGGTAGGACATGTCCATTCTCAATAAACTGAGGGATCTCTATAGTTGGAGTAACTGCCATCTAAAGCCATTATCCTTCTATGCTAGCTTAAATAACACTCTATGAATTGAATCATTTGCAGTGAATTAATGGTAGAGGTATATTTTCTAATTAGCTAAAGATATGTAATTTTGGTGAGAATTTTTGTCGAGTGATGTGCTCTTAGGAAAATGGAGAAGGGAATTTTCATTAAATGCCATGTGCCCTTATAGCCTTGATTTATTTTGAAATAGGATATTTTGTTTAGCTTATATAACCATCTTGTTCGAAAGAGTTAAGCCAACTGCTGTAAGTGGTACAACATAATAGCTAAACTTAGTTATTCCAATGGAAAATTCTTGTGGTTCCTGATAATGGGAGGCATACCAGTCCTTTTTCTACATCAATTATTAATTGTCTTAGAGGTGAATGAAACCGGTGATATGGCTGTATTTCTTGAGATGCTTCTACCCACCTCTTCTCTGTGATTGGAACTGCATAGTTATTAGTAGGTGATATGTGCTTTTATATGAAAGTTCAATCCAAATGCAAGTACTTTTATATCTTCTTTTATACTTTCTCTTATTTCTCTACTATTAAATGTTTTTTGCTAATAGTTTATCCTTTGTTTTATGTGTAGATGGAAGAAGATAATAATATGGCATTTTGAAATAATTTGGATGGGCAAATAACACCTGAAAGCTAACAGAATATTGGAATGGATGTTTTAGATGATTGGATGTGTCATGGAGAGGAAGGACCACAAACATGTAATGAAGATATCAATTTTACCAACTAAGAAGATGTGGATGAGGACATGCCAACCACTATAGTGCCATATGAAGAATTTCCTGAAGATGAAGTTGACATGGAAAGATGTAACTCATCTTATGGTTATGTGTCATCGAATGATGATACATGTAATGAAATATACTTCAATGAAAGTGAGAGCATTATCCAGGAAGGGATGGTGTTTGCAAATTTTGAAGACTGTAGATTTGCAATTTGATCTTATGCCATGAAGTTTACATAGAAGCTTAGAAATGTTAAGTCTCATCAAGGGCAAGTTATTGATGAATGTGGATCAGATGAATGTAATTAGAGGTGTCATTATTCAAAAACAAGTGACAGTATAACCTTCCAAGTTAAGAAGACAAGTGGTCAACATACTTGTATGAGCAGGAGTGCTAACCAATAAACATCTATCAAATGACTTGCAAAATGGGTATATAATGTTATGAAGCATGATATGGATAAGTCTATCATGGCATTAATGAAAGAGTTGCAATCTTTGCATGGACTAAATTTGAAATATCATAAAGTTTGGCATGCTCATGAGTTGATATTAAGCAAAATATGAGGATCATATGAGTTTTCCTTCAACATTGTACCAAGGTACTACCATGTAGTCTTTAAGTTTAATGCTGGTAATACATTAATATATTAATTAAAAGGAGAACAATATTGTTTCAAGAGGGTATTTATATCCTTGCATAATTCAAGAGTGGGGTTTGTTGATGGTTGTCGACCTTTTCTAGGTTTAGATGGTTGCCATTTGAAAGGCAGGTACAAAGGAACACTTTTAGGTGCCATTGTTTTGGATGGGAACAATGGACTATTTTCTTTTGCTATATCAATTATGGAAGCTGAGACTAAGGAAAGTTAGACTTGGTTCCTTCAGCATATTTATGTCATTGTTGGAGATTTCTCTAATGAGGTTATTTTCATATCAAACAAGCAAAAAGGATTAGTGGATGCTGTAAGCCATGTTTTTCACAACTCTACACATAGCTTTTGTGTTATACATCTATATATAAACTTGAAGAAGCTCCATCCTGGTATACATTTTAAGAAATTATGTTGGCAAGTGCAAGGGAGTTTCCAGTGATGCACTTGCTAGAACATATCGGACAAAAAATGATGGTCTTCTTTAGTAAGAGGCTACAAGATGGTATGGTGTCATATGTATTGAAGAAAATACAATGTTTGGTAGCACAAGAAAGAAATTGCACACCCTTGAGATCTTCTTATTTTGAATGGGAAGTTACTGAGCACAATTCATGGCTAACAACAAAATATGTAGTAAATCTTAACCAATTTAAATGTACTTGTCATCAATGTGATGTGTCTAGCATTCCTTGCATACATGCACTTATTTGCATAAGGAATCTAATATTGTTGTAGACGATTGTAGTCCTTACTTTCATGATGACATGTTGAGGAAGGCATGTCATACACCTATATCGAGGATACCAGACCTCTCAATGTAGGATCTACGTCAACCGCTACCCCCTCATTCTTGTAGACCAACTAGCCAACTGAAAAAGAACAGAACGCAAGGTGAAGACGAATCTAGTGGAAGCAGTCAAGGAAATAGAGGAACTAAAAAATGTACAAGATGTGATTAACATGGACATGATCAAAGATCGTGCAAGGCTCCTTTGCAAGGTATAATAAATAATTGATGAGCTGCATACATAGTTACAATTTATCATTATGACATAATTGTTACTGACAATGTATTTATGCGGATATGAGAATACACAACTAGTTAGGAGTAGAGGATGTATCATCCGTAAAGGAGGTGGGAGATTTTCTTCACAGTAAAGGTAAATATGTTTATTGCTCTTTATCTGTTTTGTTAGTTTGCCCTCTATGTCTTCTCCATTGCAACATTTTGTTATTAAGACTCATTTTGTCTTTTTTCTATTCTATGATGCAGATGAATGAAGGTAGCAATTTATTTATCAAATGTAACAGCATGAAGTTCTAATGATCAAATGATCATAACAGAAGTAGCTTATGAAGTTTTGTAATAGTTGTAAAATGTAGATGAATATTCTACTGTACATCTATCTTTATGTAAGTCAAAGGCAAATGTATTTGAACAATCTATTGTACCTCTCTTTTTTAAGAAAGTGAATTACAATCATATTTATGGCTTGTACAAATTAAACATAAGAGTTTCAGCTTTTTGTGTGCATTCAGGGATGTGATTGCATTCTAATCTTGATAAGTGAAAAACATCATCTTCATGTCTTTACCAAACCTTTTAAATCTTTAAAGATACCTAAATCACAAGACTTGAAAATTTATAGATGAACATGTTGTGTTTATCAAGAATCAGATCTTGGTGGATTTGAACCACCATCCTCTTGAGAATAAATTCCCAAGTGCTCTACCACATTTAAGCTAAAGACCCAAATGCACTCACATTTAAGGTGAGTGCATTGACTTTGTTATAGATAATGTTCGCAAGCATATTATAATCCCATCAAAACACGCTAAAAACATACATTTAAGTGCAAGGGAAAAAAATGCAGACATATGATGACAACAAGCAGAATCCTTATCACTTAAAGATCAGCCTTCATTAAATGCAGCTCAGGATTTCATTCCAGATTATGACAATCATGCACCTAATGATGAAGATCCCACTCCTGGTTAAAATGATCGCGCTGGATGGTATGTGTCAGTGAAGATAATGAGTGATATTATTCATACCAAGCAAAGCAGTCACACCTCCTTGCAGGGCAATGGAAGTAATACTTGCTACGATTTATTTTCGACTTTGATTTTGCAACCACAAGTTCAAATCCACAAGAACATCTTCACATGTTAGAAGAACTACATGTATAGTGCATCTTCTACATGTGCAGATTTTACTAGTGAAAAGCATATTAAAATGCACCCACCACATGAATAAATCAATAGGAGCAATGATCTTCACAAGCAAGGAAAAAGAAGAAGAAGAAGAAGAAGAAGAAAGAAAGAAATAAAACAAGTAAAAGACTAACAGTATACTATATTCTTCAAAAGCAAATCTAGGTCAATTACTTATGCGAAACATGTAAAGCTTAGGTTGCCAATGCTGGTGTTTCTTATAGTAAAATTGGTGTGGATGAGGATATTCTTGTAAATTTGCTTATAATAAAATTACAATATAAAATGTTTTTGGATAGTTCAAGAAAGAACCTGTTTGAAAATATCAAAAGTACTTCAAACAGCCAAACAGAAGCACAGAAGTAGACATGTATCATTGTTATGAAATGCCGAAGAAATTTTGAAAAATTATGATTAGTTTCTTGATGCAAAATCATAGTTAAATTCTGACCTAAGATCGCATTTTCTCTATCAGCAATATGACACAAAAGAAACAAAATAAAAACTTAAATTCAAACCTAAAATGAAACTGACCTACGTTACACAATGGAAGATAAGAACTATAGAAGTATAAGTTTTTACGCCAAGGGAGAGCAACTAGCTAAAGTCAAAAGGTACTTTCATAAAACTTCAATCATGTAATGGCACAATAGTCCTTGTGTAGACCATGTATTTATTGGTTTATGACTGCTAGGCTCTATGAAGGTAGGGAGATCTAATGCTAGTCACTTTCCAACCTTAAGATTGACCTGGAAGACTCCTTTTTTTTACTCAAATCCAAATTATACTAAATAATGGAAATTCATAATTATGAACCAATCATTGAGGTTGTTCAATTGAGATATTTGTATAAGGGTAAAGGCCACATAAAATTCCTCCTAAAATTTGGACTAGCAAAAATTAGTGAATTTGGACTGGCTGCTGGGAATATGCACCCAAATCCTGAAATTTTGATCTGTAGATTTGTTAATTACTTTGCTTTAGTGGTAAGGTTGTTTTTATTGTCAAGATATTAAGTCTTTGGAGAAGCCACCTCTTTGAATGGTATATATTCATCATAAGGTTTCTTTACATTATACTTTGATATGTAGTATGAGAGCTAGTCCACATATTGTTGGTCTTTCTTTATTCTTGTTCTAATTTATGCACCTCTGCATCTCTCTGTATACCTTTGCTACTCCCATTAACTTTTCCTTGTGAACTATTGCACAACTTGATTTCACTAATTTTTGCTTTGTATATGCAGTTGCTAGATGTCAATATGATGAAGAGGTGGAAGTCGCTGAACCTACTGAGCCAAGCGATCTTGAAATTTTAGGAGAAGAGTTCCAAGATTTTGGCGAGGCTCTTTCTCCAGCTGCTCGAGTAAGTACAGTCTGTGTCTTCCCAAAGAATCCTGGAAAGTGTAAGTATTATGCATAGAAGAGGGAGTAAGAGGGCTGAATAGGGGTTTGAACAAACCCCCTTCTGTTTCAAATGAAAAAGGCAAAAATGTCCCTGATGTAAGTAAGAAGCAGAAAAAGGACATGTGACCTATGAGTACAATAACTAAAATGAATAATCGAAGTTATTTTATACCAAAAGGTGTTGTTTGTTTGATGTAATCTCCATTTTAGATATGAAGGTAATTGTACTATTGTTGGTTGGATTTGGAGACCCTTTGATCTTTCCTTTGTTACTTAACTACTTCCGGTGGTCATTTTGGCTTGAATGTTCAATTGTTGACTTGTGCTATAGCCGGAGCTTGTTTCTTTGTTATAACTGGTCCTTGTTTCCCTTAAATGCTTGTAGACCATCAAGCAAAGTTGCATTTCTTGTTTTGGAATGGGCAAGTTGTTGCCTGGAATTTGACTGTTCATTTTATGAACTTCTCTGTGACAGTGTTTTGAATTACACCATCCTTGTTTGGAATGACTATGTTTGGTTTGCGTTAAACTTGACATGCAAGCATTGCCTTGTCATTTCCCTCACCCAACAGGATTTATTTTTGCAAGAGAGCTTTTGTTGTTCATGGGCTAATGTAGGATGCTATTTTGATTGGCTGCTATTTGGATAAAAAATTCAGGCGAGTCGCCTTTAAATGTCATTGCATTGAGGGCAAGCCTTCATCTTTCTTATGATCATCAACTGCTTGTGCAAAATCTCACTCTGCAGGTAAGCCTGAAATTACTATGCATTTGATAGTTCATCTTTCTTATCTCTTGGAATTTTGCATTTGATAGTTCCCTTGTTGGTTGACGGTGATGAACGTCTGTCTAAAGTAACGGAAACCACTCTATTACTTGTATACTCCTGGATGCAAAATGAACTTCTTGTATATATAGCAATGGGTGAGCTATTGCTCTTGGACAGTAACTCTACAATGATCTTTCTTGGTACTTGTTTTCTGAAAATCTTTTATTAATAGCACAGAAATACAATCGAACAGGTCTTCGTTGAAATAGGTCTTCATTGAAGATAAATCAAACAGGTCTTCATTGAAGCACATAATTGAATACATTATATACACCTACAGGGAGAGAGAGAGATTACCTCCTAATAAGAGCTATAATCAATCTCTGCCGAATGCAATTCGGGCCGATTGGGAGCGATGGAGGTCAGAGTGCACTTTTGACGCAAAATTTGGGAGTGGGGGGCGTGCGTGATCTTTGTCGTGTGCAGTGAAGGATGATGGCCGATGAAGTCTGCTGCATCATCGTTCATCAACGGTCGTCAGTCATCAGTTGTGTTCAACTCTAGTGTAGCATCTCTAGTGCAGAGTTATGGAAAACTTAATGGCAAATTTGCAAAATGGTGAAAATGTTGGGTTTTCCTGAAAAACGCCATAAAGTAATGGCAAATCTGTAAAAACCCCAAACATATATACGAGTGCTCAAGAACAAACACCTTCATTTTCTAAGGAATGTTTTTTATATGGTCCTATAATCTTAAATATGTCTTAAGACTATCTAATGACAATCATAGAGGTATAGTGGATAGGCTAATTTTCTCCACGGTTTATTGTATGTTCTTAAACTGGACCGTCTTTGTAGGACTCCAACAGGAGTACGGGTCCTCTGAAAGGACCTAAAGATGAGGTGCTCTAGGCAAGGAATAGATAGATGAAAAGCAAGTTATCTTAATCAATTGTATTGTAGAGATAATAGTTCTAGTACGTGCGATGCCAGATGGAAGATTGAAATTCAGTAGCCTACCCAAAATGGTGCACTTGATCAGACAATTACATTAAATATATAGAGTTGTAATCCAACTAGCAAGGTACTCAAAGTCACGTTACGAGATTGCAGTTTTCCTAAGCTAACTCATGCGCCACTTGTATGCAACGCTTTGCAGAATACAACAATTAGCTCCAGAACTTTCAATTCTGTTGAGATATGGGAGCATAATTTGAAATTCCCAGAACATGATCTAATAAATTGAAACCTCAACCATGAACACGTGTTAGTGTAGCAAGGAAGCCGCTAGCGACATCGTGAACATGGCCACTATACTTTTGAAGTGTAAGCCAACCTTGGGAAAACTGCCATTGGAAATCATGTCTATACCCATCCTTTTCTTTTATTTAGTTTGAAGTGTCCAAATCAGTTTAGAAAATTCATTTCAGTTTTATTTATCTACTGTGAGTATCTAACCATCTATTGACGATTAGTTGTTTCCGGGAAGCAATTCTTAAGGGGCCGCTACTTAAGAAGTTAGTGAATTTCACAGTTTCCACCATCTCGTAGAATGGACTCTTACAATTCATCCGCGGACGTGGGGGGTGGGTTTAATTTAACGAGACCATACAAGATTTCAGTTGCTGCAGGCCCGATTGGCTTTTCGGATCTATCAAACCGGAAATAAAAACCTTGGCCACAGAAATTGAAGCATGAAGATCCACTTGATTAGTTCCTCTTCAGGTAAAAGGCAGTTCATCTAATGCTATTTCATGGATGTCTAAAGATGGATCCCCTCCGTGGAGGTTTTGGCACCTCATCAACAAAATATATGAATTGACAGCAGGTCTGGATGTAAGATCCTCTCACATTTTGAGATCGGCCAATCGGACGGTCAGGCACGAGAGGGAGTCAATATAATTGAGCATAGACTCAGGTGGGCTCCTGCAGAGAAGGTAGGTGGTGCCATTTGATTTTGAGTGTTTACGTGGTTATAGTTCTATATCTCTATTCCTCAAGTGTTTCTGTATTATGTCAATACAGTTCTATATCACTGGTTTTTAGATGGTTCTGTTATGTTTTTGTATGGTACTTTGATAAGGATATTTTGTACTTTTGATCAACTGGATTGATTTGGATAGCGACGGGGAGGGTTTTTCCCCACATTCAATAATTTTCTACCCTTCTCTAAAAGAAAAAAGAAACGGATTCCATTAGCTCTATTTAAAATCTAAGATCTTTGTTACAGTGAATTAAATAAGGAATTGAACCCTACAGTGAATTCCATTGTGATTACAGCCCTTACTTTAAAGGAAAAGGCGAAGCTTGTCAAGTAACATGTGAATTGACTCTTAGTCTTAAATAGGCTATGTCTGGCTCCAACTTTAGCTCATCTGATTTCTCAAAATAACGTCAATAGGATCATTCTGGCACCTGATGGAGTACTTTTTAACATCAGAAATGTCCCAGGATGCTAGACAACGTCTTGCAGCAGCTGCTCACAGAGAACATCTCCCTGATATACCTTTGGTTGCAGGTTTGAGTTGCTTCTTTCTCCTTGGCCACCAATTAGATTTGAGATTGAATAAATGACTTGCTACAATCATAATGGGAGTAATCGTTGGTTTTATGGTTATGCTACAATCATCCAGTGGAGATGACTTTCAGGATCGGATGGATGGGCCAGATAAACAAATGTGCAGCCCATTGTGTAGAAGTAATATTACCCATGCATGCCAAACTGATTCTTGTCAGATAAATATTCACGTGCTGGGTTTTCATGGTAACTCTTTTTAGACCCTAAAATCATTCACTTATGATACTTTAGTCATTAAAATTTCAAAAAAATCATTTAATCCCTATAACTATTGGTTTGACTTGTACTATAATTCTTTGGCAAACTCTCTATCAGCAGATTTAGTGCTTGGCCCCCACAAGCAATAATTTAACCTCATAACTAAACCTTTTTTTAACTTAAATAACTAAAGTGTCATAAGGGAATAGCTCCAGCGATTGGAGTGCAATTTTGTCTTTTTTAGAAAATAGTATACTCTGTCTGTTAGGCCTAACTGTTCGTTCTGCTGATGTAAAGTTGACAGCAACCCAAACCAAATAGTTCCATGAAGTAAACTATTTTTCTGAAACTTTAAAGACTAAAGTCTCACAAATAAATAGTTCCAGGGACCAATGTGTAATTTTCACTTTTAACTTCACTTGGCAGAAGAGGATTCTCAGTCGGAACTAAGCGTTCTAGCAAGCAAACTTTCTCTATTCATAAAGATCTGCGAATTCAGTTTAAATCTTGATTGATAGGCAGATGATCTATCCATCAGACCTGGAATTGTGTGGGGTTTTCATTGAGGAGACATCCAAATATTCCCTGCTAAAGCAACCCTCTACACAGTGCAATGATCGTTTACTATCTGTTCAAATGAAAAGCATCAGTAGGGGAGGGATTAGGTGGCTCATCAATAACAGAACCCAACCAATGTGATGGTTTAGATCATTGAGAAAGTGGCCGCGCTTTTATATTTTACCTGCCCATATTTGTCATTTGGAAAGTGCACACCGGTCGTTTACAGCTCTGTTGAAACGGAAGAAATGACAAGCGCTATGCACGGGTATGATTCATGTAGAATAAATTGGCTTTGAAAGGCATATGAAGCATCAAAATATACGCAAGACTTGGAGGGCTACCTTTACGTTGTTGGTATCCAAAGAACCATTTCCAGGATACTGTCATAATGACAACTCACATATCACACCCGACGATCCCCCACAAGGCGCCACTTACATGACCTTGGTGCAATATCATGTGGACAACCCATATAATATTTGAGAACAGGATAGGGTTCTCATGGGCAGGCAAAAGGGAGACCCCAAAAGGAGCATTCAGCAATAATGTCTCGATCATGGAGTTACATCCATGCCTCCCACCCCTGTTATTGGCAGACAGGATTTAGCAAACTTGATATTTCCCAACTGTTCCATTCCCTGCCCTGAGGATTGCCAGCAGGGTGGTATGATGCTTTAATGCCTGATTCTCTTAGAGATTGTAAACAGATTTGAGATATACAACATCATTCACACTTTATTGATGCAAAGAACATAGATAGACTTACTGTATAAACGGAATCTACAAGCTATTGGGCATTCTGACAAAAACAGATAAAAGTATGATCAGATGCTACCTCAAACAACTGGTTAGGGCCGGGGCAAAATAAAACCAACCTCAGGTATCAGACCATCGACAAACATTATGGAAAAAGATGATAGTGGGCGTATTCTTGCATGAGTATGATTTCTTCTGTGGCTTAGGGCCGGGGCAAAATAAAACCAACCTCAGGTATCAGACCATCGACAAACATTATGGAAAAAGATGATAGTGGGCGTATTCTTGCATGAGTATGATTTCTTCTGTGGCCTAATACCATCAGACAGAAACAGTTCTAGATATCTTCAGGATAAAAAGTGCCTTGACTGATATTGTAAGAATGGGGTAGCCAATAGGGTCTTGCCTCCAAGAAATTGGTATTGAGTTTGAATCTTGCACTTTAAGCTTAACCCCAACCTAAAGGACCAAGCAAGGTTCGCGACAGTAATGTGATCTTATAGTCCAGTGGCACACAAATGTGGTAAAATGTGTGTTTGTGTATGAGTGCACGCGTGCACATTAGAAATATTCTGTTCTTTTCCTCTATTTTGGTCAGCAACGGTAGAGATGTCTAAACGAAACATGAGATCACACAGAATACAGTACACAGGCAGATTCGTCCATGGACATGGCTAAGAGGATCATCAAGTAAGCCTTACACCGTGCAAGAAAAACTCATAAACTTGCAACACAACACTAACAGTGTAGAAAATCAACCCTTGAAGTGGAATCAACAATTAATCCAAAGAATTTGATCTTCCAATATATTGCCTTGGGAAAGTCAAATTCATTAGAATACCCTGCTGAATTGAAGAAACCATGAATTATGGGGACATACTCAAGTGTCGTAGACTACATTATTTCCTCATGGAATGATTGAACATGTAATAGCAACAAAACTTGAAATGAACTGTCCCTGGTTGGCAACCATTTTTGAGCTTTTATCGCGGCACGCAGAGTCCCATCTCTGACCAACAATTATTAGAACAAAACATCAGTCCATGTTATGGAACAAAACTGGTATTCATATAATCAACTTCATGGTAGAAAAAGTTAAATAGACTTGCAAAACACCATGAGCTCAGGAAATAAAAACAGTCTTCTTAAAAGGTACAATCCACAGGTGGTGGTATGCGGCTATTAGACACTAGCTAAGAAAGCATGAGGGTATTCATGCACAAGTTTGATTGCTACTCTTTTTTAGTCTTATTATCAAACCAGCTTCACGAAATATACACTAAACATTTAATTTCCTTGTTGCACATTCACACCATTGGATTTTGTCAGAAAGCCAGATTTTGTCAGAAAGCCCCAATCTTAATTGAGCAAATAATCGTCTATATCAATCCAAAAAGAAAAGTAACCACATTGTAATATAAATTTGCACAAGAATAGACAGTTGTGAGGATGCAGTCTCTCTTTGCACGCCTTATGGTTTTAAGCCTATATAATGAGAATCCCGTTCTTAAGTTCAGACAATAAGGGAAAGAAATAAAATAACATGTGAATATTAGATTGCTATTAAGGATCTACCATCTATTGAAGGAAACATAATCTTCTGACTATTGGTGTGTGTTTGTGTATGTAGACTTCATTGTTCTGACTGTTGTTGGATTACTCCCGCCCCAGCAAGTCTTCCTCTATATGTTCTTCATATATACATACACGTTTGTTATGAGTGGTAAGTTATTCTCTTCCTGGCCTATGTAGACAGTCATAGGGGCAGCCCCAGTTCACGAAGCTCCCACCTATGCGGGGTCCGGGGAAGGGGCGGGCCACAATGCCTAAAGTAAGCAGCCTTACCTTGCATTTTTGCAAGAAGCTGATTCCACGCGTGACCTCAAGGTCACATGGCGACAACTTTTACCATTGCGCCAAGGCTCCCCTTCCCTATGTAAACAGTCATCTATACTCTTTATCTTCTCTATCTTCTCCAAACTAGTTAATCAAATTGGCCAAAAAGTCATCATCATCATCATCAAGACCTTATCCTAATTAGGGATCAATCACATAAATCTTGTTCCTCCATTCCCCTCCATTAAGTGTCATGGCTTCATTTAGTCCCAAAGTTTTTAAATATTTTCTCACAACTTCTATCCATGTTCTTTTAGGCCTTCCACTTGCCCTTTTAGAACCTTCAATTGGGATCGCCTCAATACTTCTAACCGTTGCCATTTCCTATCTCTGATGGACATGTCCAAACCATCTAAGTCTAATCTCCCTCATCTTGTTATCTATTGGTGGTACTCCTTAGTTTCCTCTATGTTTTCATTTCTAATTCTATCCTTTCTTGTCTTGCCACTCATCCATCTCAACATTCACATTTCGGCAACGCTCATCCTATGTATATGTTGTTCCTTAACTGCTCAACACTCTGATCCATAAAGCATGGCCAACCTTACAATTATCTTATAGAATTCTTCTTTTAGTTTGAATGGCACCTACCGAACATACAAAACTCTAGAGGCCCATCTCCATTTGTTCTGACCCGGTTGGATTCTCTAAGTAACCTCCTTCTCAATCTCTCCACTCTCATAAATCATTGATCCCAATTACCAATAGTGGTCTTTTAGGGGGTTCTTGGTTATCAATCTTTATTGATGCTCCACTTCTGCTCCTCTCCTTGCTAAAATTGCATTCCACATACTCTATCTTAGTTAGGCTGATTTAATTCTTTAGATTCTAATGCTTCTATCCGTAACTGTAACTTTATGCTTATGCCCGCCCTTGTCTTATCAATTACAACTATATCATCTGCAAGCAATATGCACCATGGAATCTCTTCATGCAGATGTTTTGTTAACTCATCCATAACTAAAGTGAAAAGGTATGAGCTCAATGCCAATCCTTAATGCAATTCTATAGTAATAGAAAAATCACCAGTCTCTCCATTAGTGGTCCTAGCATTTGTTACCGCTCCCTCATACATATATTTAATTATGTCCATATACCCCTATAAAACCTTATCTCGCCCAAATCCATCATATTAACTCTCTGAGGACCCTACCATAAGCTTTTTCTAAGTCAATAAAGACCATGTGGCGGTTCTCCCTCATATCCCTATATTACTCTATCAATTGTCTAAGTAAAAATATAGCTTTGATGGTAGACCTCCCAGGCATGAAACCAATTGGTTCTCCGATATATTAGTCTCATGCTGTAGCTTCTTTTCAATCACTATTTCAAAAAGTTTCATGGTATGGCTCATAAGTTTGATTCTCAGATAATTAGTGTAACTCTGTATGTCTCCTTTATTCTTATAAATTGGTATAATAGAGCTCCAAAAAATCTTCATATATAGGTATTAGACCCCAAGCATCAAGTGCTTGAAGGTTGGATCTAAATTCAAAAGGCATTTCCTTTAGTATTGATATATTCTCTTTGATTCTTCTCTACCCTTATCATTCTCCTTTCCTTCACACATCCACAGAAAGTGTTAAAATCACAATCTTTGAAAAGTATTTTTGAAGGAAGAAGAAACTGAAAGAGAGAGAAGGAAAGGATGTTTACCCATATAATGGTCTTAACTACAAGAATTGGTATTTACAAAAACCCACCTAAGTGATGAATTCTATGACCATAACAAGTCTCATTAACTTGGAAATGTAACTTAAGGCTTCTTAGTTCCTCGGAACATTTCTAATTGTCAAACCAAGTAGCTATATTATTCTCCTCTAATCCGTCTGGAAAAATGTCAGCCATCTGATCCTCACTTGAAATTGTGAAGATAAGACCTTTTGGTCTTCAACTTCCTCTCTAAAAAAGTGATAATCTATCTCAATGTGTTTCTTTCCTAGCCATTACTCCAAGAAATAACAGAATTGCAAAAACCAGTAACAGAACAAAGAGTATTTGGGCCTTTTGATGCATGAGCTACAACCCACTAAGGTTTAGCATATGCCGGGGACCACAAGCCATCGAAAGTGCCTGCATGGACCTTTTAATAACTCTATGTTTCGCTTCAAGCTAAGGCATTGGTTTATGTTATAGTAGGGCACCAAATTGATAAATAATTGTTTTTTCACCTAACCTTATTCATGGTTATAGAAGATAAGAGAAAGTTCCAAGAGTTCAGATTTTCCTTTCAGAGTTTGTTTTGTGAAGAAAAGCAACACTTCTCTTCCCCTTTGGCCTCAAATTCCAAAAGATGGAGTTCAATGGAGCTCTGCCAATTTATTTGACTTCCTTGCAAGGATAATCTTCTATGTTTCTTTTCCATTCTTTCCACTTTTTGGGTCTTTCGTTGCTGTTTTCCATTTAGGCTATTCATCTTGATCTGGTATTCTAGTACTAATCTGTTTTTTAAGTAGTTCTGTGTTTTCTTCCATCCTATAAAAATGTGCTGCATTAGATGAGCTTGGCACAACAGTAGAGTTGTCATCATGTGCCCTTGAGGTCACAGGTTCAACGTGTGGAAATAGCCTCATGCAAAAAGCAAGGTAAGGCTGCGTATTATAGAACCTTGTGGTCCGCCCCTTCCCTGGACCCCGCATATGTGAGAGCGTCGTGCACCGGGCTGCCTTTTTTATTAGATCATTTAGATTCATGTGCTTGGAGAGGTCCCACAATTCATCTTGCACTGATTTAGTATGTGGAACCCTTCAAGATCAGTTGCCATCTTAAGTAACTAGGTTGAGAAGTAGTTAGAATTAACTCTGCAGCCCCACGAACAGCCTAGAATTGAAAGGCAGTGAAAGTTCTCCCTTAGGACAGAGGAGAGAAACTTCGAAGCAAACAGAAAAGCATTTGGACTGCCACAATGTTCAAGTGTAATGACCATAGTAATGCAAAGAAGATATAGATTTTTTATCCTCTCTTCTATCATGCTCCATATGATGAGCTGAATGAGGGGGAAGATCCAGATTTTCCCATTAATAGATATTGATATTTGGATAGCTTGCAAGCACTTGTATATGGACGTGTTCGGAGAAGTTGGATAGTTACATTGAGAATTATCAAGAAACTATTCAGACTAAAGGTGATTTTCTGACCCTTAATCGAGATCTTACAAGTACTGTGGGCCTGACTAAGCTTTCAATCCTGCAAAATCCGAATAAGAAGGCTTAAGCTACTAACATTTGATGGAGACACTGTCTTCATTGCCTATGAGAATAATGAGGAGGATCTACTATTAGTTCCAAAGAAAAGCATAATTACTGTAAAGAAATAGAAATCACAAGGAATAATTTACACACAAGTTTATTGGTATAATGCAGGGAAAGTTTTATAGGATGTGCAATTGCCAATGACCACCTGAAACCATGGAAGTAGAAGCTAATCAAACCGTGAGAGGGAACTATCCATCTTGCAGATAAAACTCTAACATGGAAAAGACTTCTTTGAAGATCTTTTTTTAAAATCAATGCCAATCTGTCTCCGATAGGACGGAGACAGGACTGATGCGGAACAGAATCTAGGCCATATCAAGCTTAAACCAGTGGAAGGAAGGAGAGCAAAGAGCAACCTCTTGTAGTTGATGGTGACATGCAAATTGCAGTGACGCAAAGAAAACAGCAACATGCACCTCAAAGATCTATGAGCGAATGCAATGAGCAACCTCTTGTAGTTGATGGATCAATGAATGAAACTAAGATTTGGATGGCTAACATTGACTATATGAATTTCAGATGTAAGGTCACGATAATAGATCAACTAGGAATTGAATTTAGATAAAAATCTAAAAGTGAATTTGAAATATAAAAAAATGAGGCAGGAGTTAAGATGATCCTATCGTCTAAAACTAGATTGTGGATTCGGTTCGGTTTAAACCAAACAGGGACTAATTTTGCATAGTTTAGGGATCCAGTGAGAAAAAGACAAAATAGGAAAAAAGACAAAACAGAGACACAAATGGAATTAAAACAAGGTTGTTAAGGGCTTTTTGAAATTTTTGTTAAAATTTCTTCTTTTAACCATACCCAGAGAAGAAGACGAACAACTCGCTATGTCTGTTTGAATGGCTGAAACGAAGGTGAAAAAAGGAGATCAAGGTGAAACCCAATTTGGGTTTTATCTGAAACAATATGGATTGCAAAAAGATGAGAAAAAATTGAAAATTGGTGAGAAATTAGAACAAAATCAAGAGGAAAAGTACGGTGAAGGAAAGCAGGGATTGGTAAGATTAGAAATCAAGAGAAAACATGATGAATCAGAGAGGACAATAGCAATCAAGGACCTCAATGATAGATTGTTGAGAGTTGATCTATTTAGATGTGATCAAATGGTGAGAATTTTACAATGATCAAGCTAAGGAAGTGGAATTTAGTTGTTATTTAGTTTAATTCCTTTTCACTTTCATTCAGAATTTTGTACCTTTCAGTTAAATAAATATGAGTTTTATTTAGTGAATTTTTAATTTGCTTGCTTTAATTTTTGTTAATTTTGGTAATTAAATTTTATTTAAACTCCCACATTTTAAGTTGAGACCCCATGAGATCGACCCGTACTTGCACAAACTATACTGTAATAGCCCGTATACTTGCAAAAAAAATAAGAAGTTTTTTCATAAAATTTTTAAAAAATCCAAAATTAAGAGCATTTTTCAATTTTTTTTTTTTTTTTGTGCATAATCACTCTATGTCCTGAAATTTGGTACTTATTGTTATTTTTTTATTTTGTAGGAAATTGGATAAAGAATTAAAGGAAGATCTCAATCACGATAGTTCAATTTTTATTTTGAGTAAATTGTACTGAGGTTGGATTATATTTTTTTTAATAGCAATTCATTTAAAAAAGATGCAATAATACAGGTCAAGGGTAGATTATTGTAACCTAAAAGTGGAGGTGAAATGTAAATGGCCCTACTCTTGTACAAGAAGACTTTATCAAGGATCCCACTGTGAGCAATTCTAACTCCTTACAAATCCTACATTAGGGTTTACATAATTAGAATAATTTAGCATTGTTGCCTAGTAGTGTAATTCCATATAGATTGCATAATTTATAAATGTTGCATTTTAGTACTTGCATTAGTTTATTGCTTTTTTTAATTGCATTTTAGGCCATGTTTATTACTTTAAGGTAATTTATATGCTGATGGAACCGCCATAAAACGTGAAAATTAATTACTAAAGGCACCCAACCCTACAAGATTAAGGGTGGATTTCATCACCACCTTTTGGCCCACCTAAAATAATCACTACAAGCACATAAACAAGCCCTCCAAATTAATTTAAAATTAATTAAAAAAGACTTATAGAGGCCATCAAATGCTCGTAAGACCCTCTTGGAAGGAGACAACCTATTGCCACTCCAGTAGTCCCTGTCTAATTGACTACACTGGTATTTAAACGACTAGCTCTACCAGCACATTCAATGACTCAGACTATCTACGACTAGCTAAGGAGGGTGTGAAGCAATTGGTTAGATTAAGATCTAACTGGTAAGAGGTGGGACAAGTATGAAAGAAAGGAGCATTAGATTAGACTAATCTAAAAGCTTCTCCCCCACACAAATTCAAAACAATCAAACTGCCTACTTCCTAGCCTTAGATTGTTTAAATTGTGTGCTCTATCATTTATGCATCATTCTAGAAATTATGTTGTCATTTAGTTTAGTTTTCTTCTCACAAACTTTAAAAATAAAATAAAAAAAGAAAGAAACAACAATATGATCAGTTGCATTCAATGACAAATTTACACACCAATCAAATGGGTAATCCAAACCCCCGCATTAAAAGAAATGATATTTTCCCATGGAGGAACAATCCTCTCTTTAATAATGATGAACCACCTCTCATCTTGGATAACGAAGATGTTTCCTCATGAATGAACAATCCTCTCTTTGATGCTCAAGATCCTTTACCTCTCTTTAATGATAACATTCATTCATGGAGGAATCATTCTCCATCACCTGTAAATTGGAGATGGAATTATAACAAGAAATGGGACCAACATAGAGCATGTGAGGACAAGTGGCATGACCAAAATTCTTATAGGTGAACATTAAGAGACTATTCATAGCCTACTTATACAAGTATACCTTCATGTATAATTTTACCTCAAAATACTAGTATAATTAAATTAAAGATAGGAGTAATACAATTACTTCCTAAATTTTATGAGTTGGAGTCCTTACATACACTTAAAAGAATTTGACGAAGTGTGTATGACCCAAAATACTAGTATAATTAAATTAAAGATAAGAGTAATAAAAAATACTTCCTAAATTTTATGGGTTGAATAATGAGAGTCCTTACCTACACTTAAAAGAATTTGATAAAATGTGTATGACCCAACATATACAAAACATTAAATTAGATATGGTAAGACTCAACTTTTTCCTTTTTCTTTAAAGGAAAAAGCAAAGATGTGACTTCATTCACTGCCAACAGGTTCTAAATGATCATAGCAAAAAATAACTAGGAAGTTCTTGAAAAAGTTCTTTTCTATACATAAGACAAATACTCTCAACCGAAATATAATGAATTTTACCCAGAAGGATAAAGAAACTTTCTGTCAATGCTGGGAAAGACTCAAGGAATTATTGTTAACTTGTCCACATCATGGATACGAACTTTGGAGTATCATTACCTTCTTTTATGAAGATCTTAATTCTGATATACGCTAGTTTATTAAAATGATGTGCAATGCAACTTTTTAAATAAACAACCTAAAGAGGCGAAAGAGTATTTGGAATAGCTAGCAGAAAGTACACAAACCTGGGCTGATTTAGAAAAAGTAGGTTACCCAAACAAGCCTAAGTCTACCACCACATCCATTAGGGGAGGAATATATGCTATGTATAAAACAGATGATATGAATGTTAGCAAAACTATCTAGAAAAGTCGAGGCCATAGAAATAGGAAAATTTTCTTCTATAGAGGTCAACAAGGGTGTAATATTTGTGAAAGTGACACACACCCTACTCAGGAATGTACTACCATTCCTGTTTTCCAATATGCACTTCATGAACAAGCTCATTCTTATGAGACCTTTTTCCACATCTTCAGATATATATATATAATTCCAACTGGAGTGATCATCCTACTTTTAGTTGGAGAAATAGATATAATGCTAATGTCTCATACAAGAACCCTTACCAACTACCACAAAGACCATTTGCTCCTAGACCTTACATTCCTTAACCTAAGAGGAAAGTGGAGAATAACTTTCATCAATTCATGCAATACCAGGAGAGGAAAATTGCTCAATTTGAAGCCCAATTAAAGGAGAACACCAATCTATGACTGAATTGAAGCACATGATGTCTCAAATGCTAAAACCCAAAAGGACAATTTCCTACGCCACTAAATATAAACCATAATGATGTGCAAGTGGTAGGTGAGATTAATTCTTTAATTACAAATATGGAACAAGCAAAGGCAATTAACATTCTTCATAGTGGTAAAATAATTGAGAAATCTTGTCCTAAAAGTGCTGCAATAGTACCAAAACCTCTTAAGAGCAAAGATAAATTTATTGATAAAGAAAACATCCCACCTACTAAGACATGTCACATCCTTGCTCTGTTTTCACAAAGGATGCATCAAGTTCCAATAATTATCTCTAATTATGAGAAGCAAGTTGGAGATATATTTGATACATTGCCCCGTGATAAAACAAAAAATCCAAAATTGCAAGATCAATTTACTCACCCTTCTTTTTCATAGGCCTGTACGGCCCATTTTGTATAGGACCCAAGGAAGTTTCGAACTCTGTAACTTTTTTCCTCTAAAAATTTTCCATCTGTTATAACCTTATACCATATTTTTTTAGAATTTTCTCTTTTCTACATCGCTCATTTCTTCATTTCTTAGTGCACCATCATCATCCTATTTTTTAAACACTGAGGACAACATTTCACTTAGGTTGGGGTTGAATTCTAGTCTTTTATAGTTGTTTTTCTTTCTTTTTTTTAAAAAATGATGAAAAATTTTTAAAAATAATTTAAGCTATTTTGAAAATATTTTTTATTTTTTAAGTTAGTTCCTATACAATGACGAGAATTGAATTTTTTGAAGTCTAATCTTTTTTATCTTTAGCTTATTAATAGAATTGTATATGATTAATTCATTATTTTACTCATTTTCTAAATTATTGCATGAAAGCTTAAGTCTCAGACCACATTTGTATTCACAATTGCATGTATATAGTCTATATTGGCAAGTAGTTATGACTTTAGAAAGGTAAAGAAAATCAGTGGAGACTTATAACCTGTATGAATTTTAGAGTCATTCATTCTTTTGAAAGTGTTATCAATAAATTCCAATTTTCTTCAACATACATAATTTTTACCAATCCCAGTTTTCTTTAATTTGGTCAATTACCAAGATCCATTATTTGAATATTATTCTTAATTTCTAGAAGTTTAGTGAATCTGATATGTTATATAAAACCTAGGAAATTATTTAGGCCATCTTTGTTATAAACTTAAAGGCATAAAGCCTACCTAGAAACACTTTTACCAGTAATTAGCCATTTTAAGCCTTATATAAGCCTTTCCTTTGGTAAACCAAAATACCTTTACCCATATTATCCCAATCCCATTCTTCTAAAATAAGTTAAAGAGGAATGAAGTAATACTTTTAAGTTACAATGCAAAAAATAAAAAATGAATATGACAAAAAAGTTCTTCAAGAGTGTTGAAAAGGGGGGGGGGGGGAAAAAAGTTTGAAAAAATTAAGGAATATTCACTTGATACAAAGCAAAGAAAAATTGTTAACTTGTTAGAAGACCTCTACTTATTTTTGAAGAATTTTGAATACTTTATATCCCTTTCTTTTGTACCTTGTCCCAAGCCTATATTTCATAATATAAGAAATATTGATTCTATGAAGAATATAGTCTTGATGAGGATATGGATAGAATTTAAAGAGTAATATATCTAAATATTCAAAGGTAATGGCATCCTTTCTAAAGGGCAGCCCCGGTGCACGAAGCTCCCGCCTATGCGGGGTCCGGGGAAGGGGCGGGCCACAATGGCCTAAAGTAGGCAGCCTTACCTTGCATTTTTGCAAGAGGCTGATTCCACGCCTTGAACCCGTGACCTCAAGGTCACATGACGACAACTTTTACCGTTGCGCCAAGGCTCCCCTTCTGCATCCTTTCTAAAGGGATTAGTAAAATTCCTTAGTAAATCATATTCCTTCATAAATATATGTGAGATAAATTAGCTTTTGTTGACTCTACTCACATATTTAAAAGAAAGATATGATTTTAACCCTTTGTCTGAGAGTTATTATTTCTGAACATATGTCTATTAGTGAGGATTAAGGTCAAAATGTAGATTGTACACATACTACACTATGAGATCCGATGCTAAATAAGATATCTTTAACATATGAGTAGGGTTTTGAATTTTTCAATCATTTTTATTAACATGCTAATATGGTAATTAGAGTATAAATAAAAGAAAATTCTTATAGACAAATTTAGGAAATGCCTCTCTTGAATTTTGTGGGTAAATTCTCTACAAACCCTCATAAGGCTTAAATCGTCCACTAAGAGTAATCTAGGGGTTTAAGAGCTTGTCGCATATGCTAAATGCAATCGTGAATACCTACAAAAACAACAATCTGTATCACTTTCAATAAAATGATTTTGCATGTTTTGCTGGGGACTAGCAAAATGTTGGTTGGGGGCATGGTGGGTGTTAATTTTAGCTAAAAAACCCTCAAATTAGCATCTAGATAGATCATCTAACCACTTAATTTGGCATAATTAGATTAAATGCTAATTATAGCCCTAATTGATCATCCAACTGTTGTTTGGCAAAATTTAATGGTTGGATGATCATCAGAGTGGATCAGGTGATTAAATCATGATTAAGATGATTCTAATTGAATTTTATATGTTCCAGACCAACCAAAATGGACTTGGATGACCCAGATCAAGTTGATTGAGACTAGATCATGAAAAGCATACATGGGCCCTGCAATGCAAGATGAAACCTAAGAGAAAACTGCCTTTAAAGTAGTTGGATGAAATTAGGAAATAGTTTCCTAAGTAGGCAACTAACTTTGGAAAGGAATCGTTGCTTCCTAATTGGAAACAAAACCTTAGGAACAAATGTGTTATAATGAAAAGTTGGGGGATTCATACAGACGCTTTATAAAGAAGAAAGAGGAGAACCGAGAGATTATACCTACGAGGAAGTGAAGGAACCGAAGCTAACTAAGAAGGGGAAAAGAGGAGAAACAAAGAAGCAACCTAAACCATAGTAGAAGAGGAGTTCTGAAAGAAAGAGAATAACTGAAGGAGAAGAGGACTGAATCCAGTCACACCTCCCTTCAAGCTTCTCGCACAGCCTTTTCATAACCACTATCATCTCATTCCCTATTGTTCACTGTTTTTCTTTCTTGTTCCACTATGCTTTTCCCTTTGATTCAGTCCTTTTTTCCTCTATTACCAACCGTCGTTTCACCCCTGTTCTTCAATCATTGTTTTCCTCTCTAATTCATTGTGTTTTCTCTTAATTTCCAGTCGTACTAGTCCCTACCTTCCTTCACCATAATTTTCCTCCATTACAACCATTTTCCCTGTTCTTCATTGTGTTTTTCCCTTGCTCTTTACTAATTTTGCTTCTAATTTATCACCAATTTTCAATTTTTTCTCATCTTTTTGCAATCCATATTGTTTCAAGGAAATCCCTATTCAAGTTTCACCTCAATCTCCTTTTTTCTCTTTCGTTTCAACCATTCAAACAGACACAAAGAGCTATTTGTCTTCCTTGCTTGATTCGTTAAAAGAAGAAAATTTTAACAAAAACTCCATAAAAGCCTTCCGAAGCCTTTTTTAATTCCCTTTGTGCCCCTATTTTGTCTTTGTCCATGTTTTGTCTTTTTTTCCTATTTTGTCTTTTTCTCAATAGATCCCTAAACTATGCAAAACTAATGCATGTTTGGTTTAAACTAAACAATTGATTTAAACCGAGCCGAATCAACGATCCAATTTTAGAAGACAAGATCATATTAATTCCTGCTTCAATTTTTTTCTAATTTCAAATCCACTTTTAGATTTTTATCTAAATTCAATTCCTAGTTGACCCATTATATCTGATCTTACATCTGGAATTCATATAGTCAATATCAGCTGTTCGAATCTTAGTTTCATCCATTGATCCAAATCATTAACTTTTTCTAAAAATTTGCATCATCCGACCATTGAAACAGCAATCAAGGACCTCATTGATGAATTGGTGAGGGTTAATCTATTTGGATATGATTAGATGTAGAGAATTTTACAGCGATCAAGCTAAGGAAGTGGAACTTAATTGTTATTTTGTATAATTCCTTTTCATTTAGATTTATAATTTAGACATTTTAGCTAATTAATAAACTTGAGATTTATTTAGTTCATTTTTAATTTACATGTTTTAATTTTTATTAATTTTAGTAATTAAATTTTATTTAAACTCCCACTTTTTAAGTCGAGTCCCCATGGGATCAGGCCATACTTGCACAAACTATACTGCAATAGCCCGTGCACTTGTAGAAAACAATAACATGAACCTTCCCATCAGATTTATGCTGCCATTGTTCATGCATTATAGGATAATCTATGATCAAATGTCCAACTTTTCTACATCTAAAGTAAGCCATAATCTCCTTGTGACAATGCATCGTGATATGATTCTTCCCACATTGTGTACATGTTCCTGATGTACTTATGACTTGATGCTTTCTGATTTTGTACACCTTTACCTTTTGCTTCTTACCAATTCTTTTAAGATGCTAGGTTAGACGAGGAAAGCTGACATCAGCTTCTACTAAAATCCAAAAATGTCCAAATGACCACCTACACTCCAATTATATCCAATTACCCACGTATTTGTGCTTTTCACCACTTGAACACCTCAACAATGAGAAGTTCTTGATAAACACCTGAGAGTGTTTCGTGTCATTACAGATCCACTAAGATGGTGCCTAGCCAAAGGCCCAAATAATATACTGCCATTGATCAAATAGAATCTAGTGACTCTTAGTGTTCAATTGAGGCCAGTAATACGTCGCGAAGTCCAATTATATTGCCATTGATCAAATGGGTTCCAACAATCCTCGTAATACTATCAGGGGTCTATTAATAAACCATTTGATCAAAGGTTTAATTAGACCAACTAAAGAGCTCAAATAGAAACTGAAGTTTCATAATTCAGTTGAGATGTTTGTAAAATGATATAAGCACCTTCTTGAAACATAATCTCATAAATTTGAGTCTCTAACAAAAATCATTCAAAGGAAACCCATACATTCAATACCCATAGAGAATCATGTTAATAACCAATCACAAAAAGGGAAAATACAGTTCTTGGCACGTAGCCATGAATATTCTAAAATATCAAAACCCAAATGTCATAGTCATGAGGGTAATTAAATTAGACTGGGGGTGAACTGGCTAAGAAAAATAATTCATGGCTTATTTTAATTAAAGAATTCAGCTCCAAGAAAACCATTTCTACCTACCAATATCATAATTTTATTTCAAATTTTTACTTCATTTAATGTTTCCACAATCTGAAGTGACCAGTAACTAATATAAGAACTCATAAAATATGACTATTTATATACAAAGAACTCAAAAGAAAATGGTTTAGTTACAACAATTTAAGGACTCAAGGCGATCAAGATAGTTACAGCAAATGAATAACAGTTAGAAACTATCACTAGAACTCAAAAGATTGCAGTAGGTACTTACAAGTTCAGTCATCAGAATACGGAAGATGAACCTAAGCTTTTTCTTTTCTGTTCTTCACCTCTTCCTCCTAAGTGTTCCTACTTCTCTCCAACTCTCACTTTCTTCTTTTCTATTAGTTTCTAAGGATTCCTTCCTTCTTCACCTCTCCATATTTTACCCATCTCTCTATATTTTAAGGATCTCCTCTCATTTCTAAAAGGAAGGGTGGTTATATGTAGGTTTAGAAATAAGTGGTTGCACAACAACTAGGTGTACATGGAAGCGGGAAGCTCCAATTATCCTACACAATAGCTAGGCACACGTGGAAGCTCCTGAACAGTAGCTAGGTGAATGAGAAAGCTCATGCACAGTAGTTAGTTATGTGAAGAAGCTACTTCAAAGCTACTAGTTATATGATTCCAGTGCTTAGGCATTTTTGAAGTATGAAGATGTGGATCAACTATTTATGTGTATGGTGGTTGTTTACACGTTCTTTAGGTTGAGAAAGCCACAACCCATGCGAATAATTCCATCATCATAAAACTTTCGAAACATTTTGTGAACATCTGCAAAAGTCCAAAAACTTTTGAAAGGAAGTGCAAGTGAAACCAACAAAGGCCAACTGCTGATTACTTTTTCGTAGCTGAGATAACCTTTCATCTTTTAGAAAAGGAAGATCAATCAATTTCACTTTACTCATCAAAAGAGAGCTTGTCAAGAGTGGATAGGTTCTTATCGTTCCCCTTGTAAACATTAGAAATGAACTTCATCCCTAGCCTCTTAAAGGTCCTTTCATTCTTTACAAGAACACTCATCAACCTTGATGAGTTTCATTCTAATTCGTTTCTGCCATAACATACAGCTGGGAGAGTGTTAAATTTCTATCTCCTTACATAAGACACAGAGTGTTTAATATTTGCATACAAACAAACTCTTTCCTCTAATCACATCATTAAGGTTAAGTTTTAAGCGTTCATCTATTATAGTTTTCCCCCTCATAAAGAGACAATCTTTCTTCTACCCCTTCCAAAGCCTTTGTTTCAAACAGATATCATATTTTTGTTGTCTAGAGAATATAAAGAACAGCCCTAACATCTAATGCTCTTCTTAGGATCTTTCAGCTTCTGGTGCAATCATCGAGGAGGATCGTAATTTAGTCAAATGTTCAAGCTTTCCCTAGGTTGCTGAAGTTATTTCTAGAGTTTACAAGAGCTACTATTTTGACAGAACTAAAAGTATTTGAGGGCTTTGGGAGCCGTGATTTGTCAAACGAGGAAGGTTCTCTCAAGCTCATTTTAAAATCTTTTCTTGATCATGTTATGATATGGGAAGAGAGCATAGAGACATAAGCTTAAGGCATATTGGCTGAAACAAGGAGAAATCCATGTCTTTAGCACCAATATGTGCTGTCCATGGAAGAATCAAGTTCATAAAATTCTTTATCATCAATGATACCATCCTTTAATGGAGGAAGTATGTGAAGATCTGGTGTGGAGTCATGATGGTCTTACTTTTACATCTTTAGAAAGTAACAAAGGGAAGTCAAACGAACTCTCCTTTACCAATGACACACACACACGGAAGAGAGAAAGAGAAGGGTGAAGGATGTGATTTGCTTCATTGAAAGAGATGGCCCCCAAATGGTTTCACTTTGGAGGTCTTTGAAGACTTCTAAGAGTTTTGAAATGTTCAAAAAGTAGATATAGTTAAGATTTTCCACAAATTCTTTAAAATGGGTTTAGGGGGGGGGCATCATTTTCGCTCTGCTTCTGAATCTGCCAATGACTAGATAAGGGTGTTAGAAAGAGATGAAGGGAAGGTGGGCACTGCCCATCAAACTTAGAATCTGATTCCATGATCAATATCACTAAGGAGTGCCCAAATAGTCCAACCACTCTAGAACAACTTCCTATTGTTTCCAGACTACATGCTTAGAACTTGCATTTCTTAACTTTAATCGCATATTAAAAGAGAAGAGAAACTATCTTTTGATTATTCAATTTCTAGCAGCTTCTCTTTTTTCTTTTTATAGGTAAAAGCTGCTTATCTCTTTGTTTGTACAGAACAAACACAATATAAGTCATCCCAAATCAAATCCATCAAAAGCAATGCATCAAAAATAATAGTAATAATCTGCAGAAGAACAAAAACATTTGCTAAAAACAAATGCTAACTGCCCATAACACGAACCCAGATCCTATTACTTCTCAACCCAAAAAAAAACCATTTACAATGTATGAACATTCTTTCCAATCTATTAGATCTTTGAAAGAAAAAACAGTTCAAGTCTATACACCACCAAAGCATGAAACTAGAGCAAGCAAAACAAGAATCAATAGAAGTCCTTCAGAGCCAAAAGGCATTCTCTCCGACAAACAACTACCCAGCTAACACTACAGAACGGAAAAACAAGAACCCAAAACAAATGAAGAAGCATGCTAATTCAGCCCCAAACTCATCTTACAGAAGAAGGGATGACTCAATAAACCCTGAAAAGATCTAGTTAAAATAGAGAAAAAGTAGCTTACACATACAAAAAACAAATACGATTTCAGACCCCAGGGTTCGCACTGCAAAGCATACCCTGAGACAGCGATCTCGAGCTAGTCGAATCAATGCCGAGGCATGACGTCAATCGGGCTGAAGAAACTGCGCTGTAGAGAGGGAGGAGGGACTGAAGGGCACCCAGCTCGGAAGGTAACCTGCAAAAATCAAAATTCAATTACGTTAAGCATCTATATTGGAAGAAAATAGCGAAATGAGAGCTGGAGAAGAGGGAGACAAGGAAAATTGCCTTGAAAAGGAGGGAGACGGTCGAGTAAAGGGCACTGCTGAAATGGGTCTGTTGGGTTTTCTAATGGCGGATTTGATGAGGGAAAGAGCGGGAGTTGAAATGGAACGGTATCGGGACGCCATGAGCAATGCAGTAGGGTTCTGGCGGGGGTTTTATGTCTCAACGCAGTATCTAACGCCTTTCCTTTCGCATAGAAACTTTGCACTGGAAACTCAGAACTATACGTGGAGGGGACAACAAACCAGGGACAAAATTATCTATGGATAGCAAAATTCTGTTTCGTTTGGAGTAAATTGATGGAAATTGATTTTCATAGAAGGAAAATCCTCCAGAGAAAGCGTTTTATGCCTTCAAATTGAATTTTACAAAAGACCTAAAAAATTTATGCCTCCTAATATTCTAAGGCCCTTGGAGTAATTTAATTTAAGATATAAAACACTTTTCATAGAAAAATCAATTTCCATCACTTTTGTGACAACCAAGCAGGCACTAGTATTCGTTTGATGAGTAATACCAACGTAATCCAAGGCTAATTAATAATCGAGGTTTTCCTCGAATGGATTTTGCGACTTCAGTAGGATATGCACAGATCGATATCGTTGAGTTACTAGGAGCTAGAGAAGCAATGAATTTGATTAGATCATCGGTGATGGTTGAATAATCTTTGTTTTGCACCATTTACTATACAAATTAATGTGATTGATGAGGATTAGGCTTGGCACGATAGTAGAGTTGTTGTCGTGTGATCTTGAGGTCACGGGTTCAAGACACAGAAACAGCCTCTTGCAAAATGCAAGGTAAGACTGTATACCATCAACTCTTATGGTCTACCCCTTCCCTGGACCCCGCATATGTGCACATGAGGATCAGGCTGCTTTTACATCTAGACTGCGCACTTGTTTTAATGCGTTAACAGCAAGGAATGTTTTGGCGGATATCTTTGTTATAAAAGGCATTTCTTTGTATCTAATACAGTTAGGCACTCTAAACCCTACAGCCCATTTATACCATTAAATGGTAATGTAATTTTATCATCTCCATCCTTCTTTTTAATATAACACATAATAAAAAAAGGGCAATCCCAGTGCACAAAGTTTCCACCTATGCAATGTCCATACGAGGAAAATATGAGAAAGACTCGTTAAGATTCTTTCTCATGTACTTCTCTTTTAGTTTTCTGATTTCAGGTAAACAACTTCATCTAGGTTTTTCTTATTGATTTTAAGCGATTCTGTCCACCTCCTCTCTTCATCCGGGATGGGTTATGTTGACAAGGAGAGCCATATGAAATCCTTCCATTATGAGTTCAGCTACTTATTCAACATTCTCGCGAGAATATGTATGACAAATATCCATTTTGGAGTTAATCTTATGGAGGACGATTGCTATGGATATTTCAAAAAGTTGTGTGCGCAACTTTGGTTTTATGCAAACTGCAACACTATCATTGGGAAAATGTCAACTGTAAGCTCTTGCAAACAATCAATGTGCATTGGGTATAAATTTACTAGAAAGTTGCCAGGGCTACGATTGGGCTAATTTGAAAATAGAAGTTTAGTTTAAATGCAATGGAACAATTGATCTAAATTAGAATTCTATGCATGATGCTATAAATTCTAATGAGAACACCATAACAGTATGTACGTTCTATACCATATAAAAAGTATGTTATTCTTTTGTATAAGAAAATTCATTATGATGCGCCAAGCCTTTTGGACATGGCACAAGAGGAGTCTCCCACCCAGGTGATCAGGGCTAGAGGTTGTGCATGTGTGAGTTTATAACTCTTAAAAAGGACAAAAGTAAAATCATGATGCAGAAAAATACACTTCTTGAAAAATGCAGCTTTGTCACGATATGATATCCAAATTAAACTCACATTCGAAGAACAATTTGTCAGTCTGTTATTTATAAAAAAATATGGTTTGTGTGTGTCACAAATAGCACGACCCACAAACAGCTTCGTGCAATTGCATGTCAAAAAACCTTGCTCAACGAAAAATAACCTGATTTTCTTATCAAATTGGTTGAAGCTAAATGGAGCCATGGGTGACATGGTACATACATTCCCATAGTCTTAACCTTGATATTAGCAAAAGATCTCAGTCTAGATACAATTCCCATATTCAAAAGTTTCAACAAGATTATCACCAATACCATCTACAATGTTCCAATGCTCATTCAACCACTGGAAGCAATCGCAGCAATTGCCACATGTAACTGAACAGATTTTGACATTTTGAAAATCATGGCAATAGACATTTGTACCAATGAATTTGTTTTTGTATTTTCTGTCTCAAGACTCATGCAGTTTTTGTTTCATCTCATTTCTTTACTTATTATTGGAGGCGCATTTAACTCTAGAAATGTTAAAATTTTATCTGAAGGGAAGGTTATTAGAAAAAGAGCTTGGAGGTAGGTTTAGAATGGGTTAATTTTGGTTATTAGTTGTGCATATTTTATATTTTATAGTGATTGTAAGAGGGTAGGTGAAGAAAGACATGAAGATGAAGAATCAAGGGTGAAAAGGGATAAATTGCATAGATTCTTTTCATCTCTAGCTTCAAATTTGACAGTTTTACTATTGGGCATAGTCTTGACTATCATAAGAAGTTGGAGTACTAAAGGAGATCGAATTTGCGCTATCTAGTGGGGCCAACTTGGTGAGCACCAGTCACAAGTACCGTAGCTAGAGTCAAACAAATCAACTTGCTGCCATTTCTGCCTTACCCTAGTCCTAGAAACAATTCTTAGTAAGCAAAGAAAAACATCAAAAAATAAAAGAAAAATTATCCAATTATCTTAACATCTAGATTATGTGGAGAAACAATTACTTAGCCAAGGATAATAATCAATGATACATACAAATAATAATAATAATAAACAACAACACACAAGTACATAGAGACCTCTAAGACTTTGGTCCAATGCAAAATAGGTATCTCATCTGTAAGCTGTGGTTCCAACAAAATTCAATGGTCTACATTTTAATATCTTGTCATATATAAGTGATCTCATGATGAACAATCTAGAGGTAAGAAAGAAAAATTGGCATCAATGGGACATGCTTTTCATCAGTTATCAAGTTAATGGTTACAATCATGCCAACATGGCACATTGGGCTCTAAAAGGTACCTAGATTGCTCAAGCTTGGTATTTGTGGATTTTGTTACTACTATAACATTCACATATAATATAATCTACATTATGTGGATGATTCACCATTCGAATGTGATTTTAGACAAGAGAGAGAGAGAGAGAGAGAGAGAGAGAGAGAGAGAGAGAGAGAGAGAGAGAGAGAGAGAGAGAGAGAGAATAGTTTTTTCCTAAATTTCATCCTTATAAGGAATAACTAATTTTTATGGTATATAATCAATAGTAGAAGAAGAAATAGTAGTAAGGGACATACCATATGGATCCTTCTTTGAATTGATTGAGAAATGAGTTTTGTTTTGGTATGTCTTTTTGTGGTTTACTACAACATGAAGTATACTTGAGCTTAGATACTTGAAAAATGATTTTTATTTTTATTTTATTTTAAACTCAACAAGAAAAGAGGACATTGAAGAAGATCAAAGCATTGCGAATTTCCTTTTCTTTGAAAGAGAAAAAGGAGATTACATGTGCAGTTTCTAACCTATAAGGTCTCAGAGAAAATTGAGGAGATTGCAAATAAAAGATGTCAAAGAAAAAATGATCCACCACTTAAGTAGGAGGAACATTTTTTAATAAAAAATATAATAGAATAGATTATTATACTTAATAGAGGGACTTAAGGAGGCATTTATGTGGAAACTACCACCTAGAGGGCATTTATGTATAAAATCTCATTGCATGAACTTTAACCATTAAGTAAAAAAAAAAATGTATAGTGAAAACTTTCAAAATTTTAAGATGAAATAGAGAAATAGAATAACCCGACATGTGGCAATGTGCCAAGAAAAGGCATATTATCTTATAATAGAGTAGATATAGCAATCTTAGTTAATTATTATTGAAAATACTCTACAATCTTTTATTTGTACAACAAGGTTAACACAAGCCCAACAAAATGATTCACTCACAATGGAGGCTTAAAACAAAGAGACTATCTTCCTTGTACATCTTCATCTATGCAATAATTCTATCTTCTTGTTTGGATAAGAACAAGGAATTATGGACCTTCTTAGTTCCTAAATGAAGTTCAAACCTATTACATCTCCTTTTGTACATTACTATTTTTGCTAATATCTCTTTTGGAAAATTGTAAATCTCAAGAGTGTTTTATCTTCTTGAGAAATATTCAACTATATCATTATAGGAGTCAAGTTTCTCAAATAACATCTATAAAAGGTTATTTATAAACCAAAGCTATCTTTGGTTGACCTCATCAGCCTTCTAGTTTTGATCTCTCTTGTGTGTCAAGTAACCAATGCCCTTACATTCAATTTCTTATAGAAATCAAATGGATGAACCTAGAAAACAAGATGGACAAGTAAACTTCCATCAAGAGTTAATAGAGTAACATTGTCGAAATCAATCATTGTGGGTATTTCCCTATATTAAACTTGTATTACATATAATCCTGTTAGGCACCTTTTTTCTTTGTGAAAGTTCTCAAAGAGGTTATATTTAGAAATTTATGAGTCAAAAGAGGGTCTTTATTTAGTCATTTGGGCTTAGATTAGATTGTCAAAAGTAAGCATCAAGAAGGTTTAGAGGAGTTGGAGAAAACTCATTATGGTTGATGAGGCTTACTTAGTTAAATTAGATTCAACTATAAAATCCTACAATAAGCCCTTATAGTAGATGTGGTAAAAGATAAATATTTATATTCCACTTAATTGATGGGAGTGGCATCTAAAATAATGACTCTATGGCATAGAAGGCCATTAGAATATTAGAAATGACATTCTAATGCTCTTTTAGACTATTACTATACATCATTCGAGGGTCTATAAACCCTAATTTTGACGCACCTTAATCTTCATAGTCAAAACAAAAGCATCCTAATGATGATCTGCATTTACTCCTAAACATCTCATTTATGTATAATTCTAAAGGGACTTTAGCCAAAAGGCCCTGCAATATCAAGTATGAAAGATAGAGAACAAGGGGTAAAAGAGTCACATAGTTGCATGACTCATGTCTTGCAGCTACATGGCCTCTCTTCTAATCATGTATGATATCGGGACGTGTCTCTTTCTCGAACAGTTCAAACTACAACCATATTAGTCATAAAGTAAGCATGCAACCCCAAGACATAGGGGCCAAGGAGATGTTCTCTCTTCTAGAAGTTGATGGAAGCATCTAGATGATGACAAGTCCATACAATCACATGGCCTAATTGGAAACTTCATGTAGCCACATGACTCAAATAATTGTGAAAAATATAGATGTTATAACATGATAGGCTAGATGCATCCCTTGGAATGCTATATAAGACGTGTCTTCCAAGCATAAAGGCAATCAATACTTTGACAAGTTTACTTCATTATTGGAAATCTCTCTCAAAAAGTTTTCATGACCGAAGAAGGCTGAAAACTTTTCTAAAGAGTGAAAGAATGAATTACTTTATCATATTACCATGAGGAAATTTTAATTCAAATTTTCTTAAGGAGGAGTATTCATCAAGAGGATATTCTAGAGCATTATATATTAAGCTTTCTTTGTATTAATTTTAATCTTTTGGTTTTCTTATTTCTCTACTTAGTAAGGTATAATTTCTCTCTTTTCTCTTATTTAATTTTTTGCTCTCTTGTATTTAGACCAAATTTTGTACATACAAAAGGTTTTTAGTATAATTTTCTCCTTTCCTTCTTTTTAGAGTAAATTTTCTATTTTATAGAATAGTTTTCCAGTAGAGTAGGAATGGCCTTTAAAGAGGAAGGGAAGGAGAAGAGTCAAGCTCCCTCCTTTCCTTAGGAACCTCACTTAGTTTGGGTTGGGGTTCTCCCTATTTCTATAATAGAAGGGATCATTCTAACATAGAACATGAGAGGATGATTTACTTCTGAAATTTAGTTTAATAGCATCAATCATAAGTTCAACAAAGAAGATTTACCTACTTTCATAGTAGGAGGAATCTCTTACAGGACAATATAATCCATGCATATTTCATCAATTCAATGGTTTAGCATGTTTTGTGATTAGCACTAAAAGATTTTTAAAATTTTTCTATGACAAGAAAGATGAAGTAGTCCCATAAACCATCTTATTTACAACCCAAAGTAGCATAACCATGCCATTTAGTAGAAACCAATTGTCGAAATTGGATGGGGTTAGTGCCTTAACACCTTCCAACCCCATAACTAAGCTCCAAACTTAATATCTAGATAGTAAGGTGCTAAAACCTTTCTCTCTAGGTGGTCACTCCAAATGCATCAATAGAGTATGAACCATACTATTTCATTTTTAAAACCCCATAGCCAATAATGCACAATGGACAAGAGAGGCTCATGGTGTTGGGAACCATCGAGGTCCCATAGCCACAGGGTCTAGTGGTATGCTTACCTTAGAGACCACCTTTTTATTAGCTAAACCATTATCTTAATGGTCTTGCATAAATGAACCATGCATAGAGTTCACATACCATGAATGCTTATACAATTGTTTTCATTGAGTTACTTGCAATTCTAAAATGATTAAACTTGATAATATCCAAAACTAGTTAAAGTCGTAGACAAGTAAATGGTAAGATTATCTAATACATGTTAATTGAAAATTTTTCCATACTAGTACCCTATATTGTCTTATGTCTCATGGGAAGGCTTGTTTTTTAAAACATCCCATATAAGGGCCTAAACTTGTAATTTCATTCCACAATAGTCCATTTCGTCAACTACCATTAGAATTACACACGAGATCATGGTCTCATGTCTTTCAAGTTCATTTTTTAAGATATTAAGGGGAGTATAATGGGTATTCTCCTTGGTTAATGTATTAAAGATGCCTTCAATGCCCATACTACACTCATTAACATCTTAAAATGCACATGAAAGACACACGACTACTATCCCATGTGCAATTTTGATGGCAATTCATTGAATAGATTGATGTGGAAAGAAATTGCAAGTTTGTGCCAATCCATGAGAGGTTCTAAAAGACAAGCCATCTTATGGGATAGAAGGAGAACTATAGGGTACTATTATGAAAAAAATCTCTTAGTTTTATAATATCACCATTTATAAGAAGAGGGGCAAGACAAGTGGTCATTAACCCACTCATATTTCTATCATAAGATCTCAAATAAAGGAGTGTCAATAGTCTTACAAGAGCATGGGGATTTCATTTCCATGGAATCTAGACACGTTTACATATTAAGAATAAAAATAAAAAAGATTGTAATATAACCCTTATAGTATTTGTGATTTGTCATTTCTACTGTAAACATTTTATTCAATGATATCCATACTCAAACATTGCTTTCAATTGAACCTTAAGTGTGACAAAATATAATGCCCTTACACTTTTTCTAGTGTGGATGTCCTGTGTCTGTTGACCCGTTAACATGTTGTTAACTATAAAATGATCAAAATAACTATAATTGAATATTAAACTTTTAAATGAAAGCCATTAAATCAAGAAACCAAATTTTCACCTTTTGGAATAGAATTATATACATAGATCACCTGATTCTATTTAACTAAAACGTATTTTAAATCAAGCTATTTCAATACATAGAGAGAGGGGGGAGGGAGATAGTTCCTGTTTGTTTTGTGAAGAGGAAACAAGGATGTTGGAAAAGAAAGCAAAATTTTGGAATTTATCAGGACATGGGTTATGCTAAAAACATCATAAGTAAAAAGATCCACATCTTAAAATCAAATAAATAAAAATCTACAAATGGAGTAGTTCTAGGCACTAATGTTTATGGGGTCAATGGCATTGCTTGATGCGCTTGGAGAAGTGTTTGTGGAAATGCTTTAGCGATGGGAAAGGGCAAAAGTAAAGGTAATCAATGAAGGAGGGGTCATTGATGCTATAGTGGACTTGAGTTTTATCTCCTCATACATGATTTTTCATATTTCTTTCTCGTCATTCTCCTCATTCTTAAATGATAAAAAATTGTTGTTTATTGGATATTTGATACTCTATTTTTAGGTACTTGATGATAGGATCTTTTTCACGATATGGAATGTTATACTTCTTAACTAATAACCAAAGTTTTGTCCGTCATCAATCCATGTCAAATCTTTCTTATTATATAAGTAATCCCTCATTTATAAGTGAGTATAACTATTTTTTCACACCAAATGCAACACATGTTTCATTTGGAACCAAGTTTGGAGATTGAATAAGGTTTGAGATAGAAGGGAGAGTTTTATGCATCATGTGGATGCTCAAGTGGGTTGCAGGGTGGCAATATCAATGAATGATGGTTTAGTTTTGCGGTTTCATTGCTGAGATTTCAGAAGCGTGGTTTGGAAAATTTTGTGGAATTGTTGAAGGTTTAATGACTTGAGATGGAACTATAAAAATTCTTTACTGGGTTTTAATTTTTAATTCAAGTATAAATTAATTACTTCAACAACAAAATAAATAGGTGATTTTGCTACTATTTCTTCTTCTTCTTCTCTAATGGATTCTATTAGAGATGGAAAAAGGTAGAAGTTCATGCCTTATCTTGAAAATGCAAAAAGTTCATGCTATTTTTTAAAACTAGTGTAAAGTTCATGCCTTTATATAATGATTTTCATTTTATTTAAGTTGGAATAAAACTCATATTCCATTTTATCTATCTAATTTCATCGGTTTTATGTTCCACATCAATAGGAAATCTGATCAATCCCCTAAAAACTCAATGGATGATAGAATCATATTGGGAGTGATACAACTCCAATAGAACTACTGGCTATGTCAATTAACTTTGAAAGGTAAAGAGAAAATTTTCTATTATACAGCCCTTTGTGATACAACTCCAATAGGACTGGTTATATCGAATAACTTTGAAAGACAGAGAGAATAATTTCTATCATACAACCCTTTCTATGGCTTGTATTGAATAAAAATAGGGTGCAGGTTCACCTTTTTATATTTCTTATAAATAAAACATATTCATCTAAGTAAGCCTCAATCACATGTAAATTTGGTACTAAATTTATGTATACTGGGAATCTCTAAAACCTTCATTTCTAGTCCTCATATGGTTGTTCAATGGACGATGAAAGGGTCTTCTTATTTTACACCATCAATTTTACAACCATAAGAGGGTGAAAAATAAATTCCATGAAAGATTTGCAATAACTTGCTAGTTAATGCATGAAGAACGTCTGCTTAAAGCCAAATCAGATGAACATTTGGTTCCATTAAAAAAATACAAAAAAGTGGACCAGCTATTGATTGTTTACCACAAGTGCATAAGCTATTGTAGTATAGCTTGTGCAATTACGGGTCGATACCAAGAAGACTCAACCTAGTGAAAATGGAGTTTAAATAAAATTTAAATCACTAAAAATTAATAAAATAAAATAAAATAAAAATGAACTCACAATTCATATATATTAATTTAATGAAGATTACAAAATTAAGAACTTAAAAGATAATAAAATAAAATAAAATAATCACTAATATCTTGGATTAATGATTCATCGGTTGTATTGTTTTGATTTCCCAAAAACTTGATAATCTATAATAAGGATAGAATAGCATGTTTTGACGGCTTAGATTGAAGATCAAGACTGATGGATTAGTTAGGAATTATCCTAAGGTGAAGTTCTAAGAATTAATTGAAAATCTGATGAGAAAAAAATTAGGAAATAAAGTTATCCTATTTGTTTAAGTTAAACTATTAATTCAGTTAGGCTTAAATCAAACAAATTTGAATTACTTTATTCATGGAAAACACATATAAAGTAAAACAAGAATAAGGGTAAAGACGAATGAGAGAAAAAGACAAAACTAGGATGAATAAGGAATTTGAGGTAATGGTAAAAACAAAATTAATCCATTTTTTCTGGTTTTAACTCAATATGAAGAAGAAAAACTTTAGGAGAAAGAGGAGGATACAAGGAAGGGAGAAAAGGTAAGGATAGTGAAGTAATTTGAAGAAAACTCAAATTGGGTCTTCTTCAAAACAATATGGAATGTAGAAAAGGAAAGAAATTTGAAAGAAAATGGAGAAACGAAGGTAAAACACGAACAAAACTTTGATTGAAATTAATAGTGAATAGAGGAAAACCAGTGAAGAACAAGGAGGAAGATGGTGAAAATAGAAAAAACTCAATTGAGAGAACAGGAATGGAACAACAACATGGATTGGAAGAGAGATTGAGAGTGATGTGAAGACAATGAAGCGAGAGAGACATAGGTGGAGCAAGAGAAAAGAGTTGAGAATCGATGGCTAGATAGAGGAGAAGAAGGAGCTTTATCACTTGGCTTTTACCCGAAGCAAAGGAAAGTAGCAACATGTGAGAAAACGCGAAGGAAACAAGGATTGGAATTGACGAGAAAACAAGGAAAACTAGTGAGGAACGAGAGGTGGGCAAGGAAAGTGAGAGAATGAGAGGGAGAGGAAGAGGAAGAGGAAGAGTAGATAGCTGACTATTGGTTGTCATGGGTTGTGGTGGAAAGCTGAAGATTGGAAGGAGGAGAAGATGACGATGGGGAAGAGGGAGTGAAATAGACAGATGATAGGTAGATTAGCGACACAAAAGATTTGGCCGATTAGGTAGCGTCGAGCAAATGAAGCTAGTAAGCCAGAGAGGGAAAGAGGAGGGATGGATGGATGGATCGGGTTTTCCTGCTAAAAAGGAGGGAGAGAGAGAGAGAGAGAGAGAGAGAGAGAGAGAGAGAGAGAGAGAGAGAGAGAGAGAGAGAGAGAGAGAGAGAGAGAAGGGTTTCACGTTGGGCCTCTCTCAATCTTCTATTCTTCCTCTTTCTTCCAATATGCTCCGTCTTTATGCAATCTCCTTATGCAACCCGTCTCTTTCTTTTGTTATAACATGTCTCTTTCCCTCCTTTCATGGATCTCTATTAGGATCAGGTTAGAATCAGTCTTCATGTATGCTTTATTCTCATTGGCTATCTCTTAGATCCATCTCGTTTATAGTGCTCTTGTGGGATGAAGATGATTTAGTATCGATCAGCTCAATCTGAACCATCCACTTCTCAACCTGGTTGATCTGCAACATATACACTAAATTAAAATCATCTAAACAGTGCTTTATAATATGGTCAGCTCTGGTGATCAGTTGACCGTTAAACTTTACAAATCAACTGTTGGATGATCAATTGGAGATAATATGCATATTTTAATCTAAAATTGATCAGTTAGATGATCTATCCAGATGCTAAATTAAGGGTATTTTAGCCAAAATTAAACAATTAACACACCCCAACCAGCATTTTGCTATTCCCGAGCAAAATATTTGAAAAACCCATCTCAAAATTTCAAAAATTATTTTCAAGTCAAAACCCACTTTTTTTAAAGAATTATCTTCAATAATGCTATCAATTTTAGTATACAAATAAAATTGAATAAAGAATTCAAACCCCTACCCATATGTTAAATACATTCCACTTGAGCTAAGATCTCAGAGTGTATATGTGTGTACAATCTACATATACAATAATTTTTATCTCTAAGTAGATTATATCTTTTGAAACCCATTCAAAATATGTTTTGACCTCAATCCTCACTTATTTGGACATACACTTAGAAATAAAACTCTCATAAAAGGTTCAAATCATATCTCTCTTTTAAATATGTGACTAGAGTAAGTAAAATGCAAATGTATCTCACATATATTCATGAAGGGATAGGAGTTACTAAGGAATTTTATTTTTGATCCCTTTAGAATGGATGTCATTAGCTTTGAATACTTAAATATATTACTTTTTAAATTTCTAGAATCAATAGGTCTTTAACTAGGACAAAACGTAGGTTCAGGACATGGTTATGAATAGAAAGGGGATAAACGGTATTCAAAGTTTTTAAAAAATAAGTAGCGTTTTCTACTAAAGTTGATAATTCTTCTTTACTTTATACTAAAGGAAATAATTCTCCTTTTTTCCACATTCTTCAAATTTTATTTTCTCTTCTTTTTTTTCAACACTTTTGGATGTCTTTTAAGAACATTTCTTTTCTTGATATTCATTTTTGTACTTTTATTGCAATAAAAAAATATCATCCTTCATCTCTAACTTATCTTTTTTTTTTTTAAAGGTAATTAATAATTTATTACTAGGCTAATATGGGTAAAAGTAATTTGGGTAAGAAAAGAAAAGGCTTATATAAACGACTTAAATTGGCTAACTAGTGGTAAGAATGCTTTTGAGTTAAGCTTTATGTCTCCAAGTTAATAACAAAAATGTCCAACATCATTTTTTAGGTTTTCTATTATCTGTCAGATTCAATAAACTTGTAGGATTTTAAAGATAATACTCTAATAGTCAGGTAATTAACCAAATTTAAAAGGTTGTGGGATCAAGTTTTCTTCAAGCACGGTGAAGAAAAACTTGGAACATTTATAATCTCTCAAAAAGAATGAGTGGCTTTAAGACTCACTTAGATTATAGGTCTTCGCTAAATTTTTTTAGGATCCCTAAGTTATAACTACTTATCATTTTATACATATGCACAACTATGTGTATAGAAGTGATCTGACAAAATGAGAAAATTTATGAATTAATCATGTGCAACCTATTAATAAGCTAAATTTATCTAGACTATAATTTAAAAAAAGAAAATCAATCCTCATCATAGTATAGGAATTGACCTAAAAATTCAAATTTTAAAAATTATTTTTTAATTTTAAAAAAAATCATGAAAAAATAACAAAAACTATAATTTGTTAGAATTTGACACACCAATTTGAAAGAAACATTGTCCTCAATGTTTTAAAAAATATGTCCAAAATGAATATGAGTGATGCAGAAAACAAGAATTTCAAAAATACAAAATATGGTACAAAGGGATCAGATCCACTCAATCCTAATAAACATGATCCTCCAAAGTTAGTGGACTCAACTTCTAGACTTTGATATTCTATGAAAGGCTTTAAGTGTTGACCATTCACTTTAAAGTATGGCCAGTCCTAACATCCTCAATCTCGATAGTCGCATATGGAAAAACTTCTTTAACTGTATATGGACTAGTCCATTGAAATCTAAGCTAACTTGGAAATAGGTGGAGCTTAGAATTGTAACGCAGAACCTTCTGGTTTGGAGTAAAGAATTTTCCCATTATGTTTTTATCATGAAAAACTTTCATCTTTTCTTTGTATATCCTATTACTCTCATATGCTTCCTCCCTAATCTCCTCCAAGTGATTGAGCTAGAGTTTCCTTTGTGAGCCCACTTTATTCATATTGAAATTAAATGTCTTTATTGCCGAATAAGCTCTATGTTCCAATTCCACAGGCAAATGATAAGCCTTACCTATATAATACAATAGGGAGACATACCAATTAGGGGTGATATGCAGTCCTGTAAGCCCAAAGTACATCGATCAGTCTAAGAGACCAATCCTTAATATTCAGATTAATAGTCTTTGGTAATATTTGTTTTAAAGCCCAATTAGATACTGCTACTCGTCCACTTGTTTTTGAGTGATATGGTATTGCAACTTTATATGTGATATTATATTATTATTTTTATAAGTACTTCAAATACTTTGTTGCAAAAGTGTGTACCATTATCACTTATAATGGCTTGAGGAGTCCCAAATTTAGAAAAAAATGTTTTCTTTTAAGAATTCAACCACTATCTTATGGTCATTATGCATGCAAGGGATAGCCTCAATACATTTGGACACATAGTATATGGTTAATAAGATATAAATATAGCTAAAAGAAGGTGGGAATAGCTCTATAAAATCAATACCCAAGAAATCAATACCGAAGCAATCAAATACTTCGATGACACGGTTAAGTTCGAGGGCATCATATTCCTATGGGTTATTCCTTCTAACTTCTTACAACACGCACAAGCTTTAAAGAACACATGTGTATCTTTAAACAATGACAGCCAATAAAAACTACAATACAAAATCTTTGTAGTAGTTTTCTGTACAGAAAAATGTTTATCACATGTTTCTAAAAGATAAAGGGAGATGACACTATTCTACTTTAAGTCAGGTACACACGTCTTAATTATTCGATCTGGGCAATACTTAAATAGATATGGATCATCCTAGAAGTAGTGCTTAATATTGAAAAAGAATGTTTGGTTTTATAATTTGTTTCAATGTTCAGGAATCTTCCTTGTAACTAAATAAATGACAATATCAGTAAACTTAGAAGGATGGGAGAAATGAAAAAGTTGCTCATCAGGAAAGTACCCTTAATTGGAAACTCATCCAAAGGTTCTATTAGAACTAGGCACAATAAGTGGTCACTTCTTTCCTCCTTTTTTTTTTTTATCTTTTATCTTAATGTCAAACTCTTTGAGTAAAAGAATTTATCTAATTAGTCTAGACTCAGCATCCTTCTTGGAAAAAAGATACTTAAGGCTGAATGATAAGTGAATATGATTGTTTTAAATCTAACCAAGTAAGACATGAACTTATCCAACACAAAGACAATTGCTAAGAGTTATTTTTCCATAGTAGAATAATTCATTTGGTTGCTATTCAAGGTCGTACTTGTATAGTAGATGACGTATGAATTTTTATCTTTCTCTGTCCTAATGTTATTCCTATAGCATAATCACTAGCATCACACATTATTTTAAAGAGTTGACTCCAATCAAGTGGCTACATAATAATTATAGTTGTTAACTTATCTTTCAACTTTATAAAAGCTTCCTGACAATCATCAGTTCACTCAAAAGGGGTATCCTTTGTAAGGAGGTGACACAACAATCTGAATATTGCACAAAAATATTTAATAAACCTCCTATAGAATCCTACATGACCTAGGATGAGTGAATGTCCCTAACAGATTTGGGGATGGGTATATTGGTAATTAAATCAACTTTGACTCTACCTCTATACCTTTGGATGACACTACATGGCCACAGACAATTCCCTCCAAGACCATGAAATATCACTTCTCCCAACTAAGCACTAAGTTCTTTTCTTCACAATGACTTCACACTTTTCTCGTATTTTCAAGACATGTGTCAAATGAATCACTAAAAATAGAAAAGTCATCCATGAAAACCTCTAAAATTCTCTCTACCATATCATAGAAAATTCTCAACATGCAGCATTGGAATGTGGAAAGAGCATTACATAATCCAAATGGCATTTTTTTGTAAGCAAAAGTGTCAAAAGAACATGTAAAGGTGGTCTTTTCTTAATCCTCAAGTGCAATTTCTATTTGGTTATATTCTAAGTAACTATCAAAAAACAATAATACTGGTGTCCTGCAACCCTTTCTAACATTTGATCAATAAAAGGTAAAGGAAAATGGTCCTTCCCAGTGACCACATTCAATTTTCTATAGTCAATGCACATACACCAACCATGGTAACTCTAATAGGAATTAATTCATTGTTAGCATTATTAATCAATGTCACTCTAGACTTCTTTGGAACAACTTGAGTTGGACTCACCCATTTACTATCACTTATGGGATAGACGATTCTCATGTTAAGCAACTTAAGGACTTCTGCTCTAACCACATATTTCATATTAGGATTTAACCTTCTCTACAACTAATGACATGATTTAGCATCATCCTTTAAATAGATTTGATGGGTGAATATTAAAAGGTGAAAACCTTTAATGTCCGTTAGGGTCCATCTTTTTGCACTTTTATGTTCTCCAAGGGCTTTGATCAATTATTCCTCTTGAGGTTTTTCCAATTGAGAGGTAATTATAACAGGAAAATTTTCTTCATCTCCTAAATAGGCATATTTGAGTTTAAAAGATAGAGGATTCAAATCTAGCTTAGGAAGTTCAACTAAGGATGGAATGGGATTGGACTCCCTAGGTGGAAGTTTCTCAAAATGAGGTTTTCATCTTTCTATGTCCATATGGGGCATAGATCAAGGAAAGCATTAACTTTCTCTATTAATGCATCCTCACTAAATTCATTGAAGTGGGCCAAATAGGCCTTAAGTGGATTTGACAAGGTAGAAGTTATGAAATGATCTTGCATGACTAAATTTATCATATTGACATAGTGCAAGTCATCAGATATTTATCCTGGTTGCTTACAGATATTAAAAATGTTCAATTCTAGGGTCATGTTACCTAATGAAAGCTTCATAACACCATTTTTCAATTTATTAAGGCATTGGACATAGCCAAAAATGGACGTCCAAGGATGATATGAATTTCTTTTTGCTCATTTAGCAATGGTTGTGTACCCAAGACTAAGAAATCGTCTAAGAAAAATAATTGTTATATTTGGACTAACACATTTTCTATTATGCCCCTCAGTATTACCATTAATCTATCAGCTAATTAGAGTGTATTGGATGTTGGCTTGAGGTATCTTAGTCCTAACTGAACATAGACTATGTATGGTAACAGATTAACACTAGATCCTAGATCTAACAAGGCCTGGTGAATCTTATGGTTGCTAATAATGCAAGTGAGAGTGGGCAACTTGGATCCTTGTATTTTTGAGATAAATGGTGTTGAAGAATTGAACTTACTTGTTCAGTCACAAATGCCTTCTTTTGCACATTCAATTTTCTTTTGAATGTGCGTAAATCTTTTAAAAATTTAGCATATGATGGAATTTATTTTATTGTGTTTAAGATCCGTATATTGATCTTGACTTACTTGGATATCTTCAAAATCTCATTATTAGTGGTACTCTTTGTGACTTGATGCAACCTTTGAGGGAATGGAGTAAGAACAGGACATAATTCAACAAGTGGATTGGGGTCCCTTTCTTTAGATTTTTCTTTATTTTCAGTGTGTTTCTTTACTTCATTAGTCTTTTGTAGCTAATCTTTCTCAATTATTTTACCACTCCTAAGAATGGTGACAGCCTTGGTCTATTACATGATAGAGCTTGATGATGCATTATGTGTATTATTGTCAACCACATACACAACCTTAAGGTTTGCTTGTGATTGAGTTGGATAAGTTGATGTATATTATCCTTTATAGGCCTTTTAGGTGAGGCAAGTAAGGTCCATGAGCAAGAGGTTGATGAGTTTGGTATGAGGCTGGGGTAAGAAGTCATTGGTTTTGTTGGTGAGGTTTGTATGGGCGGGTTGTGAGACATTGGCAGTGGGTCCATTTCTCCAACTAAAATTAGGGTGGTTTCTCCAATTGAGATTATATACCTCTGAGTATAGGGAGAAAGGTCTTTTATATGTATTCAAAGCATCAACCTGATCATGAAGCACCTCTTGAAAAGTTAGAATAATTGGACATTCCTAAGTAAGATATGCAGTACTTTTACAAATGATACATACTTGTTCTTCTCCATTTCTATGGCCTCTATTTTGTGGGCTAGGGATGCTACTTTGTCATTAAGTTCATCTTTGTCAGATATGGCATACATGCCTCCCCTAGTAGATGCGGTAGTAGGCTTTGGTCTATCTAGATGTTGTCTTCTTTCTGAATTAGCCATGTTTGTGCACTTTCAGCTAGCCATTTCAAATACTCTTCGGCCTCATCTAGTTGTTTGTTCAGAAAATTGTCATTGCATATCATCTTTACAAACGGGTGCATGTTAGAATTAAATCCTTCATAAAAGAAGCTAATAATATGCTATAGTTCATAGCCATGATGTGGGCATGTGAGTAATAGATCTTTGAACCTTTCCCAACATTGATAGAATGATTCTTTATCCTTTTGGGTAAAGTTTATTATCTTAGTGCAGAGTGTATTTGTTTTAAGTGTAGGAAAAACATTTTCAAGAATTTTCTAATCATTTCATTCTAGGTTCTTATGAAACCCGCTAGTAGTGCATTAATCCACATCGCATGTGTTAAATGTGTTCTAAAATGTAAAAATAACTATCGAATTTTTTGTAGAAATGAGAAGATCATTTCATTGTTAAATTCGTGGTTTTAAGAGTTTATGACTCCAAGGATTTTGAAATGAATACTTTTTATGCAATTTTTAAAATTTTCAATCTATTTGAAAAAAATGAAATTTTTTTTTTACTAAGACTCCCAACTTTTATAAAAAAAATTGCATTTATATGATGTGTAAAACCCAAGGCATCAGACTCCATTACTCTTGCTTGTGGATTATTTATGCATCAACTTGACATCAACAATCTGTTCCTCTATGGTCATCTCACTGAAGAAGTCTCTATGGTTCAACCTCCTCATTTCATTTATCAATCTCATCCATCCCATATTTGTAAATTTCACAAGGTTCTTTATGAGTTAAAACAAGCTCCCCAAGCTTGGTATACTGAGTTAAAAAAATTTCTTGATCACTGACTTTACCAATTATAAATCAGATTCTAGTTTACTATTTACAAAAGTACCTCTATTATTGTCTTCTTTTTTTCCATGGAGATGACCTACTTGTCATAGGAAATTCAAAGACAATCATTGGTGATCTCATCACCTCTCTTTCCAAGTAGTTCTCCATCAAAGTCTTGGGATTTCTTCATTTCTTAGGAGTTGAAATTATCTCCACCCCCACTAGGCCACAAGTATGTTCAAGTAAGTTCATGAATTACTTGAACAGTTCAAGATGGAGAGTGCTAAAGAATCCCACAAGCCCATGTATACACTAGCGAAACTTTTAAAATCATATGGTACTCCCTCAGTAGACTCAACTCAATATCGCAGTCTTATTGGAGCTATGCAATATCTTTCTATTGCTCGTCCTGACATTGGTCACCTAGTCAACAAACTAACAAAGCACATGCATACTCCAACTCAAACACATTGTACTGCTGCCAAACAAGTTCTTCAGTACCTCAAGCATTCCATTCACCATGTTCTCCATCTTTGTTGTTCTCAACCTTTCAATCTCGTCACCTAGTTAGATGCCCACTGGGCTAGAGACCAAGACAACTCCCCTACCATCTATGCATACATCATCTTCCTTGGCAGAAATTCAATCTCCTAGGGTTCTAAGAAACAAAGAATCGTTGCTCAGTCCTCTATAGAAGCCGAGTACAAGTCAATTGCTTCCACTACCACCGAACTCTCATGGATCATTAACATTCTTTTTGAGCTTGGTATTGCACTTTCACCAACTCCTAATTTGCTTGTACCTCTAAGCAAATCCAATCTTTTACTCGCGTATGAAACACATCGCTCTTGACTACCATTCAGAGTTGCTAATAGTTCCTAGACATTATGTCATGTTTCAACCTATGAAGAACTTGCTAATCTCCTTACCAAGCCTTTGGCTGAATAACAATTTGCTTCATTACAGTCCAAGATTAATGTACGTGATGGAAGCACCATCTCGTGGGGGCATATTAGGAAAGATTAAGTCACCACCCATAATTGTGGTGATTGATCACTACAATCACTAATTACAATTATGGATCTAATTGATTCCACTAAGTGTGGACCTTGATCACTACAATTACTACCCATAATTATGAATCTACTTGATTGTACTAATTGTGGGTCTTGTATATTTTATTTTCCTTCTCTAATTACTGTAAATTGTATATGAATATTGAACTCATGTATAATGAAAAACAACCCATTAAATACAAAACTCCCATTAGTTTCTTTAGCCATGATCACAGAAAAAAATAGACGTTACTTGTACTCTCACTAGCTATTATTTTCCAAGTGCAAATATGCAGATTCATGAAATAACTGGCCTGATCAATGTAGCCCTTTGCTTGGTGTTTTTCTAGCTTTCCGTTTGAGGCCGCGAATAAGAGGCTTAGATTCGGGGAAAAAGAAAGATTCTCCTTCATGGCTCATCCATAGCACTACCTACCAGATGGATGGTCTGGATCATTGAAAAGAATATCCTCCTCTTAGAACTTCTGCCATAACCGACAGTTGATTTTGCAAACCAAATCGATGAGTTGACTGTTTGACTCCTGACTCCATATACGCAAAGGTTTAGGTCGCATGAGTCATGGAGTTAGAAAGGGAAAAGGAAGAAAGACAGAAAGAAGCACGGGATCTAAATGGAATGAAAAGAAAAGGGCCTGCTGGCTTTTGTTCTGTCAGTAAGTCACCGGATCCGTGATTAACCAGGATACGCGATCCTACCGAAAACACTAAGATGGAGATCATCTCGATAAGGAATTTCTTGACATGGCTTGCTTTTCTTGCTAAAGAAAGTGCCCGACCACCACTCTCTCTCTCTCTCTCTAAAATTTTTGCCGTGCCAAGCTTTGCCTTAAAAAAATATGCATGTTGAGCCTACTTCTATGACTTTTTCAATGATCCAAGCCATTTATTAAATTTGGCGTATCCCAAATAGTGTAGGTACCAAGCCTCTCTCTCTCACACAAATTTCCATCGATGCAAAGTCTTGCATTGAAAAAATATGCATATTGAACCCACTTCTTTGATATTTCTTTTCAATGATCCAAGCTGTTCATTGAATTTGAACTATCCCAGATGGCCTAGGTACCAAACATCTCATCTATATATACCCCTAAGATTTGCTACTTGGACCTTTAATGGTTATAAAACAGATAATTGTGTTAGACTATCTATTTTCCAACCACAAATGGCCAAATAAACTAGATCTTACTTCCATCCAGTAGTGAGATCTTTGGTACCTATGCTATCTGAGTTAGGCCAAATTCAATGAACCGCTTGGATCATTAAACAAAGTGAGCCTCTCTCTCTCTCACTGGTATTATGCAGTGGAGGTTTAGAACAAACAGGTAAACAAGTTGCAGCAGATGAAAAGAATAGCATCTAGTGTGGAGAATTTTCTTTTAGCGGGGCAGGAAAGAATGACATGGTGCCCTACACGATCACTGGTTTGGATCGCAACCATCTGTGCGGCACAATTACATTATAGGTAAGGTTTTGCACTAATTCTCGCTCAATAACCACAATGAATGAAATTGAAAAAATGAGAATGATGTGGACGAATTACTTGCGGAGCCTGTGTAGTTAGTGATCCAGACCGTTCATATCTAGGCCTTGCTTAGGTTATGCACAAAAGATGTGATCTATTACAGTGATCCTAACCGTTCTTCAGTCTAATACTTGGTGTAGCCTTGGACCTCATTTCAACTCGAATAGCATAGCTACGATCATCTGACTACAGGGATTTTCAGGGCCGCTAAAGATGAATGGTTAAGATCATTTGAGAGATAAATGGTTACATATGATTAAGAGGTTTTATTTAGAATATTTAACTCTTACTTAAGGATCATTTTCTTTGGAAAGTGGTTTTCCTTCAATCGAATGGTTTACCTTCAATACAACTCAAAATTTAGCTAAACCTGTTGTCGCTTACCTAGGAAATGAAACTCACAAATGCAACCAAGTCTGGCACCTATTTTCAGAGTTGGACCATATCCACAAAGTTTTGATTCAGGAACAGTTCAGCAAGCCAAATCTTTGAAAATTTAAGAAAACGTTTAAGAACACTTAAATTGGAAAAAACTCAAATCTTAACATGTCCACTTTTCTGACTAGTTCAAGTATATCTATCATGTACAAAAGCATGGGATGATGATACAGCCCATGTCCTGACTCCCTATCCCCAATATGAGTTCCATTCAGTACTTACGTTACTTACCTAAAAAGCATCAATATCAATAGCCTTTGAAACGCTGGGAGCAATGAGAATTTATAAGCTGACACAGTTAACATCTCAATGCAGGAAGCTGCAGTAGCCATAGTACAAGAGGACCGGATGAAGCATCCAACATTTTCACTCTGGTTATACTTCTCGTATTTTGTATATAATTTGCTTGCCATCAAGTCTTATATGAGTAATTGGGTAGGTAAGAGGTGTTGACTCAAGATGTTTCCGGCGAAAAAAAGGAACCAAGAAAGTTAGAATGGAGGATCAACTACCATAGAGTGAGAAGATTTCCGGGTGCCACATATCTAAGATTTGGGCTAGAAGATAAACTGTGTGGATCATCAACTGTCTGAGGCATCAGTAACATTGCAAATCCATCTAAACAGGGGAACACTATATAACAACTCATGCACAAACGTGAGCATGTATATACATACACATCCATAGTAGTTTGAAATTTCAATGCTGATGATTTTACGTTGTTTTTTTGTAGGGAATGAGACCTGTTACCTCAATAAAAGACATGGAAAAGGTGCAAATAGAGACCAGCTTCTTCATATCAAGGAGAGTACTGAAACCATCATCACGTTAGTAGAATTCCAGCCGCAACAAAGATTAGGAAGCCACTTTCATCTCCCTTCTGAAAACTTGCCAGTAGATCCAAGAAACATTAGTTCATACTCAGGCCATGTAAAGCTGAAGGAAAAAGGACAAGCTAAAAGGGGTCATTTACATAGAAATGAGAGAAAGCCAAATGAGTTGAATTTCTTGCTCTTCTTTTCTCCATGAATTTGTATTGCAAGATTATAATGTAATATTATCATCTTTGAGGCAACTTCAACAATTTGTGCATATTGAACAATAACTCCAAAAGGTAAGTTGGCCACACGATAAGGCACTCCACTATTCAAGACACTGTCTATGTATCCACAACATAATAAACCAAAGTTTCTCATGTACTAACCTTTTGACGATGTTGCTGAGCTCCATTATATTTTGGTGGGAAAATATGAGGAAAGATTTTAATGATAATATGTTTCGGTGGAGATTTCCACAAACTATAAAAGTCATCAACCAAGGGCCTCTTTGGATGCAAAATTCAGTCTCTATTTTCAAATAAGATTCTCTTGATATTAAGCATTTTTTAAGCCGTTAATTACGAAATTTGAAGATATATCTTGCATATTTGTATAATACGCAAAGAAGATCAAATGCATGTAACATTATCGGAAGAGTTCCATAATAATACAAATATGCTATCTTTCCATTGTGAAGAAAAAAAATTGACCATTCTTGGTCACTACACTGTTGAAGAAGGCCTTATGAAAAGGAGTAAAAACACCTGTTAAAGAAGCCGCAGTTTCCCAGTGATTGAATCCACAGATACCTTTCTACCTACAAGAGAATTTTTGCGTGAGTTATACTGCACATGGTCACTTGGAAAATCCAGAAGTTAAAAATAACAGAACTGCAGGCATATTTATCATCAAAGAAAAGAAGATTAAAGAAATTATAGGCACATCTACACATATCTCAATTTGTGGCAGTGCTTCAGAAAACCAAGCTCAGACCTTGTTTCTTCTAACTCTTGAGATTGACTAGGCTGAATCAATGAAAGATTCCCCAACTTTTTGGAAGGTTTACTCAATCAAGTGTTCACAAAATCAAGTTAGCACTCAGCTTCCATTGCTTCAAATAGTTCTTTGGTAGCGAGTTAGAGCTTTAGTGCTTAACATATTTGGAGTAAGTTTTTCTTCCTTCCATTGCCCATTATCTGTTTGACTCTGTTACCTCTCTGGTTTCCATTAACTAAGTTTTTATTACTCTAGTTTCTAGGACATCCATCCCATTGGAATATGAGTTTTACCTAAATAATGATAATCAAAGCATTGGTTGTAGTTCAGAAATCCTCTCTTATTCTACAAAATTTAGAATGAGCTTTCCTAACTGAAGTTTGTTGATGTCTATCACAAAGTAAAGAAGTCCAGGCAGCAATTTGGTAGGCTAAATATCATTTACACATGGGTTGGGCATACTTATTTTGATCTTCATTTTGGGTAGGTTTTGGTGTGATTGTTTATACTACTAATTTGGTGAATGCTAAGTAGATGAAGTTGGTTTAAATATATTATGTCTGCCAATGTGTATGCTGGTAGTTTGAGGATTTAGCCTGTAGAAGAAGTTAGTTTAGATAACATATAAAATCATTGTTGATGAGACAAAGCATCTCCATCATATTAGGATCTGCAGACATGAGAAAACTAAAGACCCTTAGCTGCAGTATAGAAGGTTGTGAACGTGTATAGAAGGAATTTTGTTGATTAGTCAGTGGAGGTAATAGATAGATATAAAAGCATTCTTGATGACAGAGCTTGTCTATCCATGTGAATGGAATGTATAATGTTGACAAAGGACACCATTGGATGAGTCACAGGACCACGATAAACGTTACAGATATGAGATAGTGATTTTAGACTAACTCCCCAATTTGGAGTCTTGTAAATCAAGAGCATGCAACTAATAAGAATTTCAACAGCAATAAGAACAAAACTGAAAAAGAATATTATTAAACAATATTATATGCACATAGAAGTGACAGTGGGAAGGGGTAGACCTGGTCCAATGGCAAGGACTGTTCTCGACCCAGCCATAACCTGTAAAACCGCTATCAGTCATTTCTGAACAAACTGCTAGAGACCAGTCTGTAACCATATAAAACAGTAAGCTTATGCAATGGGACACATGATCATCTTAAAATTTGCAAATCAAGTTTTTTTTTCCTTTTCATTAGTAAATTTTTTTATATTAATTATGCCTATAGAAAAGACACGATTACTGTTCACATGAGTAATACTTGCTCACTAACAGTACTTGTGGAGTTACTCCTCATGTTACATGTTGGCCCAAATCTTAAAAAATGCATTCATGCCTTTCAAATGATAATACTATTCATGTCTTAAGAACCTTTGACTGTTTTACAAGGTGTAAGACCACAACATCTGGACAAAGTCATCAAGAAGAGAGACCAAAAGATATTGTTCCTACAGTAAGTTCAACTGAAACTGGGTTTTTCTATTTGTATTTGGTGATGCAAGTATTTGGGTCATATGGATAATGGATTAGATTAAAAGAGTCATATTTATGGCAATTTTGAAGAAATTTAATCACATTGGCAGACAGGGTTTGTTTTCATATAGCTTGCTAAATCTTTTCATGTAGCTTCCTAAATTTCATAAGTCATTTTGTTTATTCTGTAGAGGGGAGCCTTGGTGCAACAGTTGAGTTGTCACCGTGTGACCTGGAAGTCCTGGGTTCAAGCTGTGAAAACAGCCTCTTGCAAAATGCAAGGTAAGGCTGTGTATTATAGGCCCTTTGTGGTCTGCTGCTTCCTCAGACCCTGCGTACGCGGGAGCTTCGTGCACCATACTGCCCTTTTTTATTTTGTTTACTCTATGACTTCAGTTTTGTTTAATTTTCAGATTCGGCAGCATTCCTTTTAATGATCCAAACCATGGTATAAAAAAGCGGTGCTTCAAGGAAAAAAGCAGTTGCATTATGAAGTTTGGACACATTCCACGTTCCACATACAGAGCTCAGATGCATTTTTCAAGTTTTAGAATTTCTCTTTTGTCATGTTTTCCAAGATTTGAATGGGAAGAGGAGAAGCTACTAAGACTTCTACTTGGAAGGCCTCTAATGGCCACTATTTTTTGCCTCATGCGCGACAGGCAATACAAAGAAAGTTTACAACTCTGGAGCAGATAGATTAGATGGTTCAACAGTATTTGCACCAGTTTATGGAACTGAGGAAGTTTGTTCCTAACTCCTTCATCACAGGTAAGGAGACGACAGATAGATTTGTTGATTAAAAAGATAGTCCTTGTGCACACAATAAGGCGGATTCAGCCAATGTCCCTTTGCAACACATGTAGGCAGATTAACTTCTTTTCCAATTATAAGGACAACAATTTGAATGACGCTAATGATACTTATTACACAGTTATATGAGGTCAGGAGCACAATCAAAACTAGCTACACTTGCCTCTTAGCCTGACTGCATTCCTCCCGGACTGGGGAAGAAGCACTTTAGTTCCGCTTCGATGTCTTGTTCAACGTGTTACAACTTGTTGCGGACGAGGCCGACCGACAATCAAATTCCGGTCATACTTGGACGTCCATTCATAGTGACATCCAATACCATTATTAACTGTAGAAATTGTGTAATGAAATTGTCGTTAGGCAACATGAAAGTTAAGCTTAATGTCTTTAACGCCAACCAACAACTTATTGTATGTAGAAAATAAATGAAAAAAATAAAATAAAAATTAACCCACATTATCCACATGAAGCTGCATTCTTGCCGCATCAAGCCACATCAACTCCTCTTAGAAAAATTTGCATTGTGTCTGCATTTTGAGTTTTGACACTTGGATCCAAACTATCTTTCATGTGAGTGCTACAAGCGAACTCTGCCCAATCCTTTAATGAACCAAACTACCCATTTTGTGGGCTATGCTATGGATGAAGCATGGTCAAATTAGGGAGAGGGCAACCTTGTGCACGAAGCTCCGGCATATGTAGGGTTTGGGGAAGAGGCAAACCACAAAGGGTCTACAGTATGCAGCCTTACCTTGCATTTTTTGCAAGAAGCTATTTCCATACCTTGAACCTGTGACCTCACATGGCGACAACTCAACGATTGCGCCAAGGCTCCCCTTCTAACCATGGCCAAACTCTTATCTCCTAAATTGTCAGCCTTGCAATTTGCGGCTTGTGGCCTTTGAGTGGAAGGTGTAAAGCCAAAAAAGGGCATCATTAACAAACCTCCACATATCAAAGGTTTATAATAGTAAAAAAGATGGAGAATTATTGTATGTCACTCATCCATTGCAGATAGACAATTTAGACAATTGAAAAGATAGGGTCCTGGTATAGTTTAGCAGTTCAGCTTGCTCATAAAAATATGCAGTCCATCATATAACCATTTCACCAAATGGACTCTTTCTTCAACAAACACAATCTCATCATATTAGGATAATAAATGTATTGATGGACAATGGTTATCATAGTCATTCTACGTATTATGATGTAACCCTAGAGGATCATATAATGCAAACAGACGCAGTTCACTCACACAAGATTGATGAGAGAATACCTATCCAATAGGGCATCAAAGGCTTAGGGCTTCAATCCTCTTCTTCTCTACATCTCTCTAATCTCAATCGTCACACCTTGATTTTTTGTCCTTTCTTTTTCTCTGGCCTGCTTCTGATCTATGTCAATCACACACAAATGAATCATCCACTACGACCTCTTCAACCCCATCCTCTTCAATATCACCTACATTCACCAATCTTCTACTAATGTCACACATCTCTCACCCTAAGATAACACCTGAAAATTATATCCTTTGGAAATTTGCATTTCTCCCTGCTACGATCTCACAAAGAAAAGTTGGGTATATTGATGACTCCTTACCCATTACACCCAATGGTTTTACTAAATAAAGAAGGGAAAGCAACAATTCCCAATCTAGAGAATGCTGACATGCATCATGATCAAACTGGTTGAGTTGGATCATATCTTAGTCGTTCGGAATATGTGTTATCTTTATGTATTGATGTGAGCAATGCTAAAGAGGTCAGGATAACTTAGAACTGGCCATTGGTGTTTTGAATGAATGAAGAAATATTTACCAGCACGTAGAACTCCAAAGTCTCAAGAAAGGTGACCAAAACATTTCAGTGTATCTTCAAAAAGCAAACTGATTGCTAAGCAGTCACAAGAAGTCCTATCCACCCATTGAGTTTTATGTGATCACATTCTGCAACCTTTGTCTAGAATTTAGCAAAGCAATGATCTAAGTTTTATCCCTTCCCTCTCTCATTCAGTTTTCAGATGCCCAAAGTCTCCTGGTCAGCCAAGAGATTTGGGTGGTTGATCAAGTAATCGCTACTGCTGCTCATGTAAACAATTAACTTAGCCCAAAGGAGAGATTTTTCTAACACTTCTCCATCTGGCTATGGAAAGGGATGTTGGAAACCCTTTTCAGTCCCAACAACTTTTTTCAAAAATCAACATCAAACTCATGGTGGCCAATCCTATCACAATGTTCAACGACATAATGGTCATTCCTGTGGTCACGCCTCAACTAAGTGTTGAAATCCTCCAGCTGCTCCATCCACTTATCAACTGCACTACCAATAGTGATATCCTTCTCATGTGGCCCCATCCAAAGGAATATCATGCCTCACATTCCTCCATTGCTAGTGACTACAATAAGTAGCGTACATAGAAATGGGGGCCACTCATAACATGGTTTCTGATTTGGCTAATCTCAAATTGCAAATGAATATTTAGGTCCTGAACAATTGTCATAAAGAAATAGTTCAAGTTTGGCAATTAAACATTTTGGAAGTTCTACTTTTTCTTCTAATAATTCTAACCTTCAATTAACTAATGTTCTTCATGTTCCTCACATTCAAAACAAATTAATTTCAATTAGTTAATTTACCTGAGATAAGAGATGCTTTCTTTTAGTTTTACCCTTAAGGATTTTGCAACGAGGATGCGAATTCTTCAAGTGCTGAATAATGAAGCTCTCTACAAGCTCAAGGCCTGGCCCATTTTTCCTCAATTTAATTCAACTACAGCTAGGATAGATAAACTTGTTTCACTTAAATAGTGGCACGCACAAAATATCAACTTTAATTAATGGTCCTTGATGCATTTCATTAGGCATTTCAATTTATTTTGTTTATCAAATCTCTCCAATAAAATGATTATATGTCATGCGTGTCAATGCAGCAAGTTGTCTTGGTTATCCCTTAAATTTATACCATCCATTAGTGTAAGACCAATGGATCTTAAATTTCTCATATGTGTGGGACCATCACATGTAACAACTTCATATGGCCATAAGTATACTGTTATATTTATTTACAATTATTCGAAGTTTAGATTGTCCTATCCTATTTCTCAAAAATAAGATTTTTATTTTTTACATCTCAAAAATAAGAATTTTATTTTATTTTCCTACATTTCAGACACATTTTAAATGCCATTTTAATAGAAAATTAGAAAATTTTCATTTAATTGTGGGATCCATCATCAGATAACTTGTCCTCATACGCATGAGCAAAGTGATAGAGAGGAAACCATTTAATTGAAACAACACTGACCCCACTTATACCCCAAGTAACAATGAAATACCTGTAATTTCATTTTAGAGATTGCCAATTTTTGGATTAATCACATGCACAGTCCACTTATTCAAGGACAAACTCCACTTGGAATACTTTTTAATCAAAACACCAACTGTGATTTTCTTAGGGCCTTTGGTTGTGCAGTTTATCCCTTCACTAGGCCATACAACAACCATAAGCTTGACTTTACGACCACGCAATGTATGGCCCCAGGTTACAGCTAAAAAGGGCAGCCCCGGTGCACAAAGCTCCCGCCTATGCGGGGTCCGGGGAAGGGGCGGGCCACAATGGCCCCAGGTTACAGCTCCAACCATTTATTATATAGGTGTCTTGATAGGAAACCATGCCATCTCCACATGGTCAAACACATTAGATTTGATGAGTCCTATTCAAAAATCCCTCCCATCTTCTATGCCTAGTATACCACCATGGTTTGTCGACTTCACTCACTCACACCTATATTTGGTGTTCCTACAAGGTTATCTCCCTTCCCATGAATTCCCCTTCTTTTGTAAAGCAACTAATGTCATTCCAACTAGAGTTGCAGATTTTCTTTTATTTTCTCCCCCTTCGCAACAATCCTCCAATCCAAATCTGCAGTCCAACCAATCTCTTTCCAACTTGGAAAGGTCTCCCAATTGTGGTCGACCGCTTCTCTCTCCAAATTCTCTACCTTCTTCTTCACCTCTTCCTTCCCTTGATTTTGGGATATTTTTGTTTGTGACCCTTCTTATTTTCAACATCATGAGTTAACACCTAATTCCTCAATACTCACCTACTTCATCTCATCCATTCATTCCAAATATTGTCTATGATTTTTGAGATTATTATATGAAGGGGAGCCTTGGCGCAACGGTAAAAGTTGTCGTCATGTGACCTTGAGGTCACGGGTTCAAGGCGTGGAATCAGCCTCTTGTAAAAATGCAAGGTAAGGCTGCCTACTTTAGGCCATTGTGGCCCGCCCCTTCCCCGGACCCCGCATAGGCGGGAGCTTCGTGCACCGGGGCTGCCAGAAAAATTTTTGAGATTATTATACTTGTCAATCTTCACATGCTCAGCACAGTGAGTGGATGTTTTATTCTCCTTCTTTGTCTCATCTACCCATTCAAGCTACCAATCATGGTATCGTTACTTCTAATTTGATCCATGTAACTAACCCCAATTGACTAGAGCTTTATGTTGATTTTGCAAGACGTGAGACTCAACAGCCACCAGCTGTCCAAGCACAAATTAGGATGCACCCAATGTATTGCAGCACAAGACTAAGAACAGTGGGCCCATGCTGTAGAATGTCCACTCTATTGATCTCATTGAACATGAACCCATATTTGTGATTGAAGCACTGAAAATTCACCATTGGTAGGCAACAATGATACATGGACACTTGCAAGGCACAAGGAGGTAGTGAATATGGAGAGAGAAGAGGTGACCATTTTTCTATACCTCCCCCAAACCAAATTGTGTGTCGTGTTTTTCCCTATTAAACTGATGTTTAATATAAGCCTAAAATTGTAGAAAATTAGAATAAACATCTTATTTTTGAAAAATAGAATAGTGAAGATGTTAAATGCAATGGTCCCTGTACACCATAAGATCTGAAAGTTCTAGACTAACAGGCAGTGTAGGTTTAAGGATAACTTAGACGCCTTGCCACATTGACATGCGGGACTTTACAAATATTTTGTTGGATAGATTTGATAAATAAAGGTAAGTTAAACAACTAATGAAACACATCAAGAACCCTTTAGGTGGCCCATTCGGGCATGACATTGCTGAAGCGAAATACATTTCCCTATAACAGCCAAATAAACTTGAGAAAAACTGGATGGCATCTTGAGCTTGTAGAGAATTCCATTCTTTGGCCCAAAAAATTGGCATCCCTACTGCAGAGTCCTTAACAACAAAAGAGCCACGGTGAAATTTAAAAAGCATCCAATATCTCAAGTAAACTGATTAACTAAGAGTAATTTCTTTTGAATATAAGGAAAATGAAGAACATTAGTTAATTGAAACCTAGAATTATTAGAAGAAAAGTAGAATTCCAACATGTTTAATTGCCTTACCTAGACCATTTCCTAATCGAAATTGATCAAGACCTCAATAGTCATTTGCAAGGTTGAGATCAGCCAAATCATGATTGACGTGATGAGTGGCTCCATATTTGGGTATCCCACTCATCAAAGTTTCTAATCATGAAGCAATGTGAGGAATGATGTGCATTTAAATGGAGTAAGGGTATGAAGGATAAGGTTGTTAGCAGAGTGGTTGATAAGTGGATGGAACAATTGGAGAATTTATTTATGGTGTGAGCATAGCAAAAAAAAAGTTATAACACTAAGCATTGTGATTGGATCTTCCACTTGAGTTTGATAATATATAGAATGATACGATATGAATACTCTACAATGAAATGCTACCAACTTCTATATGCTTGGTTCCATCAAGATACACTCGGTTATGAGCAATATCAAGGTTTGCTTGCTTGACAAAATACAACTTTAATAGCATTTCAGTTATCATTTCCAAGTCATGCAACAAAACCTTCAACTACCGTAATTCAGCTAGCCAACGAGCCATAGCTCTATATTCAGCTTCAATACTTAAACTCAATCACAATTTGGAATTTTCTTTGCTTCTTCAAGTTACAAAGTTTCAACTTACAAATCTACAATAACCTGTGGTAAATGTTTTTGTAATCAATAGCTCTAGCTGAATCAGCATCTGTGTGGGGCTGTCCACCTTCAGGTGGCCATGCTTAGCAAGCAAATAAGAGTCATTTTCCTAGAGTTGTGTTGCGGTAATGAAAAATTATCTCAACATCCAACACATGACCAACTTGAGGAGCATGCCTATACTAACTCTCCATACTAGCCGCATATGAAATATCTGGTCCAATAAGATATATAAGTATAAAAGCATCCCTGCAAGTCCTTAATACATTTATTCTCTTGGAACTTATCCGAACCATATTTCTTATTAGTGAGTATCTGTTAGTTTTATTCTCACTAGCATGTGCAACTTCTTATGGCAACATAGTAGAGCTTCTTTGACTTGAGCTCCATCTCTACCAAACTAAACTACTTGAGGCATATTAACTTTGAATTAGACACTAAAAGACACCGAACCAAGCAAGGCTTAAGACAGGAGCACAAAATTTAGATCTCATGTACTTAGTGTGATATCATATCCCTCCATTTTGTTTCTGGTTTTGGTGAGCATTTACTCTTTGATCATTGTTTAAGAAATTTGCCTAAGTCTATGTTTGGAGCTGAGAGGCTCTTACAAAATCCAAAAGTTAGTCATGAGGTCGCATCTCAGCACCTGCAGCTCCAATGTTGTCATCTGCCGGCTTTTTATTGACATGGTTCCTGGTTATCTTCAACTATGAATCTGTAGCACACATGTCCTGAGTTTCAAGGTGGCTATGCATGGTCCAATACCACTTCTAGCACATGCTTCCCCAACAGGATATGAATGTTTATTGTTCAGAAAAATCAGCTGAACTGACATTAAATTAGGCAAATAAATTCTGACCCAATTCACATATTTTTCACCATTTATGAGAGCAAAAGACTACCTGGGTACGCCCTACATCAGCAACAATAAAAGTTGGAAGACCAATGCTCTCTGCCGCTGCCTTCAACTTATTCCTGATGGAATTATTTAACACAATGGTCAGCATCAGCAGAAAGAAACATTGAGAAGTACTCAAAACTTAGAAGGTAAAAGATTCTTCTTATGTTTACCAATGGATGCAAGAGGGTACATGGGGAAGTCATACTAATAAGAAAACTACTTACATTTCTTGTTGGTTCTTGCATGTAACAACAATTTTAGCTTGACCATATTGCTCCCATTGTCTCAGAAGGGGCCGATTGCTGCCAAGGAAGAGGTTAATGATCCTTCATAGACATTTGTCCACATCTCAGTTAGAAAGAATACGGACTTAGTGGTCAATAAATGCAACCAAAAGCCCCAGATAATCAAACGAAATGCTGAAAGGAGTTAGTTTGCTCTTTACATGACATGAGAATATGCACACAATGCACAATTGAGCAACAAATTCAGTTGCAACAAGCTAATCTCTTTCTAGCTTAAGTGTTGCAGAGTTTCTTTTGAAGGATAAATAAGCTTCTCTTTCCTATAAAGGCCCATTTTATGTTAGTTATACAGCCCATATTCAGAACAAGGTTCTCACCTTCAATCATCTAGCCGTACTTCACCACATCAAGAATAAAGAGAACCTTTTTATTTGAATCACTCATGCACTACTGCTTTTGAGAAATGAGACAGGGTTAGATCCATCATAAGAGATATTATAACTAGATCTGACAAAATACATCACAATGAGTTTGCTGGCTTGCTACATGGCAGCTCAGTACACAAGCCAGAATCAGCTGCCAAGTAGTACATGCTTCCATTTCCAAGTTTCAACAACATCTAGCACCTGACATAAATATCAGGAGCATGATATTGTATAAGCTCTCATGAGATGGAGATTATACAAGGATGGCTGTCGGTCCTCAAGTTAGCGAACTAAAGGGCAGCCCAATGCACAAAGCTCCTGCATATGTGGGTTCCGGGAAAGGGGCCTCAAGCAGTCTATAGTACACAGCCTTACCTTACATTTTTCCAAGAGGCTGTTTCCTACCAACTTCAAATCCAGTGGTAAACGACACTCAGTAACCAAATGGTACAGAGACCCTAGGGAAATCTAAGATCTTTGTCAAGTTTGGAGCATATATTTTAGAAGTTAGTTATTAATCACTTCAAAGAGGGATACAGTCAGACATCTTGGAGAATTCAGGACATCATTTTGTTGTTCTTTTTGGTTTCCTGTTAGTCTATTCTTCTTCTGTAAAAGTTGACATTGTCCAAGAAAGGAAATGATGAATTTTCTTCCTGCATTTGGCTTACAAATCAGCATCTTGGTTTGTACCTATTTGAAAACCTTTCCCTTAAAAGGGTCTTGTTTAACTTACATAGCAGTTTCAGAGACAAAGGACAGTGACAAACATTTCTTTACAAGATAAATGTCACACCGATCAATAGACAAGCTTTTGCATTCTTCTAAGAAAAACTTTCTCCAACATAACTGAATTTCAATAAGGGCAACCTGGTGCACAAAGCCACCCCGTATGAGGGGTCCGGGGAAGGGGCAGACTACAAGGGTCTATACTATGCAGCCTTACCTTGCATTTTGCAATAGGCTGTTTCTACACTTTGAACCCGTGATCTCAAGGTCACAAAATGACAACTCTATTGTTGCGCCAAGGCTCTCCTGGATAACTGAATTTCAATATGAAAAAAAAAATGAACTTGACAACAATGATAGTGAAGCACTATGGATTACTTGCTTTACCATTTGGGAGGAACGTTGTTAATTATTCAGGAGGACCTGGAAGAGTCGTATTAAACACCTGAGTCATAGAACAAAACCCAAGAATGCAAACTATGGGTAAAAGAAATTGGTGGAGACGGGGAATACAGCATGCTGTAACAGGTACTAAACTTATGGACCAAGAGTCAATCATTTTCGGTTAGCTTCAAACTTGCACACTGTTTCAGGACACTGAATCATGAAAGAAACTAAAGCAGGAAATGTGCATATATGTTTTCTTCATGATAAGCTAGCCCATCATGCAACTATCTATATGAGAAAATGCATTTTTTAACACTAAAACTCCGTCACATGAATAAATAATTAAAATAGCAAGATTCTGTAGAGTACCTCTGCATCAATTCTGAGTAAATGCCTGTTGCTGCATCTGGAATTTCGGAAGTACAGCACTAGTGAGTGAAGAACAAAATTAAATCTTAAGACTCAAATTGGTCTCCTTATAAAATGCAAACTCTCAGTCTAAATCCAGAAAACCCATAACAGCTACAGAAAGTAACAATTTCCACAAACCTTCAATAGAAGGTTTTCTACAGTCAATACTTAAATGAAAGATTATCTCGTTTAGACAATTTTAAGAATTGTAAACCCAACTTTAAGGCAGAAAATGGGTCAAATAGCAGCTTTGTGAAGAAGGGCATAAACTGCAATACAATGCACCAATGCAAGTAAAAGAAGGAATCTTACGTGCACATTGAGATGCAATTTTTCCTGGCCCCATCTTCAGATCTTGTCTAACAACCAAAACCTGCAATTGCAGTTAAATCTCGAACTCAGACAGTTAAGTCTATGTTACGTTCCAAATCCAAACAGACCCACTGGATTCTGACTTGAAGTCTAAATAGGTAGGAAAAAGAAGAGAAGAAAAACAAATACACTTTGTTCAAATAAATCTCTTCCCCTTCAGGAAAAGAATGAAAGAAGATCATCCAGGCATACATAAAGGTATCATAATAACTGCTGCTTAGAAGCACTCGACCAAGAAGTACACCATATATGTCGGAAACCAAAACAAAACAGGAACTAGTGAAAGAATATAACTCTACAACGTCCACTTTCTCTCCCTGGCTGCCATAAATATGTGTCCAACCAAGATTGTTCATGTATCCCATTCATCGTCAAGTACAATATAGATATAGAATTAAATAGATGTACACATGCATGATAAATGAAATTATATAAATTTTAAAGAAAATAATGGAAAAAGAATAGATAATGAAATGGAATACCATCTTCAAAATTCAAGAATGCCTACAATTGGTGAATGTTACCAAGATGGCGTACTATTTTAAGGTCTTCATCACTGTTGTTTGAAACTAGCCGTTGCTGTTTCCCTGAAGTGGATATGGACTTTCCTTTGGCATTGCTTTTGGGGTTTCTTGACAAATCTACAAATAATCCAAGAAGGAAACCGATGATGAGGCCGGGTACAAAGTTCTCGGCCCTTAAACTCACGGCAAACCACGGTTCTTTTCTCCCTTGCTGGTAATTTATGAACCAAAAAAAAAAAAAGACAATTGATTTTTCAATCTGATAGATCAAGAACAAAGAAAAGCAAAACACGATCCAGAGATTAGGAAATACATTTTTATCTCGGCTACCGGGATTTCTCCATGAATCAAGCATTCTCTCTCGCGCGCTCTCGAACGGCATAAAAAACCTAAAGACTGAACAGAGTGACATATCCACGCTGGTCAGTTGGGGTCTCTTGATTGGGTCAGTCACTCAAGTCCGTCTCGAACGTTCATCGTTGGTATGGCACAGTGGCGTAAGACAAACGAACAGTACTCTTAACGGCAAGGAGCATGCGTCCCGTCATGCGTCCATGAAGAAACAATTTTTTTGTACATCGAGCCCACTCATGTCCTGCTATCTTGCGAATGACTCAAATAGGGTAGAAATGAAATTTAAGGCCCAGTGATCTTTTTAGCCTATGTTCTTTTAGGTAAAAAAGTCACGATCATCCATTTTTATTAAGTTTTTGAAAGATCTTAAACAAAGGGTTAGGGTTGTGGAAATGCATTGAGTTCTCTTTTGTCACCTATTTTTAGTATTATAAACATGATGTACTCCTTCCATTCTTCTTGAACTTGTACTCTCATCGAGACTCTAGATAAAATCATCAAATAGCCACACTCCTTGAAGCTCACATTTAAAATCATCTATGGCTGGCATACGACACAAATATGCTTTAAGATTGTTGGAAAAGTTAAGATATAGAGAGTGGAAATACTTGAGTGTGCATAATACAACTTGACTTAAAGTGTATTTGCTCCCACTATGATTGCTTATGGGATGAAATTGGCAAACCACTTCTAGGATACTAAGCCTTGAATGGGTTATGTAAGCAATTAACATATATTCCACTCCTTGAATTCAAATTAGACAGAAAATAGGTTGGCAAGGTAATAGAATAATGTAAAAAAAATAGATGTGAGAACATTGAGATTTGAACAATGTAAAATGTGAAGAGAGAGAGAGAGAGAGAGCTGCAAAGCATAGATAATAAAGAAAATTATGCCTTCCAAATATAGAACTTTAACTTTATTTGTAAATTTTTAGACAAACATTCGACCATGGTCTAAAAAGGGACTATAATAGTATTAATTGTCACTTTGTGCCCATTCACTCCACTCAAATGGTTAAACTCGTGTAAAGCTATGGTAACATCTAGTTTAACCAGTGTGTTGTTAAACCATAAGAAAGGGCACAACAATGGCCAAAAAAAAAACCACATGATAAAAATAAGCTTGTATTAAAATTATTGATCAAATGATAATATATTTTTTATTAATTATTATGCAATTAATTAAAATGAGTAAACCAAGGCCTAGGCTCAAGCCCGACTTTGCCCAACAAGGTTAAGTGTGCATTTATGCAGTAGTAAAGATTTCGCCTTCTCTTTTATCCCAACCCTTATGAGAAACACATTCTACATATAAACCAACTAGAGGACATTTCGCAATAGTTTTAAATTTTATTTCATTTTGATATAAAGACTATATATTGGTAATGTTAACATATTGGTGCATTTCAATTGGTATGAACCAAGTTTGGACTGACACATGATTGCAGCCAAAAATTGATTGTATCAACTAACCTCAAGATTCCTCGTATGCCTACAAATTTGAGCCTATTTAATTGTCTAAATAAGGGCATTTTATAAAACGAGCCCAACTAGTATGACAAATCGAAATTAATCCAAGTTTCCTTTGAAAAGGGACTTTCATCTAGGGATTTTGGATGGCAAAGTTTACAAAACCATTTGAAGAACGAGAGGTACTTATAGAAGTCATTTTGATTCTTTGAACCTTTGACTTTGCTCTAATTTCTCCAAGCAGAGATAGTACGCAAACAATGACAAGTTGGGACTACCCTAGTTTGAGATTTTGAAATCATTCCTCCCTCTCTCTTTCCACACTTCATTTGCTTGTTGAAGCTTTACATAGAAAATACTTGGACAAAATGCAACAAACAAAGAACACGGGCATGTGAACTGGATATTAATACCCATTTCCTTTGTGTTGCAAAAGTTGTAGGACCCATTTACACCACATGATCTTTCTTATATATATGATGAATGGGCTTCCAATTGTTTGATTCATTTGAACTATTGGAAACACAAGGGATCACATATAGTGTATGTAATACATGTAATTTCACAATTATGATAAATAAATCTACGCAATTACAAAAAAACAAAAACAAAAACAAACAATAATGGAGGAGAATTGAATGAGTGCCTTTAGGAATTAAGTTAGTTTAACCACTTGGAAATTTTTTATTAAGTTGATTTGGATGTTTAGAAACATAGTTTCAAAAAAAATATTGAAAAAAAAGGAAAATTTAAAAATACATTAAATTGACCTTAAGTGATTTTTCCAAGAGAAAAATTAAAACACAAATTGGAGTTAAACTAAGAAATTAAATAGGCCATTAATAGGTAAAGACCTTAGCTTAAATATCATCCAAAGTCCTTGGTGAAATTCCAATTAATTAGATAAGAATTTAAAAATGAGTATAATATTGTCTAGGGTACAATTGCAAAATGTACCCTGAACAAGGTATAATTGAATAAAACTAGATCAAATAATAGGATTTAATTGAAAATACACTGAGTGGATGATGTCCGGCGAGATGAGATATGGACCATCTATGTGGGGTGGGGGGCAAGCCAAGGACAACTGATTCCGCACGTGTTGGCCATTTCCCACATGCATGAACAATTTATGTATAAAACAAAATTAACTTACAACTTAGGCTGGAAATACACTCCAGCCATTAACGAGGTGGAAAAGGAAGAAGAGTGCAAAGGGGAGAGACAAGGAAGAAGTAGCTAAGAGAGGAAGAGGCTATGTGAGTCAGTAATGAGAGGAGGAAAGACTCCATTGGAGAAGCATGGGCGAGCTAGGACGCTAAGGCTTCTGTTTGAGTTGAAGCTCCATGTAGAGGGTAGAAAGATCTTCAAATCAGCGAAGATAGTAAAAAATCTAATCGTCCAAGCTCCACTATTAGCTAGGGATTTTATAGGGAGAATTACTAATGCATGCTTAGATTAGCCAAACAAAAATCAAGTAGGATTCATGGCTTTAAATTCAGAAGAACCATGTTTCTTGGAACTTGAACCAGTAACCTACGTGTTCTAGAAGTTATTGCCATTATAGTTGAAATTTTTGCATGATTACTTAAAATTTTGTTACATGATATTTGGCTTACATTTCATTATAGTAACTTATCTTTGAGTCAATTGAATCGATGCTTTTACTGGTTTTGGCATGCTCTGTTGCTACCCATGGTTGGCTCCTGGTGAACAATAGATGTTCATCAAGCCAGCTACCTTCTTATGCCTCTATTTTCTTTCGAATTCTTGTTTGAATTGTCTTCCTTACCAAGTAAACATGATGTAGATGCATTCATTTTTAAAATATTGAGTTGTATATATAAAAAATTTGATTCAACAAGTAGAAACAAGGGCAGGGGCAGTTTTTCCTGAATACAATCAGGCGTGGGATCACTAATTGATACGAACCAAAACAAACTAGGATTTGGGTCTTCATGAAATCATAATCAACTTTCAAAATCAGTTGAAACCCCCCCTAAATCCCTTTGTTTAGGTACTGGTATGAGGGCTCCAACAAGGAGGAAACAACACTATTTTCTGCAAGCAGACATGCAGAAAATGGCGTCATTTTCTGCTACCTGTGACCCTTCCATTAGTTGAGGCTTTTTCAGCCATCCATTGTCACTATAGAATAATAGTGGCAAGGATTATTAGATGGAGAAGATTCTCTGTGCATAGCCTATCTAGTGGTCCATATCACCAAAATCATGATTGTGTTTAGCTTAATGGGTTATTTTTTTATAGCTTGTGATTAGCATAATAATCTATAACAAGTTCATATTTTTTAGATTCTTTTTGTAAAATTTGACAAATTTTTAGTTTTAATATTTTAAATAAATAATTAGTCAATTTATTTGAAATTTTAGTTTTTGGTTCATACTAAAATGACAGTGAAACGAAGTTTACATATATACATTTCACTCTCTAATAAGGGCAGCCCCGGTGCATGAAGCTCCTGCCTACACTGGGTGTAATATCCTTAATTTTTAAGATAAAAATAGGAAATTATTAAATAAATTAAAATAAAAATTTATGGATGAAATTATTTCCTGAAAACATAATGATTAGAAAGTGCTCGTCAATACGAATCCAACGCCACCAAGAACGCAGGCTCAAACGAGGGAGTTATGAGTCAAAGTTGGAAGGGCAATTTGGTCATTTGGTAGAGACGTATTAGACGAGGGGTCCAGAATTGATATCGGCACCCCCCGTCTTCCACACGTCTCTACCGCTGTCGGAAAAATCACGGAGAGACGTGGAAAGAGGCGTGAATGGAAGAGGTTCTCTTCTCCCGGGACTGTGCCCATCTACCCTCCCTGGGGGTTGCCAAAACGCTTTCGAGCGTTTTCTCAGTATTTACGCAAAACCCTAGCCTCGTAAAACTTGAATTTTCCGGCGAGTGGAGCCCCGGCAACACGAGCAACTCCGACCAGGTGCAAGGTAAGCCTCAAAACCTATGTTTTTCTCGTATTTATTAATTAGAAAATTAATTAGAAAACGTTTAAAAATTTTGGAAAAAAATCGGATTTTAGGAACTTTGTCCACGCTACTGTTGGAGTGTGATTTCACGGATCAAACCTTGTCCGTTTGAAAATCGCACCGTCCAACTAGTGCACAAGAGACCCAAGAGCAAACCCTTTAAATTTGGGAGTGATCCAACGGTGGAATTGCCCAGAAAACTCAAAAACCAGTACCTAGGGAGGTTTTTAGGAACTTGGGAAAAATCGTTTAAAAACCATGGTTTTTTGAGAAAATTAGTGCAAAAGGAGGGCATAAATGGATTCTAGAGAGAATTCTGGAAGAAAATGGCGCAAAAATCACGCAAAACGGAGCTCGTAGCTCCGCCGAGGCGACCGGGAATCCGTCGTCTTCTCCGGCGTCGTCAACGGCCGTCGGCGCCGCGCCCGACGCCAAGACGCGCTCGCAGACGCAGCCAGACGACGGCGTCACATGACGTCGTCGCCGCACGCGTGCGCGGCGGCGCGCGCGTGCGGGAACGTGCGTGGTTGGCCGCCGCGGTGGGGCCGGGACGCGCGCGTCTGGCGGCACCGTGACGCACGCGCGCGTGCGGCCACGGCAGCGGGCGCGCGTCCGTGCGGCGCCCGCGACGCCGTGCGTCTTTCGTGCGCCAGAGTACGTCGGTATAAACCGGCGGCGGAAAGGGCGCCGGCCGGTTTAAACCACCTTATGGTGGTGGCAGCCCCATTTGAGGGTAGTTTTACCTAAAACTTGATTTTTGGGAGCTGTAGAGGTCCAAATCACGATCCAGGAAGAGGCGTTGTGGACCGTATTGACGGACGCGGACCTAGTTTTAACTTAAAAACTTAGAAATGACCACTTTTTATTTAGAAAAATTTTAAAATAAAGTGATGTGACATGTACAAGCACTTGAATATACCAATTAAAGGGAGTTATTAGCTAGTGATCTCACCAGGTAGGTAATGACGACAACTAATGTTTTGCCTTGATTTTAAACCATGTTTTAAACATAAAGCATCATGTGTGATTGTGTTTTAAAGTGCGATTTTTTATTTACCATGGATTTCATGCGACATTGCGTACAGGATGGTTATTCCAAATTGAATTCTTTTACTGAATAAACTTATTTAAACCGCTTTTATAAGCATGATGTTAAGTAGTTATGCTTAATTAGAGATTTATTTCTTATTATATATATAGAAAATGCATGGATTTACATGGAAATGAGTATAGAGGCTTAGTAATTTGGTCCTTTTATAGGCAACCCTGTGATGAGGGGCATGTCTTGGGATTGCAAGCTATAAGTGCTCTTGAGTTTTAGCATATACATATGATTTCCGTGTTTTATATTTGATGACGGGTGCTCTCGCCTATGGGTGTCATGTCAGAGGGATAGAGGTAGGCCACCCACCTTCCGAGATTATGATGTGATGAGTTTGTGATATGATAGACACCTGCCTGCATAGATGGCATTCGGTAGGGGTTTGGTAACATGGATAGTCCACACTCTGGCTGAGCCTTTCCATGGGGACAGTACGCTAAGTCTCCGTTATGGTGTCGACGGGAGCTGCTGCGTGGTTGATACCCATGGAGGGTTGCCACCTGCTGACATGATGGCCCATATTCTCATGTTATGTGTGCATGTATGATGAGCATGGTTATAGATGGTATGCACGGGTGTGACGACACTCGAGAGGTTGACTATGTGTACTCCCGATCGTGATGTTCGTGCGATGTGGTGGGACCCATTACCTTAGGTGCCCTTATTCTCTGTTGTATGCTCCATTTATTGATTCATGTCATGTTTTAACTCAGTGAATTTCATGTTTTAGCATATGGAATAAATTGGCATTTATTTGAACATGGCATTATGATATCACTATTTCCATAAATGTTATACTTTTCATAAATGTCGTTCATTATTTCTTTCATTTATTACATTAATTGTCTATGTACCTACACAAGCGATAGCTCTTTGAGGCATTGTTTGTTTTGCAATGCCTTAGATCTCGAGCGCGATAACAGAAAGGCAAGGTCATTGAGAAGCGTGAGAGCTATGAAGACCATTTTTCTATAGTATTAGACAAGGATGTGAGTCATTAAACGGGATTATCATTTGGATTTTTATTATGGACTCGTATATTTTATAATGGGATGTGATTTAGATCTTTGGACATTTATGTGGGATGTTATGATGGATAGACCACAGGCCATATTATTGTTATTGTCTTTTGGATGTTTATTTGATTTAAAATAAAGGCGCATATTTATTTGACGTTGATTTATACGCGGATCATTTATTTATGTTTAAATTACGTATACGTCATTTTGAGAAAGGAAAAATTAACACCCGGAGTTTTAAGATAGGTTTAGTAAAATGTTAAATAAATCTTTTCTCATGGGATCCCAAATGTTCTTATTTAAATTGCCATAAAAAAAAAAATTGTCTTAAAAATCCGGGGTGTTACAAAGTTGGTATCGAGCAGGTCAGTCCATCATAATCCTTGTGAATGTCCATTTATATGTGAATAACAGTCCATAATAGTTGTAGAGAGAGAAAAGATGAGAGAGGAACTTACACTTAGTGACATGTAAAATTTTAACAGATGGCTCCTCGGAGAAGGACAAGGTCTACCCCTGCTACACCCGTGGCTCCACCGCCGAGTCCTCGATCAAGGGGATCGAGATGCTTAGAGTTATTGAATCGGTTAATGTCGTAGACTCGTACCACTTATACAGCGTTAGGGTTAGGACACCGTTGACGCAGCCTAACCTTAGCCCTATTCCACCACCTAAAGTGGCACCCATGGTTTCGCTGGGCCCGTCCTCACAACCAATACGGGAACCATCGGCACCTTCTAGCCACGGAGGGCGATGCTTTACGAGTGACTCTAAGATGACTAACAAATTATTGGAAAGGTTTCAAAAGATGGTAAAACCCTTTTATGGAGATGGTAACACGGAGGAGGCCGAGCGATGGTTATTTGAGGCGAGAGGACATTCGACGCTATGAAGATCTCACCGCATGATCAAGTTAGAGTAGCCTCCGCCGAAAGGTGAGGCCGCAGTGGCGTACTTTCACACTCACCACAGCACACTATTCGGACGTATGCACATGAGCACTGGTTGCAAGGTCTGTGTGCGCACGCGTATACTAGAAACCGTAGAGCGCATTCTAGAACCGCGGCATGCGTGACCTCAGCACTACAATTGGGTCGTCCATTAAGGCGCGACCTTGAAAAATCCAATTTCTAACCTATATAACTCCGCTTGACAAGCCAAAGGACCGTTGCGTCCGTAATTTTGACATGCACTCCACCATTATACAATAAAATGCGTGGACATTCTTAGATAAAGATCAACCTAAAAATATCATAGAGTAACCCCTAGAAACCAACAAACCATATAGGATGGCTCCACAGTTGAGAGAACTTCGTGTACAATTGCAAGAGTTACCGGATAAGGGCTTTATCAGTGCCGAGTGGATCACCATGGGGAGCACCACCGGTCTCGTGAAGAAAAAGGATGGATCATGAGGACTATGCATTGACTATCGGTTGTTGAATGGTGTTACTTATAAAGAACCGATACCCTTTGCCACGCATGATGATTTATTTGATCAGCTCCAATCCAAGACAAGTGTTCTCCAAGATTGATTTGAGGTCGTGTCATCACCGAGGGTTAGAGAAGAGGATATCTCGAAGACCGCCTTTAGGAGTCGTTATGGTCATTATGAGTTCCTAAGTGATGCCGTTTGGATTGACGAACGCACTGCAGTGTTCATGGATCTAATGAACCGTATTTTTCGAGCTTATTTGGATAAGTTCGTGATTGTAATTGTGGATGACATCTTGATTTATTCGCCTAGTCATGAGACACACAGAGAGCATCTCCACACGGTATTAGACACACTTCGTCGACACCGGTTGTATGCCAAGTTCGGTAAGTGTGATTTTTGGCTAGACCAGGGTGCATTTCTTAGGCCACGTCATATCTAAAGATGGAGTGGCCGTGGATTCAACAAAGGTAGAGGCGGTACTACCAGAGGCCGAGACAATGGATCGAGATAGCGGTTTCTCGGTTTGGCGAGTGTATTATCGTCGATTTATGAGGGATTCTCTAAGATCGCATTACCATTGACCACCCCGACTAGGAAAGACACTCAATTTGTATGGACCGAGGTCAGCGAAGAGAGCTTCCAAGAGCTCAAGAGGAGACTTACTGCTCCCGTATTGACCTTACCATCCGGGGCGGCGGTTATGTAGTTTATGTGACGCCCCTACGGCAGGGATTAGGAGCAGGTGTTGATGCAACATGGGAAGGTAATTGCCTATGCGTACAGGCAGTTGAAGACACATGAGGTAAATTGCACCCAACACATGACCTTGAATTACCGTGGTATTTGCGTTGAAGTCCCGAGACATTATCTCGTATGGTGAGAGATTCGAGGTATTCATCGATCACAAGAGCCTCAAGTACTTCTTTACTCGTGAGTGAATTGAATATGAGCGGCAGCAGATGGATGGAGTATCTCAAGGACTTCGACTTCACCATACAAGGTACCATCCCAGGAAGGCTAACGTCACAGTTAGATGCCACGAAAGGTGAAGGCGGGTGTGATGATTGCCCAATTTGACGACTCGGCCTAAGTTCTTTGACAGATCTTAGAGGCACGGGGCAAAGACAAGGAAACACGGATCGGCGATAAGACAGATTTTTCGAGGGGACCGATGGAGGAGTTAGATTTAAAGGAAGGTTGGTAGTACCACGGATGACAAATTGAAGCACGAGTTACTTCAAGAAGCACACCAATCCCCTTATACAATTCATCCCGGGGTACCGAAGATGTATCGGGATCTCAAGAGGCATTAGGGTCGAGGCGAAATTTAGCATGACATTCCATCCTCGGTGAGACGGACGGAAGCGAGAGGACCATCCGGACTATTGAGGATATGCTACGAGCCTGTGTTATGGATTGGAAGGGTAGGCCGGGAAGATCATTTACCTTTGGTGGAATTTGCTTATAATAGTCATCACGCTAAGTATTGGGATGGCTCCATATGAGGCACTTTATGGCGGACCTTGTCGGTCACCTTTATGTTGGAGTGATGTAGGAGAAAGACGCGTGGTGAAATCTGAGTTAGTGGAAGAATGTGCGAGAGAAAGTCCAACTCATTCGGAAGAGGTCTTGACACACGGTCGACGGAAAGTTATGCAGACAAGAGCGAAAGGACTTAGAGTTCTTTGAGGGCGAGCATGTATTCTTGAAAGTTTCTCCTATGAAAGGGGTGTTGAGGTTTGGAAATAAAGGAAAGCTTAGTCCCGGGTATATTGGACCTTTCGAGATCTTACGACGAGTTGGGTGGGTGGCATACCAGCCTTACCACCACAACAAGAATGTGCATGACGTCTTTCACGTGTCTAGAAATACGTGCGATCCTCACATGTATTGGAGCAGATCCCGGAGAGCTACAGGTGACATGACATTTGAGGAGAGACCGGTGCGCGTCTTAGATACAAAAGTCAAGGAGTTAAGGAATAAGACCATTGCCTTGGTCAAAGTCCTCTCATGAAGATCATTCACTACAGAGGCTACTTGGGAGACCGAGGAGGAGATGCGAAAGATACATCCAGAGTTATTTACATAGAGGTATGTAGCTAAATTTCGAGGACGAAATTTTTTATAAGGAGGGAAGAATGTAATACCCATAATTTTTTAAGATAAAAATAGGAAATTATTAAATAAATTAAAATAAAAATTTATGGATGAAATTATTTCCTGAAAACATAATGATTAGAAAGTGCTCAATCAATACGAATCCAACGCCACCAAGAACGCGAAAAACGGAGCTCAAACGAGGGAGTTATGAGCCGTCAAAGTTGGAAGGGCAATTTGGTCATTTGGTAGAGACGTATTAGACAGGGTCCAAATTGATATCGGCACCCCGTCTTCCACACGTCTCTACCAAGGCCGAAAAATCGCCGGAGAGACGTGGAAAGAGGCGTGAATGGAAGAGGTTCTCTTCTCTCGGGACTCTGACTGCTATCTACCCTCCCCTAGGGTTCACAAAACGCTCCACTTTGAGCGTTTTCTCCGAGTATTTACGCAAAACCCTAGCCCTGTAAAAACTTGAATTTTTCTGGCAAGTGGAGCCCCGGCAACACGAGCAACTCCGGCCAGGTGCAAGGTAAGCCTCAAAACCTATGTTTTTCTGTATTTATTAATTAGAAAATTAATTAGAAAACGTTTAAAAATTTTGGAAAAAAATCAGATTTTTAGGAACTTTGTGCACGCTACTGTTGGAGTGTGATTTCACGGATCAAACCTTGTCCGTTTGAAAATCGCACCGTCCAACTAGTGCACAAGAGACCCAAGAGCAAACCCTTTAAATTTGGGAGTGATCCAACGGTGGAATTGCCCAGAAAACTCAAAAACCGATTCAGGAGGTTTTTAGGAACTTGGGAAAAATCGTTTAAAAACCATGGTTTTTGAGAAAATTAGTGCAAAAGGAGGGCATAAATGGATTCTAGAGAGAATTCTGAAGAAAATGGCGCAAAAATCACGCAAAACGGAGCTGCGTAGCTCGCGAGGCACCGGAATCGGTGCGTCTTCTCCCGGCTCGTCAATGGCGGCGCTGGCGCCGACGCCAAGACGCGTCAGAGACGCGCAGCTAGGGCGGCGTCACATGGACGTCGTCGCCGCACGCGTGCGCCGGCGCGCGCGCGTGCGGAACGTGCGTGGTTGGCTGCCGCGGTGGGGACCGGGACGCGGCGCGTCTGGCGGCCGTGACGCACGCGCGTGCGTCACGGCAGCCGAAGACGCGCGGCGCGCGTCCGTGCGGCGTCTCGCGACGCCGTGCGTCTTCGTGCGCCGAGTACGTCGGTATAAACCGGAAAGTGAGGGCGCCGTCGGTTTAAAACCACCTTATGGTGGTCCTGGAGCCCCATTTGAGGGTAGTTTTCACTAAAACTTGATTTTGGGAGCTAGAGAGGTCCAAATCACGATCAGGAAGAGGCGTTTGTGACCGTATTGACGTGACGCGGACCTAGTTTTAACTTAAAAACTTAGAAATGACCACTTTTATTTAGAAAAAATTTTAAATAGTGATGTGACATGTACAGGTGCATTTGAATATACCAGTTAAAGGGAGTTATAAGCAAGCTAGTGATCTCACACTGAGGTAGGTGACGACAACTAATGTTTTGCCTTGATTTTAAACCATGTTTTAAACATAGCATCATGTGTGATTGTGTTTTAAAGTGCGATTTTTTATTTACCATGGATTTCATGCGACATTGCGTACAGGATGGTTATTCCAAATTGAATTCTTTTACTGAATAAACTTATTTAAACTGCTTTTATAAGCATGATGTTAAGTAGTTATGCTTAATTAGAGATTTATTTCTTATTATATATATAGAAAATGCATGGATTTACATGGAAATGAGTATAGAGGCTTAGCTGGTCCTTTTATAGGCTAACCCCAGGATGAGGGGCATGTCTTGGGGATTGCAAGCTATAAGTGCTCTTGAGTTTTAGCATATACATATGATTTCCGTGTTTTATATTTGATGACGGGTGCTCTCGCTTGGGGTGTCATGCTAGAGGGATGGGGCCAGCCACCCACCTTCCGAGATTATGATGTGATGAGTTTGTGATATGATAGACACCTGCCCATAGATGGCATTCGGTAGGGGTTTGGTAACATGGATAGTCCACACTACCGGTCTGAGCCTTTCCATGGGGACAGACGCTAAGTCTCCCGTTATGGTGCAAAGCCCGGGCGGCGGTGGTTGATACCCATGGAGGGTTGCCACTGCAGCATGATGGCCCATATTCTTGTTATGTGTGCATGTATGATGAGCATGGTTATAGATGGTATGCCTGGGTGTGACGACACTCAGAGGTTGACTATGTGTACTCCTGATCAGGGATGTTCGTGCGATGTGGTGGGACCCATTACCTTAGGGTGCCCTTATTCTCATGTATGCTCCATTTATTGATTCATGTCATGTTTTAACTCCGTGAATTTCATGTTTTAGCATATGGAATAAATTGGCATTTATTTGAACATGGCATTATGATATCACTATTTCCATAAATGTTATACTTTTCATAAATGCTGTTCATTATTTCTTTCATTTATTACATTAATTGTCTATGTACCTACACAAGCGATAGCTTGCTGAGGCATTGCTTTGTTTTGCAATGCCTTAGATCTCGAGCGCGATAACAGGAAAGGCAAGGCTGTTGAGAAGCCGTGAGAGCTGCTGAAGACCATTTTTCTATAGTATTAGACAGTGATGTGAGTCATTAAACAGGATTATCATTTGGATTTTTATTATGGACTGCATATTTTATAATGGGATGTGATTTAGATCTTTGGACATTTATGTGGGATGTTATGATGGATAGACCCTGGGCCATATTATTATTGTCTTTTGGATGTTTATTTGATTTAAAATAAAGGCGCCTATTTATTTGACGTTGATTTATACGCGGATCATTTATTTATGTTTAAATTACGTATACGTCATTTTGAGAAAGGAAAAATTAACACCCGGAGTTTTAAGATAGGTTTAGTAAAATGTTAAATAAATCTTTTCTCATGGGATCCCAAATGTTCTTATTTAAATTGCCATAAAAAAAAAAATTGTCTTAAAAATCCGGGGTGTTACACTGGGTCTAAGGAAAGAGCAGACCACAAGGGCCTATAGTATGCAGCCTTACCTTGCATTTTTACAAGAGGCTATTTCCACGCTTTGAACTTGTGACCTCAAGGTTACATAACAACAACTTTTACCATTGTGCCAAGGCTCCACTTCACATTTCACTCTCTAATGTGAGACTAAAATTCTATCTATTTCTCTACCTTGTTAAACTATTTGCAGGGAAAATTAGTTTTTATAATGTAAGAAAGTATAACTTTTTAAAATGCAGTTAAAGATAAATATTTATCAAAATTAAATAATCTAGTTATAAACAAAATCCAACAAAAACTAGAAGCTAGTAGCAAACAATAGCCACAAGTTTCTATATGCAACCTATCTAATGCAAGGTGAAGGAGATGAATGGGTTATATCATCCAAAGGTGGGTTTAGATAGAGGGGTCATGGACTCAGTCCCATAAGCTCGATCTAGGTAGCATTTCTCGTTTCTTAATTATTTATTCATAAATAGCAGTAATAGCAATGAAAAGAAAAAAAGAGAGATGAGAGACAATTAGAAACAATTATCATTATATCTTAACAAAGATTAGAAAGAAAAACAAAAACAAAAAAGGAGAGCACTAGAGAAAAAATAGAAACAAAAGACGAATGGAAGAAAAAGCCATGGCAAAAGGCAACCATGCTAGGAAAGAAGAAAAGAGACAAGAGAAGGCCTCCCAAAACAACCTCCCAATACACAATAAAGTGTTTCTTCTCTACATCTGCTACAACAAAGAAGTGAAATTCTTCAAGAAATCCGAATCTTATCGAGCACACACACATGTATATCTTGCTCTACTTTTTCTTGCATATATTATCTTCTTTGTCCAAAAATATATTTTTCTATGTTTTTAAATTAGAAACCACTTAAAAATCCTATAAAAGTGAAAAGATGGTGTAACAAAGAAAGATATCTTGTATATATTATTCTATTTGCCTTTGATGCTGTTTTAGCTCTACCTAATGCTATTACCACTATAGAGGACATTCTCAGCTATGAAGATAGTAAAACCGACTGCCCAACCCAATGAGAGGTTAGTGAATGAATGATTATTGATAATATGCACAATAATGATATATTTAATCAAACTGATAAATAACATCATCCTGAAAATGTTCAACTGCAAACAAGGTATCTTAATGGAAAATATTTTATTAATATTTTATATTTCAATTATACTATTTCTGTTGCTTTTGGCATTACGTACCAAAAAAATCATTTCCAACGTAGGAGGGGTCAAGTTGTATGGAACCGACAGTTCACAGGGTGCATCTGCCAATAAAATACCATCACATCTTAATTGCATTTTAAGGACAAATAGGTCATTTTATGACCTAAGCTGTCTACCTGGAGCCGAATATAGATGCCACGAGATTTGGGTTTCTTCTCATTTTGGGGGGAACCTGAAAATATTGTTAGATTCAAAACTCGAAACCAGATCATCAACAGTTTGAACCAAAACGCAAGCCTGCAGGTATTTAATTATTTCTGTAGGTTGTTACTTCGATCTTTTTGTGTTCTATCCAGTCATTGTTGAATTTCAGAACCTAGTTTGTCCTGTAACAGGAACAATCTATTTCCCGTTACACGTTTCCATTGAGTAGAATTTAATTTTGGACTTCTTCCAGTAAATCCCACTCTCCATTCCCTCTCTTTTCTCAGCAAGTCCCGCTTTGGTTTCTTTGACGAATCTGAGCAATTTTGACTTCTTACTTTTCCGTTGTTTATCTTTATCCATTCTAGGGTTTTACCATTTCCCATTTGTTCCCGTGAGTCAGCAATCTTCGCTACCTGCATTTTGGGTCTGTATCGTTTTTTCGGCTTGTGTTTTCTTTTCCAGCTCTATATCACCTTTATTCCCTCAAAAGCGGAGAAATAAAATGAATTCTACAGTACAGAGAAGTTCCAAAACGGGAAGACAATCTTTGTTTTTCCGTGATCTAGGGACACCGGTATCTACTCATAGAGGAAAATTCACAAGCCCTGGTCAGGCAGCTGCAGTATCTGCTCTATGGCGGGAGAATTTCGGTGGAAGTGATCCTCCCCCACCGCCTGTTTTCACCTTAGAAGACCGTACAGAATTCTCCCCAGAATCTGGAATTGGGGACTATCCAGCTTCTCCAGAATTCAGGTCTGATAAGAAAACCCCTGGCCAGGATTCTTTCTCTCCTTTGAAAGGAAGAGGGGAGGTGGGTAAGTTGTACCCTGCAGTGGAGCCAGCTCCAATGCAACAGAGTCCCTCAAGTTTGAGCTGGTTGTCGCCCGCAAAAACTGGGTCGCCTGTAAAGAGTGGTGTTGATAACGAGAAGGGGAATGTTTCCCCCATGGATGGCGTGGTTCAACCAGGTGCTTTAATTATGCTGCCACCTCCGAGGGAAGTTGCAAGGCCGGATTTGCAGAGGAATAGCTTGCCTACTTGTGAGCTTGATGAGGAAGAGTGGGTTACTGTTTACGGGTATGGTTCGAGCTGTTTCTTTGATCATGTTCCTGTTATTCTGTATGATTTTGATTTGGGTCCTATTTCTACTTTATGTCTCTTTTGTTCGTTGCCCCATACATAGATGTCCATTCTGAGATTTGTTTAGATGCTGACTTATGGTTGGATACATTGTTGCCAGTGCCACTGTCTTTTGAACCTTCTCTTTTTGCTTTTTTTACTTATTTGAATGCTTTTGCAGCATTTCTACCAAATTGATCCATAAATGTCTGAAACAGGCACTAAACAGATCTATATCTTAAACTTGGTTTTTACAAATATGACCTAAACAATATTATATCTTTTGATACACATTTAACCAAACTTTGTTGTTTCTAAAAATAGAAATTATAAGAATAGGGCCTACTGGCAACTTTAGTGCCTCTTTGTTATCAAATTTCTTCCGTTGTTATCATAAACCTATTTGCACTAAAGTGACATGATTTTTCAAAGGCACCAATCTACAAGCTTACCTGCACAAAAGTATATCTAGGAATCAAAACCTTCAAATGACAAACTACTGTAGGGACTACTTCATCTTTATTGTTTGGGTTGCAGAGGGACCAATTCTTATCTGAGATGCATCTAATTCAAAGCTAACTTCCTGCCATGTGAGAATAGACGAAGCTATTGCAAACTAAACCACAGAGGATGTTGAACTATTTGCATGAAATTGAAAATTTTGATTTTTACGTCTCCTTTGTATGGCAGTCAGCGACATAAAACTGTGAACAGTAACACATTGATAGTGAACTTATTCTTCCTTGCAACAGCTATCTTTAAGGCATCATATTTGTAAAATAACTAATCTATACTACATATACAGAAAACTTCTGGGATCTACCAGGAGCAACTTAGGAGAGTCATAAGAAAATCATCTATACTACTGTAGTTTCAACTAACTATATTCATCCATCTCTCTCTCTCTCTCTCTCTCTCTCTCTCTACACAAAAAGCTATCAATGCATTTTTTGAAAACGCAAAAGTTACAGACACTCTCTCATTTATAATGAGGCTATTAATAATTTTTTTTGGAAAAAGAAAGCCTACTCTGTCTCTCTCTCTCTCTTAGCCAGCATGTGTATGTGTGCATGCCAGTTACTAGTGTGAATAGCTCGAAATATGAATTTGAGAAATAACATGATTTCTGCATATACATAGATCAATATTTGCAGAAGTCCCAGCAACTGTTAAGAAAAAATGAAAAATATGATATGTCTAAACTATTCTATAAATGCTATCTGGATTGATGTTCAACTCCCAGAGTCTGATTCTGTCTGCACTGTTGTTTGGCTCTCTACTCGTTCTGTTCTACCTAACTAGTAGGCATTATTTACTGTTCGCTTAAGTTGGCTGAGTCGTTAAGAGTACTTTCCCTAGCAGAGTTAATCTTTTCTCCAACTGCTGCTGCTTTTCAACCCAGGTCCTGCTTTCTGAAGTCATATAGTTGAACTTGTGCAAAAAAGATCTGAGATTGCTTCATACAACTGGTATGACATTAAGCAGTCATATAAAATATTTAATAATAATTGAAGACCATGGACAGAGGTTCACCAATAAACAGCATGTAAAATCATTGTAAGTGTAGGAGTGTAATTCAGCATCAATCAGTCCAAATCAAGCACAATGTCACATGAATGGCATTGAACATCATCACAAAGTAGAGGCCACAATAAGTTAACATGTGAGACCACCATGTCCAGGACCACCCAAACATGGACCATAGACATAAAGATAATTTTGTCCACCTCCAACAAACACCAACCATTCAACATAAACAAATCTTATCCTACCCAAAAAAAGAAAAAGAAAAAGGAAAAAAGAATCCTAAAAAGTCAGGTAGTATCAAGTATAAGTAAGGAGAAATGACCAAAAAAATAAAATAGCATGCCAAACAACAATTACATGTATCTATCTGGGGAGCAACTACCCTAATACGTCTCAATGCTATCAAAACGAGAGGACTTGTCAAGCCAAATATAAAGTTAACCAGAACATACAAATTTAACTATTTAACCGTGGAATTTCATTTGTTTATACTGTAACTAATGTACACTGATTGAGGCACACCCAGCACTAAAAGCTACGTCGAAGCTTCCACTCCATTGAGAATTGTGTGATTGCACTGAGAAATCTCTGAAACTGTGCATCTGTCCAAGCTTGATGGTACACTTCTGCTCATGGGATCTTTCATGGCCATGTTGGAAGTACGAGGAAAATGGTAATTCTTTGTGGAAAGAGAGTAAAGCGGCTCACTTATGCTGTTCCATAATGGCGGTGGATGTCACTGGTTAGATTCTACATAGCTGTGACAATTGCACAGCAGAGATCACTAGATCTTCAGGTTAGATGAAATCTGAGCAAGAATTCTTAAGGCAATCCATACCTAAGCACGAGCTGCCTGGTATTAGGAGTTTGAGTTTTTTTTAAAGAGTTCATCTTAGTTTAGTTTTCCTCTTTTTCCCTTTTTTTAATTTTTTTTGAAAGGATATGTTTATGATTCCTTTACAACTAGGAAACAATGCATTTACAGAGGTCTAACTCCTAATCCTAGATCAGTTTTCTATTCATATAAAATGCTTAAGTCTCAGTCTTTTTAGGTGTTAATCACAAAACATCTAGGACGAAATTCAAGTTTGATTAGTGAGCCCAGAAAGCAGTTGTGCATATTTGGTCTTATGTGAGCACAGGTACATTCATGCCTTGATTAAATTTTCAATGAAATTTCTTTTCTTTTGTAGATCTAATTCTAAGTTACTTGATCTCTTTTCCTTTTTTCTTGTTTTCCCCTCTGCTACATGGTTTCCCTCTGCAATCATATGCTCTATTGTACTTGTCTTTTCTATTGGTTAATCAATCAATTTGCAGAAGGACTAGTCTCGGAAACTTCAATGTTCTGGAAATCTATGGGCAAAGTTCAGCAGTTTCAGTTCTTTATTTCTGTCATTTGAAGCAAAACCAAACTATCCTTAACTAGAACCGTTGCTAGCAGACTAATTTGGGTCACAGGAGACCAGTTTCTTGTTTGGGCATGCACGGGAGGCCAGTTTTCTGTTTGGGCTAGTGGTTTTTTCTTTTCCAATTGCTGTAAAGTTTGCTTTATGTAGCTATCACATCTTCTGACCACTAAGTTGATCATCCTCACTGTTTCCTTTCTTTTGCTAAAAATGTCTTATTGTTTCCTAAAGTAAAAAGAATCAGACAAGAAAATAGGGAGGGGGGGAGATGTTAAAGAAGAAAAGAAAACAAGGGGTTTGAAATGAAAAGAAAAATGGTTTTCTCATGCATGTACCTTATGCAATTTACACGTTCGAGCATGCTTCTCATTGGACTGTATGCGTCAGGAATGAGGGATCGGAAACAAGGTTCTGTTGTGCATGCACCTCATGCATCTCTACTGTTGCAGGCACATGTTTCATATGACTACATGGATGGGGGTATAAGTCTAAAGATATTCGACTATAAATCCTTACAGGCTTGTGTCAGATGCCTCTGAGGGCATTTCTAGAAGCCTTTCGAATGATGCTGCTTGTTATTTGAATTTGCAAAATGCCATCAAATGGGTAGGATTTTGGCAACATTGAACTCTAGCTCGAGAATACCACTTATGAATCATCTAGACATGTAATATCTTTTCTCTTCCAAATTGCTTCCTAAGATGCATGATTAGTTATATTAAAAATGTGAACATGTTGCACCATGTTGAGTTGTTTACTCAAAATGAAAGCATTTTATTTATATGGTGAGTTTCTATATAACATGAATGTTGTTTTCATTTTTTAGCTTTTCCCTGGGGGATACCAATTTAGTCTTGCGTGAATTTGAAAAATGTGGAACGATAGTGAAGCATGTCCCAGGTCCAGGAGATGCTAACTGGATGCATATTCTATATCAGGTTCTATTTTATTCCCTTGCAACAAATTGTTCTTTGTTATGGTCATTTGACAAATTTCTATTGTCTTGTAACTGCTTTTTTGGATGTTTAGTACTAGCATATGTATCATAGTTGCCTGCAAGGTTTCCTTAAGATGGTTGTGATTAGAGTTTGAATTATTGGGAGCACATGAAAGTTTGTGTTGCTTGTAGATGTCCTGATAATTGATCAACGTGGCAAGTTCCACGTTGATGCTGGTCCCAAGCCCTAATAAAAAAGGAGGGTTTTGTGTCAGGTGCTAGCTAATAAGTAAAATCTTTTTGAAGAAGTTGAAGATGATTTTGTTAGTTTCTCTTCTTACTTGTAAATGAATATGCATATATATATTAGTTTGTAAGTAAGAAAAAAAGATAATAAAAACCATCTTTAGTTTCTTCAAAGTATGGCAACCCTAACATGACATGAATCGATCATTGACATTCCCTCAAGATAGGGCATCTCTCATGAGCGATGCGTTGCATTAGATCCTAGGTGCAGTGAAAAATGGGAAAAGGGTTGCTAGAGCGTTCCCCTAGAAGCGACGCGTTACATCAGATCTAAGTTGTATTGAAAAATAGGAAAAGGGTTGCTAGAGCATCCCCTCGAAAGTGACGCTCTGCATTAGAACCTAGATGCAGTGGAAAGTAGACATGGGTTCATGTCATGGGGATCGGGTAAATAAGCTCTCTCAATAGCTTAAGATTTGTATTGCCACATGGACTATAGGGACATTGATTGTTAACAGTCTACAGTTAGTAGATACAATGAAACGTAGGAGAGTCAACATATCTTGTATTTAAGAAACCAAGTGAAAAGGGCTAAAATTAGAGAAATTGACAGGTATAAGCTTTGGTACATAGGAAAGTATAATAAGAGAAATGGTGTAGGAATAGTGGTGGATAAAGAATTAAAGGATAAAATTATAAATGTTAAAAGAACCAATGATAGAATTATAATAATAAAACTTGTTTTATGAGAATAGATCATAAATGTTATAAGTGCATACTTACTACAAGTAGGGTTAAAGATATAATCAAGAGACAGTTTTGGGAAGATATGAAGGGAGCTATGCTAGAAATTCCTATCACAAAGGGGATACTTATAGGAGTAGACTTAAATGGTATGTAGGAAAAGAAAAGGAAGGATATGATAGAGTACATGGGGGGTATGGTATTGGAGGACAAAATGAGATGGGGGAAGCTATCCTCGATTTTGTTTTGACATATAACTTGACCGTTACAAACACATTCTTTTAGAAGAGGGATAAACCCTCAATAACCTTTAAAAGTGGACTCCATAAAAGTCAAATAGACTTTTTGTTACTTAGGAATACCAAAAGATCAATGTGTAAGGATTGTAAGGTGAGACCTGGTGAGAGTTTAACCTCACAACATAGGTTAATGGTTATGGATATCTACATTGAAAGATAAAAGAAAGGAAATGAACTTAATAGGTATCCAAAAAACTAAGTGGTGGAACTTAAAAGGGGAGAAAATAACCTCACTTACAAATAAGTTGATGGTAGAAGAAAACTGGAACAATGAAACAGAAGTAAACACCATATAGATTAATATGGTTGAGTCCATCAAGAAAGTGGCAAAAGATGTCCTCGGAGTATCTAAAGGTAAAAGGTAATTGGTAAAGGAAACTTGGTGGAGTAAAATAGTGCAAAAAATTATTAAAGAAAAACGAGTGTGTTTTAAAGCATGGTAGAAGACTAGAAATAATGAAAATTATGAAAATATAGGAATGCTAAAAAAGATGCTAAGAGAATAGTAAGTGAGGCTAAACGTAAGGCATACAATAATTTCTATAATAGACTAGGATCAAGAGAGGTGAGAAAGATGTGTTTAAACTTGCAAAAATAAGACAACAGAAGGGTAAGGACTCAGACCACATTAAGTGCATTACAATTGATGATTAAAGGGAACTAGGCCAAGATGACAAGATCAAACAAAGGTGGGAAAGTTACTTCAAAAAATTGCTAAGTGACAATGGCCCCTAGAATATAGGGATTGAAAGTTCTGTAAACCCAAATAGCATTGGACATTATAGATGCGATTGTAAGATTAGAATACTTGAAGTGAAAGAGGCCTTGAAAAAGATGAAATTAGGAAAGGCCCTGGGGCATAATGGTATACCAATAGAGGTTTGGAAGCATATAGGAGATACTTATGTAGTTTAGTTAACTTGAATTGTTTAACAAGATTATAAAATTGAAGAAAATGCCAGATGAGTGGAGGAAGAGTTCTTTTGTATCAATTTATAAGAATAAAGGAGACATATAGAGCTGCACTAATTATTGGGAGATCACACTTATGAGCCTCACTATGAAACTTTTTGAAAGAGTGATTGAAAAGAGGCTACGACATGAGACGAGTGTATTGAAGAACTAGTTTGGTTTCATGCCTAGGTGGTCTAATATGAAAGCTATTTTCTTACTAAGACAATTGATAGAGAAATATAGGGTGAGGAGGAATGACAGCTATAGTCTTTATGGACTTAGAGAAGGCTTATGATAGGGTCTCTAGAGAGTTAATATGAAGAGTGTTGGGCGAGAAAGGGTTTTGTGAGGGTATATAGACATAATTAAAGATATGTATGATGGAGTGGTAACAAATGTTAAGACTACTAGCAGAGAGATCGGTGATTTTCCTATCACTGTAGGATTGTACTAAGGATCGGCATGAGCCCATAACCTTTCACATTTTGTTATGGATGAGTTAACAAAACATCTGCACGAGGAGATTCCATGGTACATGCTATTTGCAGATGATATAGTTTTAATTGATGAGACAAGGGAAGGCGTAAACACAAAGGTAGAGTTATGGAGAGAAGCATTAGAATCTAAAGGATTTAAAATCAACTGAACTAAGACGGAGTATACGTAATGCAATTTTAGAAAGGAAAGGAGTGGGAGTGGAGCACCTGTAAAGATTGATAATCAAGAAGTCCTTGTAAAAGACCACTTATGGTACTTAGGATCAATGATTCATGAGAGTAGAGAGATTGAGAAGGAGGTTACCCAGAGAATCCAAGCGTGTTGGAATAATTGGAAATGTGCATCTGAAGTTTTGTGTGATTGGCGTGTGCCACTCTAACTAAAAAGAAAATTTTATGGGATGGCTATAAGGTTGGCCATGCTCTATGGATCAGAGTGTTGGGCAGTTAAAAAATATCATATTCATAGGTTGAGTGTAGTAAAAAAGAGGATGTTAAGATAGATGAGTGGCAAGACAAGAAATGATAGAATTAGAAATGAAAACATTAGAGGAAACTTAGGGGTAACACCAATAGGTAACAAGATGAGGGAGATTAGACTTAGATGGTTTGAATATGTCCAACAAAGATCGAAAATGGCACTAATTAAAAAGAGTGAGGCAATGCAAGTAGAAAGTTCTAAAAGGGCAAGGGGAAGGCCCAAAAGAATGTGGATAGAAGTGGTGAGAAAAGATTTAAAAACTTTGGTATTAAATGAAGCCATCGTATTTAATAGAGGGGAATGGAGGAACAAGATTCATGTGGCCAACCCCTAATTGGGATAAGATCTTGATGATGATGATGTGGCAAGTTCCACAAGTATAGGTTTTGCTAGGGAAAGTGGAACATATTGAATAATTGGTTTTTTAAATCAAGTGCATATCTTAAGGTCTTCCTAATAGGTCATGATTTTTTGAAGGTCTGATATTGCCACCAGAACCATCCAAAACTACATACCTTCCTCCAACCCTGTTGCTTTGTCCTGTGACTTGAAATATTTTCCCTTTCTTTTCAACTTTTAGGGTTTAAAAAGCTTTTGCTCCATCTTTGCCTTTATCCAGAGCCTCTCTCTCTCTCTCTCTCTCTCTCTCTCTCTCTCTCTCTCTCTCTCTCTCTCTCTCTCTCTCTAATAGCAATGTCGCATTGATATATGCATTCTTTCAATTGTTGCAGGGAGTTGGGAGAAAGAAAGAGAAATTGAGAATTGGTTTTGACTTTGTCAAGCTCATCCGCTTGGTACAATCAACTCCATTCCTTCTTTGATTGATACTCTCCTCTATTCTTTGTTAAACAAAGATATCCTGCTTACATTCTGTTGTCCACCTTGACCATTTCTACTTCTTTGAGAGGGGTTGAGTCACTCAACTTCATCTCTATCAACCGGTTCTTTGACTATTGGGAGTTGGTTTTGACTTTGTCAAGCTTGTCTCCATGGAATGATCAACTCTACTCCTCTAATCGATTCTCTCCCCTTTTCTGTGTTAAACAAAAATATCCTGCTTACATTCTGCTGTGTTCCACCTTGACCCTTTCTTCTTTGAGAGGGTTTGAGTCACTCAACCTCATCTCTATCGATCAATTCTTTGACTGTTGAGTCATTTATGGACGCAAATGAAGGAATCTACTTCCATAATAGCAGCAGGGAAGACACAGAAAGGGGAAAAAGAAGGTAGTAATGATTGAACTACCACCACTGGTTCTTGAGCATTGTTTACTGTCGATCTGTGTCCCCAAGTCAATTTGGTTTACCTGCTTTAGCTTCTGAATCAATAAGCAACTTAATTGAGTTCTTCATATCAATAAGAACTAACCTGAGTGCCCACAAAATTACATATGTTGGTTTTTGTCTGAATCAGAGTTCTCAAACATCTTGTCTTTTTCAATTTTTTTCTTTCAAAGTTAGACACATGCACGCACGTTCACAGTCTTGAACCCTGGTCACCCAGGTGAGAGACTCCGTGTGCCACTGTGCTAGAAGGAATTGGTGCAAAAACATTTTGCCTTCACTCCCTTCTGTTGAAACTTCTTGGTAAAGAAGCAGCTTGAACTCGATACATGCTAGAGGTCCCACATGTGTTGTATTTGTTATTTCCAACATCTCTTCTGATTACTTTTCAAGCAACCTAGCAGCTCTCTTGCCTTGTAACTATCTCAGTGTCAGGAAAAGCTCATAGAATCCGTAGTTCCTTGCAGTTGCTTTCTTCTGTAAAATTTGCCTGGAGGCTTGAATACTTGCCTTTGCCTTGAAGCAACTTGGGACCTGAAATTTCTTCCAAGGCAAATGGGTCTGTCTACCAAAATAACTCGTGTGGATGAAGAAGGGGGGCAGGTTAATTAACACCAAAAAGAGGGGATGGGTGGGAATTGCTACTATTAGTGGTGGTCCTGATAGTAGACCTTTTAAGTAATCTGTTGCAGAGTGACGATATATAAAACAAGAATGACGGGTGCAATCACATATTGTTTCTTATCCATCATTCATTAACTCAGAAGATGTCTCTAAATTAGAAAAAAGAGAGAAGATTATGAAGGTAACAATATTAGATTTTACTTTGTTTTTGGTTTTCTTTTCTTTCTTGTTCTTAAATTAATGCACCAATTTGATATCCATCTAAAGCAAGTTAGATTGGTTTTCTGTGAAAGATAAAATTGAAGAACAGAAAAAAAAGGTTAGTTCATAGAAAACTAAATGTAAACAAATTTCTTCTTTTCTTTTTACTAATTGGAAACTGCATAAAAAGGGTAGCCTTGGTCCACAAAGCTCCCGCGTATGCAGGGTTTGGGGAAGGGGTGGACCACAAGGGTTAATGGTATGCAGCCTTACCTTACATTTTGCAAGAGGCTGTTTCCACACCTTGAACCCGTGATCTCAAGGTCACACGACGACAACTCTACTGTTGCGCCAAAGCTCTCCTCAATTGGAAACTGCATCCAAAAATAAAATAAAATATGGGATCTGTTTTTCCATTGTTGGTCAAGTGGCTTCCTTTTTGTCTCCCAAAAGAAGTTATGCTGATTAAAAATTTATCGCTTTTTAGTTTCCGAAGCATTTCTGATCCAAAATTCACTTAAATGATGGAGCAACACCTTCGGACAACAAATGAAAAGGTTGCAGATTAACTTGTCGCTTCATGTTGAAGTAGATGGACAGAGCAGGTTTCCTTGATGTACTTATTTATGTGGCTAGGCTGTAAGAGAATTCAGCTCTACTATATTTTCTACTTATCAATAATGGCGATTTTATTCATGTAATCTCTTCTGCTCGATGTGGCCTGCACTGGACCCGGCACTAAGTCTAAGTCATGCCTTCGTGATTATGTGATACCCCAATACTCAAGTAAATTGGCTTCATGTTATTGTTAGGATTCAGATGGGATGTGCATATATGCATAGCTGTTCACATATTTATTTTCCATGTGCAGAACCGGTTTGATGCCCAAAAGGCACTCAGCAAGAATGGGATGCAGATAAATGGCGTTCTTATTGTTGGTGTGAAGCCTGTTAACCCAGTTCAGAAACAATTTCTCAATGAAAAGCTCAGCAGCAATCAGGGATTCATGGTTTTGCCTCCTCAACGATCTGCTGGTGGCTTGGCACCAAACCTGCTGAAATCATCGCCGCGACCCTATTTTCTGCAGGCCAGTGACAGTAATCAGCGGTCTACAGGTGCCATAGCATCTCCTGCAAAATCTATGTTGTCAAAGGTCGTGGATTTGATGTTTGGGATATGAACTGGCCATTCAACACCGTGAACAACTGCTGTTGAATCATCCTTTCTTCGCTGTTGGAAGCAAACGGCTCCTTTACCAACTATAATATCCTCCAGAAAAGGTGGCTAGCAAGAGAATGTTGATATTTTCCGCCTGTTGACCAGGAAGTTCACTTGTAGTTTATGCCGTGTGGGTTTCTAGTTGAATGTTAATCGCGGTTTGCTGCTTAAGAGGCTAACATTATATAGTCGAGAGGGATGTTATATGGGGCCTAACCCTTATTAGTTGAGATCTAAACGTGTCGTGCAGCCTATTATGGAGATGATGGCATATATCCATGTGTTCGTAAGTCTGTACTAATTCATCGGGTCACAACTAGTCCAGGTTGTGTAATAACACGTCCACCAAGATACTAATGGTAAGAAGGGCTGTTGGGAGTTAGTTTCAAAAGGTTTTGGAAGTAATTGTTGCATTAAATGCAAAGAAGAGTACCCTTTCTCTCTCTCTCATTAATGTAAAAAATTGTGAGATTTTCTTCAAGGAGTGGCCACATTATCAAAAAGGCCTTCCCCCTTAGTAACCGAGTTGAAACCCTGATTTCTAGAGGTGCTGTAGATTGCCAAGTACTTAATTTACATTTTTGCAATTTTTTATTTTATTTTATTTTATTTTACGGTAGGTCTAGTTAAGGATCCAAGGCACTAGGCCTACCTATTCTGATCCTTATTATTTAAAATTTTCTATTAGCATTGTATGTATGTATTCAAAGTATTTAGCATGTCCTTAGTGGCAACATAACCCTCCAGCTGCTTTTTATTCTTCTTTGTTTTCTTATTCTTTTTTCTTTCTTTCTTTCTTTAGTTAGGTTAGTTTGGAGCACCATGTTAAGGACTTGTCCTCTTAAAACACTAAATAGATAAAACACTTCAAGAGATATGTGATTATGGGCAATATGAACATATATACCACCACGGATTGAACTAGTAAATTTGAAGATAAAAGAACTTCTAGGTCAGTGTTAAGAGTGTTAACCATCATGTTTCACAACAATCCATCGGATGTTATTCTCTCTCTCTCTCTCTCTCTCTCTCTCTCTCTCTCTCTCTCTCTCTCTCTCTCTCTCTCTCTCTCTCTCTCTCTCTCTCAACCTTCTAACCCAATCCTTCTCTTGTTTCCATCTCAAATATAAAAACAAACGAAATGAGATGCTACTGTCAAAGAGAGTTTGGACGTGATTGATTATCCGTCTTTCTTTGGACTAGTAGCCGCTTCTTGTTTTAAAGAAGAAAAGGGCGTACATTTGAAAATTAAATTCTTAACATAGGACTTTCATGTCATTTTACACGTACTATTATTATATCATCGTCATCATCATCATTATCATTAAGACCTTATCTCAATTGGGGGTTGGCCTCATGAATCTTATTCTTCCATTCCACTCTATTAAATACCATGTCTTTATTTAGTCTTAAAGTTTTTAAATCTTTCTTTACTACTTCTATCCACGTTCTTTTGGGCCTTCCCCTTGCACTTTTAAAACTTTCTACTTATATTGCCTCACTTCTTCTAACCGGTGTCGTTGTTGGTCTCCTTTGAACATGTCCAAACCATTTAAGTCTAGTCTCCCTCATCTTATTACCAATAGGTGTTATCTCTAAATTTCCTTGAATATTTTCATTTTGAATTCTATCTTTTCTTGTCTTACCATTCATCTATCTCAAGATCCTCATTTTTGCGACGTTAATTCTATGAGTATGATGTTCCTTAACTACCAAACATTCTAATCCATAGAGCATGGCTGGCCTTATGGCCATATATAGAATTTTTCTTTTAGTTTGAGTGGCACCCATTGATCACACAAAACTCCAGATGCATATATCCATTTGTTTCAACCCGCTTGAATTCTTTGGATAACCTCTCTCTCAATCTCTCCACTCTCATGAATTATTGATCATAAGTACCGAAAGTGGTCTTTGATGGGGACTTCTTAGTTATCAATCTTGACTGGTGTTCTACTCCTATTCTCTTTGTTAAAATTACATTTCATATATTCTGTCTTAGTTCTACTAATTTTAAATTCTTCAGATTCTAATGTTTCTCTCCATAATTCTAGCTTTATGTTTACACCCTCCATTGTCTCATCAAGTAAGACTATATCATCTGCAAATAACATGTACCAGGGAATCTCCTAGTGTAGATGTTTTGTTAGCTCATCCATAACTAATGTGAAAAGGTATGGACTCAATGCCGATCCTTGGTGCAATCCTATAGTGACAGGAAAATCACCAGTCACACCACTAGTGGTCTTAACATTTGTTACCGCTCCCTCATACATATCTTTAATTATGTCTATATATTCTTGTGAAACCCCTTTACCACCAAACACTCTCCATATGAACTCTCTATGGACTTTATTATAAGCTTTCTCTAAATCGATAAAGACAATGTGGAGGTCTTTCCTCCTCTCTCTATATTTCTCTACTAATTATTTTAGTAAGAAAATAGCCTCCATGGTGGACCTCCCAGGCATGAAACCAAACTGATTCTTCAATACACTTGTTTCATGTCGCAGCCCCTTCTCAATCACTCTTTCAAAAAGTTTCATAATGTGGCTCATAAGTTTGATCCCTTGATAATTAGTGCAGCTCTGTATGTCTTCTTTATTCTTATAAATTGGTACAATAGAGCTTTTCCTCTACTCAGTAGGCATTTTCTTTGATTTTATAATCTTGTTAAACAACTTTGTCAACCAAACTACCTCAATGTCTCCCATATGCTTCCAAACCTCTATTGGTATACTATCAGAACCCATTGCCTTTCCTGATTTCATCTTTTTCAAGGCCTCTTTTACTTCATGTATTCTAATCATACATTCATGCCTATAATATCCAATGTTATTTTGATTTATAGTATTTTCAATCCCTATATTCTCAGGGCCATTGTCATTTAACAAATTTTGAAAGTATGTTTCCCACTTTTGTTTGATCTCATCATCTTTGACTAATACCCTTTGATCATCGCTTCTAATACACCTAACATTATCTAAGTCCTTACCCTTCTGTTCTCTTACTTTTGCAAGTTTAAACACATCTTTCTCACCTTCTCTTGTTCTTAGTCTATTGTAGCTCATCATATGCTTTAAGTTTAGCCTCACTTACTATTCTCTTAGCAACGTTTTTAGCATTCTTATATTGCACATAGTTTTCATTAATTCTAATCTTCTGCTATGCTTTAAAATACATCCGTTTTTCTTTAATAACTTTTTGAATTGTTTCACTCTACCACCATGTTTTCTTTGCTAATACCCTTTTACCTTTAGATACTCCTAAGACATCTTTTGTCACTTTCTTAATGCACTAAGCTATATTAGTCCACATAGTATTTACTTTTGTTTCATAGTTCCACTTTCCTTTTACCATCAACTTATTTTTGAAGGAGGTTATTTTCTCTCCTTTTAAATTCCATTACTTAGTTTTTGGGTGTGTATCAAGTTTAGTTCTTTTACTCCCTCTTTTGATATGAATATCCATAACCATTAACTTATGTTGTAAGGTCAAACTCTCACCAGGTATTACCTTACAATCCTTACATGTGGATTGTTCATTATTCCTAAGTAGAAAAAAGTCCATTTGGCTTTTATGAAGTCCACTTTTAAAAGTTATTAAATGTTCATCACTCTTCTTAAAGAGTGTATTTGCAATGGATAGGTTATATGACAAAGCAAAATCGAGGATATTCTCCCCCATCTCATTTCGTTCGCCTATACCATATCCACCGTATATTCTATCATATCATTCTTTATCTTTTCCTGCATGGCCATTTAAGTTTGCACCTATAAATATCTACTCATTGTTGAAAATTTCTTGCATGACTTCTTTCATATCTTCCCAAAACTATTTCTTGATTATCTCTGGTAACCCTACTTGTGGTGCATATGCAGTTATAACATTTTTAATCTGCTCTCCTAGAATAATAATTATTATTATAATTTTATCGCCGATTCTTTTAACATCCACAACTTTATCCTTTAATTCTTTATCCACTATTATTCCTACGCCATTTTTATTATTTTGTTTTTCTACATACCATAATTTATACCCATCTATTTCTCTTGTTTTATCCCCTTTCCATTTGGTTTCTTGGATACAAGTAATGTTGACTCTCCTATGTTTTATCGCGTCTACTAACTCCAAACTCTTCCCAGTTAGTGTCCCTATATTCCATGTGGTGATACGAATCTTATGTTCTGGTGATACTATATTTACTATTATTATATCTTAATAAAAATTATTTTTCTGTACACAACGGATAGCAGTTTTGGTAACCCAAAAAAGCAGCCGAGTAGGACTAGGATCTGTCCAAATGAAAACCGTGTCCACCCATGAAGATGAAGCTATGTAGGCTCCACGGGCTTATGAGTGTTTGACTAATGGCAGCAGCGCTTTAAATCAATTCGTTGTCCGTGCTGGACGCGGTTCTGTCACGAGTTGAGATGAAACCGTGCGATCAACTGCTATCGGCCCATTAGTAAAAGTTGGCTGTTACAAAAGAGGTCCCGCCGTACTGTGAGGATTCTCGTTCCATGAGCACGCAAGAGAAAATTGAAACCATACTCAAGCACGGGCACCATATTCCTCTCTCTTTCTTCGTTTTCATTTTCTTTGGGATTCTAGGGTTTCTTTCATGGAAGGGATGGAGAAAACCAAACGAGAATTCAAAGAAAACCACGGAGATTCCAATGAAGTTGAGATGGGAGACGATCCGTCAAACTCGTATCTCGATTTAACAAGTTATCAGTTGCATGACCTCCAAGAAATCGAGCTCCCTCGGAACTTAATCGAGTTAGACCTGACTGCAAATCGGTTATCGTCGTTGGATCCTCGTATTGGTCTACTCTCGAAGCTGAAAAAACTCTGCTTGCGACAGAATTTATTAGATGATGCTGGCGTTGAGCCGATTTCTCAGTGGAGCGTTATTTCTGGACTTAACGTAATCTACTACTCTCATTTAGTGCTATTAAGTTGATGATTGAATTTACTACTAGGAAAAGCAATGTTGTTTTATGCTTGTTTAGTAGTCTTCTGATTAGGGAAAAGTGGGAAAATCATTTTCGCGTAGTTCTAATTGAAAATTGCGCTTTTTTATTTTTCATATTTCGATTAATTTGGGCATGAATAGTTGCAATTTGATTATACCAGAAAGAGGCCTGTAATAATGTTTGTGAGGACTAAGGGTATGTAATACATCATATGCATTATTTGGATTATATTTCTTCCCAATTATATCTCTGTTGTACAATCTGTTCCCATGAAGGTCCTTTTTATGTACAAGTGAGAACTGCAAAGCAAATCACTCACACATTGCCATATATCTAATCTCTGGCCAGAGGGGAAAGCAGTGACTTGAACCTGCAAAGAAACATATTCCAGGGGACATACCTTGTTGTCTGCAACCGACTGCACTAGATGTTGTTTTTTTAAGGAAGGTTATTGACGTATCTCATGAATAGTGTTTCTTCGATGAAATGAAAAACTACTACCAGAACTATATCTGGCATTGGATGCGTTCTTCTTTTTATTCACTTGGTAAACATGACATATGATCAGCAATGGCCATCTTGCCGAAAGGCATCTCACCTAGAGCACTAGTTTTAGGTTTGAGGTAGCTCATCTCCATGTCAAAGAATATGGAGTCCATCCCAAAGGTGGATGTGACGCCTAGATGAAGTGCCAGTTTAGGAAGGAGGTATGTTTGAGTTTGAAATTTTCTGTGGCAAAAAAGTAATAATAATACTAAGACATAGCACATTTCTATGCGATCTAGACATTTTATCACTTAACATCTGTTGGGCACAATCCAAACTGATGGGTTGATCTGAACATCATATTAGGGAAAATGTGAGGGCCTGCAAATGGATATTTAAGAAATGGTTGACCAAATCCATTTCAAGATACTGTCCTGTAGCTGGATGCTTTAGATGCATGGTCATTTGGTTTTTAAGGTCTGGCCAATTATGATCTTGACTGACTAATTTGACGTCTAATTCAGGATAACATGCTGCCTTCCAGAGCATGGCACTTAATATCACAGAAAAAAAAGGTCCAGTAATATATGCTTTCTAAGACGTAATATCGGTTTGTTGTTGGGACTCAATGACAAAATGCAGTCCATTTTTCTAAATTACTTCCTTCAAAATGTTATTTTGAGTATTCTTGTGGTGAATGTTTTTTCAGTCTAGACAATAACATATTGTATTATGGCAACTAAATTCTGGCACTTCTTATAGCATTTGGGACTCATTACTTAGTTTAGAAAATGTTCTTGTAGAAAATGTTAGAAGTTCTAGTAGTCCTTCAACTTTTGCCCCTAAAATTCATGATCAGGCATGGCATGTAGCTCCCTGATAAAAAGGAACCTAACCACCACTCATCTATAATCTGCCTTCTTAATGTTCAATTTCTGAGATTTTCTCCAGGCTAACTAGATACCAGAATTATTCTAAAATGCTTTTTTTGGGAGGTACTGATGTTGTTCTTTCTCTTCTTTTACTTTTCTGTTTTACTAAAACATTAATACATGCTGCTAATTATATCTTTTAACGAAATGATTCCTCCAATGTGCTATTCAACACTTGAAATATTGTCTATGAGTTGGTTTTACTAGGCATTGACATTTTTGGCTTTAAGCGGTTGTCATGTTATGGCTAGAATTTATGTTATCAAGGATAAAATTGTTAATTTCAAGCTTAGAAATTTTTAGCTTGTAATTGTTGGTGTTATACTCCTTAACTCATGGCATTTATGCATAATAGTAAACCTAAAGACAATCTTATGTAAAGAACTAAGGTACTATTAGCTGAGGTTTTGTGGTGCTGGTATATCAAACATATAGGCCTAAATTTTGAAGCTTAATTGATTCCTATCTACTAACTAGTATTTTCTAGAAATTGAGTATAGTTATGGCATGGCTTAGTGTCCAAATTTCCTTTCTTTTGCGTCACTTTCTTTTAAAAAAACAGCTGGTAACAATTATGCATTCATCCCAGTTCATATTCTAGGGGTTTGTGTATCTATACAGAAAGGAAACTGATTTCTTGATTCATGACATTGATAAGAACCATTTCCCATTGCAATTGGCTTTGGAGTGATGTTACTATTAAAGAAATGAGCTAAATCAGAAAGAGCACAATGATCATGGAGAATTGTCTCATAAGCTGGAGAGACAAAGTAACATGCCTTGGAAACTTCTTGAGATGCTCTATATTCCACGATCTGGAACATAAATTTTTTTTTATGAAAGTTGAAGTGCAGGTTCTTACAGATGCTTCAGCTGGGGAAAGACTAATGAGCAAATTACTTCCATTTGAACTTGGAAAACTAAACATCATATATGATATATTCTATGTGCTCTTTGTAAAGGTGAAAATATATTCAAGTAGTTTATGCTTTCAAGATTGAATAAACTAATTCCTTCTTCTTTTATTTTAATAAAGTATGTTAAGTTGCCATCTTTCTTCTTGACTTTCTTTTGTTGTTGTTGTTATTCTTCCTCTTATTAGGTATGGGGGCAGGGAAGGGGTGGACCACAAGGGTCTATACTACGCAGCCTTACCTTGCATTTTGCAAGAGCCTATTTCCATGCCTTGAACTTGTGACCTCAAGGTCACACGACGACAACTCTACTGTTGCGCCAAGGCTCCCCTTCTTTCATTTGTCTAAAGTATATACTCTAAATGCCATTCCGAGTTTCCTTATGGTGAATCTTCTTTCATAGTCCAGAGAAGAACAAATAGTGCCAGCAACAAAGTTTTGGCACTTCTTAAAGCCTTTAGGACCCATTACTTAGTTCAGCATATTGTAATACTTTCTGGCATCCTCCAACTTTTATGCCTGAAACTCAGTCAAGCATAAGATCCAAAAATTTACAAAAGATCCAATTAACACTCATCTATAACCTACACTAAAAACATCTATGTTACTATACTAAAGGAATAACCCTCCTACTTTAAGGGAAGGGTGTTGAATCCAATTAGGAAAGTTTATTACTCAATATATTTTCACATCCAAAGTTTCTCTTATACATTACTGATTGACTCTTAAATCTAACTTATTGTATTTTCATTTATCTTTTAACTTCCACTTCTCTCTCTATTGATTGTACATTTATATCTGCATGTTCTATAAAGCTACAAATGCCATGTCCTTTTTTCAGTTTTGTAATCATTACTTCTTAATTCCCATTCCCTAGTTTCAAGGGTTGTGAGTCCCTTTTATTTTCTTGAAAATGTATCTATATCTCTTTTTTTTACCTCCTACTTTTAAGAGGATCGAATTATCTAACCTAAATCTATTAGGTTAAAAAAGTTTGATTTAGAGTCCTAAATAAAATGGAATTCTTCCTTTTATTCAATAAAAAATTACATTTGTTCTATCAATTAAAAAAGAAAAAAACTAAATTGGTCTGCACTCAATGGACGCTTTATTATACCCAGCATTTTTCTTGCCAGGTTTTGGATATTCCCCCTAAAACGTTGTGTTCCCATATCTCCTACACCCTACTGCAGTAGTATAATGACATTGGCTGCACAACGAGTCATTTCATTGATAGATCACAAATTTCTATCGGATAGAATGTGTAGGAGATGACTCATTGCACATCTTTAATTGGCATTATATTCTAGTTTCTATTTAGTTAGGATTTCTTATTTTAGGTTTAGCAACTTTATAGTTAGGCAACTTTATTCTTATTTGGTAGTTTATATTCTATTTAAGTTGAAAACATTTGAAGTTTTTTATCATCTTTTTAATGTAAGTTTGGAATTTTTTTATTGTCTTGTGGATTCAAGATGATGACTTGAAGTGGAAGGCAGTGGTCTTCTTCCTTATTTTTATTTATTTATTTATTTTTCACATTTTGTGATGTGTTGTTAAGTTATAATCAATATTGCTTCAGACTTAGAGAAGCTAATACTCATTCCTTGAATTCTTCCAAGTGTGATACACAAAGCTAAATGTGTTGGATCATATGTTGCACTCTACGAGGATTTGACAATTAAGGAGTCTCAAGAAAAAGAGAATACCAGTAACTCTGGAGCCAGTATGGAACAGATCATGCATTGAAAATCTTGTGATTGATAAACAGGCATCTTGTGAACCCAGTTATGATATATTAATGTTTATCTAAAACCCTGATCATCTCCTTTCTCTTATTGTCTTGCTTAAGATCTTATTATGCAATTTAAATGGCAATTGATTGGATATATTTTGCTATTTTTATCTAAGCTGTAGTTTCTTTGTGTTTCTAGGAGCTAGTGCTCAGGGATAACAAGATTACCAGAATACCAGATGTCGGCATTTTCAAGAGTCTTCTGGTATTTGATGTATCTTTCAATGAGATATCTTCCTTGAATGGTTTATTTAAGGTCTCAAGCACACTCCAGGAGCTCTATGTTTCTAAGAATGAAGTGACAAAGATGGAGGAGCTTGATCACTTATATGAGCTACGAATTCTCGAACTTGGTTCAAATCTTTTACGGGTATCCATTCTGACACTGTGTCAATGACTTCGAGTTACAATAAACAGCCGTTTAGATGGAGAGATCTGTAAATTTATATGCTCGACAATTATTTCCTAAATTGCTTGGTGGTTCAGTGACTTCTAAAATATGACGTAAATGAAAAGCATTTGAAAAAATGCATTGTGCTATTTCAGGTGATGGAGAATTTGCAAAACTTGACAAACTTACAAGAGTTGTGGCTGGGACGAAATCGTATCCGGACAGTGAACCTATGTGGACTGAAATCCATCAAGAAATTGAGCTTGCAGAGCAATCGTTTGACATCAATGCTGGGATTTGAAGTATGTAGTTGCTGACCTGAAAAAACTCTGTCTACATGTACATTTTAAATACTTCATCTGCCAACCTGAATAATACTTTCTCTTTCCAGGGTTGTGTTTGTCTAGAAGAACTATATTTGAGTCATAATGGCATTTTGAAGATGGAAGGGTTGTCTACTTTAGTGAACCTCCATATCTTGGATGCGTCTTCAAATAAACTAACTGCAGTCAATGATATTGAGAACCTGACAAAGTATGAAATTACGAATGAAGTCCAATTGATCTTTGAACAAATTTTGCTTTCATCTAATTGAAATTGTTGTGACTTTGCAGATTGGAGGACCTATGGCTAAATGACAACCAAATAGCTTCACTAGATGGCCTTGCATTAGCTGTTGCTGGTTCAAGGGAGAAGCTTACCACCCTCTATCTTGAGCGCAACCCATGTGTATGGTTCTTTGCACTTGCCCAAGAATTCATCTGTGTTGTATGACTAAATGATATCAAAACTAGGTGACTTTATGATATCTTGGTCTAGTTAACTTCGCTTGGCAAGCCTATCAAGTATCAATACTGACAGTCAAGATGATTGTTGAATTGGCTGATCTTATATAAAAGGTACCCTAGTTTGACTTGGGTCCATTTCCATGGCTGGTTATCTTTGAATCCCCATGTTTTCGTGTCTTCTTTTCCTGAGCTAGTTTGTCTTTCACCTGGGCAATGTAAGAATGCAGACACAGTACCTGCCACTATATTTATTTTCTGATTTGAATAGGAAGTAGTCGACGTGGTCGCTTTTGGACCATTTCAACTTCCATCATTTGTACTTTTCTCCCCCTTCAGTAATTTTTTCTGTTGATTTAATAGCCATTGTCAGATTGCATTCCACTTGCTTCTAAAGTAATCAGCTAATGGTTTATTTTTCACTACTCAGACCAGCAGAGAGTTTTACTACCCCTCACAAAGGCCTAAAATGGGCATCTTGGATAGTACTAAACAGTGGCAATGTAGTCTCTTCGTTGACTGTGATATAGTATTTATTTTATACGAGGAACCATCAGTATATGTTCTGCAAGATGTGAGCATTTCTGCCTTACCTCACACCTCAATCTCTGCTCTTTCTTCGCACTAGTCTCAGTTTACTGAGACACCAACTGCAGCACCAAATCTAACACTCTATACTCAATGGTGTGGCAAGTCCCAAGCAAACTGATGCTGCTTTTCTAGATTACAGGACTTGGGATTACATCCATGTATTTGGGTATTTAGTTCAATATTCAAACAAGAACTGTTTTACCTTTTAGTTTATATATGTAGATTTACTGAGAGCATGACAAAAATGCATTATGGTGTAGAAGTCTTGCTGATGCAGTGAATTATTCGACCAGTTAATTTATGCTTTTTATGTAGTTTTATCTCAATGCTTTAGAATTGAAGGAGTTTATGATTCTAGTACCATTGCCAATTTTGTACGTGAAGCTTTTGGCCTCCTGTTGCATTCTATATAATTTGGGTATTTAGTTCAATATTCAAACAAGAACTGTTTTACCTTTTAGTTTATATATGTAGATTTACTTAGAGCATGACAAAAATACATTATGGTGTAGACGTGTTGCTGATGCAGTGAATTATTTGACCAGTTATTCATGCTTTTTATGTAGTTTTATCTCAATGCTTTAGAATTGAAGGAGTTTGTGATTCTAGTACCATTGCCAATTTTGTACGTGAAGCTTTTGGCCTCCTGTTGCATTCTATATACTGACTTAAGCATGCACTGCTCGTTTTGCAGGCAAAATTACCTAATTATTTTAGCACTCTGAGGGAAATCTTTCCAAATCTTGAGCAGCTTGACTCTGAATTGCTTTCATGAGACACCGGATGACATAGACTCCTTGCTACCATTAAGAAAGACGATTATCCTAACCTTGGAAAGAAAAACGTTGACAAATGCAAATTGGTAATGCATATATTCTCCTTTTTGCATCACTTAACCTTTTCATGTCATCTTGGAAGATTGAAGTGATTTTTTTTTATCCCAATGGCTTATATTCTTTACATGAACTAAAGCTGATTTTGCATTCTTTCTGAAATATGCATTCTGATTTCTCAGAAGACTGGAACGTGTCAATTTATTTTTTCATAGCTTTCTAAAGATTAGAAGTCCCTAAATGTCAAAGTTTGTTTGGTTTTCTAGAAGTGAATGTTGAAAATATAGAGAAGCTGGCCAATAGCACATACCTTGTTGCTAGGTGCAGTGTTTCCAACCAAAGGTGGTGATTTCAAGTCTGCTCACTTTCATGTGATGAGAAGTACTTTTTGTTAAATTGGTTGGCAAAGAATGAATGAGGGTTAGCAATAGGCCTTCATAATGACTTTTGTGGTCACCCAAGAGCTTATTTGTTTCTTTTCTAGTGGCTATTGCAAGGTCCATGAAAGTGAGGGATATTCATAATGTAAGGTTTATGGGGTTCCTTTAGAGTGAAATTGTCCCACTAATTGATTGGTGACAATGGTATTACATGTATAACTTCGATTGTATTGGGTAAGAATCACCTGTAGTTAGAGGTGCAAAGGTCTATGCACAAGGGGGTGCGCTTGGAGCTTGGAGGGCTTAGGTGTGTCTAGGCGCATGCCAAATCACGAGATGAAAAATACGTATTTAACAATTATAATAATAACAAAAAAATCCTAAAAAATCTTAAAAAAAGTAAGAAAGCATAGAAACATAATTCTATGATGAAATGTTATCCATATATTCAATTTTCTCTAAACAAAATAATATATAAGTATAGTCAAGTTAAATAACTTTTAAAAGTTTAAGACTACTCACTTTAGTCATCCCTGAAGGGAGTTTTAGGGTTCAGATTATCATCAGAACTATCATAATCCTCATCAACATATCTAGCAGGACCACCACCCTGACCCTGCAACTTCTCCTCAGTATCTTTGAAACCAAGTTTCTCCTCTAGTTCTACGACTACCTGAGATAACTTGTGGCTTAGGCTCTAACTCTTTTGCTTTTGGTACTGCATAGTTGAAGGAGCAATACTTGAACTAGTTCTAGTAGCATGCTCAACATCACCTTATGTGAGGTTATCATCGAGAGGGACGAGGTTATCCTTAGCATCTGCTTCAATGATCAACTTATCACTTTCATCAACCTCTCTCAAGACAATAGGATATGCATATGTCTGCAATCTTAAAGGATCTGCATATGTCTATGATCTTAAAGGATCTTCATATTGATGGTGGATACGTTGATTATATTGAATGTTGATCAGATCGTTTCATGTTTTCGTATACATCCTATTTCTCTTCTGTGTGAAGTTATAATAAAATGTCAAATTATATGTAATGTTTGTAAATTAGATTGTTGATTGATTTATAAATTAGTAAAGTAAGACTTACATTCTCAAAGACACTCTAGCTCCTCTCGCAAGAATATGCACTATAGGCTTGGGAGAGGACTTTGATAGCAAGTTTTTGAAGAATTGGACATTCAGCCTCAAAAGTGACCTTTCGCTCACCTATAGAAGTTAAAATAGCAGTTAAAACTTAGGAAATAAAAACATAAATTAAGAAAATTTAACACTCAAGAAAAAAGTTTGAAATTATAAAAGATTTATGAGGAGCCATTGTCTTTCTCTTCAATTTGGCCAAGACATTCACGAACAGGTTGGTTACACGTTTATATAGGCATAGGTCGTCAATCACTTTACCTGCATCATCCTGACTTGCAGATAAGGTATGATGGTATCAAATAGGCTTTGCTTAATAAACCAATTGGCTTCAACATCTTCTTGCCTATCGTAATAGAATGCAGGTTAAGACAATAATTAGCTATATGTAAGGGTTGACACAATTGATTCGTCCATCTACTATTTACAATGCCACAAATATGGGTGGCTTGTTGCTCATTATCTTTAAGATTTGCTCCAATCTTTTTTCTTGGCTCGTGTGATGGTCTTGTAAATATAGTAAATTTTAGCTTTTCTTTTGTATATACCAGCCTCAACACCTCTACAAGTGGTGCAATCATCTTCAAACTAAATAAAATATTGTTCCAGAAGCAGCTACGGCTAACAATCTTTTGAACTCTTTGACTAACTAGTGTATTTGATATGAGCAACAGCAACATGGACAGCGATTCAAAGGCAAAGTGTATCACAGGCGGTAAAAGAAGATGGGGAGTTGGTTGTAGTTTGAAGTGGTTTTCTTGGTATCCAGCTTACAATTTAGGGAATGAAAAAACAATAACCACCTCTTGCATAATACTATGTATTGTATTGTTTTTTCATTCCCTAAATTGTAAGCTGGATACCAAGAAAACCACTTCAAACTACAACCAACTCCCCATCTTCTTTTCCCGCCTTTGATACACTTTGCCTTTGAATCGCCTGTCCATGTTGCTGTTGCTCATATCAGTATTGCTCCATTTACTGTTACTCCGTGCCTGACAGTGGAACATTTCCCTCACTTCCGTCCTCATTGTGGATGTTGTCTAAGCCCAAGAAGTTTGTGACGAAACGGGTGACTTTAGTTCTTATCAATTCTCTTTGTTTAGTTATTGCTCTCATTAAATGAAGGACATCGGTGTGACTATATATGAAAATAGTCATTGCATTTGCTTCTCTTGGCATGCTTTACTTTCAGCAAATTTTCATTGTTTTTCAACATCAAATCAACACAAAGTGCTGCACAGGGTGTCGAATATAAATGCTTCATTCTTATTTGTAACTATCTCCTGCAGCTATATAATTTAATGCATTGTCCATGATGACCTGTAATAGGTAATAAAATTCAAGAGTAACTATTAAAACTTTTAAATATTAATTTTTTTAATGAAAACATAACTGATGTTAAGAGCAGGGATTATTTGGACAACATTTTCTTCACCAATGCCATCTATGATGTCATCTAACATCCTTAGGATCAAACCTAAGCTATGCCCAGATTCATCAATTGATTTTAAGAAAATTATCTTAGTTAGACAGTTTATCAAGAAATTGATTAAGGTGTGACCCTTGCCGTTAGTCCACCAATTTGACATTATAGAGGACCTTTATCATGCCCAATCTTTTCTGCACTCTTGAACAAATTTGTTCATCCTTTTTAACTTGCTTTTTAAGAAGTGACACCCTCAATAGATGGTAAGAGGGTGCCTTTAAAGCTTAATATAGAAAAAAAAACAAGTTAAATACTCTTTAACTTAAAAAGCATGCATAAAATGTACCACTATATAAAGAAAAAAAAGAAAGAACATGTACTTGGACTGTGTTGAGCAGCTGCCTCAAATATGGTTTGGAAGAAATGACACCAATCGACGTTGAAGGCAACTCCATTCTCATAAAATCAACTTGCAATGTAACCACATACTCTTGTCCTGAGCTCCTTCTTGTATATATTATTTATTGTTGTCTGCTGTAAAGGAGCCTTTTCAGGATTAGGAGCAAAGTGAATATTAAGAGGCCCCTTTATACCACTTTTAGACATTGTTGCTCCCAATAACAATTCCACTAAGGCCACTACCAATACTAATAGGTCTCCCGCTATCAGTGTCAACATCAAGATTAACAACTTTATAGTCCTCATGAATTCCAAACAAGTTCTCCGATTGTGTTTGCTCCATAACAACTCTCTCTTTTTCATCTTTCTTTTTCTTTGAGTCGTTCATTTAATCATTTATTCTCTTTGATATATCAAGGGTGACCTTGTTGTATTTTTTAGCATTCCTATGCCCTTCAACTGAATGTTGTTTTAGCCTATAAATTCCACCACTATGCTTATTCCCACATAATTTGCACAAAACTGTGTTTTCATCATTTGTAATTCTTAGCTCTCCATACTCCCACCCCGTGTCTGTAGATTTGGAAACAGTTAATGAACATGAAGTGTCTGAATTTGAATCCATTGATGATCACATCTTTAAATTTTAGGCCTAGAAAGTAGAATGCAAAAAAAGTGAGTACTTTCATATGATCATAATTCATACAACTAATGGGAAGCCATATATGTGAATGGAAATAAGTTTAATGAGTAAATGTAAAAAATAATTAAAACTTATTTACTAATTATTATTTCAAAAAATTAACAAATAATAATATTGAAATACCAAAAAGCTTGAAAAAAGGCATCACACATGTCTTCACAAGCAAGGGGAAGCTGTATATATGTGGATGGAAATATGTTTTAACGAATGAAGACAAAAAAAAAAAAAAAATTTCAAATTTTGTAACTATTATTTTTGAAAAAAATTAATATTAAAATATAAAAGGCATGAAAAAAGACGTCACATGTCCTCACAAGCAAGGGGAAGTTAAATATGTGGATGGAAATATGTTTTAACGATGTAAAATCCTCAATTTTAAATCCTAAAATAGTAATAAATTAAATAAAATAAATTAAAAATTTTATGCATATAAATTGGTTTTGAAAACATAAAAACTAGAAAGTACACGTCGATAGGAATTGAATGGTATAAAGAATGCACAAAACAGAGCTCAGATTGAGAAGTTATGAACTGTTGAAGATAGAAGGGCATTTTAGTAATTTTGAAAGGCCCAAAATACAGGGGCTGTTTTTGATAACAGAACCCTCCCCTATCAGCTCCGACTCCCCTTGCCAAAAAAAATGGTTGGTGATCGAGAAAAACGGATCACCAGCGTTAAAAGCAGCTACCTTCCCGTTCAATCACTCCATCTCAAACCCTCTTGCCTCTAGAGATCGAGTTTTCTAAAGATCCTTAATGGAATGGCAACGCCGGAAAAAGCTTAGAAAAAGTCTCTCCGGCACCGTCAACGATTGCGGACTGACTGAGGTAGGTCTCATCCCCTTTTCCCCCTTCCATTTACGGCATATACGTTGGAATTTTGCATTTGTTAATGTCGAAGAACGGCATGGGTTCATGATTTTTTTTGGTAACTTTATATACCCTACTGTAGTCATGGGAATAGGTTAATGAAATGGAGTCAATCAAAGATCGGATCATTTATCTTCTGCGTAATGAATCCAATAACAAAACCTTTAAATTTTAGAAAAATCCAACGGCTGGTGACCCCAGAAATCAAGAAAAACAATACGTAAGAGAATTTTAGGAACGTGAGAAAAATCGAGAAAAAACTATAGTTTTTGGTAAAATCAATCAAAAGGAGTGTCAAAAGATGAATGTACATAAAATTCCGATCAAAAGGATATAAAAATCACAATTTTTGGGTCATGAAGGGTCACCGGCGACAACAGCCACGTCAGCGCCCTGTTGCTGAAGCCAGGGCACCGAGCAGGACGCCAAGCGCAGATGGCGCATGGAAGCGCCTTGTCGCGTGCACTGTCATAAAGAGCCGGAACGACTAGTGTCTTGGTGACTAAGACGCACATGGAGGAGTGTCTCGACGACCAGGACGCACTTAGTGCGTCCTGCGGCGTGTTCTGGGAGTGGGGCGTCCTGGGGACGCTGGTATAAATCGGTGTAAACTGTGTTGCTGGTGTAAATCAGTGCAGGCACTGCCCGACCCCTATAAATTAATATATTAATTTATGAAGTCTTTTCACTAAAAGCTTTATTTTGAGAGTTACAGAGGTCCAAATTATGATGGAAAACAGCCGTTGCGATTGTCTTGATGACATAGACCTAGATTTGACTTGAAAACTTACATTTGACCACTTTTAAATTAGTTAAATCATAAAATATTATTCAATAACTCAGAGTCAACCGATCAAAGGGTGATCAGGCCCTAGGACTTGAACAACTAGATAATGTATGACAATAAATAAGTGTTATAAGGATCAAATTAGGTGTGATTATTCTAGAAATTGATCTAGACCATTGGTCTAAACTAGATCTTGTGAAATTATTAATCTGAGGATGATTTGACCGTCAGATCAAGGTATAAATGTTAGATACACACAAAAATGAATAGATGAACATGAGATAGGACTAAATTATAACAAGTACCATTGGGATTAAGTACCAAATCATAAATAGAGATCTTAGAGAACGATCCAACGGTTGGATCACCATAGATTCTATTATGATGAAATAAATAGCAAAAATAGTACAGTGATATTGACAGGTACATCTGAGCGTGCTAGCTAAGAGGATTACACGCTTGAATTGGGTGATCTCACATTGAGGTAGGTGACGATATTTAATATTATGTTTTGATTTTAAAAACCTTGCATTATTATAGCATCATGGTTGATTGTGATTCATTTGCACTTGTTTATTTAGTCTGTGATTTTGTGAAACTCAAAGTTTTATGCTATGATCGATATTTGATTTCAATAATGTATTGAATGGGTTTACAAACGATTGTTTTATGAGATTAATATCGTGCATCTTATGTATGATTAGTAATTATCTTTCTTTATTGCACAACTGAAATTGATGAGTTTTTATAAGGATGACGATGGAGGCTAGGTGTGGCTAGTCCTTTGAAAGGCTAACCCCGGGATGAGGGGCGTGCCTGGGGGATTGTGAGGCACAAGTGCTCATGGTTTTATGAGATATGCGATTTTCGTGTTTTGTGATTTATGACGGTGCTCTCACTTGGTAGATGTCATGCTAGGAGGGAGTAGGGCCGGTCACCCACCCTATGAAAATGTGATGTGATAGACACCTGCCCACAGATGACTTTTGGTAGGGATTTGGTAACATTGATAGTCTACACTACCGGTTCGGGCCTTTCCATGGGGATGGACATTAAGTCTCCCGTTATTGTGTCGACGGGGAGCAGTAGTGGTTGAGACCTTAGAGGGGTTGCCACTGCGGCATGACGATCCATATTCTTATTTTGTATGCTTGCATGGTGAGCATGAAGATGTTATTGTATGCTTGAGTGTGATGACACTCAGAGGTTTGACACTAGTACTCATGATCTGTGATGCCAGTATATGGGACACTCATGGGACCCACGTAACTTAGGGTGCCCTGTTGTTATTGCATGCTCATTTATATTAGATCATATTATGTTTTAAATCCATGAGATGCATGTTTAATCGTATATAATGTTTTAAGATTTTATTGGCATTACTCATAATAATTATATTGTTATGGATAATCGATCTACTCATTATATCAGTACTATTATTCGATTTTGTTTCATTGTTATTATATTAAATGTCTATGTACCTATGCAATCAATAGCTTGCTGATGCATTGCTTTGTTTTGCAATGCCTCAGATTTCGAATGCGATAGTAGGAAGGGTAAGGCTGTTGAGAGACCGTGATAGTAGCGAGGATCACTTCGATTAGACTGATAGGCAGCTCGACGTGAGTTATTAGAAGGACTACAATTTGAACTTACTGTATGGACTGTATACTTTTATTATATGGAGTTGATTATGACATTTATACATATTATAGACATTGCTTTAAGCATGATGGAATGTTATGATGGATAGACCCTAGTCTACACTATTATGTTTTGGATATTTATTGTTTTGAAAAAATAAAGGCGCAGATGATTTTGACGTTGAATTTGATATGGGTATTGTTTTAAATTTATTTTTGCATACTTATATTTATCTTTTAATCATAGTCGTAATGTTTTGAAAAAAGGAGATGACAGCTGGAGGTTTTTCAGTAAATATTTTAATAAAATAATTAACAGAATCTTTTATTTTGGGATCCCTACTATTATTATTATTAAAAAAAGTATTATAAAAGCCCGAAGTGTTACAAATGAATAATACAAAAAAATAATTTTTTAAATTTCTATAACTATTATTTTTAAAAAAATTAAAAAATTAACATTAGAATATTAAAAAAGCATGAAAAAAGACATCACATATGTCCTCACAAGCATGGGAAAGCTATATATATCGATGGAAATATGTTTGAACGAATAAAGATAAAAAGCAAATTTTTTTTTTCAATTTTTATAATTATTATTTTCAAAAAATTGAAAAAAATAATATAAAAATAATGAAAACAGGCATCACATGTGTACTCACAAACAAAGGGAAGCTATACATGTGGATAGATATATGTTTCAATAAAAAAAATATAGAAAACATTTTTTCAATATTTTAATTGTTATTTTTGGAAAAAATTTAAAAATAATATTAAAATACAAAAAATCCTCATAAAAGACATCACACATGTACTCATAAGCAAGGGGAGGTTATAAGAAATGCAAAAAAATTTTAAAATTTTAAAATTTGAAACTATTATTTTTGAAAAAGATAAAAAACACAAAAAATCCTAAAAAGAACTTAAATCTATGGAAAATAAACATAAAAATCAAATCAAATGTTTGTTTATATACATAGAATAAGAACCATCGAGATTTATCTAAAAAAGTGAAAAACAAAGAAATTGAAAAAAATGGTACTATGTTTTTATTTTTTCAACAGAAAATAGTGCTTGAAGTGAAGATTCATGAGTCCATACCTTTTTTTTTTTTTTTTCTTAGATCTGTGAAAGATTAAAAAGGAATGGTTGTTTTTACCTTATGAGCTCTTAGGAGAAGAGAATATAGGGTTTTAAAATGAAAAAGGAAAAAAAAAAAAAAAAACAAAGTTATATTTTAAACAGTTGTCAACTGTGCTCGGGAGTCGGAGGCGTGTCTGAACTAAGGCTTCAAGCATGCACCTAGGCTATAGTGTCTTGACTCCCCTACTATTCTTTCCCACCCAGGAGATGAATTTGCACCTTGCACCTAGGCGCGCCTCTAACTACATAGGGAATCACTAATGCTAGTAAGTGGATTACTTGTGCTTAATACATGGATAACTTCATTGTCATGGGTAGAAATCACTAACGCTAGTAAGTGGGTTACTTGTGCTTCTATTCGAAGAGGTTCTTGTTCTAGACCTAAGACTCTTCTCAATCTCATTGAAGAAAATAAAAAGAAAAGAAAAAAGAAAAGAAAAAAGCCACTCCTCTAGATGGGTGTTCTTTTTTTCATCCAGGATATCCATGTCCATTGTGGAACATTTATTTAACATATGATTTAAATAGATTTTAGAACAAGTTACACTGTCAAATAGCAATTAAGATGCCATCTTTTTATGATTTTAGGCTGGATTTTTGGGAGATCTAACCATTCATATTATTCAAATCCCTTAGATTACCTCTACACTAAAATCACTTCTATTTGATGCTTGCATCTTTATGCTTTTTGGTGCTTTGAATCAAAACCATTAAAACAAAGAATGAAACGAAAACAAAAGTTTGTATCATCTAATTGACTTGGTTTCTAATGGCCAAGCTAGAAAAAAATGGCCTAAACAATATGAATGTCTTAAATATGAAAAGATAACAAAAATGTAGTGTCTTAAATTAAGATGCTGCTAGAGTTTGCAAATACCATGACTCAAGAAGTTATACTACCAAATTTCTTAGACTGCAAAGATTGAGCAATGGAATTGGATTGCCATTAACACAAAGATAAGACTGTTACCTGCTTGTGATATTTTTATGTTTCAAAATAAAATCTCTTATGCTTTCCATATTCCACTGTGATTAGGTACATACAACTGTAGCAGAGGTGTATGTTGCAATTGTTTATTGTAAGACCATCATCTTCTTTGCCATTATCTGTGAAACAAAGTATCTTACATTGGGGATCCGGTCAATCTCCTATGATTTAACTTCACCTGAAAGGCAACTCAACATTGGCTATTCACATCTAGTGATCCAAAGTAGCCAGGTGTTCAGCATGAACCCTTGTATTTCAGGTCTATTCTACATTGTTTTACATTGATATTGATCATTTAAGACCATTGCTAAGGGTTGGCTATTGCTTATAATACTTTAAACATGTGTAGCTAACACTCAAATTGTGTAGCTTCAACTGCAAGGGGATGATTATTGGTTCAAGGGTAGTCAAACCTCTAAAAAACTAAAAGACCATATTTTGTAAGGCAAAATTTGTATTTGGAAAAACCAAAGAAAAATTTCTTATGGATTAGATTTCTTAGAATGTGATGTAGGACGGCATGCAAAATGATCTAATATATATGCTGAGATCAGATCAAAATTAACTTAAACAAGAAAACATAAATTAAACTATGACGAACACTTCAACATGCAGAAAATTAGCCTTAATTAGCATGCATAGCCTACAATGAGTTATAGGATTTGCAAACTGCCCCAGATCTTTATCGATTCAGGTAAGATCAAAGTTTCAATTCGTATTGTCCCTCTAATTGACGAATAGTTCTGATTAAGCTTCGGATCTAGGATTTAAGAATTTTGTACAAGATAAGAATTCTAGGTTATTATTGTTGCAAATCACGTAACCACATGCAGCTCAGAAATCTTCCTTTAAAAGATAAGGTAAAAAAAAAGTACTGACTTACAGAATATGATGAAACAAAAGTGATTTTGCCTTGTATCGAAGGCAAATGCATGCCCACAGAAAGGAAGCCAGAACTAGGAATCCACCAAGTCTAACAAAAATTTCATTCATTATTCATAAAAAAACTACTTACACAAAAGAGAAAAGATCCTAAATAGGGGGTATTCAACCTAATCTAGAAAAAAGACAAAATTGCTCCTACTTAAGCCACAACATACTAATAAACCTAATGCCCTTAGTGGTCAATATCCCAAGCAAACTAAACTATAACATAAAAAAAAAGCATGGGATAATGGTCCCCATCAATCTCCCCAACTGAAAAGACTTTCACCCTATCAAAGTAGGAATATGGAACCTCCCAAGTTCATGTGTGCCCAGTGGGGTCTTCAAATGCATATATGTATACTTGGTTCGTTAGTAAAAATCCTCCATATATGTAGTGTCCCAATGTGGGGTCTTCAAATAGAACTTACATATATGGGTCTTTACTCATCTCTTACATGTACATCTTCTTACGGTAGGGACTTTGCTGTAGTACATATGTACGTGTAAGAGGCTTTCTGCTCTTAAGGACTTGACAATATAGGAGCCCTCATCTATTGCCTATGATATGTCTTGATGTCACGTTTAGGGTGGTGATCATCATTATGATCACCTTGTGGTGAAGGCAGGGCTCTTGGTGTAGCAAACTGTCGATAATAATCCAAAAGATCTAGATCTAGGTGCTGAAGCTCATACTCTGTGATCCAGGTACAATCAAAAGCAGGCTTGTCCTTTCACTTGACAAGGAATTTTTAGAAACTTGCTTGTCTAGTGGACACTATTTGATCATCATGTGCTCTACTTGCTCACGAACTTATGGCTAAGGAGGTAAGGGCTACATGGGGCCAAGGGCTCTGGATAGGCTAGCTGGGATCAATGTTGAGGTCAAGGTTAGGGTTAAGACTAGGATCAATGGGTGAATTGGTGGGATGACGAAAAGGAATTAGATCCTCCACATTAAATGTTAAACTAATTCTCCAATCTAGAGGAAGATCTAAGATATAAGTGTTCTCCCCTACCCTCCTCAGTACTTGAAAGGGATTGGCACTGCAAGCTTGTAATTTTTAAGCGACTCCCTATGAAAATTGTTCAATCTCATGCGAACCACGACATGATCACCTGGTAGAAATTCCTTATATCGTCTGTGCAAGTCAGCAGTTGTCCTATTAAGAGAATTATTAAATGCGAACTTAGCAACTGGTAAAACAACGTCCCAACTAATGTGCTCTCCTACTAAGAACCTCAACAAATTTCCTAGGCTCCATTTGTGGATGATAAGCAAAAGGAAATTGAAGCTTAGTGCCCATCATGTGCTATAGTGTCTTCCAAAAATAGCTAACATTTGACATCCCTATCAAACACTATGGACCAAACTCGTGTAACCAGACTACTAACTCAAAAAAAATACTGGCAATCCTAGACGTGTTAGCAGTTCTTAGAGCAAGGAATGAAGTGGGCCATTTTAGAAAAACGGTCTACAATAACAAATATGGGATCATGCTTCCTGATAATCTTGGGTAGTCTTAGCACAAAGTCCATGCTCAAATCTTGCCATGGAGCATGTGGCAAAGGAGTGTACAATCCTATATTTTGTTTGCGTTGCTTTGCCAGTTAACAAGTAAGACATTACCCAATGATATTGACAACATCCCATTGAAGATTAGCCCAATAGAACCTATCAGAGATGGACAATTGTCTTGTCATGATTGAAATGGCCAGCGACCTTGCCCGGTGTGGAGCTCCCAAATGAGAAAATCTCTCAAAGAAGTGCGGAAAAGACATAAACGAAGGCCTCTAAACAAATATCCATCCTACCAGAGGTAGTCCTTAGCACTCTATATCTAACCCTCAGATAATGATGTGTAAATCTCTTCAAAATTAGAGCATGATATATAGTCCTCTCTCAAATGCTCAAACCAGGCGACCTCAACTTGTAAGGTATGTAGTAACGTCACCCTACGACTCAATGCATCTGTAGGTTTGTTCTCGACCCCTACCTTGTGCTTAAGCATAAATGAATATTCCTGCAGAAACTCAACCCATTTGGCATTGCCGGGGATTTAATTTCTTTTGGGAGCCAAGGTATTGTGGGCGCTCATGGTCAAAGAATAAGGCAAATTCATTCGACAATAAGTAATGTCTCCAATGTCATAATGCCTGAACGATTGCATAAAACTCTTTGTCATAAGTGGAGTATTTTTGTTGTGTGTCATTTAATTTCTCATTGAAAATTGCCATAGGGTGACTCTCTTGATTTAGAACTCCTCTTATACCTAAACCAAATGCATCGCCTGCCACTTCAAAAACCTTTGAGAAGTCTGATACGAATCATTGGAACTTCAGTCATCCGCTCTTTGATTTCTTTGAACATTTTGGATGCATCATTCGTCCATTTAAAATCCCCCTTCTTTAATCACTTAGTAATGAGAGCCATAATGGAACTGAACCCACGGATGAAGCGATGATAAAAGGTCCCTAACCCGTGGAAACTGCCGACTTGTGAATATTTTGTGGCTCACTCCACTCCACAATGGACCTCGCCTTCTCTAGGTTAGCAGAGATGCCCTGAGAAGAAACCACAAATCCTAAGAAAATAATCTGTTGGGACGCAAATGAACATTTTTTAAGATTTGCATATAGCTTCTATGTCCTTAGTGTCTCATAGATCTGCCTCAAGTAGATGAGGTGCTGTTCCTGGGTTTGACTATAGATCAAGATGTCGTCAAAGTACATGACCAGGAACTTGCCAATAAACAGCCTCAACACGTGTGTCATAATCCTCATGAATGTACTAGGGACATTCGAAAGCCCAAAAGACATGACCATCCACTCATATAAACCATCCTTCATCTTGAAGGTGGTCTTCCACTCATCCCCTAGACGAATATGGACCTGGTGTTAGCTACTCTTAAGGTCAATATTTGAAAATACCATGTCACCCACAATCATGTCCAGCATATTGTCGAGCCTCAGTATGGGAAATTGATACTTGATCGTAATTTTATTGATATCTCGATTGTCCACACACATCCTCCATGACCCATCTTTCTTTGGTGTGAGCAGTGCTGGAATGACACAAGGACTCAAGCTCTCCCAAATGAAACCTTTCCTTAGTAATTCATCCACCTATTTCTTCAACTCAACATGCTTGATGGGATTTATTCTGTAGTGGGAAAGGTTTGGAAGACTCAATCCGGGGATTAGATCAATATGATGCTGAATATCCCTCGTGGGAGGTAATTTATCAGGAAAAATATCCTGATACTCATGTAGAAGCGGTGCCACCTCGCTTGGTTACACAAGAGTCGGCAAGATGAGGTCTTTTTTGCCACTAGGGCATAGAAGAAAGGCTCATCTCTAATATCCCTTGCAAATGTGGCTGCACTAACAATATGTAGGCCTTTAGCTGTCGCCTTGCCTTCCATAACTATTCTGATATTGCCTTCTTTTCACTTAGGTAGCGCTTTGGGTGGTAGAGGATTGAGTTGAATCCTCTTGTCGTCATGCAAGAAAGGGCACAGAGTAAATCGACCGTAAATAGTAACGTCCATATCATAAAGCCATGGCCTACTCAAAATAATGTGACATGCATCCATAGGTACTACATTACACCATACAATGTCTTTATATATTAAAAATTCAATGAGAACTTGACACTTCTGAGTAACTGGGGGTGATGAAGAAGCATCAACCCACTCAACTCTGTAAGGTCTAGGGTGGGGAAGGGGTGAAAGTCCTAAGCAGGAGATAGCATGGGTGAAAATTATATTCGTGCAGCTCCCACTATCAATGACAACTTTACAATTCTTTTTGCCACTCTTGACATATGTATAAAAAATGTTTGTCCTACACCAATCATCACTACCCTTTGGGTACATGAGAGCACACCTGACTACCGTCACATATGGGGTATGACCCTCCCCATGGGGCCTACAAGTCTCTTGCACCATGGCAACTCTTTGACCATTCTCCTCATGGGCCTCCTCATCATTGGCCTCACCAATGGGTTCATAAATCTCTTTAGGCGATCCTTCATGCCCATTGTCCACATCCTTGCAACATGTCCAAATCCTTGACATCGATATCACTTAGTGTTGCTGTTTACCCTTGAACTCTCTCATGACACAACCTTCCCTTTATTGACATTAGACGCCGCAGTCGCTTGAGTTCTGGGTTGTTGATTCCTAAATGTACATTTAGTCCCTAATTCATATTGCTTATCAGGTTGTGGGTTGAGATACTGCTTTAAAGCATGATCTAAGGAATTTATATCATGGGAAATGAGTTCTTTTTGAAGCTTAGGGCAAAGGCCTATCCTAAACCTAGACAAGGTTATAGAGAGATCCTCCCTTATATTGCACCTCATCATAAACTCATCGAATCGAGCAATGTATTTAGTGATAGACAAACCTCCGTAGCATAAGTTCTACCAATGATCTACCAACATAGAATAATAGGATAAGGGAACAAATTTCACTGTCAGCCTGTCTTTCATGTTCTCCCAAGTGAAAATGGTGGACACATGGCTGTAGCTCATTGACGTTCCAAATTAGTCCAATAAAGCCTTGACCAATTAGTTTAATCTTAGCAAACTAGACTCGCTACTCTTCGGACATTATACCAGTCAAAGTAATGATCAATGTCTAAAAGCCAATCAAGAAATTGCTTTGGATTTAGTTTGCCATCATAAGTAGGGCCCTCAAGCTTGACAGATTTTAGGGCCCAATTTTCCATGATATGTTGCTCATAATCACGATGATGGTGATTACTGCATTCTTTGTGGTTACCTCGCTCCTGTATGGCTAGTCTAGCATGCGCATTACCTATTGAGAGGTTTGGGTTGTGACTCTAAGGCCTCAATGTAGGAACCTTGATCACCTAATCGTGCTATCAGTTCAACAAGCTAGCCGATTACACAATCATTCAACTCATTGTTAAGTGTTCAATTTTGGTCAAAATACCCCTAATTTAGCGTTCAATTAGATCATCTAACCGTTCAATTTTGCAAAACTTAGCTTGATTTTGAATTTAAATCCAATTGACCATCCAAACTGTAATTTGTCAAAATCTGCGGTCAGATGATCATTAGAGTTCATTAGATGACTAATGTACGGTTCAGATGATTCTAATTTAGTCTTTTCTTTTGCAGATCAACCAAAGGACGCACGGATGGCTATGATTAAAAGATAACGGTGCAAATAATCTTAAAGGGCAATGGATGAACCAGATCACCCATGAAGAGGGATGTGATAGTTTCCTAGAAGATAATGGAGCTAAATTTGGAATCATGGACAAAAAGGAAACCCCTTCCCCACTTTTCCTTTCTTTTCTTTTTCCTTCTTTCCTCCCTTTTCTTTTTTCCTCCCTTTTCTTTTTCCTTTTTTCCTCCCTTTTCTTTTTCCTTCTTTCCTTTCTTTTCTTTTTCCTTCTTTCCTTTTTTTTTTTTCCTTCCTCATTTCTTCTCTTTCCTTTCTTTCTCTCCCACGTTCTACCCTTCCTCTTGCTCTCTCTCCTCTTCCACCATCTCTCCTTATCTCTCTCTCGGAAACCCATATTGTTCTCCCTCACCTATGCTTTCCTCTCTTCCTCTTTCTCTCTTCTCATCCCAAGTTCATTCTCTTTTTTCTTCCTCTCCCTCTCCCTCTTCTTATAATTGCATCTTTCTTCCTTCCCAAAGGGAGGTTTTTCCTCTTGGGAGGGGCTGGATGGATCATCTCTCTTCTCCTCTTATCCTTCTATCCCACGTTCCCCTTCTCCTTAACTCTCCCTCTTTCTTTTCCTAGCCGGCCTCCTCCTCCACTTTCCTCTCGTTTCTCGTTTTCTTCCTTTCTTGCATCTCTCTTTCCCGTTTTCTTTTCTACCCCCCCATATGTCTCTCTCCCTTTGTTTACCTCCTCCTCCTCTTCCATCATTGCATCGTCCCAACTTCCCCATCACCGGTTTTTGCTTCCACCGCACCCATCTCCCTCTTCATTCCAGCACACCCGGCACCGCAGATTCACCTTCTCTAGGCTAGCGACCCCTTTGCTCTGTTGCGTGATCTGCATGCACCCTCTTCCATTTCTCCTCTGTCCAAACTATAGCAGTGCCCTGCTTCTCTCCATCGTCAACCTCCTTCTCCATTTCATTCTCTCCTCTCTAATTTTCCCTCTTCCTCTTCGGTTGGACCAGCCGGCCATAGGTGCGTGACACATCATAGGCCTGGCATCATCCCCCTCTCCTTAGCTCCTCTTCCTAGCCGCACCAGGTCATCGTCGACCTAGATCACCAATTCCGATAAGGCCTGGAGCACCTGGAAGAGCTTAACCTACGTTCCCCAGCACTCCACCAAACAACACCCCTGACATTGAGATCTCATTCTCTATGCGTCGTCTGCTCCTTTCCAGCACCACCAGGCAGGCACAACTCCACCGGCCTCTGCATCACCGCACCTCCTCCTTCTCTAATTTCCCCTGATTTCCCTTCTTCTCCGGCAAATCCACCTCACCCGCGTCGATCTTTGGCCGGCTCAGGGGGAGAAAACCCAAATTGGGTTTCCTCCCGCGATCCTCTCTCTCTCTCCTTCCATTCTCTCCTTCTTCTTCCCTTCTCTCTCCTTCCTCTTATCTTCTTCTTTCCTCTTCCTCCTCAAACCCCACATTTGCCTGGTTTTCGATTAAAACCAGAACCCTAGAAATTACGTATCTACCCCTGGCAGATCTCAGGAATTCCAAATGTGTCCCTTGGCAGATCTGAGAAATACCAACTGTGTCCCCAGAAGAAGAGTTGTCCTTTTTCAGGAATACCGTCTGTGTCCCCAGTTTAATTCTAACTGAGTCCTTGATTTAATTTCAACTGTGTCCCTGTGCTATTCTGGTTTTACCTTATCTTCATTCTGACTATTTAGGGATAGTGCAATCCAGGGGCAGTGCAATCCAAGGACAAGCTTATCTATGATGCCTTTTAGTTTTATTTTCTGTTGTCTTTTGAATAAATAATTGTGCAAATTGCAGAAATTGAATAAAGTTGGATTTTAGTTTATTCTTAGTTTATTTTTAGTATAGTCTTTATTTTTATTCTTTTATTAATTGAATTTTATTCAAACTCCATCATTTTAAATCAAGTCCTCGTGGGATCGACCCGTACTTGCATAAGCTACACTACAATAGCCCGTGCACTTGCGGTTAAACAAACAACACTCATCCAACTAGGCTTAAATTTCCTAAGGATTTTGCTGAGTTGTGAATCCATTGGCCAATAGGACTGACCATTACAGGTGGACATATACTAGGACGCCTTGACACTTGATAACTAAACAACTACGACTCAATGGTAAGTACCTAAACCTATATACAATGCTCTAAATCTAAATGAAATGAGCACACAAGACCTCTAGTAAACACAACAACCTATAATGTGCTTCACAAAGTTTGTTGCTCATTGAGGGTGCTAGGGTTGGCGCGCCCTTGTTGAGGGTGGAGCCCCCAAAATGTAATTTTTTTTTTAATGTTGTGTGATGTGTACGAAACACAAAAAATTCTAATGCAAATCCATTGGGGGGGGAGACGGGTTTACAAATGCAAACTAATGCAAACCCAGGGGGGTAGGGGAGGAGGGGTTTACAAATGCAAACTAATGCAAATTCGTTGGGGGATACGAATGAAAACTAATACAGATCCTAATTAACCTATCTCTGATACCAAATTTGATGTAGGACGATTTTCAAAATGACCTAATATACATGCTGAGATCAAATCAGAATTAACTTAAATAAGAAAACACAAATCACACTACGACGAACACTTCAAGATGTAAAAAATCAATCTTAAATAGCATGCATAGCCTACAATGAGTTATAGGATCTATAGATTGCCCCAGATCTGTGCCGATTAAGGTAAGATCGAAGTTTAAATCTAGATCATCCCTTTAATTGATGAACGATACTGATTAAGCTTCGGATATAGGATGTAGGAATTTTTTGCAGGATTAGAATTCTAGGTTATTACTCTTGCAAATCACGTAATGTAATATCCTTAATTTTTAGTACAAATTAAGAAATTACTAAATAAATCAAATTAAAAATTTAGAGATAAAATTTTTTCCTAAAAACTTAAGAATTTGAAAGTGCTCGTCGATATGAGTCCAACGCCACAAAGAACGCAGAAAACGGAGCTCAAATGAGGGAGTTAGGAGCCGTTGAAGTTGTAAGGGCATTTTGGTCATTTGACAGAGACGTATTACACAGGGGTCCAAATTGATAATGACACTCTTGTCTTCCACACATCTCTACCAGTTCCGGCGAAATCGCCAGAGAGACATGGAAAGAGGTGTGAGGGGAAGAGTTTCTCTTCCCATAAGACTCTAAACCCTATATCTACCCTTCCCTAGGAGCCAAAACGCTCCACTTTGAGCGTTCACTGAGCTTCACGCGGTGACCCTAGCTCTGAAAAATTTGGATTTTTCCAGTGAGTGGAACCCTGGCAACGACGAACAAACCCAGCCAGACGCAAGGTAAGCCTTAAACCCTAATTTTAGTATTTATTAAATAGGTAAAAATAATTAAAAACACATTTAATAATAAGGAAAATCAGATTTTCCTGGGAACTTTGTGCACGCTATTGTTAGAGCGTGATTTCAAATGAAACCACGTCCGTTTGAAAATCGCATTATCCAACTAGTGCACAAGAGACCCAAGATCAAACCCTTTAAATTTGGGAGAGATCCAACGGTGGATTTCCTCTAAAAAACGCAAAAACCAGTACATAGGGATGTTTTTAGGAACTTGGAAAAAATCATTTAAAAACCATGGTTTTTGGAAAAATCAGTGCAAAAGGAGGGTATAAATGGATTCTAGAGGAAATTCAGAGAAAAAAAGTGCAAAAATTGAGCAAAACGGAGCTTTGTAACTCCGCCGGAGACAATTAGAATTCGGTCGTCTTCTCCGGCATCGGCAATGGCGTCGGCGCCCTGGCGCGGACGCCGGGACGCACACTGTAACACCCAGCAGACGACGTCGAACGACGCTAGCATCACACAAGTGCGCGTGGCGTACATGCGTGCTGGAGCTCTTGCGCGGGCGGTCTTGGAGAGTCGGGATGCACGGCATCCTAGCGACCGTGACTCACGCAGCGGTGTGTCACGGTAGCGAGGACGCACTCTGCGCATCCCTGTGTTGCGTTTTGAGATCGGGCGTCTTTGTGAAGTCGGTATAGACCACCTTATGGTGGTCGGGCAGGCCCATTTTGAGTATATTTTCACAAAAACTTGATTTTTGGGAGCTAGAAGGGTCCAAATCACGATCCGAAAGGGGCGTTGTGACCGTATTGACGACGCGGACCTAGTTTTAACTTAAAAACTTATAAATGACCACTTTTTATTTAGAAATTTTTTAAACTAGTGGTGTGACATGTACAAGTGCACTTGCATATACCAGTTAAAGAGAGTTATTAGCAAGCTAGTGGTCTCACATTGAGGTAGGTGACGACAATTAATGCTTTGTCTTGATTTTTAAACCATGTTTAAACATAGCATGATGTGTGATTGTGTTTTAAATTGTAATTATCATTCATCGTGGACTTCATGCGACTTTGAGTACATTATGATTATTCCAAATTGAAATCTTTTATTGAATAAACTTATTTCAAATATTTTTATAAGCATGATGTTAATTAGTTATGCTTAAATAGAGACTTATTTCTTATTATATATAGGAAATGCATGGAATTACATGAAAATAAGAATAGAAGCTTATTAGCTGGTCCTTTTATAGGCTAACCCCAGGATGAGGGGCATGTCTTGGGGAATTCGAGCTATGAGTACTCTTGAGTTTTAGCATATACATATGATTTTGGTGTTTTATATTTGATGACGGGTGCTCTCGCTCAGTGGGCTTCATGCTAGGAGGGATAGGGTCGGCTACCCACCCTCCTAGATTATGATGTGATGATTTTGTGATATGATAGACACCTGCCCATAGATGACATTCGGTAGGGGTTTGGTAACATGGATAGTCCACACTACTGATCTGAGCTTTTCCATGGGGACAGACGCTAAGTCTCCCGTTATGGTGTCGACGGAGAGCGGCGATGGTTGATACCCATGGAGGGTTGCCACTCCGGCATGATGACCCATATTCTTATTATGTGTGCATGTGTGATGAGCATGGTTATGGATGGTATGCTTGGGTGTGATGACACTCAGAGGTTAGTTATGAGTACTCATGATCAGTGATGTTAGTGCAGTGTTGTGGGATCCATTACCTTAGGGTACCCTTATTCTTATTGTATGCTCATTTACTTTGATTCAGGTCATGTTTTAACTCCTTGAAATGCATGTTTTAGCATATGGAATATATTGGCATTTATTTAAACAGGACTTATGATACTGCTATTTTCATAAATGATAGACTTTTCATCAATACTGTTAATTATTTATTTCATTTATTACATTAATTGTTTATGTACCTACACAAGCGATAGCTTGCTGAGGCATTGCTTTGTTTTGCAATGCTTTAGACCTAAGCGCGATATCTGGAAAGGCAAAGTTGTTGAGAAACCGTGAGAGCTACTGAAGACTACTTTTTCCTATAGTTTTAGACAGTGATGTGAGTCATTAAACAGGATTATGATTTGGATTTAATTATGGACTGTATACTTTATATTTTGGATTTGATTGAGATGTTTGGACATATGTTGGACATTTATATGGGATGTTATGATGGATAGACCCTGGACCATATTATTATTGTGTTTTGGACATTTATGTGATTTTAAATAAAGGCGCCGATTTATTTGACGTTGATTTATACGCATATTGCTTTAAATCTAATTATGTTTTAAATTTTATGTATGCCATTTTGAGAAAGGAAAAATAATACCCGGAGCTTTTAAGATATGTTTTAGTAAAAGGATAATTAAAACTTTTCTCATGGGATCCCAAATGCTCTTATTTAAAATGCCATTATTATTATCATTATATAAAAAAAAATGTCTTAAAAATCTGGGGTGTTACACGTAACCACACACAACTCGGAAATCATCCTTTAAAAGACAAGGTAAAAAAGGACTGATTTACAGAATAGGATGAAATAAAAGTGATTCGGCCTTGTACTGAATGCTGCTTCACACCCATGGGAAGGAAGCTAGAATAAGGAATCCACCAAGTCTACCGAAAATTTCATTCATTATTCATTAAAAACTACTTACACAAAAGATAAAAGATCTTAAGTAGGGGACATCCAACCCTAATTTAGAAAAAAGATGAAATTGCCCCTAAAGTCTCAACACACTAATAAACCTAATACCTTTAGTGGTAAATATTCCAAGCAAATTAAATTATAATATAAAAGAAAAAAAAAGTGGGATGATGGTCCCTATCAGAATGTCTTATGCTTAATTTTTTTATTATAGAGTTGCAGAGCTATCTCATATTCATGCACCCAAGGTTGCCAAACCAAGTGTTAATTCTTCCTCGGGGGACAATGTAATGTCTCCTAGATAGTGGGTCTTTAAAAAGATAATCATGTTGGGACAAGTGGGAATCAAATGGAGCAATTTGTGGTTGAATAATGGTCACAGGTAATGTAGAAGGACTTCTTTAAAAGATTTTTTGTATCATCATCATCGTTATCATCATCAAGGCCTTATCCTAATGAAGGTCAGTTACAAGAATCTTGTTGCTCTATTTTCCCTCATTAAGTATTATGGCTTTATTTAGTTCAAAAGTTTTTAAATATTTTCTCACCACTTCTATCCATGTCCTTTTAAGCCCTTCTCTTGCTCTTTTAGAGCCTTTGACTTGGATCGACTTACTCCTTCTAACTAGTGCTGTTTTCAGTCTTTGTTGGACGTGTTTAAACCATTTGAGTCTACCCTCTCTCATCTTGTTACATACTGGTGCTAATTCTAAGTTTGTTATAATGTTTTCATTTCTAATTCTATTCTTTCTTGTCTTGCCACTCATCCATCTTAACATCCTCCTTTTGGTTGTGCTCATCCTATGTACTTGTTGTTCTTTAAATGCCCAACACTCAAATCTATAGAGCATTATGGCTGGACTTACAGCCATCCTCTAGAATTTTCCTTTTAGTTTGAGTGGCAACTGTTGATCGCATAAAACTCTAATGGCGCATATTAGATTCTTTAAGTACATCCCTTTCAATCTCTTCGCTCTAATGAATTATCAATCCCAAGTATTGAAAGTGGTCTTTTGAAGAATTTCTTTGTTATCAATCTTTTCCTATGCTTTAGTCTCACTCATTTCCCTTATTGAATTTGCATTCCACATAATCTGTCTTAGTTCGGCTAGTTTTAAATCCTTTAGACTCTATAGTATCTCTCAACTATACTAACTTTGTGTTTATGCTGTCCCATGTCTTATCAATCAAAACTATATTATTTGCAAATAACATGTACTATGAAATCTCCTCGTACAAATGTTTTGTTAACTCATCATAACCAAACGTGAAAAAGTACGAGCTTAATGCAGATCCTTGGTACAATCTTTTAATGATAGAGAGATCATCATTCTCTCTACTAGTGGTCTTAACATTTGTTACCACTCGGTCATACACATACTTAATTATGTTTATATACTCCTATGAAACCCCTTTCTTGCCCAACACCCACCATATTGACTCTCTATGGATTTTATCATAAGCTTTTCTTAAGTCAATAAAGACTATGTGGAGGTCCTTCCTCCTCTTTCTATACTTGTCTAGGTAAGAAAATAGATTTCATGGTAGACCTCCCAGGCATGAAACCAAATTGGTTTTTACATACACTTGCCTCGTGTTGTAACCTCTTCTCAAGCACTCTTTTCTAAAGTTTTGTACTATGGCTCATAAGTTTGATCTCAAGACAACTACTGCAACTCTGTATATATACTTTATTCTTATAAATTAGTACGATAGAGCTTTTCTACCATTCATCTGCCATTTTATTTGATTTTACAATCTTTTTAAACAACTTTGTCAGCCAAACTACTCAAGTGTTTCCCATATACTTTCAAACATCTATTAGTATACCATCGTGCCTCAGGGCCTTTCTTGATTTCATTTTTTTCAAGGCCTCTTTCCCTTCATGTATCCTAATCCTACATTCGTATCTATATAGGCAAACATTATTTGGTTTTACAGTTCTTTCAATCTCTATATTCTTAGGATAATCGTTATTTAGCAAATTTTGGAAGTAACTTTCCTACCTTTGATCAATCTTGTCATCTTTGACGAATATCCTTTAGTCATCACTTTTAATGCATATAACGTGGTTTAAGTCCTTACCCATTTGTTCTCTTATCTTTGCAAGTTTAAACACATCTTTCTCACATTCTCTTAACCCTAGAATATTATAGAGATCATTATATGCCTTGAGTTTAACCTCACTGCTATATTAGCAACCTTTTTAACATTGTTATATTGCTCAAAGTTTTGTTTGTTTGTTTCTTTTTATTTATTTTATTTTATTTTTATAGTCCTCTACTATGTTTTAAAACACACATGTTTTTCTTTAATAACTTTTTGCACTTTTTCACTCCACCACCAAGTTTCCTTTACTGATTGACTTTTACCTTTACATACTCTTAGAACATCTTTTGGCATTATTTTAATGGACTTGGCCATATTAGTTCACATGGTGTTTACTTATGTTTCATTGTTCCACTTTTCTTCTACCACCAATTGGTCTGTGAATGATATTATTTTCTCTCTTTTTAAGTTCTATTACTTAGTTCTTGGACACCTAATAAGTTCATTTTCATATTTTTAATTCTTAATGTTAATATCCATAAATATTAACATATATTGTGTGGTTAAAACAGTTTTACGGTATTTCTAAGTAGAAAAAAGTTTATTTGGCTTTTATGTAATCCACTTTTAAAGGTTAGTAAGTTTTCTTTCGATATTCCTCATTCATTCATTTTCTCTTTACCTGTGGATGTCTTATAAGTAAAAAGCATGTGGATTGGAATCTTTCTAAAAAGTAGTGCTCTGAAACAAACATTTTAGAAATGTTAATAAACAAAGGTCTATATTTTAGATGTAGAATAAACTATTTGATATGCATTTTGATACATTAGACATCCATGAGTGGAGCAAGTAGATGAACAAGTTGGATCATGCAAAGGTTGGCTACAGAAAATTGTGGTTGCTGAACACACTCCCTCTACAATGAGTTTGGCATTCTTTAACTCTAAATACATTTTCTTTGTGACAACTATAACAATCAAAGTTTGAGCCTAAATGAGAAAGCGTCCCTATAGGCGCACATGCTCTCAGCATGAGAAGAAGTCTACGTCCTTTGTAGATGATATTTTTTTAGTAGATCTAAGCCTTTCAACATGTTCTCTATATAAAAAAATGGCAAATAGTTAGAAATTAATGCATTTGAATGATCCTAACTACTTAGTTTGGCCTTTGAAGAATTAATAAAAATGGATGGTTGCTAAGCCATGCATCATGTTCTCAGCAAAAATAAAAATAAATGGATAGTTACTATTTGAATATATGGGCTAAAAGCATCCAATGAACATGAAATTTGATCTATAACCTGTCTAACCCATTTTAAATATGATGAATTGCTTAAATCTACACAACAAAATTCTAACCGAACATAAAACGTGTTGACTTCTCAATTTCAAGAGCATGTAAGCCCATCAGGACTCATGTAAGAAATGTATGCTTACTTAAGACCATTGAACTTGCCCAGCGACTCAAATGGATTTGATGTAAGGGCTTTTAAGAAAAAGTCCATCAAGCAAATGATTGAACCTTTTTCTTTTTTTTTTTCTGGTGGGGTTGGAGGGGTGGAGCCAGAATTCTATATAAAGCTTCATGAATCAAGGACCGAGGATTATCTGATCAAGGTAAATCTTTCCAAATGGAATGAGTATCTAGTTACTGTAAGGAAAGCTCATTGATCGTGTCCATGTGACCTATTTGGGTACCAAAACATGTTCATTGGAGAAAAGCCCAAAAACTGAACACAAGAATCACCTAATTGGACCATTTTGGTATAGAAGAGGATGGTAATACTTTGTCTAACTGTTCACATTCAATGACCTAACCTCATTCAGTGCTCGGGGTTTGGATGAAAGAATTGTTCGATTCGTGTTTTTCTTCGGCTACTAGATAATTTGGAGGTGCATCACTATGAGGTCCTGCGGTCCTCCTGTGCTACGAGTCTAACGGGAGCATTCTGGTTGAGTAGGGCTGTCAATGGATGCGGACTAAGTGTTAATCTAACCAAACCGAAAATTATTTAAAAATGCTCTTTTAAATATCTGAAAAAACTGGCCGGAATATGATTTTAAGCTTTGGATATCCAAACCAATAAATATATAAAAAAAAATTGTGTATATTTTATAGTTAGAATAAAATGCGCTTTCATTATATGTTAAATTTTCTTAAAGTTAGGTAAAGCAAAAAGATCATTCATTTATTTTTAATGTTTCATATTTTTCTAAGTTGGTCCTTAACTTTCATTCAATTTTTATCTTTAGGAAATGTAATCCTTTTTTCTCATCCTTTTCTCCCTTTCTCTATTTTTGTTTCTTGATTTCTTTCCTTTTCCACTTGTGACATAATAATATTAATTTATATCTCCAAAATTTTAATTATTAACAGACAAATAATTTATTATTTTGAACATTGTATGTATAATTTGGTTTTGAATATTGAGAATAAGATATAAATTAATATTCTAACCGAAAGTGAAACCATAGGATTCTAATGCTTGGGTAACATAAAATCCAATCTAACCGTACCGATTAACAGCCTCATGTTGAGTTACGATTGAAGCATGTGAGGAGGTCCCACTAAATGTAAATTTGCTTCTCGCTACCTTTGATGATCAATGCAATCCGTTATTCTGTTCCGAGGTTTAATACGACACGCTTGCTTGAGTCTTTTCCTCCTTGCTCTGTAACCGTCCATTAGTAGGAAAGGTGAAGATCCAATGGCTGTCATCGGCCGATAGTTGCGAGTTTGTTGAGCTTTGGGCCCTGGCACCGAAGCGTTGTCTACGGGAAGAGCGTGAAAGATGGTCGCGTGCCTTGACTCTCTTAGACCAAATCTCTTTCCGAAATTAAAAATGTAATAAATAAAAATAAAAATAATTAAATAAAACAAGAAAAATATCACGGGATTTTTAACATCTCTCCATGTCATATTCATGATCTTGTCTATTTCTCCCGATAATCTGCTACATTGGAACTGAATTGGAGGTCCTTGCATCAGTGTATGTTCGGTAAACGTAAAGGTGGGACCTTTAATCAGTTTCCCATAAGAGGGTCCCATCATCTACTAAGCCACATTTCGTAGTGATCGCAGCCGTTCATTTTGTTACCACCACCCAATTGTTACCCCAAGTTGGTGCATGCAGTTCCGAACTCCCTTAAAACACTCATCCGGCGCACGTTAGCTACAAAATAAAATAATGGCGGGAAAATCTAAACAGCGAGAAATTCCCCAGAAGAAAGAAGTTCAGCCCATCCGCACTGTACAATCACGGGCGCAACTCTAGGGCTCACCCGATTCCGCCACGTGTACCCAAATTGTTTACATTACGAAGATCAAGGCGCCGATTGCCTTTTTAAAACCCGCCATTTTCGGCGGAAACTGAAAAAGAAACGAAAGAAGGCACTTGGCGAGCCCAAAACGAAGTCTCCCATACCATCGTGGAGAGATGTCGAATTGCCGGGAAAACCCACCGGAAGTTGGGATCCAGATGCCGGAGACGAAGATTGCGGCAGATTCTGTCACGATGAGTGGGCCCCTAGTGCCGGTGAGCGGCGGTGCGGATCACCGGAAGTTCCGTCTGAAAGCTGATGCCGCGCATACACTTGTTAGGCTTGCGTGTCTATTTTCTTCTCTCACCGCGATGTCTTTCATGGTTACCGCCAAGCAGAAGGCGACGGTGACTGTGTATGGATTCAGCTTTCCTGTGTCTTCCAAATGGTCCTATGCGGAGTCTTTCGAGTAAGATTTTGCACTTCATTAGCTCTTCCCCTTGCCTCCTTATTCTTTGATCGATTGAATATTGCTGAAATTCGCCCTTATTCATGTTTTGCAGTTTGAATTTCAAATTTGCTCTGTATATGAATTTGATTTGTGTTTATAAAAAGCGCTCTGAATTCATTCTGTTGGTGAAAAGTACTAACTTTCACTTCAAATGGACGGAAAATATTCTGTTTGTCCCTGCCCTTGTGAAATCCTCTATCGAATATGGGTCCCTGATGAGATGGACTTGGCAGTTGTGGGCCACTCTTTTTCTCCATCCTGTACGAGGTTGCCCGTGCCTCTGGGCTAGGGTGGCTTGGGTCACTTCACTTTGGGCCCACAAACTGCTTTCGTCCGTGCAACAGATTCATTACGGACCGTTGATTTGGGAACTATGAAAGCAAGCCACATAATCCTAGTCCTGGTTACACAGCTACAGACGAATTTTGACGGATCCAGTCACCAGAATTGGCTCATCAGCTTGGTGGGCTCAAGTGCTGCAGAAAAAGGCGGAACTTAACATCTATTTGTCGGGTAAAAAATGATAGATGCACCACTTTTCTCTCTCTAGGTTTCTCTATAAAAAGGTGTACCCGGTGAGAAGGAAGGTAGGGGATATATCAGCGACGCTAGGAAGACTCGTGACTGGGCCCACGGAATCCAAAATCACATCATGATGTCAAAGCTGGCCCGTCAATCACATTCCCGGGTAGTGTCTAGGAGTCATTTCATAAGGAAAATTATCGCTTCTGTTGATAATGACACACCTTACTTCTTTAAGCGGGTCCGATGGTTCAAAGATGGGCCTCTTCCTGGACTTTGTTGAACTTTACCCTTTTCCGGCAGCTATCTGATGGGAATATCGGCCGCTGTAGCCGCTCATTCGCTTCTGCAGCTGCTCCTGAACATAACCAAGCTGTTGAAGAAGTTGCCGGTGATTCCTTCTCGGAGTCACGCCTGGTTAATATTTTCCGGCGATCAGGTACGAGGGCTTTCTTTCCCCGTTTAAGCAAGTGTGAGAAATTTCGATTGGAACTTTGCCCGCTGTAAATCCATGTTAGTTAGGAACAAGTCAAATATTGGTGATTGTGGATGTTCTCTTCGAAAGGAGCTTTTCCAGTGAGTGGAGTCACTGCTCAAGGAATATTTGGATACTTGATCGCATTACCAAGAGAATAGTTGAACCATGGGTTTGTAGGTTGGAGAAAGCGTCAACTTACCCATTTTTTCAAGTTGATAACTGGGTTTACTTTCCAGTTTACCAGCTGTACAGCACCATCTCTTGGGAAGATTTTCGAGAATACCTTAGCTGCATGGATTAGATTGGAATTCGGACCCATTTATATTTTTTGCTAGAGATAAGAAGGATAGTTTCAACAGCAGATACATGGTTTACAACATTCGGTTGTGGCAAAATACACAGTCTTTTTGCTCTTTATTTTTTTAAATGCTTTTCATTTACCTTTTTCTACAAAGTAAGATACTGATGTTTCTTGCCAGATTTAGCTTGACTTCTTTAGGTTGGATTTTGTGCAAACGAGAAAGGTTTCTGTTACTGGTAGCATTAAGCTGTATTTTGATAGGGCGCTTGTCCAGAACAACTTAAAAAAGAGGGCAATTTGCATCATGTGAAGTATCTGATTTGAGGCTGTCTGTAGAATATGGTCACCAATGTCAGTAGTAATTCGATTGACACGATGTCTGTCAGCCTCTACAGAGACAGCCTGCCAGTTAGCAGCAATCCAACGAGCATTGGCCATAAGTTGAAGGTTCATGCCTATGCACTTTCTCGATTGGATCATGGCGGGTAATATGGTTGCTCCATAGGTTTCACTTTTAGTAGGTAGTAGTTCCCAATCTTGGTTATCCTAATCGATTGGTATTTCCTTCTTAGTCTGCCAGGATATAACTGAGACAACCTTGAGGAAAGACAGAAAGTATTCCTTTTTCCAAATAGTTTTTGCTTGGAGATCACTTATCCTCAAGTTAAAACAAAGACTAAGACCAAACCAACCTCCTGCATATAATTGTTATAGGCTGTTTAAAATTCCATCCATGTTCCCTGTACCATAATTCCAGCCACAAGCAACCGAAGATTGCCATTAAATATAAAACCAACTTAATTAGCTAAAATTAGGCTAGTCTAGTCTAGTACACTAGACTATAATTTCTGTTTGAGGTACTTATCAGTTTCTGTCGTTCCAATTGCATTTTGCATCCAATTTGTCAGTAACAATAGAGTTGCCATCGTGTGACCTAGAGGTCACAGGTTCGAGGCATGGAAACAGCCTCTTACAAAATACAAGGTAAGGCTGCGTACTTGACTCTTGTGGTCCACTACTTCCTGGACCCTGCATATGCGGGACCTTAATGCACCGGGCTGCTGTTTATCCAGTTTGTCAGCAATATACAACCTGCGGAGGTATTATAGGTTGCAGTATCACACAAATAGAAAGGGAGCCTTGGCGCAACGGTAAAAGTTGTTGTCATGTGACCTTGAGGTCACGGGTTCAAGGCATGGAATCAGCCTCTTGCAAAATGCAAGGTAAGGCTGCCTACTATAGGCCTTTGTGGTCACCCATTCTCCAGACCTCGCATAGGCGGGAGCTTCGTGCACCGGGACTGCCCTTTTTTAGTATCACATAAATGAAGTATAAAATATAAATGAACCACACAGCCTAACTGTGCCTAGGGGGCTGTTTCATATGGGGATGATTAAATTATTCAGCGACTGAGCTTATTCCCTGTTATTAGCAGCCACGTCGGCAGGGATAGAGTTACTTAGAGATATTACTTCGCTAAAACCTTAGTCTGGTAGTTCTTAAATAACTTCATCTTTATCTTATGCTGCAGAATGCTGGGGTTAAAATCACTATCCAAGGATTTTTATCTCTGTGCCAACAGCGTCTATTGATTTGCCAGGATAGTTCACTTGTGTTATGTCCTTGCGCTGCTCATGTTAAAACTCATGCCATAGACCTTCATCCTTAACACCCTTGCGTGAAGTAGTTGCAGGAAATTAGCTATCTCTGCTTTAGCTTCAAATCACCAATGGAATCTCGATTAGTAGTGATAAGATTCACCATTAGGCTTTACTACTGGGTTTTCACACTGGTTATTCCTGTTAAGTGCAAACGATGCGACCAGACTGCTCTAAGAAACAGATGTAGAAAATATATGGGACAGCCATGATACTTGGTCTTCTCTGTTCATTGTGGATTTAGGATTGGTCATTTCCCTTCTTTCACAGGCCTTTGCCTATGCAATGATGAGTGCGGGTTCAGCTGCAGCTGGAGTAACCAACCTCAACCGTACAGGAATCAGGCACTCAGCTCTTCCAGACTTCTGTAAGCCATTGCACTTCTTCTGTGACCGAGCAGCAGTCTCAATTGCCTTAGCTTTTTTCAGTTGCTTCTTGCTTGCTAGCTCTGCTGTTCTCGACGTGATTTGGCTTTCTAAATACTGAAATTTGTTACCTATACACGTGCGTCACTTTGATGTGCATGCTATGTAGAAATCTTTGAGTTCTTGAAATGTATAAGTTTGAATCTGGTTTGATTGCATATGACCCTCTCTCTCTAAATGAATCCTCTTGTTCAACAAAGAAAAAAGAAAGTGCACTTTGATTGGAATTATTATGTCGCTTAATACCAATTGGCACATTAAAAAAATGGTTTGACGTGACCCAATGTGAGCGGTGGCTCCATCAGGGATGAGTCTTAATGACTACTGAGGTGGTCCTCATACGAAAGGCATTTACCATTTGAGACATAAATTTTGCTAGAGGAACCAAGCAGCAATGCAGCATGCCAACTAAAACTATCAGAAAATATGTACTAAAGCCAACGAATGGAAAGCAGGGCTGTCAAAACACAGAATTTTCTCACATTTATAGGACATATTTCTAAAATGGTGTTAGTGGTTCTTGAGATGAAATGAGCTGATCTAGCTTGAGATGACCAAATTTAACATGATATGAAGTGAGATGAATGAAAATTCAACTTAAATTGTTAGTTATAATGAGATGGTTTTCATTGCAACTCATTTGAAGCACTACAAGCAGTGAAATGAGGACAGATAATTTCATTTCATCTTAGCTCAAGTACCATTAACAGTGATATGGTTTATATCATTGTATATCATGTTAGATCATCCCATCTTAAGTACCATTAAGACATTGTAAGGTAAAAGGATTCTGTCTCCTTAAAAATTTCGCGATGACTCTTTACTCATTAAGAAATGTTTATTGAAAGGTTGTTGCACATGATATGCCACAAAATCATAAGCAAAAAATGGGAATCGGGTAAATGTTACGACATATGGATCCATATGTAAACATGGTATCTATTTATATATGCTCCAATGACCCCTTCTCATAATGAGAAGGTATATAACCTTATTTTGGCCTGGTCTGATGACTCACTATTTTGATGAATCATTTCTTCGGACAGAAGAAGATTCTGTAAACACTTATGTTGGCCTCCCAAAAGATAACAGAGGTGTGCAAAGGTTTTCTCGGGCTGGATGGAGATTGGCCCTTGAGTGCAAAGGTAGAAGGGAGCTTGACTGCAAGACCACGCATTTTGGGGAGAACCAACTAACTCTGGGGTTGTGTGGCATTTCACCCCTAACCGCAACTCATCTGCTGATTCTTCAACATCAGTTGGCAATGAAATGAATCACTGGAAAAATGCAAACAGAAGGACCCGCGTGCCAAAAAACTTATGCACAATGCGCATGCACCTTATAAGACCCAATATGGATTTCTGCGTGGCCAAAGGAGCCAGCAGCATGGCTACGAGAAGAAAATACCATAAGAACTGCTGCTTCTACGTAACGTTAAAGAGAAGACCGATTGAGTTGTGGCATTGACGAGACTTCTCTATTGAAGTGTAATTCGCCTGTCTATTAGTTGTTATAGTTCTCCAAAGGCTGTCATCATCCGATTTGTTAGATTTAAACTGAGAGCTGATGTCAAGGCAAGGGACTTCTTTAGTTGGATCACAAAAGGAATCAAATAAACTTAGGTCACCAGCTTTTCTGGCAGATAATTTTGATAAGAAGTTACTGCTAGGGAGAAAGTTCAATTGCCTTCTTCTTTGCATGTCCTCTGCGTTTTGCTCATGAGGCCCACGTTGTTGAGTGGCAATGTTGTATGGGATGATAAATTCTCGGTCTTTGACTATGGATACATAACCATTTGAAGGGCTATCCCTTGTTAATAGGCGAGTGGATTTATCATTTCCATCATTATGAGTTTGAACCCTTGGGATTGATAATATGCTTTGGTAGAACCATTCTATTTCTGCTATATCATATTCTAGAGTTTCGCTGAAAGAAATTCATTTTAAAATCCTCTTAGTCACATTGTCTACGAGAGAGAGAGAGAGAGAGAGAGAGAGAGAGAGAGAGAGAGAGGAACCTTAAACAATATAGTAGGAGATCGATAAAATGATGGTTGAAAATCACGAGAATGAGAATTGGAATTTCAGTTCTACATAAACCTAAATAGCACTCTAGTAACAACAGGATTGGAAAACCTAAGTGTAAAATACTTGTCGAATGAGATGTTTTCATAAGATAAAAATGGTCAATTCTCAGATCATATAAAGTAGAGACCCCAGCCCCCAAAATCTAGGTTGGCCGGTAGCAAATCTGTAGCCCATGTCCCTCCTTAGTCTAATTTTGGGGCTATCAAATCTTAACATGGAGCTTTGTGTATGATAATTGAGGATTGTCAATACATCTAAACTATAGTGGGAGCCCATCTTTCTAGTGAACAAAATTATGCATCTAGATGCTAATCTATAGACTACTATAAATATCTCTCACTTTAATGGTCCTTAGGTTTTATGAATGGTACGTTTAATTCACAAAGGCAACCCATTAAAAGAGACTTCCATTGTACAACAAAAAGCCCTCTCTTATGTCACAACTACCATGGAGAGTAAGCACCACACAGTTACCAAAACCAACTTCTATTGCACATAATGCCGCGCTAGAGTCAAAGAAAAACAGTGTCCACAAATGTTAACTATAACTGCACAACACGCCCTAGAAGAAAAATACATGCTACAGTCTCCGTAAGAGTAGGCACTCCTATGCGTCCTAAGAGTAGACTTTACCCCTAGATTCAAAGATCTAAGCCATGCATTGTCTATAGTGTACAGAGATTAGGTAATACATTAGAAATCATTGGATTTGGAAAATTCTAGCACTTGTTTTGGGACATTGAAAAATTAAATGAAAATGAATGATCTTGATTTTTGACATAAAGAAACATAGGTTCAAAGAATTCAATGATCATGAAATTTGATTTCTAACCTATCTAAGCTATTTCAAGCATGATCTATGCCATAGATCTACAAAACATAATCATCATAATTGAGAAAAGGCAACATCTACTCATTAAGATTCTTAATAGTGTCTACACTTCTAAGCACTTCAAAGTGTTTAATTCCTCCAACTTACGTTCCTTTCTTAGAGTTGAGAATCTCTTTTTTCTAAGTGTAGCACTTGAGCAACTTCTCTTGCCAGATGGCATGCATCAATATTAGCAGAGTTCTATATGTGATAAAATTTAGATGTGATAGAATTTAGCACTGGGAAAATCAGAATGGAAAGGCTTGTACTTTTGCCAAAAATTCAATAAAACACTTTTTTTTTTTTTTTTTTATTGTTTCAAAATCCACGATTCTTCCAGGGAGAGTCCCATATGTTTGAAACTTCCTATAGCAAAACAAAAAATTGGGCCTAATCTCACTAGGTTTCTTAGTTTGTGTCAAACTCCTTTTCTTTCTAAAAATTTAAGAGGGGCCCATAAGGTATTGGGCACCCCATTTTTGCGTTTGTTTCACTCTTCTAAAGTTTTATCTTTTGGGGAGAGAGGAAGAGAGGGAAAATGGGCCTACACGGTAGGCCTATCCTTATGAAACTTTTATCATTTTTAAAAGGTATGGAGTTTCTTGTGGGAACTCTCATTCAAATCAAATTTCAAATTCTTTTGGAAAGGAGTAGTTGATAAGGGATCCCACTAAAAGCCTTAGAGCATTAAAACTCTCCAAAACCCTAACCGACATAGAGTCCTAAACCTTTGATAGTTCTAAACCTTAAGGGGTCCCACCTTTCTAAAACTAAGGGCTTCCTAACCTAAACTAGCTGCTCTATTTTTGAAATAGTTAGACCTCCTAATCCACTTAGAAGTTCCCCGACATAGAGTCCTAAACCTTTGATAGTTCTAAACCTTAAGGGGTCCCACCTTTCTAAAACTAAGGGCTTCCTAACCTAAACTAGCTGCTCTATTTTTGAAATAGTTAGACCTCCTAATCCACTTAGAAGTTCCACTCTCTCTCTCTCTCTCTCTCTCTCTCTCTCTCTCTCTCTCTCTCTCTCTCTCTCTCTCTCTCTCTCTCCACTCCACATTCTCTAACTCTTTACTTCTCCATTCTAAACTCCCACTCTTGCCATGATTCCTATTCTAAACTCTCCAACCAATTACAACTCTCCACCTCCCTAGATTCTCTCCATCACCCCACATTTCTTTCCACCTCTCTCACTTTCATTCAATCACATATCTCCACCCATGCACTATCCCATGTTTTCTTTTCCTAACTTCTCCTTCCCATTCTCCCACTTAACCACCATATAGTAACTCCCTGCACATAGAAATCCCATAATTATTCCCCTCCTTCATCCAAATCAAATACACAAAAACATATCTCAAAAGTCAGAGAAAAATCTTGAGAGAAACCTCAATGTTTTCTCCCTAGTTTCCCAAGAGTCCTTTTGAGAGGTTTATCGAGGTGATTTTCTCTCCTTCTTAGTTCTTATGTTAAGTCTCTCTCTCAAGTGTAGAGCTCACAATGGTTGAGATAGAGACATGTCTCTTTCCCCTGAGTTTTAGCATACTCTGCATTTTGAGGGTAGCATTTGCCATGCCTGGGAGAGTTTTTTTGACTAGATATTCTCAAAAAAGATGCAAGGGTAGGCCCCATTGACAAACAAGACTGGGTGCCCATTTTTGTCATTACAAGGGTGGGTCTATTACAAATTAGACTATGTGACCACCCCTTCTTTCCAGGACTATCAAGAATCTCCCAATTCTAAGACTCGTAGAGGAACTTAAACTCTAGACTTCTAAATCTTAAAATCAGTGGGTTCTAGTTGACATACAAGAGTAGGTGTCCACCCTTTTTTAATCAAACCAAGATTCAAATGGGCCTTGCCACTAAAGGCACCCACTTTTCTTTATCCTAAAATATAAGAGAATCTCAATGCTATAAGACTTCTAAAATTGAGAGTCCTAAACCACATCAAATTCTCGCATTTCTAAGATTCTTGAACAATTGGGAATACTATAGCCACAAGACTTTGAAAATCAATCATAGTCCTAAAGTTCAAAGACTTTAAAAGAACTCTAAATGTTCAAAGACTTAAGTGTAATTAGAGTCTTGGAGTCCAAATACTTCTAAAAAAATCCTAAAGTCTTAAGCATCCTGCAACCTATTATACCTTGAATTTTGTAACCATTTATTGCTTTGAATGAACCTAAGTTTTTTTTTTTTTTGGACTACTAAAATGTGAATTTGATGGTTGAATAAAAAGAAAATGACCCTACTTAAGGGTACTAGGCGTGTCATATAGAATGGAGGCCTATGGACAAAATCCACTTAACTTGGATGTTGGGAGTGTAAAGAGACCCAAATACTCTAAACCATCTTTTATTTAAAAAAATGGGTGTGTAATTAGTTTTCACCCATAATGCTAGATGGGTTAAAAATGTTTTCTAGCAAGGACCCTTGCACTTAACTAAGACTTGGTGCCAAGCAATCCAATGGTTGAAATTAGAAAGTGGTAGTATGTAGTGAATTAGATGGTTGGAGTTAAGACTATAATTAGAAACAAATTGGGAGAAAAAGTCTTATGCTAAGAGCTTAGAGTGAGCTAGGATTCTAAGAAGGAAAGAAATGAATTTTTAGTAGGAGTGAATTGCCTTGGATAGCAAGCAAAACCAAGATAGAAACCATTTATGTTATAGGCATCTCAACATAAACCAAATTGGTTGCAAAATGTCTAGGAGATAAAAAGAGAAAGAAAGAGAGGAGAAGAAATGAGAAAAATATTTGACCCATAGCAATTCATACCAAGTGAGAAAAATGTAGGACAAAGGAAAAACTAGAGACAAAAAGTAAAAATTTCTATGCTAGATTGACTAAGAGGTATGTAACTCTAAAAGTACAATGTTTTCATCATTTTTTCAAAAAAATTTGGAGGCTTATTGATGATGTTTTCATAAGCGATTATGCACATGAGGTTGATAAGTTTTTTATGCATAAATTTCTATGATAAAAACTCTTATATAAAGACATTTTTTATTAGCTTGAAAGCTTATAAGATTATGCAATTTTCTATGACCTATGCTCATGCTACGTGTAAGATTTCTAATCTATGATTTCATGCTTGAGTATGATTGTTTCTCATGAATTATATATACTATTAAAACTCCCAAACTCCATGAGTTAAGTGTTCAAATTTCTATATGATAAACGATGTGTTTTCACATCACATGTTGATGACGTTTTATGCTTGGATTCATGACTAATTTTAATAGTGATTTTACTCAATTTTTCATAAACTTTAGCATGTTCAAGCATTGTTTTGAGTAAACTTTCTCAAAAGTTTATCTATATTTTGCTAAAGTGCGTTTACTATTATGTTAATGTGCAATGTTTTGAGCATCTATTTCATGAAAATTTTGGCTAAAAAGAAGCCTAGAAGAGAAGAATAAGAAGACGTTTTCATATTAAGAAAGAAGTGCATGAAGTTGGTTTAAAATGTTGAAAATTAATTCACTATTTTACATGTTTTTAATATGATTTTAAATTAGATTATGGCATTGCCGATTTAGCTTGAGAAATATGTATTTTTATTTTGGTTTGATACATTTAAAAATCCAAAAATTAAATTTTCAAATAATAATATAAACTTGAAAAATAACAACTTTATCATGTTGGTTTTGCAAAGCTTTTAAATATCTTATTTGGAATATCTTTGGATGAAAATATTACCATCATACCTACTATATTGGGTTATAAACAATACTAGAGCATCATATTTTTTAAATTCTAAAGTTGAGTCATGATGAGTTGATATTTAGCAAGTTTGCTAAAACATAGAAAATGTGATTTCTGACAACCTATGATGAGCTAATTTTGAGCATGCAATTATACGTAAAAATTGATAAAGTTTTAGAACATGGTTTAAGACTATATCATGTCTGGTTTTAGTATAAAAGTATGCTTGAGATTTGACATTTTGAATATATTTTTCAAAATAATATGTTGATGAATTATCTAGCTCGAGAATAAGCTATCAATTTGAGAATGTTTTACACTTTGAGTTTGCTTCATAATCATCATCAAGACCTTATCCCGATTAGGGGTCTACTAAATGAATATTGTTCCTCCATTTCCCTTTATTAAGTATCATGGCTTCATTTAGTCCCAAAGTTTTTAAATATTTTCTCATGTTTTGCACAAGACTAATAAAGTACTAGTTGGGGGGTGTGATAAGTGTTCAATTTTGTATAAAAAGTATCTAATTAGTAGCCCATGTGTTATAACTTATAGTATTAAATTAGGATTTTTGGCTAGAATTTTATAACACATGCACTTTTGATCTAATAATTCAAAATTTTGAGATTTTGTAGGTTTATGAGCTAATCTAGAGTAAGTATGTGAATAATCATAATTTTTTATAATTTAATTAGGTTTTTTCTTTTTTTGTAAGTGTTGAGAAGGTAATCCAAAGGCCAAGCTTGATCGAGATAAGAATTGAGGCCATTAATGAGGTTTCCTAATCTAACTAAGTCAAAGCTTAAATTTTGTCAATCCAAGGTGTGGTGAAGGTTCAAGACTATCCTAGGGCAAGCTAGAAGGCAATTGGAGAAGCAAAATGTGACTAGAAATGGACTCAAGCCTAAGTCATATATTTCCACAACCTTTGCATGGGAGCCATTTATGCTACTTAAGCTAGTCATGAAAAAGGGGTGATAAGTCATATGAACTACATTCAAACTCCACTCAATTAGGAGGATGGAAGGCAACTTTTCCTCCATGGAAAAGGACACCTCTCCCCTTTCTAATTTAGAAACCAGCCAGCCCATGTTTATCTCTCTCTCTCTCTCTCTCTCTCTCTCTCTCTCTCTCTCTCTCTCTCTCTCTCTCTCTCTCTCTCTCTCTCTCATGCCATCTTTATGATATCATTTCCACCTAAATTTCCTCCAAAAATTTCCTTATTCAATACCCTAACCCTAGAGTCACTTTCCTCATGGATTCACCCTTTTTTTGAGTTAGGAACCCACTCATCTATATATACCTGCATGGTTCATACAAATTTTTTAAGTAGAGGTGGGTGAGACACCTTGAAATATAGCTTCCTTTTGTGCTTTGTCGCTGCTGGACTTTGGGACTTCTTTGAAGCTTTTCTTTCTTTGGTTTTCATGTTATTGTCTTGGCTAATTTCTCTCCAATTCAGGTTAGTAGTTTACTTATTTTGATTTAGTTTCATTGCTCTAAGTTTTTCTTGTTTTGTTCCTTATATTACATGCAACTTCACAGCCTTCGATCTCCCTCCTTTCTTGATTCAATTCTTTAATTTTTCTTCCTTAATCAACCAAGATTTAAGTTATTTATTCTCTGGTAATGATAGCCAAGAGAATAACCAGCTTAGAACTTGAAAATCCCTTCTTAAATTCCATGTTTTTTTTCCTTGTTCACCACTTTAGTTTAGGTCCATTTTCCCTTAGCTAGTTCACTCTTTTAGCCTTTTTTTCTCTCAAGTTCCTTTCTAAATTTTCTTGCATATCATCATACTCTAGATTGGGATCTTTCGATTAAAGTTTTGTCGTAGTTTAGATATAGTTTTGAAAGCTTAAACAATGTGCAATTTTTAGAATTTGTAGACAGTTTTATGCGCATAATTTCAGTGTAATTGGGAAGTGAATCAATAAAGTTTTGTAGGAATTATTATTATGGAATGTTTATTTCATCAAAGTACTTTATATATGGGTTATTTTCTTGCATAAAAGTTATAGTTTCAATTGCTTCCTTATGCTTGATTTGTTTGATATTCTTAAGTAGTTGAAATCTAAAAAATTTCTCCCTTTAACTATGTACTTTGTTTTCTGCTTAGTTTAGTTGCTTGATTTAGTTTTAGTAGTAGTTAATTCATTATTTGCATCTTAGTTACGTTTAGAAAGTTTCCTTTTTGAAATTTAGAAAGTTTCATCTTTAGAAAGTTTTAGGATTTAGAAAGTCTCTTTAATGACAGTTTCTTTTTGCATGCATGTTTTAATTTCTTGTTGAAGTTAGTTAGATCTCATTGGTTACTTGCTTTTGCATATTAATTTAGTGTAAGAAAGTTTCCTAAATTTTTTTAAAAAAGTTTCTAATTCTAGCTTAGGAAAGTTTTTATTTTAGTAGTTTCCTTAGTTTATATTTCCTAGATCAATTCGTGCTTGTGTTGCATTAGTTTCCTTTAGTTGCTTGTGTGGTAATTAGGTGAGTTTTTATTTTAATTTATTCGCTTTAGAAAGTTTCTTTTAATTCTAGTTGTTAATTCCATGGATGTTTCCTTCTTAGTTTATTTTAATTTCTTATTTAATCACATCTCTATCTCTTTGGCTGAAGTTAAATGATCTAAATAGAATTCAATCCATTGCAAATAAGTGAGATTCCTCTTGGGATCAGCCTCAGTTGCGTGAACATACTACATTAATTCATACGCTTGTGAGTAATTTTAAAGTTACACCAAGTTTTTAGCGCTGTTACTGGGGAATTGCAATGGATTTGTGGTTGGGTTCTTATTTGGATTATGTACCTTTAGTCATAGTTGTAAGTTGCATTAGAATAGGATTTTGTATCATATCTACATATTTTTTCTAATTCCTCTTAAAATGATCAATCTTACTTGTCTTGTGAAAGAGGAATTTGGCAAAGGAGTAGTAGCGATCCTGTGGGCCAAAGCTTCATCAAATTTTATTGCTTTCTTACATTAGGGTTTTGCCATTTGAGTGAACTCGTAGTGAGGCCGCATTGTAACTTGCAATTTCTCTATTTCATTTTAAATGAGTTGTATTAATGCAAGACAAGTGTGCTGCTTGGAGGTCCACACTTGATCTTCATAAAAAAACCCACTGCTAGTTTCCCTCCCTCTCTTTTACTTTTCTAGTATAGTTGCATTTAGAGTAATTTTCATTTTGTTGGTAGTGTAACTCATATAGTTTAGGGTTATGCTTCTTATTTAGGGTTGTTGCATTAGATTGCATGTATCTAACCCTTGGTTGGATAGCATATAGGTTGCTGTTGAGTTTTCTGCAAGTCCACAAGGACTTGACTTGAAGAGGTGAAGTTTACAGAAATTTTAATTAGAAATTAATGGAAATAAAATACAATTTCATTAACCAACTTATGAGCACATTGTTCTAAATTTAAATGAAATTAAATATAACAATAATTCAAATGCAGCTTTTGTCTTGATTGTAGTGTCATGCAACAAACAGGACCTCAACTACATAATTCAGGAGTTAATTGAGAATAGGATAAAACAGGAATAAAGAAAAAGAGATAAGAATAAGACAGAATAAGTTAAAGGATAAAATGGATACGTCTGGAATTTAAACAGAGAGACAATGGGTAGAAATGGAATTTAATGAAAAAACTAAAGTTTCAACAGTAAAATCACTATTATTTAAATAGTAAAAATATTGTTCATGAATAGTACTGAAGTTACTGTTCATGAACAGTACAGATGAAGAAAGATGTCGACGGAGAAATCGATGTAGAGAAGAAGATGGGGGAGAAGAAGAAGAAGAAGAAGAAGAAGAAGAAGAAGAAGAAGAAGAAAGATGGGGGGGGGGGGGGGGGGGGGGGAAAGAAGCCAGTGGGGAAAACCCAATCTAGGTTTTCTTCCTTTGAGCAGTTTGACGATGAGGAAGAAGGCCCACACCTGGGCTAGGTTGTTTGGGCATCGATCGCCGGTGGTTGGTTGGAGGGTGAAGGGGAAGAAGAAATCCGACGCTAAGGGAGAAGAGGGCAAAGGAGGACCAGGGTTTTGGAAGAGCAAGAAGAAGAAAAAGCAAACCCTTTTTGGGTCTTTGTATTCGAGCTGACTGGTGAGGAAGAAGAGGAAGAAGATGGGGATTGTTGGGAAGTCCAGTGCGGCCTGGGCAGAGGTGGCCAGAGAATAGAAGTAGTAGTGGTGGGAACTTGGGTAGAAATGGTGAGAGATGGTGGGTACAGTTGGCTAGCTAGAGAGAGAGAGAGAGAGAGAGAGAGAGAGAGAGAGGGGGGGCGTAGTCTATCCAGTGCGGTGCTGAGGAGTTTGGTGAAGGGTACCCTATCTTCGTTGGGTGGACTTGGTCGACTGGGGTGGAGCACTGAACATACAAAAGAGAGAGCGAGGAATGGTGTGGAGGTGAGAGACTAGAAATGAGGAACTGGGAGCAGAGGGAGAAAAGAGAGAGATAGAAGTGAGAAAGGAAAGGAGAAAAGTAGAGAGAGGAGGAAGAGCAGGGGTAAGAGCGGTGAAGAAGAAAAGGGGTGAGAGAGAGAGAGAGAGAGAGAGAGAGAGAGAGAGAGAGAGAGAGAGAGAGAGAGAGAGAGAGAGAGAGAGAGAGAGAGAGAGAGAGAGAGAGAGAGAGAGAGAGGTGGAGAGGAACTGTCCTTCCACCTCTCTCCAGGTTGAGGGAGAATCAAGAAGAAAAAAACCCCAAAAGAGTTGCCAAGGAATGCTATATATAGAGCCCAAATATCTTATAATTTTTTTTATTGGATTCCCCATGCTTACTTCATACTATGCCCATCAACTTGTACAGCCTGCCCATGTGATGCCTGCCAGCTGCCCATGCAATGTTGTCTCCCATATGCCTAGTAATGTACATGCATGCCAGCATGCTTCCATTGGAGGCTTGCTTTGTGACGTTGGGCCCATCAAATTAGGCCAATTTGAACCCTCCAAAGTTAATATGCAAAGTAAAAAACTAACTTAGAATCATCCATACCATTAATTACCTATTTAATTAGCTTTAATTATCATCTGACGTTAAATTTTCAAATTCACTGTTGGATGATCACTTAAAGCTAAAATCAATTCAAAATTACAAAATTAGTTAGTTGGATGATCTAATCAAATGCTAATTAAGGGTTATTTTAGGCAAAATTTAACATTTAACACTTAACAGTTGCATTAGTTTGCTTTCTTGTACTTGCATTACACATTTATTGCTTTATGGTGGATGGAACATAATGTTTGTAAGGGCCCCACAATAACCCTCATAAGATAAGGACGATTTTATCGCCAAATCCTTGGCCCACCTAGGTAATCAAATAAATTCCTTATATTTTCATGATCCTAAGCCTTATATTTTAATTTAAAATCAAGTAGCAAGAGACACAGGGTTTCAAGCTTGTAGGAACCTTTTTGAAAGAGGATATTTATTGTCACTCTCAGTGGCTTCTAAGCGAAGTGGTTATAGTGAGTATTCAAAATCCAAATGATTTGCCCATGCCTTTCATTGACAATTATTAAGGTTTAAACACCCCTTTCCATGAGAATTGTATTAATCACTTTAGATTAGAACCTAACTATTAAGCAAATGGTCAAGCCTGGACAAAAGAAACTGTCTAGGTTTAGGTCTAAAAGCTACCATCCTACACATAATCAAAGATTAATAATTTAGCTTGTTAGTGGACTATTAGGGATTGATTGTGCATCATTTAGTTAGGGTTTTCATTAAAAAAAGGATACTCATTCATTATATACAATGATTTATTTTGTTATATGTAAAGTAGTGTAATGTGGCCTATCAAGAAGGGGATACTAAATTATTGTCATACTATTTTACTACAAAGCCATTACATTATGAAGATATGTATGAGACAAATACAAGAGATACTTTATATCTATCCAATATATTTGATAGAATGACCATTACAACAAAGAAGATGGAAAGACTAATGAATAGGTTCATGCTCTTAGGAAAGATACTAAGTCATATTAACACCCTCACTATGACTATTCCTACCCCTATTCTAGCCCAAAATATCCCACTACTTCATGGCCATCAAACTTCACATATTATGAATATTATTAGGAGCAAGTGGATGTACCTAGTACATTCACACACCCTAGCAATTATTATCCTAAGATAAACTATAATAGATGGGCTAGGCATCATGAACAACTATAGTCTCAGAATTATCAGGAAGAACCATCATAGTCCCACCCTACTCAACCCTATCAGAACTATCTAGAATATCAAGGATAACCATCATGGGTTCAACTTGCTCAACCCTTTTTCATTACGACAATGCCACTCCAATACCAGTAATATGAGTCGTTTCCTAATCCTTACCAAAGATCCATTTTAGTGAAGAGACTCAACAATTGCTTAGATTTGACTATAGAACATTTATGACTGAAATGTATGAATGGGAAGAGAAAATGAAACCACTACGGGAAAATACTGACAAAAACATTACTCAATTTATAAAAAGGACAGAGGAAATTAAACAAATAAGGGAAATGAATTCTGATCCACAAAATTCCACAACCATCCTTGTAAACCTCCAACTCATATCTACTTAAGTCATGTCCTGCTCCTATATATGATTATGATGATGAGGCATCCATTGATGCACAAAACAAATATTTAGACATTGAGCCTTTAGTACACACTTCTCATTGACAAGGCCGAGTAGAATCCCTTACACAACTTGGAATACAAATTGAGCATTGTAGTGTAAAAGAAATACCCAATTAGGACCTGTAGACCTTATTTGATCAAGCTTTAAATAGCAATATAGGTCGACCTAAAAGGTTAACTTTCGCTAAAGAACCAGAAGAAGATGAGTCTGTTGATGTATTGACCCTACATCATACAATTTTGGGGTACACATTAGAAGGTACTAAGGTTTTGAGCCCCACTTTGCCTCTATTAGATTAAGAACAACCTTTTAAGGAAGTACAGAGTCAACTTATGCCCCAAATTTGAGTAAAGTGTAAAAAAGGAGGAAAAACATGTACTGATTGTTATGGGCCCCATTATCCCTCCATTTGTTGAATAAGGAGACCATTCATTTCAATATGGTCCAACAAACTTCACGATGGTCTTTTACATTATTAAGTTACAATCATCACATATTTCAAGGTGGAAAATATTTATTGACTATAGTGAAATTTAAAAAATGGGGGATCATTCAATGTGGTCCTACCAAACCCAAAATTGTGGGGTCTATTGTATCCTAATGCTATCACCACAAAAAATTTCAAGGTGAAAAATGTATACATACTATCATGAGATTTTGAAGTGGCGTTCAAAATTTTTCCATTTCGTCATTAGGTTTAGACAATTAGGTTAGTTAAGATGTTAGAGTCTTAGTGTTCTACATCACCCATTTATAATTTAGTATTTTATATTTTAAAACATTGAGGACAATGTTTAGCTTAGGTTGGGGGTGTAGATATGTATGAGATTTTAAAGTTTTTCTTCATATTCTTGTTAAAAAAAAAAAAAATCAAATTTGTTTGAGTTTTTAGGTCAAAGTTCTTGTACTATGATAAGAATTGGATTGTATGAAGTTTAGTATTCCCATTACCATAATTTCTTAATAAAAATGTATATGGTTAATTTTGCATTTTATTCATGTCTTGAAGTATTTTATGAACATTAAATCTAAGAATATACTTGTACATAGTGCATTATTCTAGACATATAGATGGTTATGACTTAGAGACCCTAAGGAAATTAGTGAAGATCTATATACCTAGTGAGTATTAGAGACTATCATTTTTTTTAGGGTTATTTATAATTTCATATTTTCTTCAGTGATCATCAACTTTGAAAGATCCCAATATCTTTGTCTTGGTCAAATTGCCAAGAATTAAAAAGAAGTGCTAACTTTCTTTCCTAAATATTTATTGAATCATATAGGCTTTAAGAAACCTAGGAAATGACACAGGCCATCATTGTTATAACGTAAAGACATAAAGCCTACCTAGATAGTTATACCACTAGTTAGACCATTAAGCCTTTTTGAAAAGCCTTTTCTTTTATAAAACCTAATTTACCTTAACGAAGAAACCCCAGTTAAAACTATCCATTACCAACCTTTCACAAATGAGTAGAGATGGTAGAAAAATTAGAAAAAGGACAAAAGTCAAAGAAGTGAAAAATACAAAAAGTCCAAAGAAAATTGTTCCTTCTTAGAAATCCAAGGAAAAGTGAAAAAATTATTAGAAAAGTAAAAAATAAAAAAATAAGGGAGAAAAAGTTATGAAGAAAAGAGAAAGGAAAATATAGAAGAGATATTCATATCAGTACAATCAAAAGGAAAAGTTGTCCAACCAATTATTAAAGACCTTTACTCAGATTTGAAATTTTGAATCATTATACCTTCCTTTCACAGCCTGTCCTAAGCTTATGTTTTGTTTTATCTAAAGAGCTGTTGATCTTATGGTGGAAGATAGCCTTAAAGAGGATATAAGAAGGAATTAATGTGAACTATTCTTTATGGTCTTGGTAATGACATCTATTCTTAGGGATCACCTTTCTTTATGTCATATGTGCGCAGAAAGTATGTGAACCATCCAATTATTGGACTCGACCACATAAAGAGAGAATTTTGTTTGACCCCTTTCTCTGAGGTTTTATTTCTTAGAGTATGCTAGGGAGAATTTGAGGTCAAGACATCTTTCCAAAGGAGTAATAAGCATAACTATTTGGAAGTCTTGACTTTTGTAGTTGTACACACACTACACTCTGAGATTAAACTAGAATAAAAAGCCTTTGGTATGTGGATAACTCAGAAATTTTCATCCATCTTTATTAAGTTGTTAAAGCCAACAAAGTGCTAATGGATGATAATTCTTTGAGAAAAGATAAAGGACTGAGCCTTATGAAATTTTATAGGTATGTTCACTACAAACTTTCACAAGGCTTAACTCGTCCACTACGGGTAACCTGGGGGTTTAAGGGTTATTGAGTATGCTAAATGTAATCTTGAGTACCTACAAAAATCACAATCATTTTGTTTTCATAATTTTTTTGCATGTTTTGCTCATGATTAGCAAAATGCTAGTTGGGGGGTGTCATAAATATTCAATTTTGTATAAAAAGTACCCAATTAATAGCCCATGTGTGATAAGTTATAGTGTTAAATTAGGATTTTTTGCTAGAATTTTGTAACACATGCATTTCTAGCCTAATAATTCAAAATTTTGAGATTTTGAGGTTCAAGAACTAATCAAGAGTAAGCACATGAATGATCATAATTTTCTAGGATTTAATTAGGAATTTTCTTCTTTTATAGGTGTTGAAAATTGAGATAAGAATTGAGGCCATTTGTGAGGTTTCCTATTCTAATTAGGAAACCTAAGCAAGCCAAAGCTAAATGTCATCAATCCAAGGTGTGATGAAGGTTCAAGGCTATCCTAAGTTAGAAGGAATTTGAAGAAGTAAAAGGCAACTAAAAATGGACCCAAGCCCTAGCCATGCATTTGCACCACCTTTGCATGGGAGCCATTCAAACCATGAAAAGATGTGATAAGCCATATGAGCTACTTAAGCATTAAAGCCACTTAAGCCACCAAGGAACGAGTCATCAAGTTGAGGAGGAGTGTCACATAGAATTGCATGATTGGAGCATCAATTTAAGCAACTTTCATGTGTTAAAAGTGTGATTTTAAAGAAATTTTTATGAGTTTAATGTAAAAGGTAAGATGATCATGCATTAAGGGACCCCTTAAAGAGAGGAAAACCAACATTTCTAATCCATTTCCTAACCTAATCCACCCATCCTATGAGGGTTTCATGTTTTTAAGTGAAGGAGACAGTCGCCATCCAAAGGAGAACACCCAACCCCTTGCTTAGTTGGCTAAATCATGTGGTTTCCAAATTAGGAAACCACAGATCTAAGTCCATTCAATCACATCAAAACCCTATGTTTAACCCTAAATTTTTTATCCTTATTTCTCTCCACATTTTACCCATTTTCTAAATTCAAACTCCACTCAATTAGGAGGGTGAAAGGCCACTTTCCCTCCATGGAAAAGGACTGCTCCTCAGCTTTCTAGTTTTAAAACTAGCCAGCTCATGTCTCTCTCTCTCTCTCTCTCTCTCTCTCTCTCTCTCTCTCTCTCTCTCTCTCTCTCTCTCTCTCTCTCTCTCTCTCTCTCTCTCTCTCTCTCTCTCTCTCTCTCTCTCTCTCTCTCTCTCTCTCTCTTGTCATCTTTATAACATTATTCCCCAATGGTTCATACAAAATTTTCAAGTAGAGATGGGTGAGACACTTTGAAATATAGCTTCGTTTGGTGCTTTGTTGCTGCTAGACTTTCAAACTTCTTTGATGCTTTTATTTCTTTGGTTTTCATGTTATTGTCTTGGTTAATTGCTCTCCAATTCAGGTTAGTCTCTCTCTCTCTCTCTCTCTCTCTCTCTCTCTCTCTCTCTCTCTCTCTCTCTCTCTCTCTCTCTCTCTCTCTCTCTCTCAAGTCATCTTTATAACATTATTCCTACCTAAATTTCCTCCTCCAAAACCTTCCTTATTCAACACCCTAAATTCCCACTCATCTATATATACCCCAATGGTTCATACAAAATTTTCAAGTAGAGATGGGTGAGACACTTTGAAATATAGCTTCATTTGGTGCTTTGTTGCTGCTGGACTTTCAAACTTCTTTGATGCTTTTCTTTCTTTGGTTTTCATGTTATTGTCTTAGTTAATTGCTCTCCAATTCAAGTTAGTAGTTTACTAGTTTTGATTTAGTTTCATTGCTATAATTTTCCTTATTTTGTTCTTTAGATTATATGCAACTTCCTAGCCTTCAATCCCCTTCTTTTCTTGCTTCACGTCTTTAGTTTTTCTTTCTTAGGAAACCAAGATTTAAGTTAGTTATTCTCTAGTGGTGACAGCCAAGATAATAACTAGCTTAGAACATGAAAGTCCTCTCTTGAATTTCACAAATTTTCCCTTGTCCACCACATTAGTGTAGGTCCATTTTCCCTTAGCTAGTTCACCCTTTTAGCCTTATTTTATCTCAAATTCCTTTCTAGGTTTTCATTGCATATCATTATACTTTATATTGGTATCTTTAGATTGTATTTTGGTTGTGGTTTATATATAGTTTTAGAAGCTTGAACAATGCACAATTATTAGAATTTGTAGATAGTTTTATGCACATAATTTTGGTGTAATTTGGAAATGAATCAATATAGATTTGTGGGAATTCTTGAAATGGAATGTTTCTTTCATCAAAGTACTTTAGATCTAGGTTTATTCCTTGCATAAAAGTTGTAGTTTCAATTGCTTCCTTATGCTTGATGTTCTTAAGTAGTTGAAATATGGAATTTTTCTCCCTTTAATTTTGTGCTTTGTTTCTATCCATCTAAATACCTTATTTTCTTAAATCCTTGGAACCCATTTGGATTTTCCTATTTTATATTAGATCCATTAATTATTTTTTTATGATAGTTCACTATTAATTCATAATTCTGGTCACTTTTGCACCTTAGAACCATGCGTACAATCCATGGATCATGCGCATGGTATTAGGTCAACTTCTTTTTTGTTTTTGCTTAGTTTAGTTAGTTAATTTAGTTTTTGTAGTATTTAATTCATTGTTTGAATTTTATTTTAGGTTTATAAATTTTTCTTTTTGAATTTTAAAAAGTTCCATCTTTAGAAAGTTTTATGATTTCTAAAGTGTTAAATTTAGAAAGTCTCTTTAATGGTAGTTTTTTTTCACATGCATGTTTCTAATTTCATGTTAAAGTTAGTTAGATGTCATTGGTCACTTACTTTTGCATGTGAGTTGTGTTAAAAAGTTTCCTAAATTAGTTTTAGAAAGTGTCTAATTCTAGTTTCTGAAAATTTCCATTCCTTAGTTTATATAGATCAATTCATGCCCATGTTGCATTTATTTGGTTTAGTTGCTTGCATGTTAGTTAGACAAGTTCTATTTTAATTGCTTAGCTTTAGTTTATAGAAAATTTCTTTAAATTCTAGTTGTTACTTTCATGCCTGGTTTCTTCCTAGTTTGTTTTAATTTCTTAGTTTAATCACATCTCTATCTATTTGGATGAAGTTAAATGATCTAAATAGAATCCAATATATTGCAAATATATGAGATTCCTTATGGGATCAACCTCTCTTGCATGAATATGCTACATTGATTTGTTCACTAGTGAGTAAATTTTAAGCTACACCATTTACGATGTGACATTTTGGGTTTTTTTACAACACTTTTTTTTTATTATATAAAATCATTTATGATTGTAGGGCCCTAAGTTTGAAAAACTATTTAGAAACCAAATAGTGAAAAACAAGTTTCATAAGAAGACCTTAAAAATCCCAAGTGTCATTTTTTTTCTTTTAAAAAATACAAGGATTTTGAGAGGAATGAATACCATATTCCTACAAAAAATTCGACAATCTCCCCTGTATTTTGACCTTGTGCATTTAATGCATGCAATGTGACAACATGATAAACACAATATACATGTAAAATAAATAAAGGAGACTCAGTCTCCCTCCAAAATACATCCACATACATGTATGTTTACATTTAAATAAAAAGAAATATTTTTGTAGTGCCAAAAGATTAGGACTAAAATCACTATCACTAAGACCACTCCAGTCACAGCCGCATCTTTATAACTCCATTTACATATCCATGTGTAAATAAAGCAAAGTCATATTAAGTACAACACATTAGGTCATCAAATTGTAACTATATTGCAAACATAATCATTATACCTATCATGTTCTGCTCTTTAGATCTCTGTCACTATCTTCAGCTCCCTTTTCCCTGTTCTATTTCTTCAGACCTAAGACATTGTAAATAATTTACAATGTTCCAGCAAGCTCGAACTTATGTAGGTAGTTTCATCATAGTAAACATGAGTTAATGCAATTCTAAATCCAAAAAGGAACACATCATCGCATGTTATGTAGTTTGATAGAATATGATAGAAAATGAGTAATATAATGAACTTTGAAATCAAAATCATGATTTACAAATCACTGCCATGCCAAACTAATTCATTCATTAGTTTTCAATAATAACCATTGCAAAGCATTTTACAAAATGAGAAAGATCACAACTCACGGTATGCATTATCTCGCAATATACCCATTTAAAATGAATAGTGAACCATTGTTTAAACCAATAAACAAAAAGCATTTAAATCATTTAATGCTTCAATATAGTCAACGTGTCTCAATAAACACACACACACACACACACACATCCTTCAGAACCTCCTTGAGGTCTCATGAGTGTAGAAAACACTCTAAATTCTGTTACCTATTGTTGGTCATGAGTACTCATTATAGATATGAAATACATAGGTGCCCTGCACCTGTGCTATGATGCAATATACATATAAACTTGAAAATAATGGACCCTCTGTGTGACGGAAAAGAACCAATCAAGTCCATGGATATCATGCAAATACCAAGCGGATAGACTCCCTGCACCATGATTATGAAAAACATGCTACACAAGCCATGACCTGTCTTTGATGACATGAGCTTGAATTTGGCCCCTCCGGCAAGGTATCCACCACACATATACTATTTCAAAAGAAGGAGGATGATCAGTCCTCAATCTTCCTAACACAACATCCACCAGCCCCAATATGTCCGTCATAACATAATAATACTAGGAATCATCACATGCCTATATAACCAATAAAAACTGTAGAAATCCATGCATTGTTGAAATCATGCAATTTAAATCTCATGATACAATATAGCTATGTAAAAGCAACCCTCACCATGGGTTGAGTTTTAGGTTTTCACATTCCTTATTATTTCACAATTCATGAAGTCCATGTGATTTTAAATATACTTTCATGCATAAGTTCACAATCTAATAGTAAAACGACATGGCATGTCAAACCGGTAAGTTACATGAAATACACATATGCAACTACATAAATTAAAAGTATCAAAATTTCAAATCTTAAGTATTAAAACTACCTACCTCCCTTATCGTGCTCCCTGGTTTAGTTATATCCCTCCTTCAATCACTTGTTGATCGCCTAACCAAGCCAAAATTTTAGATTCATTGTCAATGTCAACTCATATTCTCACAGTTACAAGGAAACCTACTCATTCCAAATCAAAATAATTGGTTTATCAATCCATTCCCATGGTTTGTACTCTAATCATATGTTTTTAAAATATATTTATTGATTGAGGATTAGGGAATACGATGGTGGCATGTTATTGTCAATCAGATGTCGCTAAGTTCCCTTTCCATCACTATCTGATCGGACTACCAAGGATTCTAGATAGATTTTCTTTCCAAATTTCACAATTCTAGTCACAACCTAATTAATTCAGGGTTCTAGGATTCTTCTGTGGGGTCTAATCATTGATCAAATGTCAACAAGTCACTGTTTGAATAGTAACAAATTTGATGACTAAGATTATCTTATTGGTTTTCAGCCTAGATTGACAATCTCAGTTGAATCCAAGCTATATCAAGCACTTATTTACCTATTCCTAGATTTGTAGTAGAAAATGGATAGCTAGATCATCCATCAAACCTAGATTTAGCATAAACCATATGGATTTAGCCTAAAATCAAAAATCAAAAGTTGGGTTTCATAGATCTTACTTCTGGGAGTGCTAACATGCTTTTTCCTTTTTGGAATGAGTTGGATCGACTCAGATTCATTGTGAAACCCCCCCAAAACTAGGCATGTGATGATCTCCTGTTTGATTCGCAATCCAAATCATCTCAGATTTCCCCTTAAACTTAGGGGTGTTGGTGGCCTCTCTGAGTTGAATAGAATGACCGGCTCAGATCATCAATCTAAGTCGTCATTTTCTCCGACGACTCTTGTAAATTTTGGCAAAAACCCTTACCATGTTTTCTCCCATTTCGCCAACATGCCCATCAACTTTGGCTGCTCGGCCCCCTTGTCTCCTTTCCTTCTGCTTCTCCCTTCTCTCCTTCCTCCCCTCTCCTCCTCTTTCTTCCCCGTGGGGTTTCCCTCTTTGTCGGGTTCTTCTTCTTTTGTTTGCTTGGTCTGTTGGGTTTGGGAAGAAACAAACCTGACATTGTGTCGGGTTCCTTTAAGTGAGGGGTTGTCCATATCAAATACACCCCCCTTCATTTAAGCATTTTGTTTGTTTGTTTTTTAAATCTTATTTTTACATGAATGCCCCTCATATTCAAATCTTCATATCTCCTCCATCTGAACTCCGATTTTAGCAAACTAGGTATCGTTAGAATTGCCTTCTCGAGTAATCCAATTATAGAGGTCTCAATACATGATTTGATATCTATCAAGTTTTTCACTTATAAAACTCCAAAACATGAAATTTAATATGTTCATTTCATCCCAATTTCATATTTTCCAAAAATCACTCAAATTGGCATTTAAAAATTTGGGATGTTACATACAATGATGCCCTTTCTAATTTCAAGTGCCTTCCTTATTTAGGTGTCTTTTTTTTCATGGATGTCCTATTCCTTCTTTGTCTTCAATTAGAAACCATTCGCCTTTTGCCTTGTAATGCTCTTTAGGATGATCTGCCATTGTTCAACTTGATCTAAGCTATTTTAATGCTCAATCTAGTTAATATGCAACACATAAAAATAATTTAGAATCATTTGAATTATGCTTTACACATTAGATCTATTCTGATTATCATCAAACCATTAAATTTTGTAAATCAAAGGTTGGATGATCAATTGGAGCTAAAATTAGTATTTAATCTAAAATTGCAAAATAAATCAATTAGATTATCTAATTAAATGCTAAATTAGGGGTTTTTAAACTAAAATTGAACACTCAACAATGTACAATATAAAATCAACATTTTCCTCAAAACATTTCATTTCTTGGACCAAATTTGATTGCACATCTATCACATATAACATGATATGAAGCAATTCAAAATTTTAGATTAAGTAATAATCATAAGTAACCATCATAACAAAGTCAAGCTTTAATAAAAATTCATAATCCCGTTCAAAGTAGAGTTTAATGCATATTCAATCAAATTAAAATTCAGTATGTCATCAATTATCAAAATTTAATATTCAATTTAAAATCTAAATATACCACAAGGTTGGAAATCTTAGAACCACCTACAATACTGAACTTAGGAAAATTTAGAGATATTTATTAAATTTTAATACACTTACCTGTCATCAATGGTTCAAATCCATCAAGATAAGTTAACAACTAATTTAGTGTTTGATCAATAATCAGGGTTTACCAATTAGAGTTCCTAACTTTGTTCAATCACTAATCTATAAAATATATAGATACATCTACTACATTTCACCATAGATTTGTGCTCTAAATCTTTCATGATTGTCTATGGAACAAGATGAAATCGTAGATCACTGTTTTGTCCTTGATCATTAATCAAAGTCGTGCTTTCCTTGAATTATTGATCCCTATAGTTATAGATTGTTGATTTCATGGATTAGTAACTCTAACCATTGATCAAAGATTCGATCCACATTTGGATGATCTGATTTATGGTTTAAGTATGATAGATTGCTGGTGGTGGTCTGTTTCACATTGTTTTGGATATTTGATGGTTGAATTTCAATTTAACATGCAAAAATACTAATATAGAGTCTTAGATATGAGTATTTGACCATTCATTGATGGCTAATAGTTGTCAAAGACTCTAATCTAGACATTGGAGGGTAGATCGATGATTAATAGTATGAAAATTCATCAATCTACTTCTATTAGACAATGGTTCCAACATTTTTAGCTTAGAATCGGAACAAATCATAAGTAAAACTACTAAAAAAGTTTAGATCAATACATGTGATACCTACATAAAGGAATCAAAGAGAAATAGTGAAGGATTCCTAACTCAAAATTGAGGTTTTCAATTAGAACTAGTTGTTAGAAAAGATGGATATAAGAAATTGTTAATCCTAAACTTGGTAGGTGCCATGCAAAGTGATTTTGGCCAAACCCTCCACAAATGATCTGAGAATCAGTTGCCTATAGTGTGTGTTTTTCACTCAAAAGATCAATAGAGAAGAGGGTTTTTGAATGGATTGAATGATAAACTATAATAGTCACTATGCATTTTGGTTTTTCTTAAGAATCTGCTGCTACACTTCACTAACCATTGATTAAACAAGGGGCTTTTGCTTCTTACATCTCGGGGATGATAATGAAGGTTTCGGATTATGGATCCTTGTCGACTTCTTCACTATGCAATTGAATACCAAATGGGATTTCTGTTAAAAGTTCAATTTTGGTCAAAATACCCCTAATTTAGGGTTCAATTAGAGCATCTAGGCCATTAATTTAAGATTTTACATAAAATATTTAATTTTAGCTTTAATTAGCCATCCAATCGTTAGATTGCAAAATTTAATGGTCAGATGATCATCAAAGCTATTTAGGGGAATAAAGAATGGTTCAAATGATTCTAATTGGGTCATGTGCATTGCAGATCAATCAACAAAGCTTGGATGATCCAGATCAAATCAAGGAGAGAATGATGAAGATTCCTGGAAAGTGAAGACTCATAGGACAGAAGAAATTTGAAGACTCTAGAGTTCTAGCAAGACTGAAATATTGGTGGACCCCACCCATCTTTATCCCTCTATCCTCTCTCTCCATCTCTCTCTTACCTCTTTTCCCTCTCTCACACGTCACCCTTTTTCTCTCATATCACACATCTCTCTCTCTTATCTCTCTTCTATATCCATCTTTCTCACATTTCTCATCTCCCACGATTTTCTCTCTCTTTTCTCTCACTCTCTCACATGTCTCTCTCTCTCTTTCTTCATATACCCCTATATTCCTCTCCACTCTCTTTTGAACTCTTATTGTGGCTGGCCATAAGAGCAGCCCGACACCCTCCTTGGGCCGGTGGACTTTTGTAACACCCCGAATTTTTAAGACAAATTTTTTTTTATATTATATATATATATAATAATGGCATTTTAAATAAGAGCATTTGGGATCCCATGAGAAAAGATTTATTTAACATTTTACTAAACCTATCTTAAAAACTCCGGGTGTTAATTTTCCTTTCACAAAATGGCGTACATGTAATTTAAACATAAATAAATAATCCGCGTATAAATCAACGTCAAATAAATAGGCGCCTTTATTTTAAATCAAATAAACGTTCAAAAGACAATAATAATATGGCCCAGGGTCTATCCATCATAACATCCCACATAAATGTCCAACATATGTCCAAAGATCTAAATCACATCCCAATATAAAATATGGAGTCCATAATAAAAATCCAAATGATAATCCTGTTTAATGACTCACATCACTGCCTAATACTATGAAAAATGGTCTTCGTTCTCACGGCTTCTCAACAGCCTTGCCTTTCTGTTATCGCGCTGAGATCTAAGGCATTGCAAAACAAAGCAATGCCTCTCACAAGCTATCGCTTGTGTAGGTACATAGACAATTAATGTAATAAATGCAAGAAATAATGAACAATACTGATGAAAAATCTAACATTTATGAAGATAGTGATATCATAATGCCATGTTCAATAAATGCCAATTTATTCCATATGCTAAAACATGAAATTCACGAAGTTAAAACATGACATGAATCAATAAAATGGAGCATACATCGAGAATAAGGGCACCACAAGGTAATGGGTCCCATCACATCGCACTAACATCCCCGATCGGGAGTACACGTAGTCAACCTCGAGTGTCGTCACACCCGGGCATATCATCCATAACCATGCTCATCATACATGCACACATAATAAGAATATGGGCCATCATGCTGCGTGGCAACCCTCCATGGGTATCGACCACCGCCGCTCCCGTCGACACCATAGCGGGAGACTTGGCGTCTGTCCCCATGGAAAGGCTCGACCGTGAGTGTGGACTATCCATGTTACCAAACCCCTACCGAATGCCATCTATGGGCAGGTGTCTACATCATATCACAAACTCATTACATCATAATCTCGGAAGGTGGGTGGCCGGCCCCTATCCCTCTTAGCATGACGCCCACCGGCGAGAGCACCCGTCATCAAATATAAAACACGGAAATCATATGTATATGCTAAAACTCAAGAGCACTTATAGCTTGAAATCCCCAAGACATGCCCCTCATCTGCAGGGTTAGCTTTATAAAAGGACCGGCTACTAAGCCTCTGTACTCATTTCCATGTAAATCCATGCATTTTCTATATATATAATAAGAAATAAATCTCTAATTAAGCATAACTAATTAACATCATGCTTGTAAGCATTTAAATAAGTTTATTCGAGAAAAGAATTCAATTTGGAATAACCATCCCGTACGCAATGTGCATGAAATCCATGGTAAATAAAAATCGCAATTTAAAACACAATCACACATGATGCTATTGTTTAAACATGGTTTAAAATCAAGGCAAAACATTAGTTGTCGTCACCTACCAATGTGAGACCACTAGCTTGCTAATAACTCCCTTTAATTGGTATATTCAAGTGCACCTGTACATGTCACATCACTATTTTAAAAATTTTCTAAATAAAAGTGGTCATTTCTAAGTTTTTAAGTTAAAACTACAATACGGTCACAACGCCTCTTTCGGATCGTGATTTGGACCTCTCTAGCTTCCAAAAATCAAGTTTTAGTGAAAACTACGCTAAAATGGGGCCGGGACCACCATAAGGTGGTTTAAACCGGCGGCACCCTTTTCCGCCGGTTTACACCGACGCGTACACGGGGGCGCACGAAGACGCACGCCCACGCAGGGCGTCGTACGGGACGCGCGCGCCGTGCGTCTTCGGCACGCGCGTGCGTCACGGTCCACCAGACGCGCGGCGTCCGGCCTGACGCCGCCAGTGCCGAGGGCATCCGCGCCGCGCGTCGCGCCGCGCACGGGTGCGACGCCGACGTCACCCGGACGTCATCCCCTGCGCGCGTCCTGTGCGTCTGGCGTCGGCGCGGGGCGCCGGCACGCCCGTTGACGGCCGGAGAAGACGGCCGGTTAGGTCGCCTCGGCCGAGAACTCTGAGCTCCGTTTTGCGTGATTTTTGCGCCATTTTCTTCAGAATTCTCTCTAGAATCCATTTATGCCTTCCTTTTGCACTGATTTTTCCAAAAACCATGGTTTTTAAACGATTTTTCTCAAGTTCCTAAAAACATCCCAGAGTGCGGTTTTGAGTTTTCTGGAGAATTCCACCGTTGGATCACTCCCAAATTTAAAGGGTACGCTCTGGGGTCTCTTGTGCACTAGTTGGATGGTGCGATTTTCAAAAGGATAAGGTTTGATTCGTGAAATCACGCTCCAACAGTAGCGTGCACAAAGCCCCCAAAAATTCTGATTTTTTTTTCCTAATTTTTAAATACTTTCCTAATTAATTTTCTTATTAATAAATACAGAAAAAAACGGATTTGAGGCTTACCTTGTGCTGGTCGGGTTTGCTCATGTTGCCGGGGCTCCACTCGCCGGAAACTTCAGATTTTTGCAGGTCTAGGGTTTTGCATAGCATTCATGGAAAACGCTCAAAGTGGAGCGTTTTGGCTCCTAGAGGAGCATAGATATAGGGTTTTAGAGTCTTGGGGAAGAGAAACTCTTCCCCACACGCCTCTTTCCACATCTCTTCGGCGATTTTTCCGGCACTGGTAGAGACGTGTGGAAGACGGGGGTGCCAGTATCAATTTGGACCCCTGTCTAATACGTCTCTACCAAATGACCAAATTGCCCTTCCAACTTTGACGGCTCATAACTCCCTCGTTTGAGCTCCGTTTTTCGCGTTCTTGGTGGCGTTGGATTCGTATCGACGAGCACTTCCTAATTATTGTGTTTTCAGGAAAGAATTTCATCCATAAATTTTTATTTTAATTTATTTAATAATTTCCTATTTTTATCTTAAAAATTAAGGATATTACAACTTTCTCCTTCTTCTCTCCACTCTCTCCACTCTCTCCTCTTCTCTCCACTCTTGTTTTCCCTCTCCTTGGCCTCCTCTTCTCTCACATGCAATCTTCTCTTCCCCTTACCTCCATTCTCCTCTTCCCCTTACCTCCATTCTCCTCTCTCTCTCTCTCTCTCTCTCTCTCTCTCTCTCTCTCTCTCTCTCTCTCTCTCTCTCTCTCTCTCTCTCTCTCTCTCTCTCTCTCTCTCTCTCTCTCTCTCTCTCTCTCTCTCTCTCTCTCTCTCTCTCTCCCCTGCACGTACAAATGCAGCACCGGCTCTCCCGCTCTTAGATTCTCTTCTTTATCTCTTTGGTTTGGCCGGCTGATTCCTTCTCGCCTATTTGTATACACACACCACAAACATAACCCAGCACCTGGGTTTTTCTGTCTTCACTGGCGTCTAATCACCGGTTACGCTAGACCTCACCAACCAGGCGTCCTCTGCCTCCATCTCTCTCTCTCTCTCTCTCTCTCTCTCATCTCTGATTTCCAGTCGATCCCCCTCATCCAGCTCCCTCTTCTCTCGCATTTGGCGTCTCTGTGTTACCAATCAGATCCGGGGAATCGGGTTTCCACTCCTACTTCCCATCTCCTCCCCCTTCCTTTCCTCTCTTTTCTCTTTTCTCTCTTCTCTCTTCTCCCTTCTCCCTTCTTCCCCCTTCTCCAATTTTCTCCTCATTGGTTTTCATCTGGTTTTCGTTAAATACCAGAAATCCAAAAAAATTTCAAGTTTGCCCTTGGAGGATCTGAATTATTCCATGCATGTCCTCTTTTTAATTCCATATGTGTCCTTAAATATTTTGGTTTTACATTATCTAGATTCTGCCTATCTAGGGACAGTGATATCTAGGACAACTTATTTAGTTTTATTTTCTGTTTTTTTTTTTGGAATAAGAAATTCTGTAAATTGCAACAATTGAATAAATTTGGATTTTATTTTATAGTTGAATAAATCTGGATTTTATTTTATTGTTAGTTTATTTATGATATATTCTTTATTTTTATTCTTTTATTAATTGAATTTTATTTAAAACTTCATCTTTTAAAGCGAGTCCCTGTGGGATCGACTTGTATTTGCATAGCTATACTACAATAGCCCGTGCACTTGCGATTAAACATCAACAATTTCATACCATCACTGCAGATTTTTTGATTTTCATCCATACAAACAATGATGGGAGAAAGAGTAAGAAGGTAGGAGGAAAGTAAGTTTCCCTTCCCCCCCCCTCTCTCTCTTCTTCTACTGTAAGGGAGTTGAGCTCCAGATGGTGACCCAACTCCCATGTTTTGAGCTCCTCCCTCATTAACTATTGGGTGACACCTTTTTAAGTGAAGGAGGTGCCAACATCAATTTGGACACCCTCATCTCATTTGTAAATTTTCTGGGTTTTGAGTCCCCAATCTTTATTTTATGTGTTCTAATTATCGTTGGTAAGATATTGTTGAGTACATGTCAAATTTTAAGGTTTCATGGTTTGATTTGGAGTTTTTAATGAATTCATTTTCACAAAAGTCAAATCCTCCAAATTTTAATTTCTCATTTCATTTCAATTTAAAATGCAATTTCTTTTTACATAAAATGGAATTTAAAAATCAAACTTATTACATAGAGTGGTATGAAAAGGGATGCGAGAAAGTTTGTCGAGTAATACTTGACATGTTAATAGGTTAAGGCAAAGCATCAAAGGTCGGTGGGACATGCAGCCATTAGAGCTTCCCATGTAAAAGTGGGATCATGTCATCATCATGGATTTCATTGTGGATTTTAAGCCAAGACATCTACTGAACATGATATGATATGTGATAATTGATTGGCTAACAAAATCAGTGCACTTTGTCCCAATATGATAGAATGAGAGTACTAGCAATCTGGCATGATTGTATCAAAGAAATTGTGAGTTTGCATGGTATACATATCACGATTGCCTTTGATAGAGATAACCAACTTACCTCACAGTTTTGGAGGTGTGTACGTATAATGACTCAAAATTTTAAGATATTCTTGTCAAATAATAGTAACATTCTTTCAATCACAATCAATCATAGTGTTTGTAATTTACAAAATTCTTATATCTTATCTATTCTGGAAAATAATTATATTGGACGGGTGGATAAATATTCTATTTTATTTAAAATATGTAAAGGGAGAATTTGCTAAAAATATCTACATAATTAGATTCTACTTGAGAAATGAAATTCAACGCCTCAAAGAACACTAAAAAAGGAGTTCGTATGAAAAAGTTATGAGCATTGGAAGATGAAGAGTATTTCGGTAATTACAAGTTTAAAAAAAATGGATGGGACTGTTTTGTTAACAGCACCCCTTCCAACTCTATGTCATTCTCCTCGTCAATACCATGTCAGAATCGGAAATAGTGTCAGAAAAAAAATTGCGTTGGCACTAGAAATCGTGTCGAGCTAAAGAAGACAATGGGTGCCGACCACTATTTGTGGCAATAGTACCACTAAAAAGGGCGATGCACCACGCTATAAATCCCTCTCTCCTCTTTCCCATCGTACCTCATATCCATCCCCAATATTCTTCTCTTCCTTTGACTACCTGTTCTCCATTTTTTCCAATGACTATAACTACGGTTACTACTTGGCCCTACAACAATCATACGGGCAGCGGTGGATTGAAGATTAGATATCGCCATTAAATTCCTCGTGAGAAGACAATAAAGAATCCTTCATTTATTTCACAATCTGAGCAAATTTTATCGGCGATCAGACAAAGATTCTAATCTGGCAACATAGAGTTTTCTAGCAACAATCCGACAAAAAAATCCACGTTTATTAGCATCAAATGACCACGAAACTATGCTAAACTTAATAGGAGTGAAGGTAAGAGCTGATCTATAAACCCTTTTAATTAGGATTCAATCTGACCTAGAAAACATCACTGACGACTATCGCTCTAGTCACCTTCTCTGGCGATGGCTAGTCATCACTTGTAACCCTGTTCTAGACCTAGAATTTCAATCTAGACCATTAAACAGGCCTGAATCACAAAACCTTCAATTTCAAGAGGTATACAACTACGATTAATGATCTAAAAGGTTTGTTAGAATTGTATTGATGACACAGACCTAATCATGTAATAAAATCTAGGATTAGAGAATGATTTTATCTACTTATAGCCTAAAAATCCTAGGAATCTCATCGATCTACTACATCAAAGATGATTCGAACCTAATAAGTAGTCTATTGGACAACTTAGAAGCTTTAGATATCCAATTCAACTCTAAATTAAGGATGATTACCCTTAGATCATAGATCCGATCACTTATGAATGGGATCAAAGTCTAAATAAATGATCTAGGCCATTAAGCTATGAACCTGATTAATGATCGAAAAATAATAATTAGATTCTTATGTACAAGATACCATAAAAATCTTGAAGAAGATCCATGATTTAAACTAAAGGAGGACACGAATTAAGTGACATCTTTCGAGGTAAGTAGTCTGATACTACTAAGTTTTTCATATACATTCCAAAATCTAATTGATTTACTTGACTCTTTATCATGTTTAATATGTTTTTTGAGATATGATATTCTTGTAACGAGCATGTGAAATTGTCTTCATGATCTACGGTCTTAAATGCGATTGCTTGCATTGAACACATTTTATGTATGCATTGTTTGCATGTTTTGAATTTAATTTCATAAATTGCACGATTTACGATGATTGAGATTTAGATTATATGTATATATAATTTTCAGGCTATTGCGCCGTGTGAGCACTATGCTAAGAGGTTGTTTATGTACGGGTTTGGCTTCCCAGCCTCTAACCACCAAAGGTGGTAGGTATCACTACCCAAAGTGGCATTGTCCCTTACTCGACTGCTGTGGTAAATAGGGACAACTATTGGAGGTGTTCACTGCACCCTTTTTGAAAACATATCCATAGTCGCCATGAAGGCTATGGTGGGTTGGTCTCTAGATACTAGAGACACACAATTTCAGAATAGGTTTTGGTCGTGAGCATAGTTGACCTTATGATTTCAGTTTTGATATCGATGTGTATATTGCATTGAGATGGTCATAGACGAGTACTCGTGACCAATTAGCTTGATGTGTTTGCTGACCTATTGGCTTGATATGTTCGCCAACCCATTGGCTTGATGTGTTCGCTGAGATATGCATGATAACTATTGTACGAATTATTGATTTTGGGCAGTTGGCTTGATGTGTTTGCCAAAAATTCTAGTGCATGAATTGATTGACTGATTGGTGTTTTCATAATGTTTATATTGCTAATTAATGGATTCTATAAAAGTTCCATGGTTTGGAAATGTGTAAATGAGTTTTATAGTTTATGCATAAATACCCATGATTACACAAAACAGAATTGCATGATCTAATTACTTTCCTTGAGATTATGCCTCTTGCATGTCGTGTTTTCAAATTAGTAGTATTAGGTCACCTACTGAGTATGATAAATACTCAACCAAATTCATTATTTTTTAGATTAGACAAAGTACAATTAGAAGGAGCTTCCGAGAGTGTTAGTACTACAGTCAAGTGAGAGAATTAAGGCTAAGTGAGGATATAATTGTACCAGATTTCATACTGAGTGATCTTTTAGTATTTAATGTAAAATTAGTTGTAAGTAATTATTTGTAACTTGGGCTATGATTAACAATCTTAGGAATGGTAATTATTCATTTTTATATTTTGTCCAAAAGTTGCCATGGCATGATTCATTATCTATTCATTGGGATTAATTAATGATACTCAGGGTTTTCGTGAAAAAGTTACAAATAAAAGAAAATTTCCCATTGCATTCATTTTCAATAATTATTTTAAAAATACAGATCGATCTTGCAAGTGAAAGCTTGTTATTTTAAAATTGCATTATAAAAACTCAGGTTGTCACAGTACGATAGTAACTGGTATAGGCTCTGAGTTTTAGTACAATGTTTCATCTATAGACGAATGGTTAGTCTGAGAGGACTATTCAAATTTCAAAGGGCATGCTAAGAGCGTGTATTATCAAATGGAATGGTAATTGAGATGAGATTCCACCATTGATAGAATTTTCATATAGTAATTGTTTTCACTAAACATTGGAATGGCTTTGTTCGAGGCTCGATATAGGAAACCAATCAATCACCCACATGCTACAGTGAAGTTGGAGAGAACAAAATCATATATTTTGAATTGGTATAATAGTGCACCAACAAGGTGAAGCTTTTTCAAAAGAGGCTCTTCGCAGCTCAAAGTAGAAGGAAAAAGCTATGTTGATAAGGTGCGTAGGTATTTGATGTTGAAATTGGTGGTCATATTTTTGAAAGTTTCCCCAATTAAATAAGTCATGAGATTTGGTGTGAAAGGAAAGTTGAGTCCTTGATTTATTGGTCTTTTTGAAACACATAATAGATTTGGTTCAGTGACATTTCAATTGGCTTCACCGATACATTTATCATAGTTTCATAATGCCTTCTTTTTTCTTTTCTTTTTTCCTTACATTTTCATGCTATGGAAGTATATACAGACCCTTCTCATGTACTTGATCAAGTGCTAACTTAATTGCAACTAGATTTGACATTTAGGATGAGGCCAATTAGGATCCTAGATAGGAAAGAATAGAAACTGAGAAATAGGAAGATTATGCTCGTTAAAGTCCTTTGTTAACAACATGCAATTGAAGAGGTAACATGGGAACTAAAGTCTAAAAAGAGAAAGAAGTATCCAGAATTATTTGTAATTGAAGATTAGTAAACTTTTAGGGACAAAACTCTTTGAAGGAGGAGATAATATAAAACCTTGAATTTTTGTAACCATTTATTCTCCTAATGAATATGAAATTTTCTTTTCCAACTATTAGAATGTGGATTTGCTTATTGAATAAAAAAGAAAATGACACCACTTAAGTGTAATAGGTATCTCATATACAATGGAGACCAATGGACAAAAGCCACTTAACTTGGATGCCGAAAGCATAAAAAGGCCCAATTACTATAGAATGTCTTTTATTTATAAAAAAAAAAATGGGGTGTCTAATTAGTCTTGGTCCCTAATGCTGGGTTAAAAACATTTTTCTAGCAAGGGCCCATGCGCTTAAGCCAAGACTTGTTGCTTAAGCAACCAAATGGTTGAAATTAGAAATTGCTAGTGCTATAATGTTTTACATGACTCGCAAGTGCATGAATCTATTATAGTATAAGCATGCCCACAAGGAATCGAACGATTTGGGTGTTAAGTGGAACTTTACTTAAATAACTTAGCTTAGCCAAAGAGGGTAAGTTTTAACCTAAACTAAGGAATGAATTAACATAGAAACATAACATAAATTAAAGACATGGAAAGAAACATGTTAAAAGAAACCAAGCTAAACTTAGAAACTTTCCTATACTAAGATGCAAACTAGTAATTAATGGAATCTAAACTAAGATATAATACCATTAACAATAAAACTAAATGGAAATAACAACTAGTCTAACATTTAAAAGAGAGCAACATAGACTGAAATCGAAGGACCTATAACTAACTATCATGCAATCTGATGTAAGCATTAACTTAACATCCTAAAATTGTAATAATTCTTGGAGATTCAGAAAAACTGCAAGTAACATATGTTAACATTAAGCATGAATTATTCATGAACATCACTATGTTGCTAGAAATTCTAACAACATGCCATTTTCAATATCCAAGCAATTAGCACATGAAAGCAAGCATTTTATATACAATAGAACATTCAAATCTAAAGTACTTAGCTGCTAAAAATAAGTATAAACCAAGAACTTCAATTAGATTTATTGAATCAATAGAGAATTACATAAAAATGGTGCACAAAATACATTTATATAAATCCAAAAATTGCGCACCATTATAATGAATGAAACTTGATCTCAATCACATCCAAAAAATTTTCTAGTGATCTTAATTTCAACATAGATAGCATGGAAGAATCCAAAGAAGAATTGAGGTGAAAAAAGGCATGAAAAGATAGGAAAGACAGCATGAAAGAGTGAAGATTTTAAGGAAATTAAAAGCCCTAAAGTTGGTTCAAGGGCGACAAACTCTTGGCTATCACCTTAAGAGAGTCTTGGTCCTTTGAATGCAAGGTTCTAGGACCGAAATAAGGAAGCAAATAGGCAAGAAACTAAGGACTTAACTCAAGGGACTATAGCATGGCATCAAGGAACAAAGCAAGCACAAAAACACATGGAACTAATAAGACAAGATCATTAAACAACAAGGAAATGAATAATAGAGCTAACTTGGAATAAAAGCAAGGACATGGAAGACCCCAAGAAGATGCATGAAGGGCTTCACAAGAGGGCTGCTCCATTGGATTTGTGTTGAAGAAAAGAGGAGGGAAGAATATGGGAGAAAGGTGGAGTGGATTGAAGGGTGGACACCTCCTTCATAGGAGGAGTGTTTTCCGCTTCTCCAAAAGGTAGTTCACTTAGAAACCCTCCCAACTTTTATATGGGTTGGCTGCTATCTAAATGAGAGGTGAGGTAGTAAGGAGAGATTGGTTAACCTAGGAACAAGGTGGGAGACTTAGGTGGGATTTAGAAAGGTTGGATGAGTGGAACTCCCCTCCTACCACATAAATCAAATGGAGTGCTGCTTTGATAATATAACATCCCTAATTTTTAAATCTCAATTTAAGTAAAATTTGAAAATTTTTAAATTAGGATGAAAAGAAAATATAGAATTTCCTATTTATTGAGTTTAATAAGTGAAACTTTTGATAGACATCAAACCAAATAATGATACCTCCATATTTGGATTGTATTCAAAAAGATGATTCCAATAGTATAAAGAACATTGAAATCAAAGTTCGGATGGAGAATATATGATGATTTGAACATTGAGGGCATTTTTGTAAAAAAAGAAGAGATATTTACATAAAGGGAGGCATTGTTTTGATAATGGCACCCCCGCTTCTTTAAGAAAGATGACAGTCGACAACTGTCACCTAACACCAATAGAAATGGGGAAAGAGGGAAGGAGAAGAAAAAGAAGAGAGGGAGAGGGAGAGGGAGAGGGAGTGGGAGTGGGAGTGGGGAGAGTTTGTCATCGGAAATGACGCCTAACACCAGCAAGGAGGAGTAAACAAAGGGAGGACTACCTACAGGGAAGACAAACTTGCCGAAGAAAATGATGACTCAAATCGATGATTCAACCAGACCATCTTGCTCAATGTGGAGCAACAATCAAGACCCATCAAATGGTTTTGTTGATTCGATCACATCTCGTAGAAAAGTTTACTATCAAACTCGCTAAAGATGCCAACTTCTTTAGAGAAAACAATGGCTCAAACTGATAATTTGAGCCTTTCATCTATTTTAGCAAGATGAAAAGAGAAAAAGTCCTCAAGAATCATGACTTCAAGTAAGTAATGAGAGAGAATTGAGCCGTAGAAGATGACACTGACAAATGGCAAAAATTCAACGATCGACAACCATTTTTTGCATTTTCAACATCAAACCATGTTAGATTGCCATCAAATTTCAGAGGAGTGAAGGTGAGACTCTAATCTACAGTATCTTTTGATGCGTTAGCAATTTGTTAATAAATGGGCCACCAACAGCGATTGTGCCGGTCACCTTCTTTGGCAACAGCCGATCAATGCCAGTGACTTGGTGAAATGTAGTGAAAAACATACCCTATGTGTATCTTGTCATGATCTACACCATGGAATTATTAGATCTTTGATAAGAGATCATCTAACTGTCCAATTTGGATGCGAGTCAGATCAGGAATCTATGAGATGGGGATATAAGATTTGAACCATGCATTAGGACCCTTATGATGTGTATACTAAGATTCATGTGAGATATATTGGATCTAAGACATTTGTGAGAATATCTAGCAGATTTAGATTCAGGACTGAGATCGATCAATGATTTAGGCCAAAAATTGGATCAAGTTTGATGATCCATACCATTCAGATGAATTATTGGGATTATATGATTAGAATTATTAATTTATTCTTTAATCTGGGATGATCAAGTGGAGAAATGTCACCATATAGTTACATATATCTTTGATCGGGCACATTCGAGATGATTGATTGATGATCCAATGACACGAACAGCTGGATATCCTTCAAATGGGCTAACAAGAGGTAAGATTATCATCGTAATGAGCTGATTTTATTGATTTAGATGTGATTAGCTAAGATTGTGCATGAATTGATGTAATAGTACTTGATTTCTTGATTTAGCTATAAATTACTTGAGATTGACATAATCTGAGCATGATAGCTCTGGAATAGGTAATGATGTGATTATAAAAGAAATCTTATGGTTATAGGTAGGCCCAAATTAGCATAATCTAAATTATTAGTTGACAGAGGTGGGCCTCACTTGAGATCCCATTTTTGTGAACCATTGGATTACATTGAAACAATATATATTGAGACATGAAAATATAATATTGTTTTATAATTAAGAATCCAACTTAGATAATTTGGATTCTAAGTGTAACTTGGATATGATGTGTATCTAGGTGGTGGGGCTGTGATGGACTATTTCAGTATAGAGTCTAGCTAATTTGAGAGGTACAAACGAGTGATTCTTCGTCTGAGGTAGGTAACAACATTTAATATTCCTTTGATGTTATAAACCATGGTTGTATACCCAATGACTATTTACATTGATAGCATGATGCATGATTTTGTGTATTAACCTCATGACTTTCTTAAGACTGCCATTCGACATGTGTTAGTGATATTTATATCATCTTTTTAAATTACATTTTCTACACATGATTGTCGATACATTGAAATGCTTTATCAACTTGATTCTGTTGAGGATGTTTATGCATGGATTTTTAATACTTGGTTTTGTGTTTTTGCTTATTTATGATGAGTGTTTCTGCCCGATGGATGTTATGCTAGGAGGGTCATAGGGTTGCCCACCCTCCCTATGAGTATATCGGATCATAGACAGCCACCCAAACATTGGGGCGTGGGTTGTGGTATCACAAGTAATCCGCACATGCGTTCGATTGACTCCCATGCCTCTGTGGGCTGAAGTCTCACGTTATGGTGTAGATGGTGAGTGGTAGTGGTTGATATCTTGGAGTAGTTGCAACTACAACATAGCAATCAATGCACTTATTCTGTATGTACATGTAGATATAGACATATCTGGATGGTTATATCCTGATGCACTCATAACGTGACGACGCGTGGAGGGTTGGTATGAGTACTCGTGACCGAATTTATAAGTGTGTGGTACACTCATGGGACCCTCATATTAGGGTGCCCCGCATTGGTGATGTTCGTGTTCATTGAGATATTCCTTGCATATTTGATGCATTGCATTAATATGATTTTTACACTCTTAGGACCCATGTATGAGGGTGCCCTTGATGATAATACACACATTTATTGATATATTCTCTGAGCTTTTGACGCTCTATATTGATGTGACTTTGGCATATTTGTGCCTTAGAAGTTCAGTCAATTTGACATATTTTCAGACATGTGGTTGGCACAAGTCACATTGATTTGATATCGTCATTTAAGGTGCTTACGAGGCTTTGTTTTCTTAGTATGTTTAGAAAATGCAGGTGGCTTGGAGTCATTGCTTTATTTTTAGTATTATTATGGTCTTTGACGCCTTGGATATTGCCACCAATTTAGTTGGTTTTGAAGCTAATTATATTGTACTTCATCATCATTTATTGTCATATTTGAGATCATGCTGGAACTACTTTCATGAGATTGACATTTTATCACATGCCGTGAGATTTGATGTATAATCTTTTAATACTACATTAAATGTTATTATTATTATTATTATTATTGTCGTCACCAACACAAGCATATCTTGTTGAGGCATTGCAATGTTCTTGCAATGTCACAAATATAGAGAGAGGTAGGAAGTATGACATGTTGGTAGAGCAGTTGAGGGCATTGGAGGCCTTCATACGGTGCATAGAGGGGATTTAAAAGATGGACATGGTTTGTTCAAAACCTTACCTCAAATATTATTATGGATTGTATATTTGTATAATTTACATTGTGTTTTGGATGTATGGAAGCATTCATGTTGGATGTGATGGTTGTGCATGGACAGACCATGGGCAATGTAATGTTGTCATATCTTTGATTTTTAATTTACTGTCGAGGTATATGGTTTTATTAAGATTCATAATTGATCTGGATGGATGGGTATGGAGACTAAGTCTCATATGTGGTGTGTTTATGTTTACTGTATTTATTAGGTATGACTTTATTGCATGCGTTATCAATGGTCCAAAATACAGAGGAGACTGTCGAATTTTTGGTAGAAATGGGAACGTCATTTTACTGTTAAATCCATGATTTTGCGAGTCATATGATGCCCAAGGTTTTGAAATGAATGATTTTATTCGAGTTTTCAATTTTAGTTGATTTTAAAATCAAAGTTTTAAAACTGAGATCCCAACTTTTGAAAAAATATTGTATTTATATGAGTTACAGAGATAACTCATATGGGGAATGCTGATGATTATAAAATAGATGGTGCTATGAAGGTTGGCAGATTTTTCTTAGAGAATATGAGACTTTAAATCCTTGTATGAATACAAGTTATCACACTTTCATGGAAAGTGGAGGATTCTCAAAATAAAAGATTAGAATAAAGAACATAACTGGTATCTCAAATGAGAACTTTATTATAGGATATAAAATATATTCATATGGATAGATTTTGAGAGTTCAAGTTGGATGATGTGAATAAACTTTTGAAAAGGCCTAACAACTATTATAACATCATTAGAGAAAGATAAAAAAAATGGTCACAATTAAAGAGAACTTGAGAAAGTTTACAGAAGTATTGTATTAATCTAAACTTGAAGTGGATTTATTTGACAAATAAATTATAGTATGGTGAAAATTATTGAAAATTTAATGAAACAAGATTGTAATGTTTCTATTGGTGAATTATCTGATCTATGAGATGAAGTTAATGAGTTCTTTTGCATACAAAAATATTGATGGCCAAACATCAGTGAGACATGAATGTTTATCTATTAGTTTGAGGGTTTTAATCATGATTTAGAGGTGAATAGCGCTTGGAGGATATGAAAACTATTTTACTAGAATAATTATTAAATAGTGATGATTATGTAATGAATCAACTAAGGAGAAAGACAAATGAAAATAATTACATTAAAAAAGTTGATATTGTGGTTTCTAACGACCAAGGAAGGTTATCATGAAAGATTAATTTTATTGGATGTGAGATTGGTAGAGTTGTAAATGATTGATTCATATGACCATGAAATAATTCATTAATTAAAGGAAAGGAAATGATAGAGATGAGGACACTAAAAATGTAATTATGGGGATTCTAATGATGGTTGTTTGAGAGGATGTGTTCCTCTATTATTGAGATTTTTATTTAGAAGGCTCTTAGGAAGGCCTATAATGATTAGTATCTTTGCCTTATGGGCAACTAGTGATACAAAGAGATTTTGCTACTTTAGAATAGAAAATTTAGATGGTTCAACGGTATTGAATGGTTTACATAGTTCAGGAGACTTGCCGTAACTCCTTTACCATGGGTAAGGAAGCTGCAGATAGATTGTGATATGTAGACAACTAGGAATTGGGTGATTTTAGAGAGAGATTCTCTTAGGACTGGGGCTGATCGTAGAGACTCGAACATGGGTAGTCCAAGTCAGCCCAATAAGGCAAGAGACCCTTTTCATCGATATAGTTACATAGGCCACTGAGCCAAATACATTAGAACAGGTAGTGTTGGGATGCGGACAAGAGGTACACTAGGTGCAGGGATAGGCACCTAGATAGTTAGGTCCTAGAGTTGGTAGACTGCTGTAGTAGTGGTAATGGCATCAGCAGCTGTGTTGATTGTTTAACCGCAAGTACACGGGCTATTATAGTGTAGCTTATGCAAGTACGGGTCGATCCCACGAGGACTTGATTTAAAATGATGGATTTTTCAATAAAATTAAATTAATAAAAAAAATAAAAACAAAGACTATACTAACCATAAAATAAAATCCAGATTTATTCAATTGTTGTAATTTACATAATTATTTATTCAAAAGAAAACAGAAAATGCAACTAAATCATCTGTCTTGGATTGCACTGTCCCTGGATAGTCAAAATGAGGATAAAACAGAACTGGGACATATATATAAATAGAATAGGGACCCAGATGGAATTAAATCGGGGACTCAATTCGAATTAAATAGGGGACCCAAATGGAATTTCTTTGGGGACACGTTGGGAATTCCTGAGATCTGCCAGGGGCAGATTTGTAAATCTTTAGGGGTTTTGGTTTTTAACGAAAAACCAGGAAAACACATTTAATGGGAAACCAGAGAAGATGGAGAAGAAGGGAGGAGAAAAAGAGGAAGGAGAGAAGGAGGAAGAGGGAAAGAAGGAGAAGGATATGGGGGAAAACCCGATGTGGGTTTTCTCCCTTAGGACCGTCTGACTGGGAGAAGAAGAGGGAAAAGTGGGCATACACTCCGAATTTGAGCGGCGATGAGAAAAACCTCAGATCAGGAATAGGAGGAAAAGGGAAGCAGAGGAGAGAAAAGAAAGGGGAATAAGAGGAAGAAGGAGAAGATGGGTTTCTCTCCCGTGGCCGGCGAGAAAACGGGAGAAGGATTTGAGCTGTGGATAGTGCTCGTGCGGCGTTTGGCAGTGCCACCGGTGAAAGCTGGATGGTGTGAGTGCATAGCAGAGGAAGACGGGACCTGGGTTTTGCCGAAAGACAGGTAAGAAATGAAAAACGCAAGAGAGAGAGAGAGAGAGAGAGAGAGAGAGAGAGAGAGAGAGAGAGAGAGAGAGAGAGAGAGAGAGAGAGAGAGAGAAGAAGAAGAAGAAGAAGAAGAAGAAGAAGAAGAAGAAGAAGAAGAAGAAGAAGGTGGTGGCCGTGCAACGCTGGAAGAAGGAGAAGAGATATAGGGGAGAAGAAAGAAAGAGAGGGGATAGAGAGGAGTGAATCGTGGGAGAGAGGGAGAGGAGAATAGAATAGAGAAAGAAAAGAGGTGGAGAGATGATCTAGCCAGCCCTTTAAGAGAGGAAAAAACGTCCTTTGGGGAGTGGAGAAGGGGAATATAAGAAGAGGGAGAGAGAGACATGTGATAGAGAGGGAGAGAAGAGAAGGAGAAAAAGAGAGAGAGAAAAGAAAGGAGAGGGATAAGAGAAAAAGAGAGAAAAGAGAGGAGAAAGAGAAGGAAGAGGAGATAGAGTGATAGAGATAGGTGGGGTCCACTATCTTTCCTGATCTTGCTAGAACTCTAAAAGAAGAAAGTCTTCAAATTTCTTCTGTCTTAGGATTCTTCAAAATCCTCTTTTTCCTGGAAACTTCATCCTCTTCAGCTTATATCTTTGATTTGATCTGGAGCGTCCACGCATGAGTCGATTAATCTGCAATGTACAAGACCCAATTAGAATCATCTGAACCATTCATTATTCATCTAATTAGCTTTAATGATCATCTAACTATTAATTTTGCAATTTAACGATTAGATGACCAATTAAAGCTAAAATGAAATATTTTATGTAAAATCTTGAAATTAATGACCTAGATGCTCTAATTGAACACTAAATTAGGGGTATTTTGATCAAAATTGAACACTTAACACACCCCTCAACCAGCATTTTGCTAGTCCCTAGCAAAAGATGCAAAAAATCAACTCAAATTTTTTTATTTTTCAGGTCATCTCCACTTTTTTCTCAGAGAATTATCTTCAATAAATCTATCAACTTTAGCAAACTAATAAAGATGACTGAATAATTCAAAACCCTACCCATATGCTAAAAATATTCCACTTAAGCTTAGATTTCAGAGTGATTGTGTGCATATACAGTCTACACATAGAATAATCTTTATCTCTAAGTAGACTTCCAACTTTTGAACTCCATCTAAAATATGTTTTGACCTCAATCCTTACTAATGACATACGCTCAGAAATAAAATCTCTCAGATAGAGGGTTCAAATCATATCTCTCTTTTAATTATGTGAGAAGAGTCAATGAAAGCAAATTTATCTCACATATACTCATGAAGAACACGAGTTACTAAGGAATTGTTTTGATCCCTTTGAAATGGATGCCATTACCTTTGAATATTTAGAGATACTATTCTTTTAATCCTATTCATTCATTTCCTCATCAAGACTATATTCATCCTAGAATCAATATGTCTTTAACTTGGATGAAACATAGACTTAGGACAAGGTACCAAAGAAAGGGTATATGGGTATTGAAAGTTTCTTCAAAAAATAAGTAGAGGTCTTCTACTAAAGTTGGCAATTATTTCTTTTCTTTGATGAAGTGAATATTTCTTTTTTCTATTTCTTTGCATTCTTCAAACTCTTTTTTTTTTTCAACTTTTTTCTTTATATTTCAGTACTTTTGACTCACTTTGAAGAATATTTCTTTTCTTCATATCCACTTTTCTACTTTCATTGCAACTAAAAGATATTCTTTCATTCTTCTCTAACTTATTTTTCAAAGAAAAATGGGTAATGGATAATTTATATTGGGTTAATATGGGTAATAAAAGAAAATGCTTATATTAAAAGGCTCAACTTGGCTAACTAGTGGTAAAAATACTTTATGAGTAAGCTTTATGTCTCTAGGTTATAACAAGGATGGCTTAAATCATTTTCTAGGTTTCCTATAATCTATCAAATTCAATGAACTTCCAGAATTTTAAAGGTAGTATTCTAATTATTCAGGTAATTAGTCAAATTTAAGAGTTTGGGATCAATTTTCGTTAAGCACACTGAAGAAAATTAGGAATATTTATAACCTCTCAAAACAAATGAATGGCTTTAAAACTCACTTATGTTATAAGTGTCCACTGAATTTCTTCAGAATTTTTAAGTTATAGCCACTTAGTAATCTAGACTATCTATATGCAACTGCACATACAAATGTGATCTAAGACTTTGCTTTCATGGAATACTTTAGAAAATCAGTAAAATGATGAATTAATCCTATTTAATTTCATTAATAAGCTAAAGTTATCTAGATTATACTTCAAAAAATCCAATTCACATTATAGTATGGGAAATGACCTAAAATTTTTCATTTTTTCAAATTTTTTTTTTTTGAAAAACGAAGAAAATTACCTAAAAACTAAAAGAAAACTAGAATTTGCAAGAATTCTACACCCCCCAACCTGACAAAAACATTGTCCTTAATGTTTAAAAAGTATGATGATGATAATGCATTGAGAAACGCAAAACTATTGAGAGATATAGAAAAAAAATCTGAAAAAGAAAAATAAGAAAGTAAAAACTACGCTACATACTTTATTTTCAAATGAAAATTTTCAGAGGAAAAACATTACTGAGTTCGAAACTTCCCTCGGTCCCATATGAAATAAGCTGGACGGGCCTCTGAAAAGGAATGATGAATAAATTTATCTTCCAATTTAAAAATTTTCATTTTATCACAAGGCAAGATAAATTTATCTTCAAGCTGCTTCACATAATTAGAGACAATTGTAGGAGTTCGATGCAGCCTTTTTGGAAATGGAGCAAGGATGTCATATTGCTTAGTGGGTGTAACATTTTCCTGATCAATAAATTCATCTCTTTTTCTGACCAGTTTAGATACTATTTTAGCCTTTTTAGGTCCATATTGCGCAATTATGTTACCATTATGAATAATGGCAACTGCCTTTGTTTGTTCCATGTCTGTAAATGAAGAATTAATCTCGTCTCCTACATCCATATCATCAAGATATTCATTTGGTGGAATAGGACATTCCTCTTTATTGATAGTATGCAGCATTTGAGACATCATGTCTTTCAATTCAGTCATGGAATTTGTGTTCTCTTTTAATTGGGCTTTAATTTGAACAATTTTCTTCTCCTGGTATTGCATGACTAGATGAAAATTATCCTCCACTTTCGTCTTATGTGGAGGAAGGTAAGGTCAATGAGCAAATGGTCCTTTGTGGTGATAGGGCTGATGTTGGGACTTCTGTGAGACATTAGCCTTATATTCATTTCTAAAAGTGGAATGATTACTCCATTTAGAATTATATGTCTCTAAAGATGGGGAAAAATGTTGCTCATAAGAATGTGTCGATTCATGAAGAGCATCCTGAAATGCAGGAGCAATAGGACATTCCTGAGTGGGGTGTGTATTACTTTCACAAATATCACACACCTGTTCGACTTTCTTAGAGGGACATTTTTCCATTTCCATGGCCTCAACTGTTCTATCTAGGGATGCTATTTTTATATCATCTTTTTTAATCATAGCATATATTTCTCCCCTAGAGGATGTGGTGGTGGTCTTAGGCTCACTTGAAAAACCTACTTTTTCTAAATCAGCCCAAGTTTGTGCGCTCTCTGCCAACCATTCCAAATAATCTTGTGCTTCTTCAGATTGTTTATTTAAGAAATTACCATTGCATATCATTTCAACAAATTGACGCATATTAGATTTAAGTCCTTCATAAAAGAAGCTAATGATATGCCAAAGTTTGTATCCATGATGTGGACAAGTCAACAATAATTCCTTAAATCTTTTGCAGCATTGATAGAAAGTTTCATTATTCGTCTGGGTAAAATTCACTATATTTCAACGAAGAGCAATTATCTTATGTCTAGGAAAGAACTTATTCAAGAACTTCTTAGTCATATCTTCCCATGTTCGTATGGAACCTGGTGGCATTGAATGAAACCACATCTTAGCCTTTTCCTTTAAAGAAAAAGAAAATAGTTTGAGTCTTACCATATTTAAGTCGATGTTTTGTATATGTTGAGTCATGCACACTTCATCTAATTCTTGTAAATGCATGTAAGGACTCTCACTATCTAACTCATAGAATTTGGGAAGTAATTGAATTACTCCCACCTTTAATTCAATCATACCAGCATTTGGAGGTAAAAGTATACATGAAAGTGTGCTAGTATAATTAGGCTGTAAATAGTCTCTTAGTGTCTTCCCACAAGAATTTTGGTTATGCCAATTATTCTCATGTGTTTTATGTTGGTCCTTTCTCCTATTTCCATATGGTTGAGAATGATTCCTCCATTGACGTATATCATCATTAAATAGAGGTGGAGGATCATCGGCATTAAAGAGAGGATTGCTCGTCCATGAGGAAACATCATAATTATCAAAGATGAAAGGTGGTTTATCATCATTAAAGAGTGGATTGTTTCTCCATGGGAAAATATCTTCTCTATTAATTTTGGGGTGTAAATTACTCTTTTGATCAATGTTTAAATTATTCATTAGGTGCAAGTGATCGTGTCTTCTCTTTTCAATTATTTTTAATTTTTTTTAGAAGATGACTTTCCTAAATAATGCAACCTAAATGCCTAGAATGATGCATAATTAAGAACACAATCAAGCAATCCCCTAAAATACACTAAAAAAACTTAAAGATGCACCTAAAAATGCCTAAAATGCAAATCCTAATTTTTTTTTTTTGGATTTTTTTATTTATTATTTTTCTAATTTTTAAATTTTTTATTTTTAATAACATTTTATACAAACTCCATTGCAAGTCCCCGGCAACGGCGCCAAAAAATTTTTGATTGTTTAACCGCAAGTGCATGGGCTATTGTAGTGTAGCTTATGCAAGTATAGGTCGATCTCATAAGGACTTGATTTAAAATGATGGAGTTTTCAATAAAATTCAATTAATAAAAGAATAAAAAAAAGACTATACTAACTATAAAATAAAATTCAAATTTATTCAATTGTTGTAATTTACATAATTATTTATTCAAAAGAAAACAGAAAAGGCAACTAAATTATCTGTACTGGATTGCACTATCCCTGGATAGTCAAAATGATGATAAAATAGAACTGGGACATAGATGTAAATAGAATAGGGACCTAGATGGAATTAAATCGGGGACTCAGTTGGAATAAAACAGGGGACCCAAATGGAATTTCTCTGGGGACACGTTGGGAATTCCTGAGATCTGCCAGGGGCAGATTTGTAAATCTTTAGGGGTTTTGGTTTTTAACGAAAAACTAGGAAAACACATTTAATGGGAAACCAGAGAAGATGGAGAAGAAGGGAGGAGAAAAAGAGGAAGGAGAGAAGGAGGAAGAGGGAAAGAAGGAGAAGGATATGGGAGAAAACCCGATGTGGGTTTTCTTCCCCAGGACCGTCCGACTGGGAGAAGAAGAGGGAAAAGTGGGCATGCACTCCGGATCCGACTGGCGATGAGAAAAATGCTAGATCGGGAATAGAAGGAAAAGGGAAGCAGAGGAGAGAGAAGAAAGGGGAATAAGAGGAGGAAGGAGAAGATGGGGATCTGGGTTTTCTCTCCCGTGGTCAGCCAAAAAACGGGAGAAGGATCTGAGCTATGGATAGTGCTCGTGTGGTGTTTGGCAGTGCCATCGGTAAAAGCTGGATGGTGTGAGTGCGTAGCAGAGGAAGACGGGACTTGGGTTTTGCTAGAGAGAGAGAGAGAGAGAGAGAGAGAGAGAGAAGAAGAAGAAGAAGAAGAAGAAGAAGAAGAAGAAGAAGAAGAAGAAGAAGAAGAAGAAGAAGAAGAAGAAGAAGAAGGTGGCCGTGCAACGCTGGAAGAAGGAGAAGAAAGAGAGGGGATAGGAGAGGAGGAGTGAACCGTGGGAGAGAAGGAGAGGAGAATAGAATAGAGAAAGAAAAGAGGTGGAGAGATGATCTAGCCAGCCCCTTAAGAGAGGAAAAAACATCCTTTGGGGAGTGGAGAAGGGGAATATAAGAAGAGGGAGAGAAGAGAAGGAGAAAAAGAGAGAGAAGAGAAGGAGAAAAAGAGAGAGAAGAGAGAGAGAAAAGAAAGGAGAGGGATAAGAGAGAAAGAGAGAAAAGAGAGGAGAAAGAGAAGGAAGAGGAGATAGAGTGATAGAGATAGGTGGGGTCCACTAGCTTTCCTGATCTTGCTAGAACTCTGAAAGAAGAAAGTCTTCAAATTTGTTCTGTCTGAAGATTCTTCAAAATCCTCCTTTCCCTTGAAACTTCATCCTCTTCATCTTATATCTTTGATTTGATCTGGAGCGTCCACGCCTGAGTCGATTAATCTGTAATGCATAGGACCCAATTAGAATCATCTGAACCATTCATTATTCATCTAATTAGCTTTGATGATCATCTGACTGTTAATTTTGCAATTTAACGATTAGATGGACAATTAAAGCTAAAATGAAATATTTTATATAAAATGTTGAAATTAATGACCTAGATGCTTTAATTGTACACTAAATTAGGGGTATTTTCACCAAAATTGAATACTTAACAAGCTGCCATTAAAATGACAATCCTTTAGATGCTTTGACTGTGGAGAGTCAGGGCATTTCTATAGAGACTTCTCCAGAGGACAATGGGCTAAACCGATTGATATTGGAGACAGGGCAGAGATGGCCCTGCATTAGTAGTGATGAATTTCCACTATTACTTGAAGGCAACCATAGGGCTCAAACCAGGAGGTGGAAAATATTTTCCTAATTGCTGGTAAGCATGTTAGAGTCCTCTTTGATCTAGGATCCAATCATTCTTGCATTTTATGTTTTGATACCATGATGAATATGCATGTACATTTGACAATTGCTAGGTTAGATGTTATGACTTTGATGAAAGAGTTATTGAAACTTGTAAGTACTTCTAGGGGGTATTGGTAGAGATAGTGAGTGAGAGGATAGATATTGATCTCATCCTACTCAATATTGATTATGATATCATTCTTGGGATGGATTTCATTCATTGGGGGACAATTGATTGCTGTGAGAAAAAGGTTACTTCTAGTGCACCTGAACAGCTATTGACCTCACTCCTGAGGTAAGAAGGGGAATCATTGAGGTTTGTATTATTTCTACCATGAAGGCAGTGCAGTACTTTCCTAAGGTGCCAAGCCCTCCTTTTTAGTGTGACAATGACGTAATGCATACAAATTGAGCACACAGATGGTGTGTGAGAATTCACAATCTTTCTTGAGGAGGTTCCAAGATTTTTCACTGCAAGAGATTGATATTGATATTGATTTGGCATCAAACATAGTGTCAATTTCTAAGGTTCCATACAATATGGCCTTAACTGAGTCGACAAAGCTCATAGTATAAGCTTTTGATAAGGGATATAACAAACCTAGTGGGTCTTCATAGGATGCATTAGTCCTCTTCATGAGAAGAGAGACATATTCTTATTGCTATGCATAGATTATTACTTATTTAATAACACTATAGTAGAGAATCGATATTCTTTATCGTGTATTAATGATCTATTTGTTCAACTCTGGGTGGTGCATGGTATTTTTGGATATTGATTTGAGGTCTGGCTGTCACCAGCCAAGAATTGTGGAGTAAGGCATCTTTAAGACTATTTTTAGAACTTGTTATGATTATTACAAGTTCTAGGTGATACCAATTGATGGAACCAATGTGCTGATAGTATGTATGATATGATGGGCTAAATTTTTAAATGTTAGTTGGATGATTCATGATTATATTACTAAACGATGTTCTTGTATACCACATGGCATGGTAGAGCACAAGAGATCCTTGTGCATTATTCTAAATATCTTGAAGACTCATCACTTGGTGCGAATTTATGTAAGTATGAGTTATGGTCAAAGAAGGTGAATTTCCTTGACCAAGATCCCTTTATTGATAGAGAGGTAGCTTATTGAGACTGCGATGGGTTGGGATTAGCCAAATTGGTGACTAAGGTTCATAATTTCCTTTATAATGTTAATTGTTATCACTAGCTTATTGAGTTCTCTAGGATAGCAGTGATATGGATGCTGGTTTAGTATTATATATATATATATATATATATATGTGCATAAGCTTGATTTCTCATGAGATGAGAGGTATGACAGTGATGTATGTTTTGTACAAAATCATTTTCTTAAGTGTAATCAAAATTTGATTAATGACCTATACTTGCGAGTAGTCGATGAGGGTGGGTGCGAGAGACACTGGCATGCTTTTAGGTGGTGAGATTCTAGGTGCTCACAGTATGATTGTGCTGTGGACTGGTTTTGATTAGCATAGATTGCCTGTTGGTGGGCTGATATGCTTTGGTTTTGATAAGCATATATTGCTTGTTCATGAGCAAATATGCTCTGGTTTTTATTTGTACACATTGCCTATCAGTGAGACAATGTGCTCTAGAATATATTTGACATAGATTTTCCTATATGTGAGCTGAGATGCTCCGATTTTTATTTATATAAAAAATCATGGTCGTATACCCAATGACTTTATTTACATTGATAGCATGAGGCATGATTTTGTGTTTCGACCTCATGACTTTCTTTAAGACTACCATTCAACATGTGTTAGTGATATTTATATCATCTTTTTGAATTACATGTTCTACACATGATTGTCAATACATTGAAATGCTTTATTGACTTGATTCTATCAAGGATGTTTATGCATGGATTTTTGATATTTGGTTTCATGTTTTGACTGATTTATGACATGTGTTTCTTCCTAGTGAATGCTATACTAGGAGGGTCGTAGGGTTGACCACCCACCTCTGAGTATATGGGATGATAGACACCCACCCAGACATTGCGCAAACGGCGTGGGTTGTGGTATCATGGGTAATCCACACATGAGTCCGACCAACTACAATGCCTCAGCGGACTGAAGTCTCACGTTCTAGTTCCGACAGTGAGCAGCAGTGGTTGATACTCCATAGTGCTTGTCATTGTAGCGTAGCAATCCATGCACTTATTTTGTGTGCATATGTAAATACAGACATATCTGGATGGTTATATCCTGATGTACCCATAACGTGATGATGCGTGGAGGGTTGGTATGAGTACTCATGACCGGATTTATGAGTGTGTGGTACACTCGTGGAACCCTCATATTAGGATGCCCCGCATTGACGATGTTCATGTTCATTGAGATAATCCTTGCGTATTTGGTGCATTGCATTGATGTGATTTTTACACTCTTGGGACTCGTGTGTGAGGGTGCCCTTGATGATGATATGCATGTTTATTGATATATTCTTTGAGCTTTTGATGCTATGTATTGATGTGATTTTGGCATATTTGTGAGCCTTAGAAGTTCAGTTGATTTGACATGTTTTCAAATATGTGGTTGGCACGAGTTACATTGATTTGATATCATCATTTGATGAGCTTATGAGTCTTTGTTTTATCATTATGTTTGGAACATGCAGGTGGCTTGGATTCATTGCTTTATTTTCAATATTATTATGGTCTTTGACGCCTTGGATATTGCCACCAATTTAGTTGGTTTTGATGCTAATTATATTGTACTTCATCATCATTTATTCTCATATTTGAGATCATGCTAGAATTACTTTCATGAGATGGACATTTTATCACATGCCTAGAGATTTGACGTATAATCTTTTAATACTGTGCTAAATGTTTATTATTATTATTATTATTATTATTGTCATCACCTACACAAGCATAGCTTGTTGAGGCATTGCGATGCTTTTGCAATGCCTCAAATACAGAGCAAGGTAGCATGTATGATGTGCTGGCAGAGCAGTTGAGGGCATTGAAGGCCTTCATGCGGAGCATAGAGGAGATTTAAGCGATGGACATGGTTTGTTCAAAACCTTACCTCAAATATTTTTATAGACTTTATATTTGTATAATTTACATTGTGATTTGGATGTATGGATGCATTCATGTTGGATGTGACGGCTGTGCATGGACAAACTATGGGCAATATTGTTATATCTTTGATTTTTAATTTACTGTCGAGGTATATGGCTTTATGGAGATTCAAAATTGATTTGCATGGATGGGTATGGAGACTGAGTCGTATATGTGATGTGTTTATGTTTATTGTATTTATCAAGTATGGTTGTATCGCATGCATTATATGTGATGGTCCAAAAAATAGAGGAGACCCTATTGAATTGTCAGTAGAAATAGGAAGATCATTTTGCCATTAAATCCAAGATTTTGTAGGTCATATGACCCCAGGGGTTTTGAAATAAACACTTTTATTTGAGTTTTTTATTTCAATGGATTTTAAAATCAAAGTTTTAAAACTAGGATCTCATCTTTTGAAAATATTGTATTTATATGACATGTAAAACCCAAGGTGTTATAGATAAGGAAGGGAAAATAGGAACTAGGGACTATTCTTCCTCTAGCCTTTATTTTGGCACTTGGTTTAGTCTTCTTTACCCTTCGAACTTTACATGAGATGGCTATTGAGAATAAACTTGAATGTTAGCATAGGTCAGAGAGATATAAGAAAAAGAGAAAAGATAAGAAGAGTGAGGTGAAGTGAGGTAGTTGGGTTAGGTGGGACTTTAGCAAGGTGAGAGGCGCCACCTTCTTAGGAAGGTGTGTCTCCAGGTTAGGAAATCAAGGGATGACTTGGTGGGTGAGGTGGAGAGAGAGAAAAGGTAGGAAATAAGTGGGAACAAGGGAAATAAAGGTGGGCTCTTCCCAATGGTCCACATGTATGCTTACTTATTTTGATTTTCACCCCAAATATCTCTTAATTATCCTCTTAAAAATGCACTTTTTATTTTAGGTAATTGAGTGAAATTCTCCCTCAATAGCATCAATCCATGTAACTTTGGCTTAAGTGGGTCGAATGGCTTACTATGAAAGCTCATTTGGTTTGGATTCATGACTCACACCCTTGGCTTCATAGCTCACTTAGCTTATCACCTTCTAGCATGGCTTATACATGGCCCCTTTCAAAGGTGATGGAACTTGCATGGCTTGTGCATGGACCCATTTTAAGAACCTTTAGCTCTTCCAATCATTTCCTTGCTTGCCCTAGATGATCTTGATCCTTGATCTTACTTTGGATTTAGGACATTTGGGCCTTGACTCAATCTTTTGATCTTGATCTTCAATTTTCATCTTGATCAATCTCGGTCGTTGGATCACCATCTCAATTCTTACAGAATATCAAAAATTATAATTAAATTCTAGAAAAATATGAATATTCACATACTTACTCTAAATTAGCCTATGAACCTACAAATTATCAAAATTTTAGATTATTAGGTAAAAAATGCATGTGTTATAATTTTCAGCCAAAAATCCTAATTTAATGCTAAGTTATAACACGGGCAACTAATTGGGTGATTCTTATACAAAATTAGACACTAATCACACCCCAAACCAGCATTTTGCTAGTCTTGACCAAAACATTAAAAAGTCCTTTTACAAAATTGACATAAATTGCTACTTTCACATGTCACGATTGCATTTAGCATATGCAATAAGCCATTAAACCCCTAGGTTATCCCTAGTGGACGATTTTAGCCTCGTGAGTTTTTGCAATGCATATACCCACAAAATTCTTAAAAACTTTTTGATGAAAGTCTTTTATTCATGTGAGAAATTTTTTTTTTTTTCTATTCAACCCATATTAAGTACATAACTTAGCCTGTTAATGCAAATGAACAAAAAGGTTCAAAATCCTCCCCTTATGCTAAATATATCCCATTATTTCATAAAACATTCAAGGGTGAGTGTGTGCTATAGAAAATATATATTTAGCAAACCTAAATCACCTTCCAAATGTATGCTTTGACTTATTCTCATAGGATATACTTATCACTTAGAAAGAAGTCACTCAAATATAGGTACAAAACTCTTATTAATATGTGAGTAGAATGATGGCTTAGAATTGTATATCATATAAAAGAACGATGGCTTAGAAAAAATGATAATGGTCTTATGAAAGTATATCAACTACTAAGAATGTTATATTATGCTAAATTCTCTACTCATCCATAACCATATTCAAGTCATACTTCTCCTAAGATCAAGTTAGGACTTTTATTGGGATGAAACATAAGCTTAGGTATGGGTTATCAAAAGGATGGGTATAAAGGTAAACAAAGCTTGTCTAGGAGATATTTAAAGGTCTTCTACTAATGTATTTACAACATTTTCATTTTTCCTCATGAGAGTGAATATTCTTCTTTTGCATTGGCTTTCTCTTTTCACCTGACTTTATATATAGCCTTTTTGAACTTTTTCTTCTTTTTAACCTTTTTGATATTCATCTCTTGAATTGTATTTGTCCATACTTTTTTCAAAGATGTTCTTCAATCCTCTCTACATATTTCTAAACAATTGGGTTATGAATATATTATAGGGTTTTAATTTAGTTAAAGGTTATTTAACTACGAAAAAAAAGGCTTATATTTTAAAGGCTCAGTGGTCTAACTAATGAAAAATAACATAGGGAAAGCTAACAGCTCCAGGTTTACCAAGGATGGCCTCTATCATTTTCTAGGTTTTATATGATTTAAAAATGATTATAAACTTGAGAGATATATAGTATAATCTTATATGATTTCTCAATAGTTGACCAAGATGAAGAATACTATGGCTAATTAAGAATTAACATCTGTGAAGAAATTTTTGAATTTAAGTGTAACCCTTAGAAAAGAAAGAATGGCTATAAACTCACTTGGGTTATAAGTCTCTACAAATCTTATTCAAGATTTCTAAGTTATATTTTCTCTTCAACTTAAATTAAATATATAGCTATTTTATGCAATTAATATTCCAAGTTAATTTTTCATGAAGCACTTTAGAAAAGAATAAAATAGCAAACTAATTGCATGTAGCTCTATTAATAAGCTAAAGTTCAAAGGATAGCTAGATATTTAGAAATTTTTTGAATTCTCATCTTTATAAAGGAACCTATCAAAAAAATTTCCAAAAATACAAGAAAAAGTTTAGATATATCATACATATCTACACCCCCAAACCTAAACTAAACATTATTATCATTGTTTTGAAATATAGGACACTTATATGATGAATGGGTAATGCAAAACACTGAGGCTTTCTAAAAGCCCTATGTTGTCTCATGGTGAGCACTAAGTTTGACATTTTCAGCCAGACATAGCCTAATGTATCCTAATCTAGACCTTACTAGTTGAATCTAATTTTTCCTAACCTAACTCTAACAATAAAGTAGGCAAGATTTCTCACGCCACTTTAGTATCTCGTGGCAGCCTATATTTCCTCCACCTTGAAATTTTTGGTGGTGGTAACAATATGACACAGTAGACCACCACAATTTTAAATTTAGTACAACCACATTGATGATCCCCCATTTTTAGTATTTAAAGGTAGTCAATATAATTCTTGCACCTCAAAAATTAAGGTGATGGTGACATGATGACATCGTGAACTACCCTGAATTTAAATTTTGTTGGACCATATAAAGATTAATGGTCCTCTTCTTGACCAAATTCAGGGATAACATTGACCATTGCATCAAATCGATATTTTTCCTTTGTCTCTCTCATATTTTCCTGAAATTAATGTATAAGTTGACCTTGTATCTCTTTAAAAGGTTGCTCTTATATTACTTGAGGTAGGGACATAGTTTTGTTTGAATCCTCAGTATTTGCTAATGTGTACCCTAGAGTTGTTTGATATAGGGTAAGTACATCAATGGACTCTTTTTCTTCTTATTCTCCAGGCACATGTAAGGTTTCAAATGGACCTATATTACTATCTTGTGTTTTTTCAAATAAGGTATGTAGGTCCCAATTGGGTACGTCTTTTACATTGCATTACTTAATTTGTATTTCATGAATTACAGGGGGTCCTACTCTAGCTTTTCATTGAGAGGTGTCGATTAATGGTGTAGTATCTAATAAATGATTTACTTCATCAATGGATGTGTCTTCATCAAATTCATAAAAATGAGCAAGACATGACCTTGAGTGGATTTGGGGTGGAGGTTTGCAAGGACGGTTGGGGACTTTGTGGTTCACAATGATCACATGAAAATTTCATCCTATTAGTAATATTAATGATCAAGAATGGTGAAAAACTCTGGGGTTCAGAATAATTAGATGGTAATTTGCATCTTGAAATTCTTTCTAATTCACTCTCCTCCCTAATTTATTTCATTTTCTCAACCCAATTTGTAATTGGAGCAAGATTTTGATCCATTATTTGACTAAGTTGTTGCAAAAATTCTAAAATATGCATTTCTTCTAATGATTGCTCTTCTTGTTGTAGAGGAAACAAATCATATGGCTGGCATTGTTGTGGCATTGGAGTACTGAAATGGGTCTGAGTAGGTTGAATCCATGATGGCTGTCCATGATATTGTGAATAGTTCTTATAGGGTGGATCAAGTTGAGACCATGATGTTTTTTTCTTAATATTGGTAATCCTGAGACCATGGTTGTTCATAATGCCTAGCCAATCCATTATAGTTTGTTTTAGGATGATAATTGCTAGGGTATGTGAATGCTGTAGGTGCATCCACTAGCTCCTGATAATAACTATTGTAGGTGTAGCTTGATGGCCATAAAGTGGGAGGATAAGGAGCTTTGAAAGAGACAAAGTCATTATATTGAGGTTGTTGATATGACCTAGTATAATAATTCTCATACTAAAGTTATTGATATGAGTCGATATAGGAATTATCATACTGGGGTTGCTGATATGCATTAGTATTTTTCTTAGAAGCAAAGAACCTATTCATTGGACTTTCCATCCTTTGTTGATGTGCCATTCTACTCAACTTTATAAATTGTGAAACTAATCATTGTATACAATGAATGAGTACTACTTTTTTATGTGATTTTTAATGAATAAACCCTAACTTGATGCAAAATAAATGCTAATCCTAAGCTAAATGATGCTTGACCAATCCTAATATATCACTAGTAAGCTCATTAAGCTCATTAAATGATCTTCATTAATTTATAGAGGGGGTAGCCTTTAGACCTAAATCTAGACAGCTTCTCCTTTTATCTAGACTCAATTATTGCTTACCAGTTAGGTTATGCTCTAAAGTGGTTGATACAATTCTCATGTAAGGCATTTACACCTCAAATAACATCAACGAAAGCCATAAAAAAAATCCCTTGAATTTTGGTACTCACTATAACCACAATGCTTAGAAGCCACTGGAGTGACAATAGATCTAACCCTTCAAAAAGGTTCTTATGAGCTTGAAAACCCTAAGTCTCAAAACCCTAAGTCTCATGCTACTTCATTTTAAATTACATTCAATGGCTTGGATCACAACATATAAGAAATTTGCTTGATTTACTTAGGTAGGCCAAGGATTTGGTGAGGAAATCCAGTCCTTATCTTATGAGGGTTCTTGCGGGGCCTTTACTAACAATGCAATACATTCCACTATAAAGTACTTAAACATGTAATGCAATACAACTAAAGCAAACTAATGTTATGCACCTTAATAGAGACTATAACCATGCAGCCTATGCCTTAGTTATAACCAAGCTTAGGCTAAACTTTGTTAAAAAGGTACCAAAACTAATGCAATTGGCCTAAATAAAATCCAATAATTAAGATGAATGCCCTAATCTATATGAGTTATCCTACCATCCATAATGCAAGATTACACTAAATGCAACTAAACTAGAAAAATAAAAGATAGTGAGAAATACTTACACTAGGGTTTTTGATGAAGATCAATTGTGGGCCACCATACTCCACACGCTCTGTATTAATACAACTCATTTAAAATTGAATAATAAAGTGTAAAATACAATAGGCCTCACTACAAGTTTCACTTAAAATCCTAATCTAATGTGATAAAGCTTTGGCCCATAGGATCGCAACTGCTCCTTTGCTAATTTTCCTAGCACAAAATAAAAAAATATGGTCAATTTGTGAGAAATTAACAAAATAAATAAATAAATAAATTGATGAGAAACCATAATCTACTGCAACCTAAACTTAGATTAGAGGTAAAAGATCTAAATTAAGATCAACTACAACTCCATTGCAATTCCTTGGCAACAGTGCTAAAACTTGTTGTGATGTTTTGCTTAACTCATAAGGGCATGAATCTATTATAATATAAGCACAAAAGTGAAGTCGATCCCACGAGAAATCAAATGATTTGTGTGTTAAGTGCATCTTTACTTTAACTACTTAGCCTAGCCAAAGAGAGTAAGTTTTCACCTAAACTAAGGAATTAATTAACACGGAAACATGACCTAAATTAAAGACATAGAATAAAGAAACATTCTAAGAAAAGACAAGCTAAAGTTAGAACTTTTCTAAACTAAGATTCAAACCAATAATTAATGGAATCTAAACTAAGATCTCATACTATTAAATAAGAAAATTAAATAGAAACAACAACTAATCAAGCATTTAAAAGAGAGCCACCCAAGTATCATGTGATAATCCATGAAATGATGAACATAGACTGAAATCGATGAACCTATAACTAACAATCATGCAATCTAATCTAAGCATTAACTCAACTTCCTAAAAGTCTAATTAAGTTCTTGGAGAATCATGCAAACCAAAAGTAACATATGATAAACATTAAGCATAAATCATTCATGAACATCACTATGTTGCCAGAAATTCTACTAACATGCCATTTTCAATATCCAAGAAATTAGCACAAGATAGAAAGCACTTTATATATAATAGAACATTCAAATCTAAAGAACTTAGCTAATGGAAACTAGTATAAACTAGGAACTTCAATTAACCTTATTTAACCAATAGAGAATTCATCAAAATGGTGAGGATAATACATCTATATAAATATAAAAACTATGCACCAATATAATGAATGAAATTTTATCTCAATCACATTTTAAACATTTTCCAACAGTCTTAATTTGAACTTAGATAGCATGCAAGTAGAATCCAAAGAACAACTGAGGCAAAAAAATACATGAAAAGATAAGAATGATAGCCATGAAAGAGCAAATATTTTAAGGAGATTCAAAGCCCAAGACTTGCTTTGAGGACTACAAACTCTTGACTATCACTTCAAAAGAGTTATGGTCCTTTGAATGCAAGGTTCTAAGACTAAAATAAGAAAGCAAACAAGTAAGAAGCTAAGGACTTAAAGCAACAAAATGGAATCAAGGATCAAAGCAAGCACAAAAACACTAGGAACTAATAAAGCAAGAACATTAAACAACATGGAAAAGAATAACAAAGCTAAGTTGGAATAATTTCCAAAGCAAGGACAAGGAACACTCTAGGGAGATGCATGGAGGGCTGGAAAAGAGGGCTGCTCCAATGAACTTGCGTCAAAGAAAAGAGGAGGGGAAGAAGATGGGCAAAATGTGGAGTGCATTAAAGGGAAGAAGAAGGGGAGGAAGAGTGGAGATGCCTCCTTGGGGCATTCCCCCCTTCTCCAAAAGTTAGTTCACATAGAAACCGTCCCAACCTGTATATGGATTGGTTTCTATCTAAAGAAAGCCCTAGGGGCGAGGTGAGGTGGCAATGAGAGATTAGTTATCTTAGGATATCTAAGAGAACACCCAAGGTGGGGCCACGACAACAAGCAAGGTGGGAGACTTAGGTGGGATTTAGGAAGGTGGGAGGCATGTAACTCCCCTCACACCATGTAACTCATGTGGAGTGCTTGCTTGCATGAGGAAGGGAAAATAGGAAATAGGGTTGGAGAGATATAGTAAAGAGAGAAAAGATAAGAAGAGTGAGGTGGAATTAGGAAGTGAGGTAGTTGGGTTAAGTGGGACTTTAGGAAAGTGAGAGGCACTGCTTTCTTGGGAAGGTCGATCTCTCCCTTAAGAAATCATGGGATGACTTGGTGGGGTGAGAGTTAGAGAGAGAAAAGGTTGGAAATAAGTGGGAAAAAGAAAAATAAAGGTGAGCTCCTCCCATTGGTCCACATGCATGCTTACTTGTTTTGACTTTAAACCCAAATATCTCTTAATTATCCACTTAAAAGCCCACTTTTTATTTTAGGATACTTGAGTGAAATTCTCCTCCAATAGCATCAATCCATGTAGCTTTAGCTTTTAAGTGGATTGAATGGCTTGCTTTGAAGGGTCATTTGGCTTGGCTTCATGGCTCACACCCTTGGCTTAGCTTGTACGCCTTGCTTCATGGCTCACTTAGCTTGTCACCTTCTAGCATGGCTTGTACATGGCTAAGTGGCTTATATGACTCCTATGCAAAGTTGATGGAACTTGTTAGCTTGTGCATGGGCCCATTTTAAGAACCTTTAGCTCATCTAATTGCTTCCCTGGCTATGCTAGATGATCTTGATCCTTGATCTTACTTTGGATTTAGGACATTTAGGCCTTAACTCGATCTTTTGATCTTGATCTTCAATTTTCATCTTGATCAATCTCGACCATCAAATCACCATCTTGATTCCTAAAAGAAGATAAAAAAATGCTAATTAAATTCTAAAAAATTATGATTATTCACACACTTACTCTACATTAGCCTCTAAACCTGCAAATTATCAAAAATTTGAATTATTAGGTTAGAAATGAATGTGTTATAATACATGGGCAACTAATTTGTTGATTTTTATACAACATTGGACACTTATCAGTAGTATGAAGTGAATGGGATGATTTAAGCTAGGAATATAATTAGAAACAAATGAAAAAAAAAATGTAGTATGCTAAGAGGTTAGAGTGGCTAAGATTCTAAGAAGGAAAGAGGTGGAGTTTTAGTAGGAGTGAACTACCTTGAGTAGCAAAGAAAACCAAGATAGAAACCATACATGTTAAAAACATCTCAACCTAAACAAAATTGGTTGCAGAAAATTTAAGGGAGAAAAAGAGAAATAAAGAGAGGAAAAGAAAGGAGAAAAACATCTGACCTCTAGCAATCCATACAAGAGGAGAAAAACATGAGAGAAGGAAAAAAAAAAAAAGCTAAAGAGAAAAAGTAGATTTTCTATGCTAAATCGACAATGAGGCAGGTAACTTTGAAATTACCAAGTTTTTTATCATTTTTTTCAAAATATTTTGGAGATTTATTAATGATGTTTTCATAAGTGAATATGCGCATGAGGTTGATAAGTCGATATGGTTAAATTTCTACCATATAAATTCATGTGTAAAGACGTTTTCCATCAAGTTGAAGGCATACAAGATTATGTGATTGACTATGACCTATGGTCATGCCATGTGTGAGATATCTAATCCATGATTTCATGCTTGAGTATGATTTTTTTTCATGAGTTAGATGTATTGTTAAAACTTCAAATTTCATGAGATAAGTGTTAAGATTAATAGATGAGAAACAATGTGTTTTGTCATCCATTGTTGGTGATGTTTTAAGCTTTGTTAATAACTAATTTTAGGAGTAATTTTACTCAGATTTCATGACTATTAGTATCATGTTCTAGCATAGATACATGACTGGTTTAAGTATTTTCCTAGCATAGAAATCATGGTTGGTAAAACATTAATGTGCATGAGTTTTATAGGAGAAATTCCAACTTGATCTTGAGCATGTTCAAGCACTGTTTTGAGTAAAATTTTCATATATTCATATATGTTTTTATAAAGTGAATTTACTATTACATTGATAACTAATTATTTGAGCATCTATTTAATAAAAATTTTGGCTGCAAATAAGTCTCAATGGGAAGCACAAGAAATATGTTTACATAGTAAAAAAGAAGGTCATGAAATTGGTCTAAAAAGTTAAAACTTAGTTCACTATTTTACACGTTTTTAACATGATTTTAAATTAGATTATAGTATCACTAATTTAACATGGGAATGTCTATTTTTGGTCCTAGTTTTTATATATTTAAAATCCAAAAAATTAATGTTTTAAAATAGTAGTATAGACATAAAAATAACGATTTTATCATGTTCATTTCAAAATGCTTTTATATGTCTCATTTTGGATGAAAATCTTAGCATTGAATTGGGTTGTAAACAATATTAGAGAATCATTGAAATTCTAAAGTTGAGTCATGATGAGTTGATATTTAACATGTTTACTTAACCATCAAAAACATGGTTTTTGAGATCCTATGATGAGCTGATCTTGGGCATGCTTTGTATACCTAAAAAATGACAAAGTTTTATATTATTATTTGAGATTATATCATGTCTATTTCTAACATAAAGATATGCTTGAGATTTGATGTTTGAATATGTTTCTCAAAATGATATGTCTATGAGTTGTCTAATTTGGGAATAAGTTGTCAATGTGAGATTGTTTTGCACTTTGACTTTGCTTGAAAAAGTGCTATTATATTATGAATGTTTTGGAAAGTGAATGAATGAGTTTTGTTAAGTTTTACAAAATGTATGAGAGTGTAGTGATACCTAGGATTTTAGATTTGAAATAGGTTAGAGAGCTTGGTGAGCACTATGTTAGGAGATTGGTATAGGTTGGCCACATGGCCTCTCTCTACATGAGGTGGTAGGTATCCTCAACCAAAAGGTGGCATTTTCTTGAATGGTGGTGGATTCCACAATGACACCCCTTTGAGATAGATGTGTATCTTGTGAGAATACGATGGAAGTCCTTCTCAAGTACTACAAGCATATAATTTAGCTAGGCTGTTCATGCGCATAGGTTGAATCCCATGGTATTTTTATTTTTTAATGCTCCATAGGAGCAAGATTGATGGTGATATATGAGCTTGGATTATGGATGAATACTCATAACCATATTGGTAGACGTGCCAATGAGAGGGGTAAGAATCCTTATAGACATAAGAGTGTAGAATTTCATTAGTTTGATATCATTACATTAATTAATTTTTAATGCATCATAGTTTTACTTGAATTAGCAAGTTAATATTTATTCTCATAGACAAAGATATGTAAAGATGCATGTGTGTGATCAAAATGTGCTATGATGCATTACATATGGCTAATAAGAACAACCGTGTAATTTTTTTAGTGAAATATGATTTCAAAATTATTTGATTGCTTATGTATTGTTGTGCCATATTCTTTAATTTTAGTTATAATTTTATCTATTGAGTATATCCCCACATACTCAACCTACTAAAAACCTTGTAGATTAGCATGGAGAGGCTAGAACCGAAGCTTAAGGAGTTCTAAGAGCAAGAACCTTAGCAAAAAGTGAGGTGATAATTGTTTTAGAAGTTACTTTCTTATTTCAATTATTGATTATTGAAGTAACAAAGCACCTTATATTGGACTTTTATTTTGGTAAACTTTTCATTCATGATTGGGCTATGAATGACAAACTTCAAGAATTGAGATTTTAAGTTAAATGGTGTTTTATGACTCTGATGTGGGTCTTGTTTTGAAATGAATAGTAATCAAATATTTTTTAAAGCAATTTTGTAAAAAATGATAATATTTGTGACTGATTTTGCATAAGAACTTTCAAAGGGGATCCTAACTTTCAAAATAAGTTTAAATAAAATAAAATAATATTTTGAAAACCTAGGGGTTTACTCATAATCCTGTCTAACAATTATGCTACCTCGTTAACATAAAAAACGAAGTGCCCATTTATTTCATTTGAGTGGTCTTACCCTAAGAAATTAAGGGGCACCCACTCGTATCTCATATAACCTCTTAAGTTACAAAAGTTCACAAAGGTTTCTTGAACTAAGTTGAAGTCCTACAACTTAATATTCCAAACTTAGTCAAAGTACTATAGCTTATGACTCCTAAACTCAATCAAAGTCCTACAATTCAAAACTTTTAAACTAGTTAAAGTCCTATAGTTCAAGATTTCTAAACCGATCAAAGTCCTACAGTTTAAAACTAAAATCCAATCAAACTTTGAAAGCCTAAGACTCCTCAAGCAAGTCAAGTTTGCAAGGTTCAAGAGTCCTTGTTCAAGTGAAAGACCTATAGACCAAGATTTCTTAATCAACCCAAATACTAGCAACTTTAGAGACCTGAGATAACTAGAAACTTTAGTGACCTAAGAGTCCCAGATCAGCTAAAATTCTAATGACCTTAAAAACCTAAGATGACTAGAAGTTTAGAGACTTAAGAGTCGTAGATCAACCAAGTTCTTGTGACCCTAGTGCCTGAGATGAGCAAAACTCCAAATACTCAAGAGTCTTATATCTACTAATACTGTAGCGACCTTGGAGTCCTAAGATGACTATAACTCTAAGGTCTTAAATCAACTAAAACTTTGAGTCCTTGAACTTATATACTTCCTAAGACTAAGGTCCTTAGAGAAATCAAAGTCTTGTCATCTCAAATAGTCTCAAAAATCAAGGATTTTAGCTAGATAGGTCTAGCTAAATCAAAGAATCCTAATATACTGTGGCTCTAACTAAACATGTCTCATTGGGCTAAAAAATCCATGAAATGACTAAGGGTTTTAACCAAAAGGATCTCATAAACTTAGAAGCCTAAAAACCCTAAAAGGTAGAAATCCTAGCCACATACAAATTATAGTGTTTGGAAAGATATGCTACAACTCCAATCAAGTTAAGCCTCATTCCCTCTTAATGTTAATGGGTCAATGATAATACATGCAATCTCATCCAACATCAAACGACTAAAAGAAACCAAAGCCTATGCCCAACTGCTACTCATCTCTTAGAAATACAAAAAGGGTATATTTCTACGTGTTTGAGGATATGATAATGTTACACACACCTAAATGACTAAAGAGACAAGACATTAACACTACACCTAATATTACATAAAGAAGCTTCAAAGGGCACACATTCTCATTGAGTCAAACAATCCTTTGAAAGACATGCATGCCTCAATCATCAACCAACCCATGTCGTAAAGCTGAATTAACAACTAAATCACATTGTAAAATTAATTCAAGCTAGCATATGAAGATCATTAAAGCCAGTGATTCTTGTATAACGGTTAATATTCAATCTACTTGTAATCGAGGATGTTTTCCTTTGCTTTATGTAATGTATTCAAAGGAAATATAATTAACAGCCATAAGTAATTGTAAAATATAATCACAGTACTTGATATATAGCCTTAAGAATGTACTCATATCACTTCAATATAGTGAATATAAATATAAACCTCTTTATCCCAAGAAAAATAGGCCCTCATCTTTCCTTTGTGCAATTGTTTATATTTATCATGCATAATGCATGAACTAAAATTTATATAATTTCTTTTTTCCAATTATGTTTAGGTAGCCTCATCTCTTGGAACGCCGAGAAACAATTTTAGCTTGAGCATCGCTCGAGCAACTTGTTAGTATTTTAATATACTGATGTAGTTTATCTAAATGTAATATTATTTCCTTATTTGATCATGTATGAGTCTAGAAATACACCTTAACTTCTTAATTCTTACTTGATCATACTTAATCATCTCAACTTCACATTTTCCTTTATTACTTGGCCAAGATGGCACATGACATTGCGCATGTGCAAAAATAGGAGGAAGGGGGAGAAAGGGAGGGCAGCGAGAGAGAAAATTTCTAGTATGGAAAGCTTCCATGGTTTTCCATTAAAAAATTGTACATTGGGTGCACTACTTATATTTTAATGATCCAAGCAATTCACCTTATTTGGGCTATCCTAGATGCCCTACATACCAAAAATCTCATATATTGGACACCTTTAACACCACACCTATTAAGCCTTTTAAAGTTGAGAAATGGATGGTTTTAAGCATTTCACCATCTATTTTACAAACCTATAGACACCGAACCAATTTACCTTTTAATTTGTTTTTCCTTACCTTTAATGTCTTTAGTCTATTGTACTTATGTTAGTTTAAATCCTTTGCACAATGATGAATGAGGATCTTGAATACTATTAATTAATGAGGAACTTGAAAAGATGTGAACTACTTTCCACAACATCTTACAGCATGTTAATTTGATTCTTATATACTGCATTAATAACAATGCACAATACAAGTACTCATATCTAGGTGATGCACTATTCTAAACCTTGTTGATGTCAACAAATCAAATCCTTTCCATTCATGTCCTTTCACATCTAGAAAATTTAGTCTCACGTCGATCTAACTAGTGTTGGAACAAATGGAGAAGTGCCTCTAGAGTTTTGTCTGATCGGCGAGTGCCACTCAAACTGAAAGAAAAATTCTATAGGATAGCTATAAAGCCAGTCATGCTATATTTATTAGAGTGTTGGGCACTTAAGGAACAATATGTATATAGGATGAGCATTTTTGAAATGTGGATGTTGAGATAGATGAATGGTAAGACAAGAAATGATAGAATTGAGAATGAAAATATTAGAAGAAACTTAGGAGTAGCACCAATATATAACAAGATGAGGGAGATTAGACTTAGATGGTTTGGACATGTCTAACGAAGATAAAAATTGATACTTGTTAGAAGGATAGGGGCAATCCAAGTTGAAGTTTCTAAAAGGGTAAGGGAAAGGCCCAAAAGAATATGGATAGAAGTGGTGAAAAAATATTTAAAAACTTTGGGACTAAATGAAGCTATGACACTTAATAGAGAGGAATGGAGGAAGAAGATTCATGTGACTGACCCCTCATCGAGATAAGATCTTCATGACGATGATGATGGTCAATCTAACTAGCCCAAACTCTCAAAATTTTAATACTGTAGAAGGCAAGTACACGACAACAAAAGTATAACAAAGGAGCTTACTTGATAACAAGTACAATTAACATACTTGGGATTAAGTATATTGAACTTCAAAGAGTTAGTTTAAGTACTTTGTGGAAAGTAGTTAACTTTACACTATAGTTTCTAATTGGTTGAGTAAAGTATTCAAAAGTATATTGGAGTCTTCTGGAGCTTGGGAAAAGGCTTCAAGAGTCATCTTAATTGAGGGCAAGGATTCATTAAGCAATCTTTGAGCTAATCATTTCTACTTTACTTCAATTTAGTTTACTATGGTTTTTCTTTTAAAAAAAGGGCAGCCCAATACACGAGCTCATGCGTATGCAGGGTTTGGAGAAGGGGCAAACCACAAAAGGTCTATAGTATGCAGCCTTACTATATTTTTTCTTCAATTAGTTTAATTTAGGGTTTGGTCTACTTTAAAGTAGTGTAACTAGTTTATTTGCAATTTACTTTTAAAGTAAATCCTTTCATGTATTCAATATTTTTGTGTTTCAAGTTCTAGACTAATATGGTGTTGTATAATTCTCCTTAAGGACAATTAGCGCTGTGCTACTATATATGATTTTCTAGAAGTAACTTACTTTTAGAATTCCTAACTTTTATCTTTGGATTTCAATGCTCCTTTATGGCTCTTGTGGTAGACTTAACCAATCTATTACATAAAGAATTAGAACTTAGATCTCTAGTTATTTGTATTGGATAAACTATGTTTTGTGGCCTGATCCACAAGTCTTGACTTAGCCAAGATTTTTATCATAATAGCTAAGGATTTTCACTAGAAAACAATGTACTATTGGTTAAGAAATTACTAGTATACCTTCGCTTGGTAATCTTAGTTTCTATGGAATCAAATGCCTTTATCCCTTAATAACAGATCTTTGTAATGTCAAAATAATAATAATGATGATGATGATGATGATGATGATGATGATAATGATAACCATTCCACAAACCCAAAAGGTCCAACAAATATTTTCTTAAAGGTATCCAATAGATGAGATTTTTTATACTCAGGGCACTAGGACATCCTCCATTAGATGAATGGCTTTGATCATTGATAAAGTACATGTAGTGGGCCCATGTGCAATTTTTGTAATGAAAAGCTTTCTATGAGAGAGAGAGAGAGAGAGAGAGAGAGAGAGAGAGAGAGAGAGAGAGAGAGAGAGAGAGAGAGAGAGAGAGAGAGAGAGAGAGAGAGAGAGAGAATTTCTTCCATACTTGTGTGATATGTATGAAAGAAAAATGGAATCTAGGCCTAGTTTTTTATACTTTTCATCTATCTAAAACTTTCATATGATTTTGCTTCAATCAAATATCCTTGATATCAAAACTGACAACTATATGAAAATTTTAAATCCTTTAATTCTTGGCCTTTTAGGTCTTAAAACAGATGGTAAGAGGGTCTTTTTATTTTACACCGTCCACTATATGACCATAAGAGGGCCACGAATGAAGGCATTGGATATTCCTTAGGAGAAATGAGTTTTGGTAACAAAAAATCTGATTCAGACCAAATCAGATAAACATCTTTGGATTGATAAAAAAAATACAAAACGTGGGCCTAAACCTCATTTTTCTTCAATAAATATAATATAGGGGAGAGAGAGAGAGAGAGAGAGAGAGAGAGAGAGAGAGAGAGAGAGAGAGAGAGGTAAATGTCTCCAAAGAATAGGAGAGAAAGTGTGGGCAATGGTTGGCTTCTCTTATGTGTCCCTTAAAAGTAGGAGAACAGAGACATCATTACTTCTACTTCCTATAATGACATTCTAGTTTTTTAAATTTGCAATATGGACCACCATATTTTTTAGTATATTACTAAATAATATATTAGTTTCTTTAATCCCTTGTCCTTTTGCTACCCCTACCCTTCTACTAGTAAAATAGCATGTGATGTTGCACAAATGTAAACTATGAGAAAGAAAAAAAACCAACCACCTAATAAATGGGTAATTATCTTTGAAAATAGGAAAGGAAGAGAGAATATGGAATAAGTGGGAGGAAAGTGATATATTGAGGCTCTTTAACCTGGAATAAGTGGGAGGAACCTCAAAGTGAGACTCCCTCTCAAGACGACATGTAACCCATTTGATTGAAGTAAGGGGTTTGTGCATTCTAGCAGTCAAAAGTTGTTAACCAAAGTATGGAGTTAAATGAGACATGAGGCAGGCTGGGAGGAAGCCTCACTTTGAGGCAGGATTAAAGAGCCTTAGCTTATCATTTTCCTTGGAGGGAACAATTTTAGTTTGTTTAGTCTCTTGTCATTTTGCTACCCCTATTCTTTTAGTAGTTAGTATAGATTCAAATTTTAAAGCAAAGGGAACAATAACTTGCTTAACTTATAAATTGGCCAAATTAAAATTTGATTCTCATTGCAACTCAACATAACAAGGTGTTAAAAGTTTAATTTGTAAGAGCTAGAACACAATTTACAAAGAAGATCAAGATCCTATATCTCCAAGTTTATTATGTAACATCTCAGTTAATAAAAATGAAAGTTATGATGATTATCACTTGCCATCTTCCTTGCATACAAATTAGGATTATAGGTAAGCTCTGGGAAACTTATTCTTGTTTTAGATACAGGGATGGTGAGGATCCTTTTAATTCCGACAAACTTATTCTTGTCTTAGATCTAATTAGCACATTGACGAGAGTATTAGGATTCTTTTTTATCAGTTTTGTCTATGGTTATTCATGGCTGAAGTGCGGACCCACAATTTGGAGTCATCTCCCGAGCCACCAGATATCCGATCTCTCATTGCAATCTGCTGTTTATATTGTTTCCAGAATTCTACCCGGGCAAAATAGACTCCGACGAAGATATCTGTTCGACTATCCTTCGCTTACTAATTGGAGGATGGGTTGAAATTCCAAACCCTAATTTGCATTTCTCAGGAGATTTCTCCAACCTAATCAGATCAGTGGCAAATGCGTGAAGCCAGTCAGTGGAAACGGTAACAAATCTCTTCTCTTCTCTGTAATTCCTCTAGTAAGTGTCATGGACTGCTTGAGTCGCACTTCCTCCCGATTCTCGCTCATTCCTCTAAGAACTGGACCTAATATCCGCGCAAGAAGAGGGTCATTCCATTCCCCTCTCTTGATTTCTTGCCATTTGAAAAGCTCAGAAAACTCCAATGATGAGAAAACGAAGAAAAATCTCTCCGGAATACTCCAAGTCTCCGTAACCCTAACGGTAGTCTCTACTTTACTGCTTCAATCTCCGGCACAGGCAAAAGTTGCAGAAAAAAAACGCTTGTCCAGAAAAACAGAAGTTCTATCACCAGAAGAACTAAAATCATGGCAACAAGGGCTTCCAATAGTTTCTGATCGAATTCCTTACACAGACATACTGAAATTGAAAGAAGAAGGAAAGCTTAAACATATAATTAAGCTTCCTTCTGCCACTTTCAAAGAAAGACCGGATTCTATTCTAGTAGTTTTAGAAGATACTAGGGTTTTGAGAACTGTACTCCCTGCAGCTGAAAGAGATGAAAAGTTTTGGGACTCATGGGATAAGCTAGGGCTGAGTTCTGTTTGCATTAATGCACATACTCCTCCTATTAAGAAACCGGAGGTTCCATCTCCGTATTTAGGGTTTTTATCGAAGATTCCCATGATTTTATTATCAAAAGTGAAGACGAAACCAATGTCAAAGCGAGCTTTGGAGCTTGAGAGAGCGAGGAAACAGCTGCAAATGGAAAGGAAAGCAGAATTGACAAGGGTGAGGGAAGAACGTGAAATGATGGAAAAGGCTCTCAAAGCCCAGAAGAAGATTGAGGAAAGGAAAATGAGGAGGGAGTTGAATAAGATCAAGCATGAGCAGTCGTTGCGTCGGGCGAGGAGGAATTATCAGTATATGGCACTTGTGTGGGCTAATTTGGCCAGGGATCAGAATGTGGCAACTGCACTTGGGTTTGTGTTCTTTTTCATATTTTATAGGACAGTTGTTTTTAACTACAGGAGGCAGAAGAAGGACTACGAGGATAGATTGAAGATTGAGAAAGCAGAGGCAGAAGAGAAGAGGAAAATGAGGGAGTTAGAGAGGGAATTGGAGGGTCTTGAGGGTGATGAGGATGAGAGTGAGGGGGGAGATCAGCAGGATGATTATATGAAAATGGCAATCAAGTTTATGCGCTCGGGTGCTCGTGTTCGTCGAGCACGTAACAAACTGCCTCAGTACATGGAGAGAGGAGTGGATGTAAAGTTTTCAGATGTTGCTGGGCTTGGCAAAATACGGCTTGAGCTTGAAGAGATTGTGAAATTTTTTACGCATGGAGAAATGTACCGGAGGAGAGGGGTAAAAATACCAGGTACAAGGATTAGTTCTAAACCAAATTGTATTGCTTTTCTTTGTTCTGTTTTTTTTTTTTTTTTTTTTTTAAATAATCACAATACGAGTTCAACTATTGGAAATTACTATACCAAACACCCGTTCTCAAGAACCTAAATTTTTCTGTGGTAGTGTTGTATACTTGGGGAGTAGTCATGGTATCAACATGAAAACAATGATTTGTGGCACACACATTGTTGGGTAACCATTTAGATCGATGCTTGGTGTTTGGTTGAGTTATTGTCCACATCTCTAACATTTGAGTGCCATTTCTAGATTATATGATGTAAAGTGTATGGACACTTTGGAATTTTTATTTTTATTTTTTTCATGCATAAGAGTCATATCATGTGTAGATGACATAAAGTGTGTAATGCTTTGAGCTTGATTTGCATCAGTTCTATTATTATAAAAACACCATTTGGTTGTTTCATGCATAAGAGTCATATCATGTGTAGATGACGTAAAGTGTGTAATGCTTTGAGCTTGATTTTGCATCAGTTCTATTATTATAAAAACACCATTTGGTTGTTTCTTGCATAAGAGTAATTTCATGTGTAGATGACATAAAGTAGCATCTTTCTAGGATATTATTTTCACTTAGCACTTGTGATGGCAATGCTTATATAACAAGAAGAAAAGTTCCACATGAAGAAATTTGAAACTCCTTGATTTCAGAATATTGCTTCATTCTTCTCCAACAATTGCAAAAAGTTGTGATAGAATGTGGGTCTAGGAGGCTTGTCATGTCTAGGTGTATTTTTCTTTTCGTGAGTTGTGTTATGTGAACTCCACCAAAGCAGTTTTAGTTCTATATAGTTTTATCGATGTCGGTCCCAAGCCCCAATAAAGGAGAAGCATTTTGCGTTAGGTGTCAGCTGGTAAGGAAAATCCATAGCAAACCCTATTCATGAATCAATTTATGACATTCCCTCAGGCTAGGGCATTTCTTATAAGCGACGTGCTGCATTAGATCCTAGATGTGGTGGAAAATGGACAAGGATTGTTAGTGAGTTCCCCCAGAAGCAACGTGCTGCATCAGATCCTGGGTAGTGGAAAATAGGCAAGGGCTGCTAGAGTGTTCCTTCGGAAGCGATGCGCTGCATTATAACCCAAGTGCAGCAGAAAGTATGCATGGGTTTCCATGTCATTAGAGAAGTGCATGAGCAAATAGGTTAGGTCAAAAGAACAAGATTTGTACTGCTACATGGACTATAGGTACATTGACATATAAGAGTCTATAGTTAGTGGATATTATGAAATGTAGGAGAGTCAACATCGCTTGTATCCAAGAAACCAAGTGAGAAGGGGCTAAAATTAGAGAAATCAATAGATATAAGCTCTGGTTAGTAGAAAAGGACAATAATAGAAATGGTGTTGGGATAATGGTAGATAAAGAATTAAAGGATAAAGTTGTAGATGTTAAAAGAACCAGTGATAGAAGTATACTAATAAAACTTGTTCTAATAGAGAATATCATAAATGTCATTAGTATATATGCATTACAAGTAGGGTTAGATGATAGAATCAAGAGAGTTCTAGGAAGATATGGAGGGAGTCATGTAAGATATTCCCAACACAGAGGGGAAATTTATAGGAGCTGATTTTAATAGTCATGTAGAAAAGAAAAAGATGGATATGATAGGGTACATGAGAGATATGATATTGGAAAAAGAAATGAGGTGGGAGAAGTTATATTCGATTTTGCCATGTAACCTAGTTATAGCAAACACATACTTTAAGAAGAGGGATGAATATTTAATAACTTTTAAAAGTGGACCATATAAAATTCAAATAGACTTTTTTCTACTTAGGAACGTCGAAAGATCAATGTGTAAGGATTGTATGGTGATACCCGGTGAGAGTTTAACCTCACAACATAGATTAATGGCTATGGATATCTACATTAAAGTATGAAAGAAAGGAAATGAACTTAATAGGTGTTCAAAAACTAAGTGGTAGAACTTAAAAGGAGAGAAGATAACATCATTTACAAACAAGTTAATAGTAGAAGAAAACTAGAGTGATGAAACAGAAGTAAACACCATGTAGAGTAATATGGCTATGTCTATTAAGAAAGTGGCAAAAGATGTCCTGGGAGTATCTAAAGGTAAAAGTCAACCAACAAAGGAAACTTGATGGTGGAGTGAAAAAGTACAAAGAGTTATTAAAGAAAAACGTGTGTATTTTAAAGCATGGCAAATAAAAATAAGGGTTTTTTTGCAGATTTGCCATTACCTTTTTGTGTTTTTGCCAAAAAATTCAAAGTTTTTAACTTTTTGTAGATTTGCCATTAAGTTTTGCTGCAAATTTGCCATTCCACCTATTTTTCACCGTTACAATTTTGAAAATGTCAAAAATACCCCCATCATCCTTCTCCCCTTTGTTTTATTTCTGTGGAAGAAGACCTACGATGACATAGAACGGTGCCGTTCGGTGATGTGCTCCCCTTCCCATGCTAGGCTCCCGCCCTTGCTCATCCATGGCTATGTTGTCACTTCTCTGTTACTCTTCCATCCATGGGCATGACAGTTGATTTCTTCTTCTGCCAAATGCTGATAGCAAGCTTTGGAGCACTGCAAAATGAAAAGTTATGATATCCTTTGTTAGCCAACTGGTGGACAACTCTTTTAAATACCTAAGGGAGAAGTGAGGTTTCTGTCCTCCACTCCTGCTAAAAATACCTTTCCTATGGCTGATAATTGCTGTCTTATACTTCACCCAAAATCTCTGCCCCTAATATTCTACCTTTAATCTCAGTCTATTTAGTCGCGGAGCAGCAATGATATTTGAGAGACTAATGTGCTATGTTATGGATTATCCCTGTTTTGGTCTGGGAAGAACATAGACGAGGAGCTGTCTTTGCAGTCAATTGGGACCGTTCACATGCACAAAATAAAAGCACTCAAATTGACTATCAAATTCGTCTTTTTGATTTTCTAAATGTAACATACAGGAGTCAGTTGAGAACTCCCTTATGTAATTACATGACTTGATCGTTGATCTGGCTGCTCGTCTATGAAGTTGACTTTCATTTGACCCCTTGCCAAGTAAGTTCATTTAACTGTGCATGGCTTTTGAATTTTTAATCTTCACAGTCACATCTCTTTTCATAGTTTTGTTGTATGAGGAGTATCTCTAGGTTGATTATTCAATTTCAATAACTTGCAGCTAGAAACTGCACGGCGAGCAGGGCACAGAGAGGTGGTGGTCTGAAAACAAAATGAGGGTATACCAGAAGTACAACATCCGAACAACATAAAGATCCATATCCATCTCTCAACTTGCACAAGAAGAAAAGGATGGCAACGACTGACATTTCAAAGCATGTCCGATCTCTGTCTTGAGACAGAACTATAAATTCTTCTTTGCTTTTCCAGTGGGATTTAGAAAGTAGCTAGGAGAAAGATGACGGGGGTATTTTTCACATTTTCAAAATCGTAACGGCAAAAAATAGACGGAATGGCAAATTTGCAAAGTTTTGCAAAACTTAATGGAAAATATGTAAAAGGTTAAAAACTTTGGATTTTTTGCAAAAACGCAAAAAAGTAATGGCAAATCCGCAAAAAAACCTTAAAAATAATGAAACTTTGAGCGATATAAGAATGCCAAAAAGGTTGCTAAGAGAGTAGTAAGTGAGGCTAAACTCAAGGCATATGATGATCTCTATGATAGATTAGGAACAAGAGAATTTGAGAAAGATATATTTAAACTCTCAAAAGTAAGAAAAAGGAAGAGTAAGGACTTAGACCACATTAAGTACATTAGAAGTGATGACCAAGGGGTACTAGTCAAAGATGACGAGATCAAACAAAGATGAGGAAGTTACTTTCAAAAATTGCTAAATGATAATTACCTTGAGAATATAGGGACTAAAAGTACTGTAAACCTAAATAACATTGGGTATTATAGATATGATTGTAGGATTAGAATACTTGAACTGAAAGAGGCCTTGAAAAAGATGAAATTAGGAAAGGCTCTGGGGCTTGATGGTATACCAATAGAGGTTTGGAAGTATATGGGAGATATTGGGTAGTCTGGTTGACAAAATTGTTTAACAAGATTGTGAAATCGAAGAAAATGCCGGATGAATGAAGAGCTTTATTGTACCAATTTACAAGAATAAAGGGGACATCCAAAGTTGCACTAATTATCGGGACATACCATGAAACTTTTTGAAAGAGTGATAAAGAAAAGGTTATGGTATGAAATTAGTATCGGAGAACCAGTTTGGTTTCGTGCTTGGGAGGTCTACTATTGAAGCTATTTTCTTGCTTAGACAATCGATAGAAAAATATAGGAAGATGAGGAAAGACCTCCACATGGTCTTTATTGACTTAGAAAAAGCTTATGATAGGGTCCCTATAGAGTTAATATGGTGGGTGTTGGGCGAGAAAGGGGTTTCAGGAGGGTATATAAACATAATTAAGGATATGTGTGAGGAAGCGGTAACAAACGTTAAGACTACTAGCAGAGAGATTGGTGATTTTCCTATCTCTATACGATTGCACTAAGGATCGGCATTGAGCCTATACCTTTTCATGTTGGTTATGGATGAGTTAACAAAACATCTGCACGAGGAGATTCCATGGTACATGTTATTTGCAGATGATATAATTTTGATTGATGAGACAAGGCAAGACATAAACACAAAGCTAGAGTTATGGAGCAATGCATTATAATCTAAAGGATTTAAAATTAATCGAACTAAGACAGAGTACATGGAATGCAATTTTAGCAAGGAGGGGAGCGGAAGTGGAGCACCAATAAAGATTGATAACAAAGAAGTCTTCCTAAAAGAATGCTTCTGATACTTGCGATTGATAATTCATGAGAGTGGAGAGATTGAGAGGGAAGTTTCCTAGAGAATCCAAGCGGGTTGGAACAAATGGAGATGCGCCTTTGGAGTTTTGTGTGATTGGAGAATACCACTCACACCAAAAGGAAAATTCTATAGGATGGCTATGAGGCCAGCCATGCTCTATGGATGAGAGTGTTGGTCAGTTAAGGAACAACATATACATAAGATGAGTGTCGCCGAAATGCGGATATTGAGATGGATGAGTGGTAAGACAAGAAAGGATATAATTAGAAATGAAAACATTAGAGGAAACTTAGGAGTAGCACTAATAGGTAACAAGATAGGGAGATTAGACTTAGATGGTTTGGACATGTCCAATGTAGACCAAAAAGGGCACTAGTTGGGAGTGAGGGGATCCAAGTCGAAGGTTCTAAAAGGGCAAGGTGAAGGCCCAAAAGAATGTGGATAGAAGTGGTGAGAAAAGATTTAAAAACTTTGGGACTAGGTGAAGCCATAACACTTAATAGAGGAGAATGGAGGAACAAGATTCGTGTGACCGACCCCTAATTGGAATAAGGTCTTGATGATGATAATGAGTTGTGTTATGCGCAGATTATCTGGTCAAGACTTTCGGCATCCCCGTATGTGCTTTTTTTCTTTCTTCAGCGAACCTCTACTGTTCAAACAAATTAAAAAAAAAAAAAAATTGATAAAGAAGGAAGTTGCAATGATCCATTAGAATACTCTGTAAACTAACAAGGTTAGATACTCATAACATGTTTTAGAAGGTCAGATTTGATGAGCTATAGATAATGTCTATGGTAACTTGCATAGTCCAGCTGACAGCACGAGCTTCAGGAAAAGACTTTTTTGTTGGGGACAATTCCTAGGTCCGACCTTATTGGATAATTGCCCAATACAATTATTATCTGCCTTGGCTGTTTTTCCAATAATGGTGCTTTGTTCTGATTTTCTCAAATAATATAAGTTACTCTTGTTTTGTCTTTGACTTGAAGCATGTGTTAGTAACTAAAGAATAATTGGTTCTAGGAGAATAAAATAGTTTAAGTTTTCTCATGCATTCTATCAGCTTGTTCATTGTCTTCTGCACTTCTGCTATGGTGCCCAAAATTATAAACTTCTCACCTTTCTTTGGGGTAATCTTAAATGAGTTTCCATTATTAGTTCCCTCTTTGTACTACTGATCCAATATCTTCATTATGCTTGTTTGATTTTGCAACATTTTTAGTTTTGTTAGATTTTGTTGTAAAGTTCAGATTCTTTTTCAATTGAGGTATCTGTCATATACTGTTTTGCCTGTTCAGGTGGCATACTTCTATGTGGACCCCCTGGAGTGGGGAAGACATTATTAGCAAAAGCTGTAGCTGGTGAGGCAGGTGTGAACTTCTTTTCCATTTCTGCATCTCAGTTTGTGGAAATATATGTTGGGGTTGGTGCTTCCCGTGTGCGAGCACTTTATCAAGAAGCAAGAGAGAATGTAAGACCTTGTTGAATCGCTACTTCCATACCTCTTTACTGTTTCTTTTGTTTATTCATGCATTTCACCTTTCTTTGCATAATACTATGGCGACATTTTGCATATTGTTATTTGTATTTCAGTGCATTGGCACCTCAAAGTTGTGGAATCATTTTTTACTGAAGAAAAATCTCATGGAAATATTAGCATTCCTCCATTAGGTGAGAGAGCCACTTGTAGAGCCACTATAACTAGTTGTGGACCCTAAATTTTTTTTAGATGGATTTATCCTGCTGTATGGGTCCCCATCACTTGAGTGGATATTGACTTGGACAAATCATGTATTCTGCTGGAGAAATTACACAGCAACACTCCAAGTATGTAGCTAAAAAGGGAACTTCTTTCTTTTCTGTATTCTTTTTAACACAGTAATTTGATACTTCAGTGTGGTGGATCACATGCAGCAGTGCAAGTATCTTGCTAAGAAGGGACCCGTTTTTCTCCTGTAGTTTGTATAATACAATAATTTTATACTTTTCTGTGGTGGATCATGCTACTATTTTCTGTCCCAGATTTGGTTCACTATGAAACTCATGTTTTAGGATTTTGTCATTTCTTTAGGCACCATCTGTAGTCTTCATAGATGAACTGGATGCTGTTGGAAGAGAGCGTGGTCTGATTAAAGGTTCTGGTGGACAAGAACGTGATGCCACTCTCAATCAGGTCCATTGGGGCTGTTTAATAATATCCTTTAAGATTTCACAAGTTCTTGGTATGTTGGATTATTTTTGACTTGGGTTTCCTTGTGACCGCAGCTCCTTGTATGCTTGGATGGGTTTGAAGGAAGAGGCAATGTGATAACTATTGCTGCTACAAATAGACCAGATATTCTTGATCCAGCACTTGTGAGGCCTGGACGCTTTGATCGAAAAATCTATATCCCTAAGCCTGGTCTAATAGGTCGAGTTGAAATTCTGAAGGTAGTGACTTGTAATCTATGAACGTGTGGGTGTGGTTGGTGGATGGTGTATGTCTTAATTGGCGTGTGCATTACTTTGATGTCATCTGTAATTTTAAGTGTCTAACATCACTATATACATATATGTATATACAGAACTCGCAGATGTATTAAGGTAGTGATACTCCATATCATTTTTGTCTAGAACTTTATATGATATTGTCCGGTCACATTTTGTGCTTTTCTGGTTACTGTGGCTGGTTATGCTTCTTTCGCAGGTAAGAGGTATGAAGGCATGCTGAACCTGTTACCTCTTGGATTTCTGTCTTTCGAGAGTTGGTTCTTTAAGTTGACATATGTTCTTGTGAGATGATTCTGGTTAATTGTTAAGTTGACATATGTCTTCTTCAATTAGTTACCAAAAGTAGAAAAGAACTCCTACTACCCTTCTCAGTGTCTTTGACTATATATTCTGCTGCATTCAGTTTGCTACCTTTATTGATCATAGCATATATGATTATTTCCTGGCAAAATGGTTAAGATGCTTTGTGAATATTTTGGTGGATCCAGGTCTTTTCGATACTGTGATCAAGATGAGTGGCACCAATGACTTTGGTTGTTTGTTGGTTTTATTTTATTTCTTTTATGCACTTGTGTTAAGTTAAGATTTCAAAAACATATAAATATAAACTAGTAATTGTTTGAAATAGTGAGGCTTTATGGTGCTTCGTTATCTTGGCAAATTTTACTCAGTTCCTTTCACTAGTACCTAGTCTAGCCTATTGCCTTATGTAAAGTTCTTTTGATTACTGATTGTAGGTCCATGCGCGTAAGAAACCAATGGCTGAAGATGTGGATTATGTGGCTGTTGCTAGTATGACTGACGGTATGGTTGGTGCAGAGCTAGCTAACATAGTTGAGGTTGCTGCGATTAATATGATGCGTGATGGAAGGTCTGAGGTAATGTCCCAGTCTAGCTGCACTTTGGGCTTCCTGTTTACTGTTCATGACCTAGTTTGTTGCTGTGATAAAAAAAATTTGTGGCATGTGTTTGATGAGGATCCGTGGTTCTCTCTTACCCTATAATTATGGGCGATGTGCTCCTTACCTAGTTACCAGAAACCACCTGCGGAGGGTTTTGGAGCTGCAAGCAAGGAGTATATATCATGAGCCCTTTTCTGGAAGCATGTTTCATGAGTGACTTGCAGTGATATTAAAGTTAATGGCTTTATTCTAGTTACTAGTGTTATTAATGTCTCCACCTCCTGTGACTACTATTATCACTGCAACTACTGCTGCTAGCAAAACCACTGTTAGCCCCTCCTCTCTGCATCCTTTCCTATTATACTCGTGGGCGACAACAACTGCTACTGTTTTCAAATGCGTATGCCTTGATGGAGTGCACTTGCCAATATTGGAGTGTGGTAGCAGATCTCATTGATTTGGTACTGAACTCGATCAATTTGACGCAGTCTTAAACTTCCCACATTTTGCTTCTTGGATTCGCCATGTTTTGCCTAGTACAGGGAAAGAGCTTTTATTGTTAAACAAAACTTAATTTTTGTCTGTGTTGATGCAGTTCCTACAATCACTTTGTGTCCTCATTTTGTTTTACCATTCGTGCAGCATTGATGTGGATCAGATACCAAAGAGCATACCTGACGCTGATTTTTGAATTTATATATTTTTCATCATCTGCCACTCTGGACCTGTATGCTATGTTTCCTGCATAATGTTTACAGCTCCTAGGGAGAAAATTGACAGATTTATATTGAACGGCACATTACTCAAACAGGGCTCTACCGTTCTCCCCTTATTCTCTCTTAAAAGCCTTTCTGTTGAGTTGATATTATTGAAGAAATGCTGGTAAAATTCGTGACACTATCCAGCTAATTTATTTCTCCAGGAAACTAAGTAGTCATATGAAAATAAACAGGAAGTCAAACTACTGCTAGGATGAGAACTCCATAAATTTCCTTTGTATAACTCAAAGTTTCTATTGAAACATAGTCCACGAGCTAAGATACTTCATTAGGATCTGGTATTGTAAAACCAAAGTTCCTTTGGGAGACAAGATTAGAGAGCATACTCTATAGCCAGTTATGGCTCTGGGGAAACATACTTGTAACAAAACCAAACTTCTATTACTGGATTGACTTGTTGAACTGGACCCCTATTCATTGCAGCTTATGTTCATCGAAAGTATAGAGAGATAACGGGTATTTGATGCCACGCTTGTAAAGTACTGTTTGCCCTTTGTATCAGGAAGCACCTGCAGTTTACAAAACACTGTTGTTTCACCTCCTTGACCCTTCTAAATTGTTTCCCCTTTCTTGACCAAATTTTCTGATTGAGGTGATACATTTGCTCCTTTCACTTGGAGTTACTTCAATGTGTTGGTGTTGAAGCCATGCTATATACCGACACTCTTTCTAGTTAAGTTGTGAAGTTGTCTGGGAGTGTTAAGTGCTGCTTTTATATCTTCAGGCTTATATTCTAAACGGCTATGTATATGCCAATACTCTTTCTATTGTGAAGTTGCCTGGGAGTGGTAAGTGCTGCTTTTGTATCTTCAGGCTTATATTCTAAACGGCTATGATTTGTCGGACAGTTTGAGTTCTCTCTTTCTATTGTGTTGGACATGCATCAACACAACACCGTGTCAACACTTGTGCAGGCACTTCCAAACTTACTACCAAGCATCCAACTCAAAAGCAGGCTTTCATATGGGACTTTGCACTCTCATTATGACTTTCAATGAACCTGCTGCATTTTTACTTGGCTTCCTCTCTAAATTTTGTTTAATTTAGCTTTCTGTACTATTTATTATTTGTTGTGTCCCCGTGTCTTGTTTTTTAGGAGCTTTCATGTTAGACACCCGTATCTAGTCATGTCCAAACACCTGTGTCAGTGTCCACAGATCTTGGCTGGGATGATTTAGTGTGATTGCTTTAGGTATTGTTGCAGATTAATCTGTCATGGTAAAACCTTGAAGTGAATGGAAATAAGGTTAATATTTCTTAGTGTTTGGAGCACACCCTACACTACATCATCAAGACCTTATCCCAATTAGGGTCGGCCACATGAATCTTATTCCTCCATTCCACTCTATTAAATACCATGTCTTCATTTAGTCCCAAAGTTTTTAAATCTTTCCTCACCACTTCTATCCACGTTCTTTTGGGCCTTTCCCTTGCGTTTTAAAACTTTCTACTTATATTGCCTCACTTCTTCTAACCCGTGCCGTTGTTGGTCTCCTTTGAATATGTCCAAACCATCTAAGTCTAGTCTCCCTCATCTTATTACCTATTGGTGCTATCCCTAAATTTCCTTGAATATTTTCATTTCGAATTCTATCTTTTCTTGTCTTACCACTCATCCATCTCAACAATCTCATTTCTGCGACGCTCATCCTATGAGTATGATGCTCCTTAACTGCCCAACATTCTGATCCATAGAGCATGGCTGGCCTTATGGCCATCCTATAGAATTTTCCTTTTAGTTTGAGGGGCACCCGTCGATCACACAAAACACGAGATGCACATCTCCATTTGTTCCAACCCGCTTGAATTCTTTGGATAACTTCCCTCTCAATCTCTCCACTCTCATGAATCATTGATCCTAAGTACTGAAAGTGGTCTTTGACGGAGACTTCTTGGTTATCAATCTTGACTGGTGTTCTATTCCTACTCTCCTTGCTAAAATTACATTTCGTATATTCTGTCTTAGTTCGACTAATTTTAAATCCTTCAGATTCTAATACTTCTCTCCATAATTCTAGCTTTATGTTTACACCATCCTTTGTCTCATCAAGTAAGACTATATAATCTGCAAATAACATGCACCAGAGAATCTCCTCGTGTAGATGTTTTGTTAGCTCATCCATAACCAATGTAAAAAGGTATGGATTCAATGCCGATCCTTGGTGCAATCCTATAGTGGCAGGAAAATCACTAGTCACACCACTAGTGGTCTTAACATTTGTTACTGCTCCCTCATACATATCTTTAATTATGTCTATATATCCTTGCGAAACCCCTTTACCACCCAAAACTCTCCATATTAACTCTCTAGGGACTCTATCATAAGCTTTCTCTAAATCGATAAAGACCATGTGGAGGTCTTTCCTCCTCTCCCTATATTTCTCTACTAATTGTCTTAGTAAGAAAATAGCCTCCATGGTAGACCTCCATGGTAAACCCTACACTACATGTTATATTATAAATAACTTCTAGAAAATTATTCTTTCTAGAATTGATAAGATTTTATCCACTTTCTGCAGATTACAACTGATGACTTGCTACAAGCTGCACAAATAGAAGAAAGAGGAATGCTTGATAGAAAAGATAGAAGCCCAGAGATGTGGAAGCGGCTGGCTCTTAACGAAGCAGCCATGGCTGTTGTAGCTATGAATTTTCCTGATATGAAGAATATTGAGTTTGTACCGTTCTGACTCTACAGTGTTGTTTTATTTGCTATAGTTAAGCAGCATTCTTTTTTGCAGTATTCAGGATTAATAATGGGGTCTGTTAAACTTTTATGAAGTTTAAGTAAGTGGTCATTCAACCAATTACACATTTGTACAGTTTTTATATATCAGGTAGGAAACTTTAGCATTGATGGCCATCTGATGCTTGAACCATAGAGAAACCTGCAGTTGGTTTCAAAACTGACATATTGGATGTATTAAATTCCAATTTCCATAAGTTAAACATGGCATATACCGTTTCCTTTTAGAATTGGGCCTGGGTTTTCTGCTTGGATGAAAACCTGTCACGTTGTGCAGTACTGATTTTTATTTTGGTTATCACTGGTTCTCATAGGCCGACCCCTAATTGGGATAAGGTCTTGATGATGATGATGACTGGTTCTCATAGAGGAGATGACTGCTTTATATCATATTCCTTTAGATTGGAAGACTGGAACTTTCCTCCTTTATCCTGTTATGGTTTGGGGACACCTGGTGCGCCTCTGTTGACTATTGTGAAGATATTTCTTTTAATAGGAAGTTAGCTGGTCTGATATGGGTTTTCTTATGCTTCAGGACGTAATTCATTGTTCTGAGGGCCTTGATCCCCAAATCTTTTCGTGTGTGCTTGTGGGAGAACTCAACAAGGATTATAGATACCCAGAGCATATTGTAGCATCATGGCACTAGTTTAAGAATGTCTATATGTAATTCTGTGTCACAGTTCCCATGAGCAGATAGTTCTTGATAATTTATGTCATGTTATGGGGCAATTTATGCTTTATCCATAGAGGACAGGTGCCATTTTTCAATGCCATTTTATTGTTGGTATTCTTGCTTCCATCAAAAAGCAGGCTTCTGGAAACATTTGTTTGTTTCTAAGGAATTTTCAGAATTCTTGGAGCCTTTCTACATAATCTGGTGTATTTTGCTAGAAATATACCTTAAATAATGATGTGAAGTTCTGAAATTCAGCATCAAGAGAGGAAAAATAATCCAAAGCAGCGCAATGTTGCTTAATCTTTTTCTTCTCCAAAGTCAATTACAAACCCAAACCTGAAATATTCTTGTTCCCTGGAACACAGTTTATGAATCATCATTGTTGTAGTTCTTTGCAACATGCATAATATGCTCAACTTTGACTGCAAGTTCATGTTTGTGATATGTGTGTATGTCTAATCTGAAAGCTAGTATGGTTCATATCACATGGAGGTATTGTGCAGACTGTTTAAATTTTTGTGTTCATAAATGGCTTGGTAAACCTGTCAATTGTATGCATTCACTTGTATAGAGATACAGTTTCTATTGGGGAGTTGCAGGATTTTTGTTAGGGGTGTAAATGTTGCCCTTTTCATGTGTACCATTATTATTAGGGAGAGGGCGATATAGATTAATTGGCTGAGGGGCTTGAATTGGTTGAAGGCTTTATGTGGGTGACAATTGCCCCACATTTCTTACTTACACTTCATAGATGATTCACTAATTTTGTGAGTCTAAGGAGTGTTTAGTATGTTATATTATGATGGTTTATGGTAGTGATAGGGCTCACAATTAATGTGGGTGAGATGTACGTGGTGGAGTGGAGTTAGCGTCATGCTTATTGGTTTTGGAGGGAGAAATACCTTCCTTTTGATTTCTCAGCCTTCCCCTTGCTTTTGGGTATCTGGGGACACCATGAAAGAAGCTGTGTCCCTCATTTGAAGGGAGGATTATTTTAATGTGATTACTAATTTACCCCATAATGTACGACTCTATCTAAGATTTGGTCTTTAATGGGTAAAGGTTCTGATATGATCTAATGGGGTTTCTTGTTGTAATTAAAAGTAAGGGCAAGAAGATGAAGCAACATCTTATACAATAGGGAGTTATCTGTTAGTCCAATAAGGTGGGAGGTGAGAGTTTCCAAAAGTTTTCAATGAAAGAAATAGAAGTGGATTGCTCTTTCAAAGTGGTGCTGAAGAATTGGTTAAATAAAACAAATAATCTAGCAGATATGTCTTTGAAAATTGCTTTTGACATAATTTTCATTTTGGAAAGTTGATAGAAGTTGCTACTTTATTTTGAGAATTTGAAGTCAAAGTTGGTAACTTTGTAAGTTATATTTGTTTTTTTCAGTTGCTACTTAAACAAAAGTCTTGATTTAATAGCTTGCACTTTATTTAGAAGTTGCCTACGGTAGTGTTATTTGGTAAAGAAGTTACTTTCTGCTGGAAGTTCAAAGTGGGAGCTTCTGAAATGTCCTTATAAGCATGTAAAGAACTGAGGATATTTACATTGATTTTGGAATTGTATAAAGAGAAAGTGTTTCCTGTTTGTGGGTTCCTTGACTGCTTTTTTTGAATTTTGTATCATTTTTAAGTCATTGCCATTACCGGTAGAATCTACAGGTTGATGGGTTGTGATCCCATGTCAAGTTATTGGGCTGGAAGAGAAAGCAATGAGCAAGTCCTTTCTTTTAATTCTCTCTGTTTACTGGGTAGAAAACACTTCATAAGAAGCTGAGAGCAGTCCACCAATGCCTTCTAGTGCTGTGGTGCAAGGAGTCTCTCACCTAGGTGACCAGGGTTCGAGACTGTGTATGAGTTTGTGTCTAACTTAATAAAAAAAAAAGGGTACAGGAGCGGCATATGCCACCATAGCAAGATCAAAGCCCTTACACGCAGTTTGGCTAGTGTGAGGGAAGAGTTATCCAGTTACTCTACTATGGGAATAAATTGTTTATGATTGTCATCTGGGACTTACAGACAAGAAATTCAAGATGGTCTGTTCCTCTGGTGAATTTCTTTTGTATTCTGACATTGCTGTGCCTGCTAATCTGGGACTGGTCAGGACCGGCGGACTTTCCAGAGATGAGATTGTTTGTGATTCTGGTTAAATAAGGGGGTATTAGAATGAGGCAGATGTAAGTGCATTATTGCACTAGGTCCCAAATTGGTTGTCCATACGATGGGGAGTGCCTTGGTGTTAGAAGGTGACTCCACTTGTGTCACAGCACAGGCGAACAGCTGGATCCTAGTAGATAGGATTCATGTAGTGATGTCATTAAAGAATATGCTCTTGTAACCACCTTTCCTTTTCCACAAGCACTGAGATAAGCAAATGGTGTGACAAACACTTTTGCAAGATAATAGTGGCTGGAACTTTTCTTCCCCATTCTAATCACATAGACATTAAATAATGGCACTATTTACTTTTCCAAAAAGAAGGAAAGAAATCTTTGGTCAGGATTTTGTAATATATTTTGTAACTAAGGGACATTTTGCTGCTTCATTGTGTCATCATGAGTGTGAAAATGCTATGAATTGAAGGGACTTTTTTACCCCCACAAATTTAATATGCTTGTTTCTAGGAGCTGTATGAACAGATCTTTTGACTGCTCTCTCTTTGCTTATTTTTACTATGATGTCCTATGTTTTACTGCATTTCTTTCTGCTTTCAGGACTAGAGCCCTTTTTTTTTCAAACTTCGCCATTCTGTATGGTGTTGTTAGTTCATCTATTGCCGATTAAAATTTTATCTTATTTATTCCTTATAAACTTTTGCTCTACTTGAAATTGTCATTCATACTTTCCAATTATTACAATTGAATGGGGATTATAAAAATGCAACTTTTGCTAACATTACATGATTCTTCTAAATAGGTCACAATCTCACCCAGAGCTGGCAGGGAACTGGGTTACGTGAGAGTAAAAATGGATCACATGAAGTTCATGGAAGGAATGCTCAGGTATTGAGCATGCACTTTCTGAGATCAAGCAGCTTCCCTGATTTTCAATTTCAAATTATACTACCCACAGAAACAGAATGGCACTCTTTTGAGTAAACGTGGTCTTTTGATTACTATATCCTTAAATTGATTTTTCCTCTTTGTTGTTTTGCGTTAAGGCATGAAAGTTTTATCTGTCTTCTCTATCTTTGTTGAACTTATTTGCAGTCGACAATCTCTCCTAGATCATATCACTGTTCAAGTAGCTCCACGTGCAGCTGATGAGATTTGGTATGGTGAGGATCAGGCAAGACAATCTTGAACTTGTTCAACTATCTTCTTTGTTCTTTCACTATCATAAAGGAAGATGAAATGCCTAATATAGTTAATTTAACAGTTGTGGTCGGGACCACAGTTTAATTGGATGATGCTCTGTTCAGTACCTTGAGATTGTGGTTTCCATCGAGGATTACCTGTGGGGTTTAGAAACTAGATGCACAGAAACAAGAATTTATTTGATTGTGATTTTCTCCCAGCTTATCCAAAGAGTGGTAGAAACTCAGAAACAAGAATTTCAGAGGCTACCTTAGCACTGTTCATATTGTTGTGTTGATCTTGCTACAGACCAATATGGCCTTCCACAAAGAGTCTAATGCCTTGAAATGATCAACCTCACAATACGGAGATACTGTAGTCTGTACAAATTTATGCCTCATGTTCCAAAGCAAATGATACCATGTGTTTCAGTAGTTATCACGACCTTCCATTGGTTGTGTAGTTCACTTTTTGGCTGGCCCTTGTGAGTAATGTGTTTCACTTTTGCAGCTGAAGTGGTAGTAAACAATATCAGATACATCTGAAGTGGCTATTTCCTTGTTAAACGTCTTTAAGTGGCTATTTATAGCTTTTGGAAATTTTAAAAAGCTTCAGTGAGCCGATTGTAGTAGTGCTGGAAGACCCCTTTGAAAATGAGCAACTGTCCCTTTTCCTCTATCTATAATGGCCTCCTGTTCACATAAGGTCCCTGAACTTGGAAGTGGTCCCCCAACTAAAGTTTTTCTTTATCTATCCAGTGAACTTTGCAATTTTCATGCCTTGGGCCCAAAGAGACGAAAGACATTAATTGACCATTTAAGGGGGGTGTAGTTTGGTCATTTCAACTGCACTTAGACAAAACAAGTTGCTTGAGAAGGAAGAGCAGCCTGATTTCAGACCACGGTTTCTCCATGATACCCTTCTACTGTGTAAATCCTGGGAAATTGCCTTGCAAAAACAACAACAGTTCCGCGTAAAACTGCTAAAAGACTTGTAGCTTTGCTGGTGAGCAGCCGGTTCCACAAAGAACAACCGTTAAATAGGTGGCTGTTGAAAGCTAAACCCCTTATTTTCTCCTCTTCTAAATCTTATAAATACACGCCCTACTTTGTCTCTCAGCCAACACTTTCACAGCCAAACAGCAATTTCTTCTCTGCTTAGAAAACTTGCTACTATTCTGTAGTCTTGATACAGTTCCTGTTTCTCTATTGACAATGTCTGCCTTGGTAGATTTTGAGAGGCTCAGGAAGAAACGTCAAACCATGTTTGTAAATGGTTCAAGACTAGGATTCAAGCTAAACAAAGCATTTGGGTCTGTAGCAAAAGAGGCTTCAACTATTACTATGTTCATGGAGTGCTGCAGCCCTTAGAAGTAATGAAAGTGAAAGTGCATTTCAGAATTCATTCTCCAACCAGTCTGGAGGTTTCTCAAAATGGATCATGGTGAAAGACTTGTGTGAGCTGCTTGAGATGGGAATAAGGAACTGTGGATAAAATTATTCATGGATATGGGATTTTATCCCTAATGGCCCGAGAACATGCACACAAACATTAGCACATGGGGTTGATTCCTTATGAATTAGATTTTAAATAATTTACTTATGTTTTAAATTATAAAAGCATTTCAGAAATCATTATCCATGAATAACTTAGTCCATGAATTGGCATTCCTGTGCCAAACAGCCCAATAGAGATGTCTGTCCCAAAATGCTTCACTCTACTAAATAGCCTATATATCTGACTCAAACACTCAACAAAAAGAAAGCCATTTCTTCTTTGCTTGCCACTATAACACCTCTCCAGTATTCCTAGTTCTCTTTGACAATCTGTAGCTTGGTTGATATTTGTATCAGCAAATTGGAGAAGCCCAGAAAGAAGTAAAACCATACTTGGAAACAGTTTAAGACCATGCTTTGAGCCAAACAAAGTGGTCAGAGATGTAGCCAAAGAAGCTCCTTACACCTTTCAGGTTGAGCCTCAGCCAATACTTCTTCTTGTGATGCTACTAGTTTTATGTTTATGGAGTATGGCAGATGATCTAAAGGGCAGCCCCAGTGCACGAAGCTCCCACCTATGCGGGGTCTGGGGAAGGGGCGGACCACAAGGGCGTATAGTAGGCAGCCTTACCTTACATTTTGTGAGAGGCTGATTCCATGCCTTGAGCCCATGACCTCAAGATCATATGACGACAACTTTTACCGTTGCATCAAGGCTCCCCTTCAGTATGGCAGATGATCATATGGTAGAAAGTCTTAAAAGAAAACCTTGAAATTTGCAGGATTACAGCTCAAAAGCGATGCCCTAGTTGAGAGGATGAAGAACATGGTCTGAAATTGGGGTTTTCCTTCTCCCATTTGATTTGCCTTAAGGAGGCAGTTGAAATCACCCAAATAGTCCCCCACTTAAATGGCCAGTTAATGCCTTCTGTTACGTTGGGTCCAAGACAGACAAAATTTAAAAGTTCATGGGCTACTTAAAGACAAAATTTACTTGGGGGGGCCACTTATAGACCACAATCCAACTTCAGGGGCCACTTGTGAACCAGAGCCTTTATAATGTTATTTTGCATAGCTATGGCATGCAAATGGCAAAGCTGCAGGGGGTCTGCAATGGGTGTTGTACTTAAGGATCCTGACACAGAATTGTGCAATCCCATTGTGGCCATCTAGGAATTATAGATCTAGCAACTATAGTAGGTAATCTAGGTCAATTTCTTCAGAAGTTCTTTTCATGTTCTGCATACTATTTTGAAAGCCACATGCTGTACTTCTTTTTTTCTTTTCTTTTTTTAATTTTGTTTGTGGCATAGATAAAGAAAAAGGGGCACCCTGTTGCATGAAGCTCCTGCGTAAGCTGGGTCAGGGAAAAGGGAGTACCACAAAGGGTCTATGTTATGCAGCCTTACCTTGCATATCTGCAAGAGGCTATTTCTACGCCTTGAACCCGTAACCTCCAGGTCACACGGCTACAACTCTACCATTGTTCCAAGGCTCCCTTTCTGTTTGTAGCATAGATTCCAATAAGGCTGGACTCTGGTGAAACCCAATCATGCTCTTCTAATTTGAAAGAGTACCACTGAAATGTGAGAATAAATCGTGCAAAACGGAAGCTAGTTACCTGAGGTTCTCTTCGTCCTAAAATACACACACAGACACACATATATATTGAAATTAAAAATCCATATAGGTTCTCATTGAATATTCCAGTTAAGGAACATATTGATTCATAATTATCTGCTAATATATGTTAAGAATGAATGGTTCACAATATTGACGGAAAGTTTTTTTCAAAAATATTAACTTGTAAAAGATCCCTGTTCTTTGGCCACTAAATAGTCTTGGAAGGCACACCCATAAAGGAGAGGAGCTATTCTAAGTGTAAGATATTGTGTTTAATCTTTAACATTTGATATTGTTCATCTGCATCATTGCATCATAGGTATGATGGTCCATATATGACTTGCAATTCTTTCAGAAACAATAACTTGCAAATGCTTCTCTGTTCCTTGGCCTCTATTAGCTAGGTTCCCATGGCTGGTAGTTTTGGTGGCTCGTGTGTGGACTTTACATTGGCAGATATTTTATGCTGACTTCATGCTCGTTCATTCACTTGTCTGGAAAACTGAATACTCAAAGGATAAGAGCCATCTCAATTGTAATCTTTTCTGTTTGAGCTTTCACTGTTTTTATTCACGGAAGCCAGTACTCATGGTTATATTTTCTGTGCTAAGGACAGTAATGTTTTCGTGTGTGATTTTCTAATCTTTAGATGCATTTTGGTGCAGCACCATTGGCTTTAGTGTAAGGACACTGTAGTTGTGCATATCTAGTGGTTATTTAGTGTTTGTTGGGTCCCAAGACATACGGAAGAGTGTTCTAATCATACAAAATATTTTACAGTTGTGCACGATTTGGGCAGAAACAGCAGACAATGCTAGGTCAGCTGCACGTAGCTACGTTCTTGGCTGCCTTTCTGAGAAACATTATGGGTTATCTGACTTTTGGGTTGCAGATCGTCTAAATGTATGGGCACTTCAATATTTCTTCAATGAGTATATTGCTTATCTACTCCCCTACTAACAATTTTTATTTTTTTTTCTAATGTAATATTCACCATTCCATAAAGAAAGAATTTGCTTGTAAATCTGAATGCACAGGAGTTATGTAATATGATTTTCTTCGTCATCAGGAAATTGATGTGGAAGCACTACATGTTCTTCATACTTGTTATCAAAGAGCAAAAGAGGTATTTCTATACTCAAAAGAACATGCTGATTTATTATGCAAGATTTTTTACTAAATACATCTTCAGTTGTTTTGCCTTTGAACACATGCTTTATCTATGTCCTGCAGATCTTGCTACGCAATCGGAACCTCATGAATGCTGTAGTCAATGAACTCATCCAGAAGAAGAGTCTCTCCAAGCAGGATTTCCTCCGCCTGGTTGAGGAAAATGGTCACCTTGAACCTTTGCCACCAAATCTTATTGACATTAGGATTGCAAAGCGGAAGGAGTTCCAAGAGACTCTGATGGCTAAGAAGGAAGCAGTTCATTGATGCAGTCAATGAGAGGCCAACAGTTGTCGATGCATGTTCTGATGGTAAAATTCAGCCCAAACTTTGATTACAGAAGTAGCCATTTCCTCGTGTACATGAAAAATGCTCTTTGATCAAGTCAGATGTTCTTCTCCCACTGTACTAGTAACACCCCTCGTGGATCTTGCTCTGGGAAACAGGCCACTAAATGTACATCTTTTTAGTAGCTTTCAAGTCTGGGCAGCAGACTTATCTCCAAGAAGAAATCCCATCCGTTTCTTGGGAAAAATATTATTTATGTGCAAGAATTGGTGGAAATATTGCAGGAAACGTTTGGGAGTCTTCTAAGAATTGCTTCTATAGCTGTTTTCTTGTGTTACGTGCATTGCAACAAGAGTGACTTTCTTTTATTCTTTTATTCTTTGCAGGTAGCCAATTGAAGCAAACATCATATAAGAGGGTATATAAGTTTCAGACACCAGGGTCAACGGGCTGGTTTTAATGTCTCTTGTATTCTACTGTTCCTGGATCTGTTCTAATCTAGCTGGCATCGCATTTTGGCCAAGATTTTTCTGTGAGATCTTGCTCCTCACCCCAACTAGTTCCTTTTCAAATTAACCTCCAGTCTTCAGATCTAGAATTGATGGTATCTATATACTTACATGGTTCCAGCAGTTTCTACTTCAGCATCTTTGTTTAGCCCAAGTTCTTGTGGTAAGGTGGCAATACAAGTTGGTTGTTTCTGCAGAATATATGATAGACATATCGGCAATTGACTGAAGCTGAGTATAATTATAAGAGTGAAAAGAAGTTCAGGGCAATGGAGGTCTGACAGTTATGTAATTTGTCCACAGGATTTCCTTTTTCATAGAAGAATTAGTTTTATTTGTACAACAAATCAATAGGTGTCGGAACAAAACCTTGATCATTTCATCGATGAGATATCTCCTGCTGTATAAGATTGACTCCGGTTCTCCTTTACATTGAGGGTGATTCTTCCTTCCTAAGTTACACCTTGTAACCAAATCTGTGTTCGTGTTAATAGGCAAATCATTAAGTGTTCGCCCTTTTCCCGGCTGTACTATGAGGTTTTGGATCAAGTGCTGGTGTACTTCTGTACTATGTTTCCAAGAACCTGATGGTTGGGGTGTCAAGCAAAAGAGAGTAGTCACTGCACTTCTGTAGTTGAGCACACAGGAGTATCCAGTGGAGGGGATTGTTGGGACCCTGTATAAACTTTCTGAGCCGTTCATTTTACATGCGATACTGCTGGTAGGATTGTCTAAAGGGGGGTTATAGTTGGGACCCAGCTTATGAACTATTTGGTTTGGCAAACAGATTCCATATCATTCGCCCATTTGAAAACTTAACAATGATTTCGAACCCAATGAAAGATAGGCTGAGGTCATCTAAACGGCGTGATTTTTAGTACATGGGTAATCTAAGAGAGGCCAAAGAAGATGAATGGCTTAGAACTTCCAATGATCGAGCCCGGCCAATGTAGGCGAGGCCCTGTTGGAGACTCGTTTTTTGGTGTCTCTGCGGCAAAAACTACACAATGGACATATTTACTTGTTGGGCCTAACTACGGCTGTCAAACAATTCGATCTGATGCTTCTTAGGACCCCATGAAATAGAGATGATTTTGTGGATGGAACCTATCTAAGATAGGACCCATCCGCTCAACGGTGTGGATCACCAACTGGCGACCGCCTACACGTTTCTAGCGGTTACACTCTCTCTAATCACCTCCTTTCAAATTCGAATTCAAACGGCTATTTCCCAAGCACCCAACTGAAAACTACCCATTTTCTCCATTTTCCCCAACAATAACTAATATAACCAACTAAAACCGCCCACTCCTAGACGTTTAAAACGGCCTCCAATTTCATTCTTCCACTCCTCTGCTATCAAAACCAAATCTATGTCAGAAGGTTGGGGCGGCCATTTATCTCCCAAGCACTGCTCAAACCTTCTGTGAAGAAAATGACTTCTTACTTGGCCCTTTCTGTCCTTTTCGTCAGCATAAATATGATGATGGTTGGAGCTTCAAATCAATTCAAAGTTGGAGATGCTCAAGGTTGGAGGGAACCAAACGCCAATGATACAGGACTTTACAACAAATGGGCTGCCGGGATCAGATTTGAAGTTGGTGATTCCATCTGTGAGTAGTATTGTCTATGGTTCTTTAACTTACCTATTTTTAGTTTAGATTGCTTGACCATCTTCGCTAAAGAACCTTGAATTAATGATAATGTTTCTGATGGCAAATTAACACGAATTTATAGATTTAAACTTAACATTTGCTATAATACTTTCGTTCTCCATTATTTTCCCAAAATGTTGCTTCAATCTTCTGAGCAGTTGCCTTTCTGATTTATTCTTGAATCCTAACTTCATAAGAATGCTTACAACGATATCAAGTAGTCAGTGTTTCTATTTTTCCGTCTTTATTTTTCTAGTGCTTTTGGATTTGGATCATGGTATTGCGTTTGGGCTCCTTGCAATATCCTGATTAAGAAATTTTAGAATAATTTTAATATTTATCAGGATAAAATTTGGGTTTGTTAGGTTAATTTCTTCATAATTGGTTCAAAGTGGTGATTCTCCCCCGACGTTCCCCCTCTTGGTTTTCACGACTGAAAAAATGGGACTTCGTGGTTTAAAAGGGATGTATTCATCGGTCATGTTTGCCGAAATCCAGCAAAATCGGCTCTTTTCTTAGCGGGGCATGTAATCAAATCTCACTTGCCCAAAATGACCTGCCCAATAGGCAAATGCTAATTTATCGGGCCTTTTAACACAATTAAATAGATTGCTACAAGGACGCCATATTCTAGAAACCCAAACTATATGATTAAATACTCACGGTCCGGATCCACTAGTTCTGGTTTTGCCGAATTCTCCTCGTGGAAAAGTTTTCTTCAAACAAACTACATCCCTTCTTTTACATGAGTTTTATTCTGTTTCCAGCCAAAAGGTAGAAGTTTGCCCTTTGACCAAAAGTACAGCGGCCCAATTAATACTGATATCCAAAGCATTATACCCCAAAAGATCTCATGCGTAAGACAATTCTAGCCATTGATTGATCAAGATCCATACTCTGTATGTTTGGACATTTTCTCCCATCCATATTAAAAGTTGGGATTATTCCAAGGAGAAGGATTTGCAGGCATGCTATATATTTAGGATAAAAGATCAGTCCGGTGTCCAAAGCTGGATCCGTGGCATTACTATAAATGGTCTATAATAATGCAAGAGACTGTTTTCACGCTTCGAACCCTGATGTCCACGTCACATGGCGACAACTTAACCATTGTACTAAGGCTCCCCTTCAGACAGAGAGCTAGGGTAGTAATCCAAAAGTACACCGTTCACCTCCCATCTCTCTTGCAAGTTTCTAACATATGGGTGTTCTATATATCTTCTGTTTGATTTCTCCAGATTTTGAGTACAAGGAGGATGATTCGGTTCTTGTGGTGGATAAGAGAGGCTATTACCATTGCAACACAACCAAACCTCTCACCGAATTTCATGAAGGGAGAACTGTTTTTGAGCTTGATAAGCCTGGCCCATATTACTTTATAAGTGGGGCTCCCGATCGCTGCAAGAAGGGCCAGAGATTGATCGTCGACGTGTTGGCTCCGCATCAGCCTCACCCTTCTTTTCCACCTCAACCGTCGGTCGTGCCATATGCGCCTTCACCATCTCCACAGCCGAGCTCAGCAATCTCACCCTCCGTGTCAGCTCTTACAACCTTGTTGGCTTTCACCATTGTTGGAGCCTTGCTCATGGAATTTCCCTGGTCAGAATAAATGTGGGTCCACATCATCTTGGTTTCATTGTTGGTGCGTCCAGCAGCTTGAAATCCTGCGCCGATTAGGAGGGATGACTGATTGGTTTCTGTTTGTTTTTGTTATGTTATATTGTGTGTTGGATCTTGATTATTGTGTTTTGTACGCTTGTTAGAGGAGTCAGAGACGATTTGGCTTTCTTGTGTTGTAAGAGATGTGGGCCATCTCTTAGATCTAAATGTGGCATTTCATTTAAGATGGTCCCGCGCTCATATGTTTCTCAGCAAGTCACTATATTAGGTTCTATAAGTTGGCCAATATGCTGGAAAGTATACTATGATCTGTGTTTACTACATATGGGTTCAGCTGCTTGGTGATCCAAGCAGCTCATCTTATTGGCAGCGGCCTAGCCGGCCAATGCACCAAGAAAGGGTAGAAACATACAGGCAGATTGGAAGGTTAGACGTACTGTTGGTCTGACCTCAAAGAAAACCGATGACCACCATCACCACTGACGTTGGTCAAGGTGGAATTGAATTCCATATATGGTATGGTGGTTAGAACTTATCCAAAATGTGCATTATTCTTGAGCCCAAAGCGTGCATCATTCTTGAGACTTTGGTCTGTAGAGGGTGCATTAATAGCAGAAAAGGAATCACCGATCGAGGACTCGGTGTCTTTGCTGATCAGTTCCCAAACAGTCTTTTGGATTATCTTGCTGTTACTACTTACATTAAGAAGGGCGCTTACTGCTAGCATCTTTCAGTTGAGGTCCGCTTAAGGGAGCCTCAAAGGGCAGCTCTGGTGCACGAAGCTCTCGTGTATGCGGGGTTCGGGGAAGGAGCAGACTACAATGGTTAATAGTATGCAGAGGCTGTTTCTACGCTTTGAACTCGTGACCTCAAGTAACATGACGACAACTCTACCGTTGCGCCAAGGCTCCCCTTCAAAATTAAAGGAGCCTTCTGAACTCATATTTGGTGTAGCTTGGTCTTAGATCAACATTAAAAAGAAACAAGGTGGCACATTAACTTGTCAATAACTGGAACTGGTTACTTATCTTTGATGGTAAGGTAATTGACGGATCAATAATCAATGCAGAGCTGCAAACTCTCGCTGCTTTACATACGAGGACCCAATAGATTGCAACTTCTATTTCACTTACCATTCAATCTCATTCTCTTGGTTTTGGGGAGACCGTATGGTTGGACCGACACGGCTTGAGCCTCATCAACCTAATGGTATTTTATTATCATCAACCATGGTAGCTTGATGAAGTTGAATCAATAATGGCTGCTTAGCTCTTCGTGGTCCCTTAATTTGCATTATGAGTATCATCTTTTGATCCCAACGAAGTAATTCCCTTGAGAGAAAATGTTATGGTCTCCATATTAAAGTCATTTGCATTTGGAGAAATCAAATTCGAGTGGCTAAGTGCGATCAAGTGCAGCAAAATGATGCCGATCACGATGTTTTGCCTACATATGATCAGCTGAAATTGTTTCAGTTTTCTTTGGTTGATTTCTTGTTATTGCATGTTCAACTTTTTGTACGCTTGATCTCTTCTCTTCTGCTAGTTCTTTCATTTTCTTATTCCTGTTATATTTCTTCTTATTCCTGTTATTCCCTGGATGAGAATGAAAATATGGAATTCATCGACAGTGATAGTTGTTTCTGTCCGTACATTACATCCACAATGCGCGGCAGTGACAGAGAGGTAATTGCTGCTTATCTCGTTATTACAAAACTGATAGATTGTTATTTAATTTTATCATTTTTTTTTTAAAGACTAATACCATGAGAGTCGACTTTGATGTCACTGATACGGCTCGCCTCTGCCCCATCTTGGTTTGATTAGAGCTGTCCTGATCTAGCTAGACATGTAGCTTAACATCTTGTTTTCACCCAATATAACCCGAGTTTGACTGACTTAGGCTAGCCAGATTTTGCAAGATGTTAGGATAAACTACGACGAGTTTTACTTAAACTATGACAAGTTTAATTGGAATTTTATATAATTATGTTTAATATTAAAATAACCAAAATTCAAGCCTAATTCTTATGAAACCTAGGTGGGCCAAGAGCAACAGCCTCTAATAAAAAACCATGTTCGTGGCTCTACCATCTATAATATGAAGCCTTATCCGTGAGCCTACCAAACATTCTAGAAATCCTTATTTGTTAGTCCTTCGTGCACATACAAAACCTACTAGGGACCCTTTTGCATGCTTTGAGATCTACTTGTGTGGGCCTTCCTTGCATACCATCAGAATAAAAGTTTGTGAGCCTATTAATGGAGAATGCCTCTTCGTAGGCCCTCATACATGGTACATAAAGAAAATCATGTGCGCCCAATTTAAAAGAACATCTACTGTATTTCATTTGTGGAATCACTTCCACATAACACATGGAACCTGTAGCACTTCTTACCATGTAAAGAAATATGTGTTGACACATTATATAAATTGTAACACATAACTTAGATAGCACATGAATTGTGTTTTTACTTACTGAAGTTTGCAAGAAACCTATGGCATGGACTCATCGTCTAGAGACTTCTATGCTCTTCTAAAAGGGGGCACATATGCATCACTCCTGGGCTATGCAGTCGCATGGTCAATTTTGAAGCCCTACATCGTGTCTTTTTTACTATTTTTTCTTGGAATTCTAGATAAATGAGATGCACCATAAGCAATTGCATATCATCATCAAGGATGATATTACAAATCATCAATGGAGAATATAAGTTTCAGCTCGTGATGATCTAGGTGATTTAAAATTTGGTTTAAAAGACTATTATGATGAATGGTTCAGAATTTTAAAAAGGTGGGCCCCTTTGGTAAAGTCCCTCATAGCTAATAAGAGATTGTGGCAACAATCATAAAGGAGTGTGGGAATGAAAATACAGAAATGCAAATCTAAGAAAACAAAATTAGGAGAAGAAGAAAGCTAAGAGTCTAAGTAACCATTTAAGTGTGCTAGTATGTGCTTTTTTGTGAATCTAAAGTAAACTGTATATTTTGTGAGTCATGCTATGGACGAGCCACGCAAGGACATATTTCCATCTCGTCATTGAAAGCATTCGTTTGTGACCAACTAGACTTCTCGGTTTCTAAATTATTATTATTTTCAATGCATAGCATCTTACATGCTTTTGGGGAAAAGCACTAAAACACCACTCTAATTATGGAAGAAAGTTCCTACATACATGGAATAGAAACTCTCTTAATAGTGCTTTTGGAAATGATTCTTCTTACTTCTCTTGATTTGTAGAAGTCTTGAATCTCTTTTAAATATAATTCTAGTTTTGAGATCTTTGGTCAAATACAAAAATCAACATTTATGGAACCTGAAATTCACAAATGTGAAAGCTTCAGCCAAGGAGATCAAACGAGTGCATAACAAGTTTTGTATCCCTAAAGACTTTCTTACAGAGTATGACTTCACGAGCAAAAGGTTTCAAGTGCAGTGGTGCAAGAAGAAGCCTCTAATGTGCTAATCACAAGTTCGAGGCAACTTACAAAAGTGTGTCCAACATAACTCTAAAACTCTATCTTTTGAAGTTACACAACTTGATAAAAAAATTGAGTCATTATCGAGTTCACTTGTTGCAAAATAAAACAAAATAAAGATTTGAACACAAGACCTCTTCAACAAGACATTGTCACCAACTGACCTATATAGCTTATGTATGCATTTTACATAGGAAATTGGGCACTTTACTAAAAGTTTTATTTAAGGACTGGAAGTTTGAAAATTAATACTTTGGGCCTACATGTGGTGAACGCATCTCTAACGTCCATTCCGTTCAAGACCATTACTTTTTCTTTTGAAAGATATTCGCATGATTGGGCGAAATCGCCAATTCAAGTAAATAAAATAAAATGAGACAAAATGTCAATAACAAAGGAATTGTGTTCTTAATTTGTTTGATACTTTCCATTATCTTTCATTAACAAACATTAGCTTATTCATATTATTAATTTAACCAACGAAATTGACATGGGTGGCAAAACCAGAACATTCACGTGCCAGTACAATTCCCCTTACTCTTTCTTCTTGACAACTTGCCTGCGCCTATGGCTGAAGCTCCTCGGACGGAAGTCCTGTTCACCAGAAGATACTCTGAGCAGACGAACCAAGGCCCAACTCACCAAAACCAATGAAATGATTTATCATTACTGAGAAATTCATGGCCATTTTCAATTAGATTTGCAGAAGAGAAGACAAAAAAGAATGCAGGAGAGGCAAAGAAGCTCTGCATTGAGGAGGAAAAATGAAAAAATGGGTAACGTATATTCATAGAAATACCTGAGGCCTTGTCAGAGATGTTCTTCTTAGAATCAACAAGCATCTCTAAGATCAAACGAACCAGACCCCTTTGTCGACAGCTTTCTCCTTCTAGATAGATGAAGATGATGGTTGTGACTGTGATGAAACCATGTAGGCGATTGCCACAAGAGATGCTTTTGTAGTTGCTGGGAAGATGGGTTCTTTAATTAAAGACAAAAGAGCTTCAATGAATCCATCAATCTCCAAAATTGCACCTGCATGTCCCTGATCAGATGATACTAGCTCTTTCACTGTAAATACTGCATTTTGCCTTCCTGCCAAATTCCCTGATTTGAGAAGCCACAAAATGCATGGTAGAGATGCATTTGAGCTTATGGATCATGGGGGAAGAACGAAGGGACAACTGACAAGATCTTCTCCAAAGCTCCCTCGTACTTTCCAAATCCGGCGGTGGCAATTGGGATGCGACTTCTTTTGCTAGAAAAATGAACTGTCGATTCACAGACCGTGTCTGGTTCAAACTGTTGATTTTCAAACTTTGGACTTCTTAATTGAGACTTTCAACAAAGTTTATATTACTAGCATGCAATATTTCGTTAAAATAAAAATTACATATGTAAATAAGATTTTATTTTAAATTTCGCTCGAGTATCCTCGAGAGTCACTCGTAAGTGGCTTTCAGTTGACCTTTAAGTCAAGTCGAGTTTTGAGTTTTCAACTATGATGTGGACCATCCATGTCCTGCTCTTTGCAAGTTGTTTGCCCTTGACTAACAACCATTTGTAAAACGGTGCATGGATAATGATCTTAAACCCAGCCATATATTACATGCCTTATTTTGTACACACACATAGGTTTCGGGGAAGACCTATGTGGGGCACCTAGGAGCACCTTTCGGGTGTGGGATGCTCGTTTAACCTCAGTATTCATCTCGTTCCTTCTTTACCTGGGTGCACTGCGTTTTCAAAAGCTTCCTGTCGAATAGGCTCCTATTTCAATCCGTGCTGGACCGATCGATATACCAATAATAAAGTATCCAGTCAACTGGTGGAATACATCGCATCAACCTGGGAGCAATATGCAATTGTCTAAACAACAGTAAGCGTCTGATTCAATTGTGGCTTTAAACTAACTGTTAAGAAATAGATAAGCAATATAATTGCCAAAAAACCCAGCATAAATTAAATGCTTAAAATCCAGTATGATCTTCGATATGTTAAGGACACTTTACGTTCTAGTCCTGTTTTAGTTTGTATTGTGGTATTAATTTGATGCTCCGGTTTCGTCTCCTACTAGATGGTTATTGTCTATCTTCTCTATCTTCAATGCCATTTACCATTAAAAAGAAAAATCTTTGAAACCTGGGGAAGTTTATGTATAACTCATCCATATAAAGCCTCACCAAGAAAATGATTTTGTACATTGGAGCGATAGGCTCCACTCATTTCCAGCTTACATAATTTTCAAATGAAAAGAATATGGAAGTCCCTTTGTACTTATTCCAGCCACATAACCTGACAGGATTCTACTCGGCAAACCTGACCAAGTCTCAATATGCAAACCGCTTTAATTTCATCGAGTTCCCCGTGTCATAGAATTGGCGTGACTCAACTCGACAGAACTCTACCGAGTCTCGCGAGCAAAATACGGAACGTTCAAAACCTTAGGAACTCGTCCGAGTTTGTCACTGAATCGGGGCATTTTTATACATTTCTCACATCAAGTATAAAACATTTTGCAAAAAATGATAGAAGGCACCCTCCCTTTCCATGTTGGTGTTGAAAAGATGATGAAAGAGACTCTACAAGCAGCCAAATGCCGTTCCTCCCACTCCAGTCGGGTTGAATAATGGGCAGTGCCTTCGCTTTCCGGATAGCGGCACTCAAACGAAACAATTAATTAGTCTTGACTTTGAGCAAACAATTTAAAAGTAGGAAGTAATAAAGTGCGGCTCTTTAACCAAGCATTAAAGTGTCTCTATATAGATTAGGTGTCTTCTACCGTGAAGAGGATAAGGCCAATCCTAGTTACCAATCAAAGGCATGCTCTTCTTTAGGGCGCTTATATATCCCCCTCTTTTTCTTACCAAAGTCACCCTAGCTTTTTGCAAAGAGAGATAAAGACGACTAGTAACAGAGAAGAAGTGGCCAAAGTGAGAAAAGAATCATCTCCTTTTTATATATAGCATACATTCATATCCCTTTTTAAGGGTGCTGAAGCTTTGTTCTATAAATCTAAGTCATTCATTATATTTAGAATGGATTAGAGAGGCTAGAGATCAAGTTGCATATTCATTAGATGTTTTTAGTCTATGTTTTTATGATAAAATGAGTGGTCTTTTATTTTTTTCAAATTTTTCAACAACCCAAAACAAGCATCTAGGATCGTTCAAATGCATTGATTTTTTTTTAGGTTGCCTATTTTTGGTACAAAAGGAACTTGATGAAAGGCTTAGATCTACAAAAAGCTTTCATCATACATGAAAAGAAAAGGCGTGGATTTCTCCCTCTCATATTTAGCATCTCTTGGTCTGTTTCTAATCAAGATATAATTGTCAAGATGATCTAATTGAGGACATTTTTCTTACTACTTTCTCATACATTGTCTTGAAGATGAAAGATTTGTATTAGAAACAATCTGGGTCCCATTAGTAAATTTCACTGCTTCATGTACTGATCTACAAGCGCAAGCCCATACAAGAACTCCATCTTCTAAGCCTGTGTTAGATGGGCCATCTTCCAAAAGATCTTGAGCTTTGTTTGATGATCCTCACTTTGCTGTTCTAATATTCTAGAAATAAACAGTGCAAGAAGCTGAGGAATGCTATACTAAGCGCCGTGATCTGACGAGTGGCCACGTAGTTGCCCACTTCTGCATTAAGGGTCGAGCTGTGGATGATCTCAACTGTTAACCTGATTACACCGTCTTTCTGACTTCTCGTCCAAGACGCGCGGACTGGATCATTCTAGGGTCTGCAATTTTATGCTTTCATCATAGTAAATGGATGATCAGAAAGTTTGCACATACAGCAGTCTAACGATCAAAAACACAGTTTTAGGACGTTCAAATCATTCCATTGTGCTGAAATTGCTCACCAGTACCCATAATGTGTAGCCCCTTGCGTGGACGATCTAGATCATACGCTAGCCATATCTAAGGCCTAGATGAAGTAGCTTGACTCTGGCATCACCGAAGAACAGCAAACCAGCAAATATACATGACTTTGAAGGTTCCACCTTGGAAGTCATTGATAGTTCAAAATGCAAGTCAATACAAGAGAATTGCCTCCAATGCCCAACGAGAAATTGAATTGACTCAAAAATCCTCATAAAAAATCTGATCTGTTCTCCTATGATGATAACTAAATAAAAGTAAAATTTGAGACTCAAACCTGCAAAAATGGCTTCTGCTACTCTTCTTCTTCCCTTCTTTCTCTATCTCCTGCTTCTCCCTCTTTCATCCATTTCTCAAAGAAATGGAGGCGTAAATTTGGGCTCTTCTCTCTCAACAAATGATACTTCTTCGTGGGTTTCGCCTTCCGGTGAATTTGCTTTCGGCTTACGATCCCTGCCAGGTTCAAATCTATCCTTACTAGCAATTTGGTTCAACAAAATTGATCCACAGAAGACAATAATTTGGTCCGCAAATAGAGATAATCCAGTCAAAAACGGATCAAGGGTTGAGTTCACAACTGATGGTCGGCTCGTGCTCTATGATCATGAAGGCCAGGAGATATGGAAACCAGCGTACAGAAATAGTACTGTTAAAGCTGCTGCCATGCTTGACACTGGGAATTTTGTAGTCAGGAATTCAGATTCTGATATAGTTTGGGAGAGTTTTCATGAACCAACTGATACCATCTTGCCAGAGCAGGTACTGAATCAAACCGGCAATCTTTCTTCTAGTTTAACCAAAACTAATTACTCCACTGGAAGATTCCAGCTCCGACTGCTTGTCGACGGCAATCTTGTCCTTAACACAGTGGCTCTTCCTTCAACGATTCTCCCAACTAAATGGGCTTACAGTGCTTATTATGTTAGCAACACGTTTGGATTTGGGTATCAACTGTGCTTCAATGGATCAGCGGGCCATGTTTACTTGAAGTTGAATAATGAAAGTATATTCGACATAGCATCGGATAAAACTGGATCGATGACAGAATTCTACTACCGGGCCACTCTTGATTTTGATGGCGCTTTCAGGCTATACAAATACCCTAGAACTGCCCGGAGAATTTCAACTGCGGAAGCAAATTGGACTGTTGTTTCCTCTTTGCCTGAAGACCTATGTAAGGCAGAATTTGGTGAATTGGGTGGGGGTGCTTGTGGGTTTAACGCCTATTGTGAAGGAGGAGAGGCTGGAAGAACTCCTACCTGTAAATGTCCACCTGCGTATTCTTTCATAGATGAAAAGGACAAATTCAGAGGATGTGAACCAAACTTCGTTTTGCAAAGCTGTGAACCGGTTGAATCAAGAGAAGGCAGCAAGCAACCTCAATTCGAATTCAAGGAGATTAAGAACGCACTTTGGCCGGGATCTAACTATGGTCGTTACGACCAAGTAACTGGAGAAGAATGCAGGGAATTTTGCATGAGTGATTGCTACTGCGTAGCTGCTGCTTACAGAAACAGGACCTGTTGGAAGAAAAAGCTCCCGATGCCCGATGGAAGGATGGATCTCTCAGTCCCGGTTGTTTATTTTATCAAAGTACCTAAAGGCAACTACGCATCACATGAACGCATTCAACATTCTTGCAGAAAAAAAAGAGACCGTACCGCTATTGTCATTGTTGGATCACTGCTTTTAGGCAGCTCTGTGTTCCTTAATTTCTTTCTACTGGTGACAGCTTCCCTACTTCTTCTCTACTCATATCACAAGAGACTATCAACAATGAGCCCAAACTTAAGCTTGCTAGGAAGAAATCTGCGTTCATTTACCTACAAAGAGCTAGCAGAAGCTACAAATGGGTTCAAGGAAGAGGTGGGTAAGGGTGGTTTTGCCGCAGTTTATAAAGGAGTGCTAGGCTCCAATTCAACCAATTTCATTGCAGTAAAGAAGTTGCATATGGTGGTACAAGAAGGGGAGAAAGAATTTAAAGCTGAAGTGAGCACAATCGGGCAGACCCATCATAAGAATCTAGTTCAATTGCTTGGATTCTGTGAAGAAGGGTCTCATCGGCTTCTGGTTTATGAGTTCATGAACAATGGATCATTGGAAAGGTTCATCTTCCGAAGCTTCAAGCTTTGCTGGGATGAAAGAGTTAAGATTGTCCTTGGAATAGCAAAAGGTCTAGTCTACTTACACGAAGAATGCAGCCCACAGATTATACATTGTGATATTAAGCCTCAAAACATACTTTTAGATGACAACTTCACCGCAAAAATTTCTGATTTCGGAGTATCAAAGCTTTTGAGGACTGACCAGACTCGAACGACTACATGCATCAGAGGAACCAGAGGGTATCTGGCGCCTGAATGGTACAAGAATTTGTCAATCACAGTTAAGGTGGATGTTTATAGTTTTGGCATTTTGTTGTTGGAGATCATTTGTTGCAGGAAGAACTTTGAGCCGGAGATAGGGATTGAAGAGAGAGAAACACTTTCCAGTTGGGCTTACAAGTGTTGCAATGAAGGAAAACTGGATATGTTGCTTGCAGATGATGAAGAGGCAGCGAATTGCGATTTGAAGATGTTGGGAAAGTTTGTGATGGTGGCAATATGGTGTATTCAGGAGGATCCATCACTAAGACCTTCAATGAAGAAAGTGACAAGAATGTTGGAAGGTGTTAGTGAAGTTTATGTGCCTCCTGCCCCTTCCAAATATGTTAACGTGCTTGAAATCACTTCTTGATTGAGGATGTGTTGGGTTCATGTATTAGCAGTAGCACTAGTTTCATAGTTTGGTATGTTTGGTTCACTTGGATCATTTTATTGTCAAATATCATAGTTCTTGTTGGATCAATGTTTCTTAAGTCCACTTTTGGTGAAGGGATCTTCCGTTTAGTGTATTGTAATCCTGAAAACAATGTTGAATGCCGGTTATCTTTTCTTTGGCTTTCCTTTTCTTTTCAATGGTGACATGAATGGTTATTCACACACACAAAGCCTTCAATGCTTAAGCAGCATTTCCGACTTTTAGAATTACAAACTGTGACAGCTGGTTTTTGACTGACTTCATCAAGCTTGCAAAACGAGTTAGTTTTGCTCGAGGTATATGTAGAAATGAGTTTTATGATGTTCTGATGAAACCAAAAGGGCATTACGGGGTGAAATTGGGGATCATTCGTAGCACCCTTGTATTTCTATTAGCGGATGTGTTTCCAAAAGCAAACATGTGCTTCATTGTACAAAATGCAGTACAAGTAAAAATGACGGAAGGAAAAAAAAAAAAAAAACCAACTTCATCAATTATCGTTTATTATAAGATAAAGAGGAATGTACCAAGATATGATTATTATGGACTGCACAAAAGTTAATTCTGAGATGCCAAAAGGACTAAAGAAGGAGAGCAAAATCCTTCTAGAGTAGCGGTAGTACTCTCGAGTTCCAGCTGGTCTTAAGTTTGTGCGTGTGTTTCAACACTTCAAAAAGAGTAATGATGCTGAGACAAGGAAAAGAATGTGTTTGAAAATACAATCTAGATAGGTCCCAAGTTTGTATATGATATGAACCATTCATCTTGTTCAGATGTCCTTCTTTAGGGTATTTATAAAAATTCTTGCTCATGAGATGCTTGTAGCCACTATTTTTGTCAGCATCTCACGGAATAGATTAAATCAGCAACAGCCATGAGTTTTGTTTTCTACCCAATCTAAGATAGGCCAAACGTGATGAAATTATCCATATGTTGGACCTATCTAGGTTGCATTTCCAAAATAGGTCTTTTTCCGCATTCTCAGATCATTTTTCCTTCTAAAGAAGAATTACTTAATCACAGTAAGTAACAAGGGAATATAACCAAAAGAATTTTACCCCCATTATTTAGAACTTTATAAAGTTGGGTCAGGGACTCAAGATGGATTGATGACTGCTTCCAAATGAGACCTACTAAGTGGAGACTTGTTGTCGAAAATGATAGGTGTAATTGTTCAACAGCACTGATTCACCTTTTGAGTAGTTGTAGATACAACTTGTGAGCTTAACAACACTTGATATGGACTCATCCTAGTAAAGAGGTTGGATGCCCCAAATTTTCATCAATTGTAAGTTCATTTGAAGGATCTAATCCCTTCACCTTGTTTAGAGTACCCAAAATAGGTGACCCATGAAAACACAAAGCATTTGGATGATCTTACCACTTGTCTTGGCTCTCTAGAAAAAGTTAAGAAAAGTTAGTGGTTGTGATTTTCAACTCTAATAAAATAGTCTATGAGCATCCAAAGGTTTTGAAGTTTGGTCTCTAGCCTATATAAAGCATTCCAAACAAGGTGAACAGCTTAAATCTTCCACATGAAATCACCATTCACACTGGTGTGGGTGGGGCACTGGCTGTGGATCGAAACAAGTCACTTTCAATACAACCTCATCCATTAGATCATCATCATCATCAAGACCTTATCACAATAAGGGGCTGGCCACATGAATCTTGTTCCTCCATTCTCCTCTATTAAGTATCATTGCTTCATTTAGTCCCAAAGTTTTTAAATCTTTTCTCACTACTTCTACCCACGTTCTTTTGGGCCTTACCCTTGCCTTTTTAGAACCTTCTGCTTGCAATGCCTCACTCCTTCTAACTAGTGTTTTTTTGTGTGTCTTCATTGGACATATCCAAACCATCTAAGTCTAATCTACCTAATCTTGTTACCTATTGGTGCTACTCCTAAGTTTTCTCTAATTTTATCCTTTCTTGTCTTGCCACTCATCTATCTCAACATCCTCATTTCTACTATGCTCATCCTATGAACATAATGTTCTTTAATTACCCAGCACTATGATCCATAGAGCATGGCCAGCCTTACAACCATCCTATAGAATTTTTCTTCTAGTTTGAGTAGCATACACTGATCACACAAAACTCCAAATGCACACTTGCATTTGTTCCAACCCACTTAAATTCTCTGGGTAACCTCCCTCTCAATCTCTCTACTCTCATTAATCATCGATCCTAAGTACTGAAAGTGGTCTTTTATGGAGACTTCTTGGTTATCAATCTTTATTAGTGCTCCACTCCCGCTCCTCTCCTTGCTAAAAATGCATTCCATATACTATGTCTTTGTTCAACTGATTTTAAATCCTATAGGGTCTAATGCTTCTCTCCATAAATCTAGCTTTGTGTTTACGCCCTCCATTGTCTCATCAATTAAAAATTTATCATCTACAAATAGCATGCACCATGGAATCTTCTCATACAAATGTTTTGTTAACTCATCCATAACCGACGTGAAAAGGTATGGATCAATGCAGTTCCTTGGTGCAATCCTAAAGTAATAGGACAATCATCATTCTCTCCTCTAGTGGTCTTAACATTTGTTACCACTCCCTCATACATATCTTTAATTATGTTTATATTACCCCACGAAACCCCTTTCTCGCCCAACACCCTCCATATTAACTTTTTAGGAACCCCATTATAAGCTTTTTCTAAATCAATAAAGACCATGTAGAGGTCCTTCCTCCTCTCCCCATATTTCTCTATGAATTGTTTGAGTAAGAAAATCCATGGCTGACCATTCAAGCATGAAACCAAACATGTTCTTCAATACACTTGTCTCATGCCGTAGCCTCTTTTCAATCACTCTTTCAAAAAGTTTCATAGTGTAGCTCAAAAGTTTGATCCTCCGATAATTAGTGCAGCTATGTATGTGTCATTTATTCTTATAAATAGGTACAATAGAGTTCTTCCTCCATTCATCAGGCATTTTCTTTTATTTTATAATCTTGTTAAACAACTTGGTCAAATAAACTACTCCAGTATCTCCCATATGCTTCTAAACCTCTACTGGTATACCATCAAGCCCTAGGGCCTTTCTTGATTTCATCTTTTTCAAGGCCTCTTTCACTCCAAGTATTCTAATCCTACTGGCATATTTATAATGCCCAATGTTATTTATGTTTATAGTACTTTCAATCCCTATATTCTTCGGGTAATTATCATTTAGCAAATTTTGAAAGTAAATTTCCCACCTTTGTTTGATCTCTTCATCTTTGACTAGTATCCTTTGATCATCACTTCTAATGCACTTAATGTAGTTTAAGTCCTTTACCTTCTATTGTCTTATTTTTGCAAGTTTAAACATATCTTTCTTACCTTCTCTTGATCCTAGTCTATTGTATAGATCATCATATGCCTTGAATTTAACCTCGCTTACTATTCTCTTAGCAACCTTTTTAGCATTCTTATATTGTTTATAGTTTTCATTATTTCTAATCTTCTATTATGCTTTAAAATAGACCCATTTTTATTTGATAGCTTTTTACACTGTTTCACTCTACCACCAAGTTTCTTTAACTAATTGCCTTTTGCTTCAGAAACTCTTAGGACATCTTTTGCCACTTTCTTAATGGACTCGGCCATATTAATCTACATGGTATTTACTTCTGTTTCATTGTTTTAGTTTCCTTTTACCATCAACTTATTTGTTAGTGAGGTTATTTTCTCCCCTTTTAAGTTTCACCACTTAGTTTATGGATACCTATTAAGTTTATTTCCTTTTTCCATGTTTTAATGTAGATATTCACAACCATTAACTATGTTATGAGGTTAAACTCTCACCAGGTATCACATTACAATCCTCACACATTTATTCTTTCTGTATTCCTAAGTAAAACAAAGTCTACTTGACTTTTATGGAGTCCACTTTTAAAGGTTATTAAGTGCTCATCCCTCTTCTTAAAGAATGTGTTTGCGAGGGCCAATTTATATATCAAATAAAATTTGTTGATAGTTCCCCATCTCATTTCCTTCTCCAATACCATACCCTTTGTGTGCCCTATCATATCCCTCCTTTTCTTTGCCTACATGGCCATTTAAGTATGCTCCTATAAATATTCCCTTTGCATTGGAAATTTCTTGCATGATGCTCTCCATATCTTCCTAAAACTATCTCTTGATTATATTTGCCAACCCTACTTGTGGAGTGTATGCACTTATAACATTTATGATCCACTCTCATAGAGCAAGTTCTATTATTATAATTCTATTACTAGTTCTTTTAACATCTACATCTTTATCCTTAAATTCTTTGTCCACCATTATTCCAATGTCATTTATGTTGTTATCCTTTGCTACATAACAGCGCTTATACCCATCGATTTCTCTAGTTTTAGCCCCTTTCCACTTGGTTTCTTTGATACAAGTAATGTTAACTCTCATACTTTTTTATCATATGTACTAACTCCAGACTATTCCCTATCAATGTCCCTATGTTCCATGTGGCGATCTGAATCTTATGCTCTTAAGATAGCCTATGTTGACGACCCGAGTTTTCAAATGAAATTTTAAATACAAACTAATTTATAATGCAGGATCGATCCAACTTGAAATAATTTTTTTAAAATAGTGCAATGCAGCAGAAAATCTTTTCTTTCAAATTCACTTTGAAAAGCCCTAAGTGTCATTTTTCTTCTATAAAAAAAAAGGATTCTCGGTGAAATGAGCGCTCATTTCTACCAAAAATTCGACAGAGTTTCCTCTATTTTTCGGACATATGACATTTAACACATTTCACTGCGAAGTACCTGATAAACATTGTTGACAATTTTAAAATATAAATGGAGACTCTATCTCCTTTTCATACATCTAATAAAACAAAGACAGTTTACCTCAACACAACACACCCAGAACCTCCATAGCACAACCTAGTCACATAAGTCTTCCAAATTCCCATAATTATATACAATGCAATCTCTTTCTCATTTATAATATGATAACTTCAACTTAAAGACCAATTTTTATACATGTCCTCTTCCCAAGCTTCTGTTGGCGTTCTCTTGTTAGTAAGCAACTCCTATTCCTTAGGAGTCCTTTGATCTGCGATACTGTCAACATGCCAAATCTGCTACTATTCTCTGTATCTAAGGCATTGCAAACTGCAGCAATGCCTTAGCAAGCAATCACTTGTGTAGGTAGAGTAAGATGCTATGTTTTATATAAACATAAATCATGATAATTATATATAGATCAATTTAGCCATGTTGAATCATGCAACAACAATTCAATTATCTTTTAACTCGGAATCATTCAACATTTATCAAAATTATGAATCCATGCTAAGATGGAAGAAATACCAATGCATCAGTGCAAAACACATTATTTGAAAAGCAAGGTATGCAATTGCATGTCAAACTTACAAGTCTTTTACTTTTCCTGCTACCAGTCTTCGCACTTACTAGCCATTTCACATATCAAATACCAACGCGTTGTTGTGTGTATCAAGTACATATCAAACAATATTATCCTCTTTAGCATAGTGAGTCGGCGCAATGGGTTAACCCAAAGATGCACCAAACTCAAAGACACACCTCAAGGCTTTACTCCTGAGAGACCGATAGCGCGTCCAATCCGAAGGCCCGCCCATATCATAACGACTTCGTGGCCTGCCCACATCGTAACGACCTCTCAGAACTCATCAAACTCCCTAAACAATGGGGCTAAATCCGGGGGACTGGTAGCTCGTCCAGCTAGGAACCGATAGCTCGTCCAGCCCGAAGGCCACCCACATCATAACGACTCCGTAGCCCTCCCACATCATAACAACCCCTCAGGATGCGTCAAACTCTCCAAACAATTGGGCTAAATCTCAGGGACCGGTAGCTCGTCCAGACCGAAGGCCCGCCCACATCATAACGACCCCTTCTGCTCTTATGAGTCATTTCACAATTTTCTGGTATCAGTCTTACATTTCTCACACTTGGTTTACAATAATGCATAGCTTATGCATAAACCATTTATTCATGATTCAATTTCAGTATGCACATTCATCTTATCTTTCATATAAACATAAAAGATTCATTTCCATACTTGAAATTCATATACACATGCATATATAGCGAAAATCGTAGCAATCTTAATTCCACCTACCTCAAATGGAGATTTTCAGGTTCTCTGAAACAAATAGCATACGCACTCCTAATCAATCACACATCTGCAACAGTACAAACACTCATTTCGATATACAATTCTATGTCTTCTCTTAACTTTTCCAATATGGAAGCTCCCTCTAAGTTAGTCCCTGATACTAGTCATCACAAGGCAAAATGACAGTGCTTATTTCTATGCTAAGAGTGTTTCATTAGCTATTAGTTGATAGCTAATTTAATGGCAAACAATTATTGGATCTCCAATCCACGCCATTGGCCCTAGATTGGCTATTCACTACTCTTCTTAAGTGATCCCAAGTCACTATCACTATTCAGAGGTCTTAACCCTTGATTCTTAACCAAATTAACTCTTGGTTTGGAGCTGGGTGTTATTTCTCATGCTATAGTCTTCGATACAACCTATAATTGTATTCTTAAATCAGACTGATATAATGAGCATCATGAACAGTTCATATCACTCAATTTCTTTCTGTTAGTTGATCCAAATTCCATACTTTATTTCATATCTAAGGTAATTCACAGTTCAGGAATCCACCTGTGACCTCTAATCATTGATCTGACATCACAAGGTGTCTGTTTGAATAGTGACAGATCAAACGGCTTAGATCATCTGATCTTTTTCACTTCAAATTCAAATAATTCTAGTCATCCTATCATTTTTTATGACGAGGAACTCATTTGTGGTGTCTAATCGTCGATCAGACATCACGAAGTTACTATGTGAATAGTACCTGATTTGACGACTGAGATTGTTCGATCGGTTTTCAGCCTTGATCTGATATTTTTTTGTGTGATCTAAGCTATATCATGCCCTAAATTACTTATCCCTAAGCTTTGACTTGAAAATGGACAGCTAGATCATCCTTAAACTTAGATCACATGTAAAACTGTACAGATTTATCCAAAAATCAAAATTCACGAATTGGGTTTTGTAGATCTCACCTTCTAGCTGCATTTTCGTGCATTTTCCACTGTTGGATGGGCTAGATTGGTTTAGATCAGTCATGAAGCCTCCAATCTTTGCAGTGCGACGTTCCCCTCTTCAATTGACAATGGATCGTCGATCTGAGCCGGCGTCGTCTCCGGCGATGGCCTGGAATCCAGCGACCTAGGAAAACCCTCGTTTTCTCTTCCACGCCTGCACGCAGCTCTCTCTCTCTCTCTCTCTCTCTCTCTCTCTCTCCTTCTCCTCTCTGGCTGTTTCCCCCTCAGTTTGTTCTCTGTTACCGGCACGACCTAGGGTTTCCAGGCTCGCTGGGTTTCCCCTTCTCTCCTTCTCCTTCTCCTTCTCTCCCTCTTTCTCCCTCACTCTCACTCTCTCTCTCTCTCTCTCTCTCTCTCTCTCTCTCTCTCTCTCTCTCTCTCTCTCTCCCTCCTTCCCGGCCTCGGGTTTCTCTGGCGTCATCTTCCTCTTCTTTCTTCTTTCTTCCTTTTCCTTTTTTTTTCTTCTTGTTCTTCGTCGATGCGATGGCCTGGAATCCAGCGACCTAGGAAAACCCTCGTTTTCTCTTCCACGCCTGCACGCAGCTCTCTCTCTCTCTCTCTCTCTCTCTCTCCTTCTCCTCTCTGGCTGTTTCCCCCTCAGTTTGTTCTCTGTTACCGGCACGTCCTAGGGTTTCTAGGCGCGCCGGGTTTCCCTTTCTCTCCTTCTCCTTCTCTCTCTCTTTCTCCCTCCCTCACTCTCTCTCTCTCTCTCTCTCTCTCTCTCTCTCTCTCTCTCTCTCTCTCTCTCTCTCCCCTCCTTCCCGGCCTCGGGTTTCTCTGGCGTCATCTTCCTCTTCTTTCTTCCTTTTCCTTTTTTTTTCTTCTTGTTCTTCGTCGATGCGGGAACAGACCCAGCGTCTGTTTCTGCATTTTGATCTGGGGGTGCCGATATCAATTTGCCCCCCCCCACCCTTCCTTATGATTTTCAATTTTTTGTTTCCAGAATACCCTTTTGTCTTCTTTTTTTTTTGTTGAAATGTTACACCTATTTATCCATGCACTTCTCGACCCCTATGACATGACTCATGCATACTTCCACTACAGCTAGGTTCTGATATAGTATGTTGCTTCTAAGGAGATGCTTTAGCTACCCTTACCCATTTTCCACTACACCCTAGATCTGATGTAACACATCTTTCCTGGTGGAATGCGCTAGCAACCCTTGCCCATTTTTCACTACACTCAGGATCCAATACCGTGCACCGATTACAGAAGATGCCCTAGCTTGAGGGAATGTTAATGATTGATTCATGTCATGTTAGGATTGCCATACTTTCAAGAAGTTGAAGATGATTTTCATTATCTTCTCTTCTTACTTACAAACTAATATACATATGCATATTCATTTGCAAGTAAGAAGAGACAAAAACAAAATCATCTTCAATTTCTTCAAAAAGGTTTTACTTGTCGGCTAGCACCTGACGCAAAACCCTCCTTTTTTATCCAGGCTTGGGACCATCATCGATGGAGTTATCCATTAGATGATATGATGCTTTATTATTCTAAGATATACAATAGAATGGATGCTCAATTTTCAAGGCCAAGATCTTTTTTTGCATAGCTATGGAAGATAAGGCCTAGAAATGAATCGCTTTTCTCACACAATTGGATTACTACTATCAAATAGAGAAATCATTTGGTCAACCATAATTTGGAAAACAAAAAAATCCTAATTTCTTGTGCCATATTACTATCTCAAAATCTTGAGTACATACTGATGGTGATGGTCTATATAGGTCTAGCTAGTTTGGTCCACTAAACCTAAAGAGAAGCATAGTTAAAAAGTATCTACCTAAATTAGTTCTTTATTTTAACTTAGGGATATTCTGAACTAAATTGCGAAACGAACATCTCTTCCAAAGTTCAAAATTCAAATGCAAAGACCTAAAGAAACAACAAATAATCAAAGACCCTTCAGAGTAACCATTTATTCACACGTGCACACACACACACACACACACACACACACACACACATAGAGAGAGAGAGAGAGAGAGAGAGAGAGAGAGAGCTTACTCAGTCCTTCGTTAGATGAAAAGAATACTATTCAACAACAATAGTTTTCTCTTATTGCCTATATTGAACCTAAATATGCAAGGGAAATCATCATGCTCTGCAATTTCTTTATTGAATTTAGGTATAGGCATATATGCAAATGTCTACAAAATCATCACTGAATTTAGTTCTTTAAGTAACACAATGTCATGTTCAAAATTTTCAGTGCTACGAAGTCTCCTCCATTCAGTTGTACGGCTTACACTGACTTTCCTTCCTTTATAAATTATATGCTCCCTTATGCTTACTTTTGGAATTTTTGTAATTTTCATTTCAACTCTTTTTAAAATGTTTTTCCTTGAATATGAGAGATGGATTATGACATAAAGTATAATTCACATTAGTGTTTGAGTCAAAGATCAATAGAAAACATCTTACTGGCATATTTATTAGTTGTAATGACAGTAAACTACTAAAGATCTCTATTTTTTCAAGAAATAAATCAATTAACAATACATACTAATGGTGAGGGTCTATATAGGTCTGGCTAGTTTGGTGCACTGAACCTAAAGAGAAGCATAGTTAAAAAGTGTCTACCTGAATTAGTTCTTTATTTTAACTGAGTGATATTCTAAAGTAAATTGTGAAATGAACATCTCTCCCAAAGTTCAAACTTCAAATGCAAAGACCTAAAGAAATAACAAATAATCAATGACCCTTAAGAGTAACCATTTATTCACACGTGCAGAGAGAGAGAGAGAGAGAGAGAGAGAGAGAGAGAGAGAGAGAGAGAGAGAGAGAGAGAGAGAGAGAGAGAGAGAGCTTACTATGTCCTTCATTAGATGAAAAGAATACTTTTCAACAACAATAGTTTTCTCTTATCACCTATATTGCACCTGAATATGCGAGGGAAATCATCACGCTCTACAATTTCTTTATTGAATTCAGGTATAAGCATATACGCAAATGTCTACAAAATCATCACTGAATTTAGTTCTTTAGGTAACACAATGTCATGTTCAAACTTTTTGGTGCTGCGAAGTCTCCTCCATTTAGTTGTACAGCTTACATTGACTTTCCTTCCATTATAAATCATTTGCTCCCTTATGCTTACTTTTGGAATTTTTGTAAGTTTCATTTCAACTCTTTTTAAAATGTTTTCCCTTGAATATGAGAGATGGATTATGACATAAAGTATAATTCACATTAGAATTACACGAGTAATCAGCCCATGCACATGTGTGAGTTGGAGAGAATAGGAATGATCATGTGATCGTTGAGATTTTGCAAGAATAAGAAGATTGGTTAGGGGTTCCTTGGAACTTGAGTTCATTTGCTTCCTTATCTTCTTTTTAACTAAATCTTTTGTTGGCAGAGTGAGACCCATCTGAGATTAGATCTTTAGGTCCTTGAAATAGCTCTTTGTGTGCTTCCCAAGTACATTTCATCAACTTATCAGATAAGAGTTATAAAAATGATGACAAACCTAAAGGGGAAGTCACTTTAGGTATCATCTCTTGTTTGTTGGATAGGGTATTTAGTGCACGCATGCCAAGATTAGGTATAGTGCATCCTCACTAGATATAACTACCTTGGCTAGATGAAGACAAACTGCCTAAGATATGTGACTTGGAGCATAAGCTGCTCCTATTTAACTAGGTTTGTTTGGCGAGATATTGCAATATTATAGTGTAATCCTCTTAATATACAGTTATTATGGTTTTCATGAATACTTTTTATGCATTTTTACTTTCCAGATAATTTCATCTTTTATTGATAAAGTACTAATACAAAAAAATACATATAATTCAATGGAATGCCACATGTTTTGTATCTTGTGATGATATGTAAAGCTATGCACAAAGTTCAAGACACTAGTATTGGCCAGTGTGGTTGAAGCTTAAAATTTGCATTAGTTCATATGCATACATACTGGCCATATTGTTCCCATGCTTGTGAATTAGGTCATATGCATAGTGATAAAGATGTTTTTTCTTTGAATGATAAGTTTTATTGTTGACAAACTAGATCAAGGTGATCTTGCTAAGCCATTACAAATAAGAACCCTTCAGCATCCAAAAGGTTGAGCCAAAAACCACTCTCACAGAGGAAAAAGCAGCTGACAAACACACAATCTAGTCTCTTTAGCTGCTAACGGAGATATCACAAGAGAACTATAAAATCCAGCTATTGGAAGTAAAGATAATCTTTGCAGCAGCTGATTGAGATAGTTCCCAAACAGTTACAAGAACCTTTCCCTCAATTATAGAAGCTTTCCACCCTCTTTGGCACGCTTGTCTGCATCTCAGTAGACTTCTTAACCTGATGAAACTGCACTTGCACATCAGCAGTGACTTGTTGATGAGCTGGAATCTTTCTGAAAGTCTCCAAGGAGATTCTCTATCATTCAGAAAATCACCTTCTGGTATACTTTGAAACCCCGCAAGTATAATATCGTCATATCCATGTTGTTTGCACATCTTAACACTAGTCAAAAGCATCCCCTTCAAAGATGTTTTACCCAGATCTTTAGTTTTACCTCTCTGTTTAAATATTTCTTGTATGCTTATTCAGACTGAAATTACTATTTGAGCCCATGATTTATTAGTTTTGTAATGTGCTGACGAGTGTGTCGACATACTATTTGCACATCTTAACACCAGTCAAAAGCATCCCCTTCAAAGATGTTTCACCCACATCATTAGTTTTACATCTTCATTTAAATATTTCTTATATGCTTATTCCGATTGAAATTAAAATTTAATCCCATGATTTATTAGTTTTGTAATGTGTTGATGAGTGTATCAACAGCCTCTATTTGTTTGTTTGTAAAGTTTCTTGGTACTGTTGAAGTATAAGTGTAGAATCAATTACACAACAAGAGAGTAATCAAACAAACATAAAAATGGTTGGATATTAAGGTAAGTAAATGATGAAGAACAGGTCCTACAGTTAAAAATGAAAAAGCATAACACTATTAATAGTGGCATGCATCAATCAAGTTGAAACTTTGACAAATAAACTGAAGAGAATCAATAAATTTTCAGAACAAATAAAAAAAGATCATAAAAATATTTCAGTCAGGCCTATTCATATGTGCAGAATGAAATTCAGAAACAACTAAAATTTAATCAAAAGCATAAATTAAACCTAAAATAAATAATAGATAAGAACCTATAAACATAATGAAGAAGAAAATGAAAGCATGACATCCTTACCTTGGTGGATGCCCAAAACAATTAAATAGTACATAACCCTATGATTTATCATTGGAAGATGTAGTGCTAAAAAGAAATATCATCATCATCATCATCATCATCATCATCATCATCATCATCATCATCATCATCATCATCATCAAGACCTTATCCCAACTAGATGGCCACATGAATCTTATTCCTCCATTCCTCTCTATTAAGTATCATAGCTTCATTTAGTCCCAAAGTTTTTAAATCTTTTCTCACCACTTCTATCCATGTTCTTGTGGGCCTTCCCCTTGTCCTTTTAAAACCTTCTACTTGCATTGCCTCACTCCTTCTAACCGATTTTGTTTTCGATCTCCTTTGGACATGTCCAAACCATCTAAGTCTAATCTCCCTCATATTGTTACCTAATAGTGTTACCCCAAGATTTCCTCTAATATTTTCATTCCTAATTTTATCCTTTCTTGTCTTATCACTTATCCATCTCAACATCCTCATTTTTGCAATGCTCATCCTATAGAGCATGACCGGCCTTATGGCCATCCTATAGATTTTTCCTTTTAGTTTGAGCGACACCTGCTAACCACAAAAAACTCCATATGCGCATCTTTATTTGTTCCAACCCACTGGGATTCTCTGGATAACCTTCCTCTCAATCTCTCCACTCTCATGAATCATTGATCCTAAGTACCAAAAGTAGTCTTTTACAGGGACTTCTTGGTTATCAATCTTGACTGATGTTCCACTCCTACTCTCCTTGCTAAAATTTCATTCCATATATTTTGTCTTAGTTCTACTAATTTTAAATCCTTTATATTCTAATGCTTCTCTCCATAACTCTAGCTTTATGTTTACACCCTCCCTTGTCTCATCAATTAAGACTATATCATTTGTAAATAGCATGCACTAGGAAATCTCCTCGTGCATATGTTTTGTTAACTCATCCATAACCAATGTGAAAAGGTATGGACTCAATGCCGATCCTTGGTGCAATCCTACATTGACAGGAAAATCACTAGTCACACCACTGTCTTAACATTTGTTATCGTTTCCTCATACATATCTTTAGTTATGTCTATATACCCCCATGAAACCCCTTTCTTGCCCAACCCTCTCTCTATTAACTCTATAGGGATTCTATAATAAGCTTTCTCTAAGTCAATAAAAACCATGTGAAGGTCTTTCCTCCTCTCCATATATTTCTCTATCAATTGTCTTAGTAAGAAAATAGCTTCCATGGTTGACCTTCCAGGCATGAAACCAAACTAATTCTCCAATACCCTTGTGTCATGTCGTAACCTCTTCTCAATCACTCTCTCAAAAAGTTTCATAGTGTGGCTCATAAGTTTGATCCCTTGATAATTAGTGCAGCTCTGTATGTCTCCTTTATTCTTATAAATTGGTACAATAGAGCTTTTCCTCCACTCATCAGGCATTTTCTTTAATTTTATAATCTTGTTAAACAACTTGGTCAGCCAAACTACCCCAAAAGCTCCCATATGCTTCCAGACCTCTATTGGTATACCATTGGGCCCCATGGCCTTTCCTGATTTCATCTTTTTTAAGGCCTCTTTCACTTCAGGTATTCTAATCATACGTTTATATCTATAATATCGATTGTTATTTAGGTTTATAGTATTTTCAATCTCTATATTCTTAGAGTCATTGTCATTTAACAATTTTTGACAGTACGTCTCCCACCTTTGTTTAATCTCATTATTTTTGATTTATACCCTTTGATCATCACTTCTAATGCACCTAACATGATCTAAGTCCTTACCCTTCTGTTCTCTTACTCTTGAAATTTTAAACACATCTTTCTCACCTTCCCTTGTTCTTAGTCTATTATATAGCTCATCATATTCCTTAAGCTTAGCCTCACTATTTTCTTAGTAACCTTTTTAGCATTCTTATATTGTTCATAGTTTTCATTATTTCTAGTCTTCTGCCATGCTTTAAAACACATGTTTTTCTTTATTAATTTTTTGCACTATTTCACTTTACCACCATGTTTCCTTTACTAATAGCCTTTTACCTTTAGATACTCCTAAGACATCTTTTGCCACTTTTTAAGGGACTCAACCATATTAGTCCACATGGTATTTACTTGTGTTTCATAGTTCCAGTTTCCTTCTGCCATCAACTTATTTTTGAATGAGGTTATTTTCTCTCCTTTTAAGTTCCACCACCTAGTTTTTGGATACATATTAAGTTCATTTCTTTTCCTCCATCTTTTGATATGGATATCTATAACCATTAACTTATGTTGTGAGGTTAAACTTTCACTGGGTATAACCTTACTATCCTTACACCTTTATTGGTATACCATCGGGCCCCATGGCCTTTCCTGATTTCATCTTTTTCAAGGCCTCTTTCACTTCAGGTATTCTAATCCTACATTCATATCTATAATATCCATTATTATTTAGGTTTATAGTATTTTCCATCCCTATATTCTCAAAGCCATTGTCATTTAACATTTTTTGAAAGTATGTCTCCCACCTTTGTTTAATCTCATTATCTTTGACTGATACCCTTTGATCATCACTTCTAATGCACCTAACATGATCTAAGTCCTTACCCTTCTGTTCTCTTACTCTTGCAATTTTAAACACATCTTTCTCACCTTCCCTTGTTCTTAGTCTATTATATAGCTCATCATATTCCTTAAGTTTAGCCTCACTATTTTCTTAGTAACCTTTTAGCATTCTTATATTGTTTCATATTTTCATTATTTCTGGTCTTCTGCCATGCTTTAAAACACATAAGTTTTTCTTTATTAATTTTTTGCACTGTTTCACTCCGCCACCATGTTTCCTTTACTAATAGCCTTTTACCTTTAGATACTCCTAAGACATCTTTTGCCACTTTTTTAAGGGACTCAACCATATTAGTCCAATGGTATTTACTTGTGTTTCATAGTTTTAGTTTCCTTTTGCCATCAACTTAGTTTGGAATGAGGTTATTTTCTCTCCTTTTAAGTTCCACCACTTAGTTTTTGGATACATATTAAGTTCATTTCTTTTCCTCCATCTTTTGATATAGATATCCATAACCATTAACCTATGTTGTGAGGTTAAACTCTCACCAGATATAATTGTACAATCCTTACACATTGATCGTTCAATATTCCTAAATAGAAAGAAGTATATTTGGATTTATGAAGTCCACTTTTAAAGGCTATTAAGTGTTCATCCCTCTTCTTAAAGAGTGTATTTGCAATGGCTAGGTTATACGACAAAGCAAAATTGAGGAGAGTTTCCCCATCTCATTTCGTTCAACCTATATCATACCCTCTGTGTATTCTATCATATCCTTCCTTTTCTTTTTCTATATGGCCATTTAAGTCTGCTCCTATAAATATCCCCTCAGTGTTGGGAATTTCTTGCATGACTCTCTCCATATCTTCCCAAACTGTCTCTTGATTATATCTTCTAACCCTACTTGTGGTGCGTATGCACTTATAACATTTATGATCTGCTCTCCTAGAACAAGTTTTATTATTATAATTCTATCACTAATTCTTTTAACTTCCACAGCTTTATCCTTTAATTCTTTATCCACTATTATTCCTATGCCATTTTTGTTATTATCATTTCTTACATGCCATAATTTATATCCATCGATTTCTCTAGCTTTAACCCCTTTCCACTTGATTTCTTAGATACAAGCGATGTTGACTCTCCTACGTTTCATCATATCTACTAACTCCAAACTCTTACCTATCAATGTCCCTATATTCCATGTGGCAATATGAATCTTATACTCTGGAAATATCCTATTTACCAGCACCCTTCTCGATCTCCATGGCATGAAACCATGTCCACTTACCACTGCACCTGGGTTCTAATGCAGAGCGTCGCTTCTGAGGGGACACTTTAGCAGCCTTGCCAATTTTTCACTACACCCGGGATCCGATGTTGTGTGTTGCTTCTGGAGGAACGTCCTAGCAACCCTTGCCCATTTTTCACCTCACTCGAGATCCGATGCAGCTTGTCGCTTATGGGGAACACCCTAGCTTGAGGGAATATCATTTTTTTATTCATGTCATATTAGGGTTGCTATAGTTTTAAAAAGATGAAGATAATTTTCATTTCTTCCTTACAAGCAGGAAAGAAATAACAAAATCATCTTCAGCTTCTCCCTTGCTAGCTGGCACTTGATGCAAGGGTTGCCATATTTTAAGAAGCTGGAGATGATTTTTATTTTTTTTATAAACTAATATACAAATGCATATTCACTTGTAAGAAGGAAATAAATAACAAAATCATCTTCAACTTTTCCCTTTCCAGCTGGCACCTAACGCAAGACCCTCCCCCTTTTTCATCCAGGCTTGGGACGGGCATTTGGATGATCAGATCATTGAAATAGGTTGAAATTGATTATCTGAAATACTAATTAAGATCATGATCATAGATCCAATAGATTTGACTATTAAATGGACACATAAACATTATATATGTAATTAAATCAATTAAAATACTAGAATTTAGCATAATTATGATTAATTGAGTTGTAGATGGGATGATTTAATCATGTTAAAAGTTAGATCTACGTTAAACACTAAGATAGATTAGAATTGACATAAATAATGGTCAGAAACTCTAAATCTGACTAATTAAAAGATAATCTAATCGTCAGATTTACAAATCAATAGTATGTAGAGGACAGATTAACCAAGTATAAGAGATATCAATTGATCAAGACTAGAATTTGATGATCAACGGTCATAATTAAATTATTAGACAAACCATAAGAAAATATGACTATGATCAGGGAAGTTCAAGTATAAGATCATCTAAATTTATGATGATCAGGAATAAATTAAATTAAATGTATTACTAAATGAAAGATAATAACCATGTATTACGCATGTATTAACAGACATGCTAGATTTCACAGACAAAAAAGAATATAGTGTTAAAAGGGATTGGTTACTCGTCACGAGGTAGGTGGAATTTTAAGAATGTATATTTCTAAATAGCAATATCCACATTTTAAATATGATTTTATTAACATCATGATAATTATATAACTTAAATTGTTCATTATATATACTATTTGCAAATTGATATACTTTAATTGTTGAAGACATATAATGAGATAATTAGAATGATATAATGATTTCATGCTTATAATTATGTGACCATTATCTGAAAAGCATGATCTGAATTTATATTATCTATTTTGTATGTCCATGAAATGATATTGTTGGTACATGGGTACTAATTTCATTATCTTTTGATTTGTGAAATTGTTAAGTGTTTAATTTTGGTCAAAATTCCCCTAATTTAGCGTTCAATTAGATCATCTAACCGTTCAATTTTATAAAACTTAGCTTGATTTTGAATATAAATCCAATTGACCATCCAAACCTTAATTTGTCAAAATCAACGGTCAGATGATCATTAGAGTTCATTAGATGACTAATGTGCGGTTCAGATGATTCTAATTTAGTCTTTTCTTTTGCAGATCAACCAAAGGACGCACGGATGGATACGAGTAAAAGATAACGGTGCAGATCAACTTAAAAGGCGATGGATGGACCAGATCACCCATGGAGAGGGATGGAATAAAAATGGACAAAATGGAAAGAACAACTCCTTCCCCCACTTCTTTCTTTCCTTTTCTTCCTTTTTCTTTTTCTTCCTTTTTCCTTTTCCTTTTCCTTTTCCTCTTTCCCTTCCTTTTTCTCTTTTCCTTTTCTTTCTTTTCTTTCCTCTTCCTTTTCCTCTTTTCTTTCTTTCCTTTTCCTTTTCCTTTTCCTTTTTCCTTCTTTCCTTTTTTCTTTTTCCTTTCCTCATTCTCACGTACCCAACTCTCCCTCTTATTCTCCTCACTTCCCATTCTTCCTAAACTCTTCTTACCCAAGCAGACGTCAACCCCACTTCTTTTCTTCTCAAAGTCCTCTCCCCTCCAATCGGCTCTCTCTCTCTCGTTCTGCTTCTTTTCCCAGTCTTCTCCCCTCTATCTTCTCTCCACTCTCTCTTCTTGCTCACCTTTTCCCAGCCATCTCCTCCATTTTTCCCATCACCGCCCCTCATCCATCATTCTCATCTACTCTCTTTGCCCAAGCCCATCGTTTTTTATCATTCCCGGTCCAAAGACTACTCTTCACCGCATCACCGTATCCATGCTCCCTCTCACCTCTTACCACTCCACCAGCCACTAGCCCCACCGCCTTGCACCGCCACACTCCACCGCCTAGTCCAGCTGCCACCGGACCTCTCGAGTTCCCCATCTCGCACCGCACCGAAGATACGACTCCATCGCACCCATCTACATCTTCAGCCCTGCATCCATCTTCAGCCCTGCATCCATCGCACCACCAGCACGGCCCAGTACCTGGGTTCTTCTCTCTTCACTGGCAAGCGCACATCCCACCACGTGCGACATCGTTCTCTGTCACCGAACGGTCTAGGGGAAGGAAACCCGAACCGGGTTTTTTCTCCCACGCCCATCTCCTTCCTCTTTCCTTCTTCTCCTTTTCTCCTCCTTCTTCCCCATCTCCCTTCTTCGTTGGGTTTCCTGGTTTTGCTTAAAACCAGATTTTTACAAAATTACAAATTTGCCCCTCCTCTTTAAACGAAATTACAAATCTGTTATTTCTAGTTTAATACCATCCATGTCCTCAGTTTAATACCGTCTGGGTCCCTAGTTTATTTACTTCTATGTCCTTGTGTTATTCCGGTTCTGTTTTATCATCATTTTGACTATCCAGGGACAGTGCAATCCAGGACAGGCTTATCCAGGACTGATCATTTTATTGCATTTTTACGTGTTTTGGAATAAATAATTGTGTACATTGCAATAGTTGAATAAATTTGAATTTTATTTTATTGTTAGTTTAATTCTAGTATAGTTTTTGTTTTGGTTCTTTTATTAATTAGATTTTATTGAAAACTCCATTTTAAATCAAGTCCTCGTGGGATCGACGTACTTGCATAAGCTACCCTACAATAGCCCGTGCACTTGCGGTAAAACAAATCAATAAGTTTTTGGCGCCGTTAGTGGACTTGCAAAAGAGTTTTCATAAAATTTAATTAAAAATCCAAAAAAATCAAAAAATTAAAAAAATCAGAAAAATCCAAAAAAATACATAAAATTAGGAATTGCAATTTTAGCATTTTAGGAAATTTTAGGTGCATTTTTCAATTTTTTTTAGGGCATAATCACCTTGTTTCTGAATTTGGTACTAATTTCTAATTTTATTTTTCAGGAAATAGGAAAGTGGAGGAATTTGGCAAGTGGATCTTCACCAAATTGGAAACTTCCCTGCTTTCTTAGAATAGGACTTTCTTTTTCCTTTTGAGTGAATCTTGTAGTGAGGATCCTTGTAAATTGCAATTTCCATTTTAAAATTTAAAGGGTTGTATAATACAGGGCAAGTGTGGGATAAGGTGGCCCACACTTGATCTTCATCAGAAACCCCACTGTGAGTTTCCTCACTCATTTATTTCCTAGATTAGGGTTTGCATTTAGAATAATTTGCATTGTTTGGTAGTGTAACTCATATAGAATCATTTTTTTTATAATTGTTGCATTTTAGGATTTTGCATTAGTTTACTGCTTTTAATTGCATTCTTAGGGCATGTTTAAAGTTTTAAGGTGATTTATATGCTGATCGAATTGCCATGGTGTGTGAAATTAATTAGTAAGGGCACCCTACCCCCATAAGATCAAGGGTGGATTTCATCACCACCTCTTGGCCCACTTAGGATAATCACCTCAAGCGCGCAAACCGTCCTTTCACGTTAATTTAAAATCAATCAGAAGAGACCTATAGGGCCATCACATGCTCGTAGGACCCTCTTAATAGGACGCGAGTTACTGTCAATCCAGTGGCTTTTGATCACTGTGGTTATTGGGGGTTACTTAATAGAGCCTCGCTCTTCCCCCACCTCCTATTGACGTTTGTTGAGGTCTAAACGCCTCCTTACACGAGGGTTGTATTAACCACTTTGGACAAAACCCAACTAGTAAGCAGTAATCAACTTCTAAAAAGAGGAGGAGCGCTAGTCTAGGCTAATAAAAGCATCGTCCCCACAGATAATCAAGAAAATCAAATATATTGCTGCTTATTAGCCTTAGGATTATTTGAGTGTGCTCTTTTGTTTGTGCATCATTCTAGAAGTTAGGTTGCATCATTTAGGTTAGTTTTCTCAAAGAAAAAAAAAAACAAAAACAAAAAAACAAAAAAAAAAAACAAAAAGAAGCTCTCCTTGTATGCACTTTTGGAGACGCGACAAAACCGCAAGGTTAGTCAAGTACGACCAAAAAGACATACTGCAAGATCAGGCCACATCTATGGCTGATCAACGCTCAAGGGGTAATTCACCCCATGGAAGTCAAGGGGCTCCATTCATCATGAATGAGGACCCACCACCCTTGATAGAAGATGAATATCAACCTCCACCAAGGAGGAATAATCATCAACCAAATAGAGATTGGAGAAGAAACAATAGGGAGTGGGACCAACAAAGTGAACATGGGGATAATAATAATGAGGGTCATCAAAACTTTCGTGGTAGAACTTTAAAAGACTACCTTCAGCCTACACGCACCAAAGACACCATCCTGTGTAATTCTTCCTCAAAATGCCGGGTGCGTTAGAATTAAAAACGGGAGTAATCCAATTACTTCCCAAATTCCATGGTCTAGATAGTGAGAGTCCTTATTTGCACCTTAAAGAATTTGATGAGGTATGTAGTACCCAGAGAACTCAAAATATAGGTCTAGATCTTGTCGGACTTAAACTTTTTCCTTTCTCTTTAAAGGAAAAAGCAAAAATGTGGTTTAATGCATCGCCATCGGGTTCCATAAGAACTGGAATGAAATGACTAGGGAATTCTTAAAGAAGTTTTTCCCTACCCATAAAACCAATACACTTCGTCGCAAAATAATGAACTTTACTCAGAAGGATAAAGAATCATTCTATCAATGCTGGGAAAGGTTCAAAGAACTACAACTCACTTGCCCACATCATGGCTATGAACCATGGCGCATCATCGCCTTCTTTTATGAAGGACTAAATTTCGACATGCGCCGGTTTGTAGAGATGATGTGTAATGGCAACTTTCTCAACAAACAACCGGATGAGGCGGAGGAGTATTTGGAATGGCTAGCTGAAAGTGCACGGACACTGGCCGACTCGTAAAGAATAGAACATACAGATAGACCTAAGCCCAATAACACCCATGCTAGGGGAGGCATGTATGCTATGTCTGAAAAAGATGATATCAATGCCAAAGTAGCATCCCTAGCGAGAAAAGTAGAAGCCATAGAAATGGGAAAGAAAAACTCAAATAAAGAAGAACAAGTGTGTAGTATTTGTGAAAGTACGTCACATCTTACTCAGAATGTCCTACAATCCTGCTTTTCAAGATGTACTTCATGATCAAGCTAATGCACTTAACACATATAAAAGACCTTTCTCCCCATATTCAGACACTTATAATCCCAACTGGAGAAACCATCCAAATTTTAGTTGGAAAAATGGACCTACTGCTAATGTTCCACAATCAGGACAATATCAACCTCATCAACAAAACCAAGGACTTCTTACCTTACCTTATCAAACTCATCAACCTCCTTCTGGACCTTACTTACCTCCACCTAAAAGGCATGTTGAGGATAATCAAAACGTTCAAAACCAGGAAAGGAAAATTTCTCAATTAGAAAGTCAAATAAAACAAACCAACCAGTCCATGAATGAATTAAAAAAATGATGAGTCAAATGATGCAAAGTATGGAAAAAGGAAAGTTCTGTGCTCAACCACAAGCAAACCCTAAGGGAGTGCATGCGGTTAGCATTAATGCATCTGATGAAACATCTAGCTCTACCATGGAACAAACTAAGGCTGTTACTATTCTTAGGAGTGGTAAAAGAATTGAGAAAGATGAGCCTCAAAAGACTGAAAAGGTAGAAAAATCCACGAAAGTTAAAGAAAACTCTAAACAAAAGGACCCTGTTTCACCTGTTGATCCATGTCCTATACCTGCTCCATTTCCTCAAAGGTTGCGTCAAGCCCCAAAGTTCTGCTTCTAATGATGAGATTTTAGAGATTTTCAAGCAAGTCAAGATCAACATACCGATCTTAGATGCTATAAAACAAATCCCATCGTATGCCAAATTCTTAAAAGACTTATGCACCATAAAGCGAAAGTTGAATGTCCAGAAGAAGGCATTTTTGACTGAACAAGTTAGTTCTATTCTTCAACACCATACACCACCAAAGTACAAAGATCCTGGTTGCCCCACTCTTACTTGCATTATTGGCAGCTACAAGATTAACCAAGCTCTTCTTGATTTAGGATCTAGTGTAAATCTATTACCATACTCGGTATATGAACAGTTAGGTCTGGGTGAACTAAAACCTACATCTACTACGCTCCAGCTAGCTGACCGTTCTGTAAAAATACCGAGAGGGGTAATAGAGGATGTGTTAGTCCAGGTAGAACAATTTTGTTTCCCTGTCGATTTTCTAGTTCTAGATACACAACCGGTGGTGAATGAGAAGAATGAAATACCAGTCATCTTGGGACGACCATTTTTGGCTACGTCCAATGCCTTAATCAATCAGTAGAAATGGTGTCATGAAACCTGTCCTTTGGCAATATGACATTAGAGCTAAACATCTTTAACATTTGTAAGCAACCTGGTGAAACTACGATGATTTGCACGGTGTTAACATGATCAATTCAGTTGTGCAAGATCAGTTTCAATCCTCTTCCTTGTCGGACCCACTAGAGGCCTGTTTGGCCCATTTTAATGAGTTTAATGAGGATGCATTGATAGAGGAAGTTAATGCCCTCCTTGATTCTGTTCCTATCATGGAAACGAGAAAAATGGAAACCTCCTTTTGAGGACCTTCCAATGAGGGAGTCCACTCCCTTCCATCATTCATAGAACCTCCTAAGCTAGAACCGAAATCTCTACCCTCGGATTTAAAATATGCCTTTTAGGAGACAAAGAGACTTTTCTGTAATAATTTCCTCCCAATTAGAAACATCTCAGGAGGAAAAGTAAATAGACACTTTAAAAGAACACAAAGGTGCTATAGGATGGACCATAGCTGATATAAAGGGCATTAACCCTTTAATCTGCACCCATAGGATCTATCTAGAGGATGAAGCTAAGCCATGTCGTCAAATGCAAAGAAGGTTAAATCCTAATATGAAAGATGTGGTTAGAGCGTAAGTCCTAAAGTTGCTTGATGTGGGAATCATCTATCCCATAAGTGATAGCAAATGGGTAAGTCCTACTCAAGTGGTTCCAAAAAAGTCTGGAGTGACAGTAATAACTAACGCCAACAATGAATTGATCCCTACCAGGGTTACTACTGGTTGGCGTATGTGTATCGACTATCGAAAGTTGAATGCTGTTACAAGGAAGGACCATTTTCCTTTGCCCTTCGTGGATCAAATGTTAGAAAGGGTTGCAGGACATCAGTACTATTGTTTCTTAGATGGTTATTCAGGGTATAACCAAATAGAAATTGCACCCGAGGATCGGGAAAAGACCACATTTACATGTCCTTTTGGCACTTTTGCTTACAAAAGAATGCCATTTGGATTATGTAATGCTCCCGCCACATTTCAACGTTGCATGTTAAGCATTTTCAGTGACATGGTGGAGAGAATTTTAGAGGTTTTCATGGACGACTTTTCTGTTTTCGGTAATTCATTTGAAATATGTCTTGAAAATCTAAGAAAAGTCTTAACTCGTTGTAAAGAGAAGAACCTAGTGCTTAATTGGGAAAAATGTCATTTCATGGTTCCTAAGGGAATTGTCTTAGGTCACATTGTGTCATCTAAAGGTATAGAGGTAGATCGAGCTAAAGTTGATCTAATTTCCAATCTACCCATTCCAAAATCTATTAAGGACATTCGCTCTTTCCTAGGTCATGCAGGATTCTATAGGAGGTTCATTAAGGATTTTAGTGCAATATCTAGACCACTATGTCACCTCCTCACAAAGGATACTCCTTTTGAGTGGACTGAGGATTGTCAAGAAGCTTTTATAAAGTTGAAAGACAAGTTGACCACCGCACCTATCATGCAGCCACCTAATTGGAGTCTACCCTTTGAAATCATGTGTGATGCCGTTGACTATGTCAGTAGGAGCTGTACTAGGACAGAGAAAAGAAAAGAAGCCATACGTCATCTACTATGCCAGTAGGACCTTAAATAGTACCCAAATGAACTATTCTACTACGGAGAAAGAACTCTTAGCAGTTGTCTTCGCATTGGATAAATTCAGGTCTTACTTGGTTGGATCTAAAATAGTCATATTCACTGACCATTCGGCCCTCAAGTATCTTCTTTCTAAGAAAGATGCTAAGCCACGACTAATTAGATGGATTCTCTTACTCCAAGAGTTTGACATTGAAATAAAAGATAAAAAGGGAGTAGAGAATGTGGTAGCTGACCATTTGTCTCGCCTAGTCCTAACAGTGCCTTTAGATGAGTTGCCCATTATAGACACTTTTCCTGATGAGCAACTTTTTCATGTTTCCCATCCTCCTGGTTTGTCGATATTGCAAATTATTTAGTCACGGGGAAAATTCCTGAACATTGGACTACACAAGAAAAGAAAAAATTCTTTTCCAATGTTAAGCACTATTTCTGGGATGATCCATACCTGTTTAAATATTGCCCAGATCAAATCATTAGGAGATGTGTCCCTGACTTAGAACAACATAGTGTTATCTCCTTTTGTCATTCAGAAGCATGTGGTGGACATTTTTCTGCCCAAAAAACAGCGGCAAAGATTTTACAGTGCGGTTTTTATTGGCCGTCCTTGTTCAAAGACACACATGTGTTCTGTAAATTATGTGAGCAATGTCAAAAGTTAGGAGGACTAACCCGTAGGAATATGATGCCTCTAAACCCTATTCTTATCATAGAAATTTTTGATTGTTGGGGTATCGATTTCATGGGTCCATTCCCACCTTCTTTTGGCTACATTTATATCTTATTAGCCGTAGACTATGTTTCAAAATGGATTGAGGCTATCCCGTGTAGGAATAATGATCACAAAATAGTTCTTAAATTTTTAAAAGAAAATATTTTTTCTAGATTCGGGACCGCTCGAGCCATTATAAGTGATAACGGTACACATTTTTGCAACAAACCATTTGAAGCACTAATGAAAAAATATAATATTACACATAAAGTTGCAACACCGTATCACCCACAAACAAGTGGACAAGTAGAAGTATCTAATCGGGCCATCAAACAAATCCTTCAAAAGACTGTTAATCCAGATCGTAAAGATTGGTCTCTTCGACTGACCGATGCGCTTTGGGCTTACAGGTCTGCACATCGCACCCCGATTGGTATGTCTCCCTATCGTATTGTATACGGTAAGGCTTGTCATTTGCCTGTGGAATTGGAACATAGAGCTTATTGGGCAATAAAGACATTCAATTTCAATATGAATAAAGCAGGCTCACATCGCAAACTCCAACTTAATGAGTTGGAAGAGATCAGGAAAGAAGCATATGAGAGTAATAGGATATATAAAGAAAAGATGAAAGTTTTTCATGATAAGAAGATAATGAGAAAATCCTTTACTCCAAGCCAAAAGGTTCTACTTTACAATTCTAAGCTTCACTTATTTCCAGGTAAGCTTAGATCTCGATGGACTGGTCCATATATAGTAAAAGAAGTTTTTCCATATGGGACTGTCGAGATTGAGAATACTAGGACTGGTCATTCTTTTAAAGTAAATGGTCAACGTTTAAAGCCTTTCCTAGATTATGAGAATCCAGAAGTTGAGTCCACAACTCGAGGATCCTGTTTATCAGGATTGAGTGGATTTGATCCCTCTGTACCATATTTTGTATTTTTGTTGTTTTCTGCATCACTCATATTCATTTTAGGTCCTAATTTTTAAAACATTGAGGACAATGTTTCTGGCAGGTTGGGGGGTGTAGAATTCTAACAAATTCTAGTTTTTATTAGATTTTTAGGTGTTTTCCTTAGTTTTTTCAAAAAAAAAAAAAAAAATTTGAAAAATTGAAAAAATTGAAAAATTTTAGGTCATTTCCTACACTATGATGAGAATTGGATTTTCTGAAGTATAATCTAAATAACTTTAGCTTATTAATGGAATTGAATATGATTAATTCATCTCTTTTTACTCATTTGCCAAAGTATTCTATGAAAGCACAGTCTCAGATCACATCTGTACACGCAGTTGCATATAGATAGTCTAGATTGATAAGTAGCTATAACTTAGAGATTCTGAAGAAATTCAGTGGAGATCTATAACGTAAGTGAGTTTTAGAGCCATTCATTTTTTTTTGAGAGGTTATAAATATTCCCAATTTTCTTCAGCGAGCTTAAAGAAAATTGATCCCAAACTCTTAATTTGGCTAATTACCTGGATAATTAGAATATTACCTTTAAAATTCTAGAAGTTCATTGAATTTGATAGATTATAGGAAACCTTGAAAATGATTTAGGCCATCCTTGTTATAACCTAGAGACATAAAGCCTACCCATAAAGTATTGTTACCACTAGTTAGCCAACTTGAGCTTTTAATATAAGCCTTTTCTTTTGTCACCCAAATTATCCTTTACCCATATTAACCTAGTATAAATTATCCATTACCCATTTTCTTTGAAAAATGAGTTAGAGAAGAATGAAGAAATATCTTTTAGTTGTAATGAAAAGTGGATATCAAGAAAAGAAATATTCTTCAAAATGATTCAAAAGTATTGAAATAGTCTGAAAAAAAAAAAAAAAAAAAAGTTTGAAGAATACAAAGAAAAATGGAAACAAAAATATTCACTTTAGAAAAAATCAAAGAAAGAAAGAATTATCAACTTTAGAAGACCTCTACTTATTTTTTAAAGAAACTTTGAATAGCCTTATACCCTTTCTTTGGTACCCTGTCCTAAGCCTACGTTTCGTCCCAGTTAAAGACCTATTGATTCTAGGAGAAATATAGTCTTGATGAGGAAATGAATGGACAGAATATAAAAGAGTGGTATTTCTAAATATTCAAAGGTAATGGCATCTATTCTAAAGGGATCAAAACAATGAAATTCCTTAGTAACTCCCCATTTTCATGAGTACATGTGAGAAAATTTTGCTCAACTCACATAATTAAAAGAGAGATATGATTTGACCCCTTTATCTGAGAGATTTTGTTTCTGAGTGTATGTCATTAGTGAGGCTTGAGGTCAAAACATAGTTCGGATGGAGTTCAAAAGTTAGAAGTTTATTTAGAGATCAAGATGATTCCATATGTAAACTATACATACACACACTCACTCTGAGATTTGAGCTTAATTGGAATTATTTTGGCATATGGGTAGGGTTTTGAATTTCTCAGTCATTTTTATTAGTATGATAAAGTTAATGTGATTTATTGAAAATAATTCTCTGAGGAAAAAGAGGAGTTGACTTAAAAATAAAATTTGCTCGGGACTAGCAAAATGCTGGTTGGGGGGTGTGTTAAGTGTTTAATTTTGGTCAAAATTCCCCTAATTTAGCGTTCAATTAGATCATCTAACCGTTCAATTTTATAAAACTTAGCTTGATTTTGAATATAAATCCAATTGACCATCCAAACCTTAATTTGTCAAAATCAACGGTCAGATGATCATTAGAGTTCATTAGATGACTAATGTGCGGTTCAGATGATTCTAATTTAGTCTTTTCTTTTGCAGATCAACCAAAGGACGCACGGATGGATACGAGTAAAAGATAACGGTGCAGATCAACTTAAAAGGCGATGGATGGACCAGATCACCCATGGAGAGGGATGGAATAAAAATGGACAAAATGGAAAGAACAACTCCTTCCCCCACTTCTTTCTTTCCTTTTCTTCCTTTTTCTTTTTCTTCCTTTTTCCTTTTCCTTTTCCTTTTCCTCTTTCCCTTCCTTTTTCTCTTTTCCTTTTCTTTCTTTTCTTTCCTCTTCCTTTTCCTCTTTTCTTTCTTTCCTTTTCCTTTTTCCTTCTTTCCTTTTTTCTTTTTCCTTTCCTCATTCTCACGTACCCAACTCTCCCTCTTATTCTCCTCACTTCCCATTCTTCCTAAACTCTTCTTTCCCAAGCAGACCCGTCAACCCCACTTCTTTTCTTCTCAAAGTCCTCTCCCCTCCAATCGGCTCTCTCTCTCTCTCGTTCTGCTTCTTTTCCCAGTCTTCTCCCCTCCTATCTTCTCTCCACTCTCTCTTCTTGCTCACCTTTTCCCAGCCATCTCCTCCATTTTTCCCATCACCGGCCCCAGTCATCCATCATTCTCATCTACTCTCTTTGCCCAAGCCCATCGTTTTTTTTATCATTCCAGTCCAACACTACTCTTCACCGCATCACCGTATCCATGCTCCCTCTCACCTCTTACCACTCCACCAGCCACTAGCCCCACCGCCCTTGCCCGCCACACTCCACCGCCTAGTCCAGCTGCACCGGACCTCTCGAGTTCCCCATCTCGCACCGCACCGAAGATACGCCTCCATCGCACCCATGTACATCTTCAGCCCTGCATCCATCTTCAGCCCTGCATCCATCGCACCACCAGCACGGCCCAGTACCTGGGTTCTTCTCTCTTCACCGGCAAGCGCACATCCCACCACGTGCGGCATCGTTCTGTCACCGAATCCGTCTAGTGGGAAGGAAACCCGAACCGGTTTTTTCTCCCACGCCCATCTCCTTCCTCTTTCCTTCTTCTCCTTTTCTCCTCCTTCTTCCCCATCTCCCTTCTTCGTTGGGTTTCATGGTTTTTGCTTAAAAACCAGATTTTTACAAAATTACAAATTTGCCCCTCCTCTTTATACCAAAATACAAATCATATTTCTAGTTTAATACCATCCATGTCCTCGCTTAATACCGTCTGGGTCCCTAGTTTATTTACTTCTATGTCCTTGTGTTATTCCTGCTACTGTTTTATCATCATTTTGACTATCCAAGGACAAAGGCAATCCAGACGTGCTTATCCAGGACTGATCATTTTATTGCATTTTCTGTGTTTTGGAATAAATAATTGTGTACATTGCAATAGTTGAATAAATTTGAATTTTATTTTATTGTTAGTTTAATTCTAGTATAGTTTTTGTTTTGGTTCTTTTATTAATTAGATTTTATTGAAAACTCCATTTTAAATCAAGTCCTCGTGGGATCGACCCGTACTTGCATAAGCTACCCTACAATAGCCCGTGCACTTGCGGTAAAACAAATCAACAGAAATCAAATTCATAATTTACATCCTTGGTGCACAATCACCCATTAAGTGAGGATGTTGATATTGTTATAAATTTCATATATGTGGTCAGGCAAATTGCCTGTTACTATCATTATTTAACATCCAGGCATGGAGGCTTGAGAGTTTTGTTTTCAACAAGCATATGCCTGAGGATGCTATGCTAGGAGAGTAAGAGGGTTGGTCACCCGGTCTCTAAAATTGATGATATATGGATACCATGCCCATAACGAGGCAAAATGTGAGATGGGACAAATTATGGAAAGGCCTGCCACTGTGACGGTCTGTCTCCCCACATAGACATGACGTAAATGATGTTTTACCATAGTATCAACAGATTCCATTAACAGTCATCTAGGTGCACCAATATGGATTAGCCTGTATCATAGTAGTTCTTATAATTTGATGCACTATGGTGCTAATGTGATGGCATGATGAGATGCCTTTTGTGATGTGACATGATGAGATGCTCGGTATGAGCTCATTGTCGATATGTGTTATTATTTTACCAACAGAGGTTGATAGTTATGGACCCCATATAGTGAGGGGTATGGATATTATATGTTTATATATTAGCAAATGCTGGAGGATTATGGACCCCGTATGGTGAGGAGTATGGATATTGGACCTAGTATAATCTAAGAATGGATATTATAATATTATTATTAACAACATTAAAAAATTTGGATGATTTTTAATAATTTCTAAATGATGATATAATTATATTTGTATATAAATTATTAAGGGAATACTTTCATAAAAGTTTTCACATGGGTAAATTACAAGGTAGACTTACTATACAGAGTATGGTTTATAGAATTGGATTATCTCATTCAAATGAAAAATGATGAATATGGATATTTGAATTGTCAATGAATTATTGGATTATAAATCATGTTTTAAATTACATTCAAAATGAATGTGATGAAAGTGGATATTCAAATTATTGTGGAATTGATAATTTGTATTTAAATTTCATATGCTTCTTAAATCCCCTACCAAGCATAGCTTGCTGAGATATTATAAAAAAATTTATGTTTACAATATCTTGAACAAAAATAGACAAGAGAAGATGGACACAAAACTAGGATACCAGCAACAATACTTCTGTGCTAAGGTGTACACTTTATTAAAGTTTTTGTATTATGTAGTTAGTTATTTGGATTGTGAAATTTGGGCATTTCATAAAATACATATAGGGACTACTTAAGTGAATCACTTAATGGGTCGTGTTTCCAAGAAATGCATATCTATTTTATAAATAAACTATGTGTGTGTGTGTGTGTGTGTGTGTGTGTGTGTGTGTGTGTGTGTGTGTGTGTGGTATGAGAATGAAAGTGACATTTAGGCTTTTAAAAATGAATTTCAAAGAAAACTTTTAAAAGTTTAGGGGTGCCATCTTTTGAAAATAACATGAAAAAGGTGTTTTTAAAACTCGGGGTTCACTGTTGGTATCAGAGTCAGGTTAATTCTGTCCCTTCAAGCCCTATATGTCCAACATAAAGATGACAATCCAAATATAAGTTAGGATATAGTAAATTGATATAAGTTAGGATAGAATAAGTTAAGTAGTTAGTTTAGGTAGAAATACTAAAATATGAACAGATGTCCCCTCAGAAAGAACTAGGAGGACAACTCAAAGAATTACTGATTCCGAGGTCGACAACAATAAACAAGGGAGTCAAATAGTAGAAATAATTAGGCAAGTGTTGTATATCATCCTTCTTTATCTACAATGTACCCAAGCACCATAACCTATAGCGGTGCAAAATGCTCTGACCTATGTTTAATCAGAAGTTATGCTTAGTACAATTGTTCTAAGACAGAACACGTCGACACTGGTACATGATCATTCCTTATCTATGCAACAAAAGAGTCCTTTTCTTTTAAATTCCCTTTGAAAACTCTGAATGTCATTTTTCATTTCTCAAAACAAGGATTTTCAATGAAATGAGTGCTACATTTCTACAGAAAATCCAACAAAGTGTTCTCTGTTTTTCAGACATATGGCATTTAACACATGTCATTGCGAAGTACTTGATAGACATTCATTTGAAATTTAAAATACAATTGAAAACTTCGTCTCCTTTTCAAATAAATTTAGACATGCAACATACCTAAGACTTAACAATCATAGCCCAATTACAATTTACATCACATATAATATAGAAATATTACCTTGTTTCATATCTTAGCCACAATCCATCACATGGAATGCATCATAAGCACACATATGCACACACACACACACACACACACATATATATATGTATATCATCCACGAAACCTACATTATACTTGACAATTCAAGTAATATATAATTACTTAAAAACTGTAGTAATTAGTTAAATATATATCTGTCATTTCAAACCACTAAATGAATTATATTTCAAATGTCCAGCCCAATGTGTAAAAACAAATCATAGTAAAACAATTACCATAATATGTCTTCTGTCAACACCTGTCAAGTATGGATTCATATTTGTAGGGTCACACAAGATGCTCAAATCATATAATACATTAGTGAATATGACCAGGATAACACTATCTAACTAGAAAAATCAATATGTGCTAAAATCCTAATGATGACACCACTAATGAAGTATATATGCCAAAATACAATATCGGTAAAACTTAAAGGTAGTCAATAAGGAAATTGCTAAAATTCTAATTATCATCAAACCATAAAATCAATGAATCTATAATCTGGAAAAACCAAAATGCTTCTTTCTTTTTCTCAAAAGTATAACCAATCAATTCATAAGCGTAAATAGTTCATTTTGTCTCAAATCAAACTAAAGTCGTGAATGTGGAAATCAATCTCATACTCATTAGGTGAAAATCCACGAGGAAAGATAGGAGCTCTTAAATCATCAAAATATTCAAAAGATCATGGTAAGTTTAGAAAACCAATGTACTCAAAACAAATAAAACCAAATCAAGGCGCTTAATACTAAATCCAAAATGTATAAATCCATGCCCACTTCGCTGTGGAAAACTGATCACTCCAATTGTGGTGACATACAATCTTTCCATCCTAGATGAGGTCTAATGCTCGAGACACGACCCACATAAATACCATGCAGAAACTAGACACTTTTGCTCGTAGGGCCCTACCGTCACCCACAAGTGACTACCGTGGCCTCTACATCTGCTCGTAGAAACCTACATGAACCACAACTCACCAGACCTCATGGGGGCTACCCAGGTACCACTCAGAACACTTTCCCGTGAGAAGATACTCCTACTGCCCACCGTCTCCATCATAGAGCTAATATCAAATCATCTCAAAGGTCAGTAGCCAACTGCACCTATTAACATAGGATCTCAGGATTTATAGCACATAGTAGGCCTCCAAGACTTACAACACACGATAGGCCTTCTTCTAGGTCATACAATACAAACAAGCCTACGAGCAATCTTGGACTTAGGACACTCCTAAAGTGCCTACCCAAAACATTGATGAAGTTCATATTCACCGGGACTTACAGCTTCTCATAGAGCACATGCCTAATGTATCAACATATCCATATGCATCAGGATTTACGGCCACTTGTAAAGTGCCTACCTAAACCATCAATGAAATCATAAACATCAAGGTTTACAGCTGCTCATACAGCACCGGCCTAAGTATCCACAAAACTGCATCCATCAGGACTTACGACCACTCGTAGAGTGCCTACCAAAAATATCGATGAAATCATAACCATTAGGATCTACAGTCACTTGTAGAATGCCTGCCTAATGGGTAATCACCAAAAGATCCACATCATATATCTTAAAACATATAAGATAGTGAACATGCTTTATGCAAAACCTATTTATCTCAACTATTCATTTCAAAGCATGGCTCAATAACCAACTCAACTCATTTTCATATATCTAAAACCCTTTTCATATGACTCACATACTCTATGCAAAACCATGCATTTTCAAGCAATCCTTTCAAAGTAGAAAAATCATGTATATGCAAACCACAATATTCTCATATCTCACAAGTAAAGCAACTTTTACATACATTAAGTTATGCAATTCATGAGTCTTTCAAAATTAGGTTGCAAAATGAATTTAAAGTCATATATCAATCTACACATTTCATTTATAAAATTCCAGATAAGGAACAAATGATAGATCATGAATCTACATGAAAATCATATGTGCAAAAGTAACCTATATATCAAATCATTAATATGATAATTCAAACCATTCTAAACTAGAAATAATTCTCAAACCATTTTTCTCGTGTTGAAATTCATCTGAAACTTGGTAGTATTAGATTACTTACCTCTTACAATGTTCTTCGATTGTGATTATGTCAACTTTAGCTCAAATGGCATCTCATCTCAAATCAACCTCCTTATTTGGCATTGAGCAACATCTAAATAGTCAATTCAATACAAAACTTGTATTATTTTTAGTTCTCTCATTTAAACTTTGTTTGCTTAAATGTCAATATCATTTCATATGATTCAGATCACCATTATGATCTGATATTCACCCTCTAGACTAGTGATCCCACTGTTATAACTTATTGGGTCTTAGTTTCTCTCATCATCGAATTCTTATTAGTCAATGAATCATGCTCTGGTTTGTCAATTTGTTTGTTTTCCATTTTTAGTCAACAAATCAAAACTCAATGAAGTAATTCAAGTTCCAACCATCTGTGAATCATCCACCTAATGAAGGTTTACTAGGCCAAATTACATTTTCGGGGCATCCAATGAATTTGTGTTATAATTTTAACAATTCAAGTCACCTCAAAGATATGAAGCTGTTAGATTTAAGATCTATTATTGGTTAATGGTTAATCACTCAATCAATTTATCATCAATTGGCCATCTTTGGCTAGTCTAATATTTTACAATTACTCTTCTTAGGTCAAACAGGGTGATATGATTACATCATTATCTGATTTGTCATTCATTTTCTAAATCATTGATCCAACTAATGGAAGTGGTTAGTTTATGTTTCTAGTTGATAATTTAATAATTCTAAAAAGTTAGACTAAGGTATGACTTACTACATCAATGCCATGGATGCAAATACACTCCATCTAATCACTATAAGGATCATATGGTCATAATTTTCACTAATCGGAGGGGTGGATTTGAAATCAGGAAATGATTCATGCATTTTCCTTATCTAGATTATGAATTCCTTACTGTTTACTCACTGATCAGGACTATCAATTCTAATCAGTGTAAGATCTCCAGGATCTAACAGTTGATCGAAGTTCTAATCAATTGATCAAGGCTCTAATCAACCTTGGAGAGTCATAACTTTCTAAAATTATAAACCTTTAATCATAATTTTAAGAATTCGATGCAATCCAAGGCCCATATCATAAATATTGTATCTTTACATGGAAGATCAATACTTAGGTGGGTTGATCAAGGTTTCTATTGATCTCTGTCCTTAGATTAGGGATGAGATCAATAGTTGGATCTATGTGAACATCTAAATTGAGTGTTTTCCATTAGATTACATGGTCATATCAACCTTCTAGAGATGATCTGACAACTAAGATTAATTGAAAATGGTCAAATCTGTCTTTTACAGATGATCTGATAGTTTGAATAAGTCAAATTTGGTTTTCCAAGGTTATATATGCATGATCTAAGCTTTGATTAATCTTGGATCATCAGTATTTATCAAATTTGTAAGCTTACAGTTCAACATTTGAAATCTGTCACAAATCAAGGCTAATCATCATTATCTAGTCTCAAATAGGTGATCTGGGTTCATGTAAATCTCTGTCCACTAAAATGGATGAAATCGATGACTAGATCCCACCTGTGAATCAATTCAAGGTTCAACCTATGAATCAATTCAGGATTCAGATCATTCCTATTTGGTGTTAGATCGGCGATCTAAGCTACTATCAATCTCTGTCCACTAATCATGGACGAGATCGACAGTTGGATCATCTATGGATCGGGGCTCAGGAGTCGGATCACCCGTATCCGAGCTCCAATCTAAACATGGACAAGATTGATAGCTGGATCATTAGTGAATTGGTTCAGAATTCAGATCATCCATGTCCAAACTCTAATTGGATGATTAAAACCTTAGACAGGATGATCAAGAGTACTAATCGATCTCTGTTTGTTAAATACAAACAAGATCAATGGTTTTGATCTTGTTTTGGTGTGAATCGGTTAAACCCTAACTGAAAAACCTAGTTTTTCCTACTCTACATACAAATCAACAAAGAAATGGAGAAATTGGGCAAGGACTCACCTTTATGGACATCCATGATCTTCGATTGCTGCCGGAGAAGAAGCATTTTGGTGAATTTTAGTGATTATTTTCGTAGGCCGCTTTCCCCCTCCAAATTTGGCATCATTCATGCTCAGATGGTAGTGAAATAAAGGGGGGTTTGCTCCTCAGCTCCTAAACACTTGATTGAATGGCTAGATCTCTGATCAGAGCCACAATTATCACTAGCAAACTTGTTTTCTCTAGGGACTAAAAACCATTAAACCTGCATTCCTCCAGCGTGGTTGGGTTGTTCCCGGCATGCGGGCTCCCGCTCCTGCTCCCTCTTTCAACTCTCCTCTCCTTCTCTTTTCCTTCTTCTTCTCACTTCTTCTACCCCTCCTCTTCTTTCGTCTCCCCTCTCCTCGTCAGGTCTCCTTAGCTGAATCAGGTTCAGGAACAGTTGTAATGTCTATTCTCATTTTACTCAAGTGAGGGGTGCTAGTATCAATTCTAGCCCCTCCTTTTTAAGTGTTTTAATTAATTTATTTTCTTTTAATTAATTTATGTTAATTATAATTATGATGCTTTCTCATTATTCTACACGTTATGATTTTAGTCAAAAGATATAAATGCTACTTATGATGGTTTTTCTATGTCTCTTTAATGTCAGACTTAGATTCCTACAAGTGGGGACCACTAGTGAAATTACCAAATTATCCTTTGTAAGAAAAATCATTACTTATTCGTCCAAACTTCGATTTCAACAAACTTACTATCATTGGAATCGTCTTTCTGAGTACAATCCAAATATGAAGGTCTCTTCACTTGATTTGATGTTTATAAAACTTTCACTTGTAAAACTCTAAAAATTAGAATTTTTAATATTCTCTTTTCAGCCCAATTTACTATAATTCAAAATTTACTTAAATTGATATTTAAAAGCTAGGGATGCTACAGTAGGTGGAGAGAGACCCTCTTCATCTATTGCTTGGGAGATAGCACAGCACACCTAAGCGAGACCTTACCTCTTATTAACTTGAACATACTAACTCCCTCCCTTCCTTTTCTTTCAGTGAGTGTAATAATATACTTCATATCCGTTATAAATGTGGCTATACACATCTCTAGAGGCTATCAAGCATTTCTAACAACAATGGTTACGGTTGATGATGCTCTAACAAACATTGAGAAGATAAATGTAGTTAAAAGTATTCCAAGGTGTTTCTCCAGAGAAATCTCCACGATTACCACTGCAATGAGAGACTGAGTTTACTATTAAATTATTCCATATACAATTTAATTCTCTAAGGTACATTATAGAATGACACTAGTCAAATTGAAAGATTGAAAAGTCGGTTGCAAGAATTATTAAATAGAGAGTTTATTCAGTCGAGTAGTTCACCTTGGGAGCACTGATCTTAATTGTAAAGAAAGAGGATGAATCAAAGTGATCAATCATTGACTATGGAATGATGAATGATCTTACTATGAAAAAATAGGTACCCTCGATTATATATTAATGATTTCTTTGATCAGCTTTAGTCAGCTATCATCAATTGTGAATTAGAGATGAGAATATATCAAAGATAGCATTCAGGACTCATTATGGACACTATGAAATCTTAGTCATGTCATTTGATTTAATGATTACACCTATGTATTCATGAAATTGATGGGTTGATTCAATTGGATTTTCTCAAGATAATTGTGATTGTATTCATTGGAGATATATGGATCTACTTTTTTTTATTCAGGAACATCAAGAACACTTACAAAATTGTGTGAAACAATCTCAAAACTCATAAACTATTTGTCAAACTTGTAAGTGTGATTTATGGCGAGAGACAAAAAATTTCTAGGGTCATGGAATATCTAAGGATGATGTTGCAATGGATTCAACAAAAGTAGAGGAAGTGACAAATTAAGAGAATGTCTAGGACAACTATAGAGATTTTGTAACTTTCTCAGTCTTGTAGGATACTATCAGAAGAATTTTCTTGTATAACCTATCTTTGACTAGAAAAGGTGTATAGAATTCTTGGAATATTGACTGAGAGTATATGTGTTGAGGAAGAAACTGATTACAACACTAATTTAATTCATTTATCAAAAAGTGAAGATATGGAGGTTTACTGTGACGCATCAAGTAAAGGCTTAGGAAGTATAATATGGAAAAGTCATATCTTATACATCACAAAAGTTGAAGAAGCATAAAATGAATTATACAATACACAATTTGGAACTTGAAATGGCAATATTAGCTTCAAAATTTTGGCGATATTACCTATACGGTGAAAAATCAATGTCATCACCAATCACTAGAGCCTTAAGTATATTCCTGTACAAGTTGATCTATATATGAAACAATGAAAATGGATAGAGTATATTTAAGACTATGATTTTCTCATTTAGTAAGTAGATGTTAACCATTCAAGGTTGTCAAAAAGAGTTATGCAGATAAAAAGAGTAGAAATTTAAAGTTGGCAATTGAAAATCATATATTTCTAAAGATCTCACTAGTTAAAGAATTACGAAGTTTTGGAACAAAAAGAGAACTCGATCTTAGAGGTATTAGTTCTCTTGAGATTGTTGAAAGGATTGGTTTAGTGAATTAGCTTTATTAGTTGACATATACAATGTGTTTTAATGTTGAGGACGTTTATACTATACTATATACATGTACTTTAACGAAGGTACTGAACTAAAACATGATTTTACCTTTGAGGAAAAAGAAAAATGATTTATGAACAAAAATAAAATAGAAATTCCAAAGTATTGTAGCAACATCATTCAGTGGAAAGAAGCCACATGGAAAATTGAAGGATGAAATGAGGAATACTCATCTTGAGATGTTTATGTATTATTGTTAAGGTACATCGAGGACAAAATTTTTGTAAGGGGGGATGAATGTAACAACCCTAGATTTTTATGAATTTAGGTGATTAATTAAATTTGTGAAATGAAATCCTAGAAAATGGAACTAGAATTTTAGGTTCTAAAAAATTGACCTTTTATAGAAATGGAATTAGGAGTTCAAACATGAATATTTAAATTGTACTAAAAAAATTGAGTCCAATGACATAAAGAATACTAAAATCGGAGTTCGAATGAAAATTTTATATTTTTAAAATTTTTGGAATTTAATTATAAGGGAAAAATGGTAATTTTACCTTTATGTGGGTTCCACAAAAAAGTCAAGTGGGCCATAAGTAATCAATTATGGGAGTCTATAATGAGTAAAGCTGTAATCATTATAATCCTACTTTTTAATAAAATAATAAAAGTAAATTAAAAGATAAAATAAATTACATCTATAAATATGTAGGAAAATTCCTACGAAATTTCTTCAGACTCCTCTCCCTTTCCCCCTCCATTTTTCCTCCTCTTTCCTATTGCTTTCTCTCTCTTCTTACTCTCTCCTCCCTCTTCTCTTGCTAGGCACGTCCATCGACCCGTAGCACCAGATCAGAAGATAGGTGTGTACACAGATGCACCATCCTCGAACTAGATAAGTGACCAACTAGCAACTATTAAGTGTTTGATTTTGGTCAAAATTCTCCTAATTTAAGGTTCAATTAGATCATCTAACCGTTCAATTTTGCAAAACTTAGCTTGATTTTGAATTTAACTCCAATTGACCATCCAAACCTTAATTTGTCAAAATCAACGGTCAGATGATCATTAGAGCTCATTAGATGATTAATATATGGTTTAGATGATTCTGATTTAGTCTTTTCTTTTGCAGATTAACCAAAAGAGGCGTTGATGGATACGATTAAAAGTTAACGGTGCAGATCATCTTAAAGTGCACTTGATGGACCAGATCACCCATGGAGATGGATGGAATAGAAATCATGGACAAAATGGAAGGAACATATAAAGGGCAACTCTTTCCCCCACTTCTCTTTCCTTTTCTTCCTCTTTCCCTCCTTATTCTCTTTTTATTTCCTTCATTTTCTTTCCTTTCCTTTCCCACTCCCTCTTTCCTTTCTTTTCTCTCCCTCCTTATTTTTCTTCCTTATTTTCTCTCTTTTTCCCTTCCTCATTCTCACGTACCCACCTCTCTACCCCCATCTCTTTCACTGTCCCTTTCTTCTTTTCTTCCCTCCCACTTCCCATCTCTATGCACCAACCTTCCCTTCTTCTTTTCTCTCCCACTCTCATCGCCTCTTCTCTCCTACGTACTTCCCCCTCCTACTCCCTCTCTCCTTTCACGATTTTTTTTTCCTCCCCCTCTTCTCTTCTTCTTCCTCTTCTTCTCTAATTTCTTTCCCACCTTCCTCTTCCTCTTCCTCCCCCCCCCCTCTCTCTCTCTCTCTCTCTCTCTCTCTCTCTCTCTCTCTCTCTCTCTCTCTCTCTCTCTCTCTCTCTCTCTCTCTCTCTCTCTCTCTCTCTCATGTTCCCAATTTTCTTCACTTTCTCTTCTCCCCTTCCTTCTCACCATCCCCCTCTGCTTCTAGACCCGGACGGCATTTTTTTCCTCTTGCCATCTTCACGCACAAACCTCTCTCTCTCTTGCCTTCATCTCTGAGCCACTTTTTCTCTTCTTCTCTCAATCCCCTTTGCCTCCTCTCTTCTCTGCTGCTCCTTCTCACACACTATCTCTTCCCTTCACTATTCACCCACTTCAACCATCTCTAATCACCACCCCAGCATGGACGCCAATCCCAGATAGGCCAGCTTCTCCTCCCTCTCTACTTTCCTTTTCTTTCACAGCACAACTCTCTGTTTGTTGCCAGTGACTGCCCTCAACACCCACTCCATCTTCCCAAACCACCCCATCTCATTTGCTCCCTCTCTCTACGGATTCTCACCAACACTTCGATCCCCCTCTCTTCTTCTCTTGTTCTCACCCTCTGTCTCTCACTGCATCATCTTTTTCACAAAAAACCCTTGCAGCTAGTCAACCTTAGTCCACCTGCATCACCTTGGTTTGCAGTGTCTCTCTCTCGGGTCCTCTCTGCTCGCACCCAACTGCCCAGGCTCTCCCTGTTCTGTCTATGGCACCGGCTAGTCTCCTCTCCTTCGATTCCCAAAGCACCCGCTCCATCTCTTTTGTCCAGGCCAGACCGCACAGCGTCACTTGCGTGCACCCAACTACCCAACGCCAGAAAACTCCATCGCTCTGGCGTTCTTGGTAGCTGGACGTTTTGAGGAAGGAAACCCAGATTGGGTTTCCAATCCTTTTCCTTTCCCTCTTCCTCCTTCTCTCCTTCCTCTTTTTCTCCTCCCTTCTCCATCTTCTCTGGTTTCCCATTCAATGTGTTTTCTTGGTTTTTTGTTAAAAACCAGAACCCTAGAAAATTCCAAGTTTGCCCTAACAGATCTCAAGAATACTAACTCTGTCCCCTGTTTAATTCCATCTGGGTCCCTATTCTATTTACATCTATGTCCCGATTCTGTTTTATCCTCCTTTTAACTATCCAGGGATAGTGCAAGCCAGGACAGTGATATCCATGACAGATTGTTTAGTTTAGTTTTATATTTTCTTTGGAATTAATAATTGTGTACATTGCAATAATTGAATAAATTTGAATTTTATTTTATTGTTAGTTTAATTCTAGTATAATCTTTGTTTTGGTTCTTTTATTAATTGAATTTTATTTAAAACTCCATCATTTTAAATCAAGTCCTCATGGGATCGACCCATACTTGATAAGCTACACTACAATAGCCCATACACTTGCAGTTAAACATCAACAGCAGCACTCTCCCTCTTTTCTCTTCTGGCTGGCATCCCCTTTCTCTTTCTTTCCTTTTCTCCCCCCATAGGATTATCCCCTCAGCACAATTGTTGACAACTCGTGCTCAAACTAGTGATCGTACTACCCAAGCCTTGCATGAAAACTCCCTTCTCCTTGCCTTTCCTCTCTCCTTCTTCAGCAATCCCCATCATCAGCAAACCTTTTCCCTTTCTCTTTATCTTTCCCCCATTCCCTCCTTTCCTCTTTTCTTTTTCCCTTTCCCTCTTTACTCTCCAGCTTCCCCTTTCTCCTCCATTCTCCAATGGCTTGACAACCCAGTGAGCAGAGAACATGTCTGCACCCACCGTAGTAATCAGAGCTTCATCCTCTAGCCAAATCAGGTAAATCTCCTCTCCTCTTCCTCTATTTCTTTCCTTTTTGGCTCCATCTACTCAGATCTTAGGCAGATCAGCTCTCACCAACCAACAACCCACCAGGGAAGATAGATTTAATGGATCTGATCTGATACCACCTCAAGGACAGCTCAAATGGAAGATCTGAGCCATTTGATGAGTTCGTGGGACTCCAAACCCCTAGAAACCCTAAAAGTAGTAAACTTTTAGGAGATTTTGGATATTGATTAGAGGTTGGAATGATTGGATGGTCCAAATCAGACCGTCTTATCCCAATTGCCTGATCAGTGACCAAAAAGCATCCCACTAATGTAAGATGAAGATGCACCCGCTTGGCACGTCCCCATGCATGCTGGTGTAGTTGCAGACTACCCAGAATGGCACTGCGTTTTGGGGATCATGAAGCACTTTGCATTTCGCAAACTAGGACCGCACCAAAACATCCCAGAGCATGCATCCTAGTGACCTCATTTTGCACTGTTTTGATTCAAAATTTCAATCTGAACCATTGAAATGATCTGAAACATAAAATTTAAATTCATAGGGCTATATAAGTTCAATTTGTGATAAGAATGGTCCAGTGGATTTGTAATGACGATGCAGACCTAATTGTGCAACAAAATTTAGGATCATAGAGCAATTTAAATAGATCAAAACCCAGAAAATATAAGATTCACTTAGATGAATCAGATTAGAGGTGATGAAATCCTCAAAAATGATTAGTTAGGAAATTTAGTAGCATAATAAAACAATTTGGATGATCAGATCATTTACAAAGGCTAAAATTGATGATCTGAAATACTAATTAAGATTAGGATAATAGATCTAATAGATCAGAGTCAGATCTGACTGTTAGATCCACACATAAACATTATATATGTAATTAAATCAATTAAAATACTGGAATTTAACACAATTATGATTTATTGAGTTGTAGATGGGATGATTTAATCAAGTTAACAGTTAGATCTACCTTAAACACTGAGATATATTAGAATTCATAAATAATGGTCAGAAACTCTAAATTTGACTAATTAAAAGATGATCTAACCATCAGATTTACAAATCAATAGTATGTAGAGGACAGATTAACCAAGTATAAGATCAAGACTAGAATTTGATGATCAATGGTCAGAATTAAATGATAAGACAAACCATAAGAAAATATGACTACGATCAGGGAAGATCAAGTATAAGATCATCTAAATTTATGACAATCAGGAATAAATTAAATTAAATATATTGCTAAAAGAAAGATAATAACCATGTATTACACATGTATTGACAGATATACCAGATTTCACAAACAAAAAAGAATATAGTGTTAAAAGGGATTGGCTACTCGTCATGAGGTAGGTGAAATTTTTAGAATGCATATTTCTAAATTGCAATATCCACATTTTAAACATGATCTTATTAATATCATGAAAATTATAGAACTTAAATTGTTCATTATATATACTATTTGCAAATTGATTTGCTTTAATTGTTGAAAACATATAATGAGATAATTAGAATGATATAATGATTTTATGCCACCATTATCTGAAAAGCATGATCTGAATTTATATTATCTATTCTATATGTCCATGAAATTATGTTCTTGGTACGTGCGTACCAATTTCATTATTTGTGAATTTGTGAATTCAAATTCATAATTTACATCCTTGGTGCACAATCACCCTTTAAGTGAGGATGTTGATATTGTTATAAATTTTATATATGTGGACAGGCAAATCGCATATTACCATCATTATTTTACATATGGGCATGGAAGCTTGAGAGTTTTGTTTTCAACATGCATAGGCATGAGGATGCTATGTTAGGAGAGTAAGAGGGTTAGCTACCTGCTTTACGCAATTAATGATATTTGTATACCATACCTATAGCGAGGCAAAATGTCAGGTAGGGCAATTGTGGGAAGGCACACCACTGTGACGGTCTATCTCCCCATATAGGTATGACGTAGATGATTTTTCACTGTGGTATCAGCAAATTACATTAGCAGTCATCTAAGCGCACCAATATAGGCTAGACTGCATCATAGTAGTCCTTATATTTTATGCACTATGGTACTAATGTGATGACATGATGAGATGCCTTATGTGATAGCATGATGAGATGTCTTATGTGTTGTGGCATTATGAGATGCCCAGTATAAGCCCATTGCTGATACGTGATATTATGTTATTGTTTTACTAGTAGCAACTAATTGGTTATGGACCCTGTATAGTGAGGGGGGGGTTGAATATAATATGTTGATATACTAACAGAGGCTGGGGGATTATGGACCCTATTCAGTGAGGGGTATGGATATTGGACCCAGCATAGTCTAAGAATGATATTATAATATTATTATTGATGACATTAATAATTTTGTATGATTTTTTAACCATTTTTATATGTATGTTATCATTACATATGTATAAAAATTATTGAGGGAATACTTTCATAAAAGTTTTCACATGGGTAAACTACAGGGTAGACAAATGAAAAATGATGAATATGGATATTTGAATTATCAATGAATTATTGAATTATAAATCATGTTTTAAATTCCATTCAAAATGAATGTGATGAAAGTAGATATTTGAATTATTGTGGAATTGCTAATTCATATTTAAATTTCATATGCTTCTTAAATCCGCTATCAAGCATAGCTTACTCAGATACTGTAAAAAAATTTATGTTTACAATATCTCAAACATAGATAGACAAGTGAAGATAGACACAACTTGGGATACTAGCAACCATACTTCTATGCTAAGGTGTACACTTTATTACAGTTTTTGTATTGTGTAGTTAGTTATTTGGATTGTGAACTTTGGGCCTTTCATAAAATACTTATAGGGGCTCTGTAAGTGAACCACTAGATGGGTCGTGTTTTTAAGAAATGCATATATATATTATAAATAAACTATATATATGTATAGTATGAGAATGAAAGTAACGTCCGAGCTTTTGTAAATGAATTTCAAAGAAAACATTTTTTGTTATTTTGAAATTTTGAAAATTTTAGGGGAGCCATTTTTTGAAAATAAACATGAAAAAGTTGTTTTAAAAACCCGGGGTTCACATCAGTAGTGATCCTATGGAAGAAGATACTGACAGGATGTCACTGATAGATTTGAAGAGAGATGTGGAAGGGGCAGCTCTACACTATAATGTGAAAGATCTATACTGTAGTTATAACAAGTCCACCATGGGTGAAGCCCTAACATTTTTGACATGTAAAAATGATGTGGTTTCACGATCAACAACATTTCCATTGACCAGGTGCTACATATGTATGTTAAACATGAAATTAAGGATGAAGAGGAGTGCAATCAGCCTCTTTATGTGATTAAACCTAAACATAAGGTCCCAAATGAGCAAGCAAGTTACAAAACAATTGGTGAGGAAGGAGTTCAACTAGAGATAGGAGTGAATCAAAGTTATGGAGGAGTTCAAATGGATGTTGAAGTGAGCCAAGGCCAGGGGAGGAGTTCAAATAGATGTTGAAGAATAAAAAATTTTAAATTTTGAAAAATAGTTTGATCTAAAGTTTACTTGTTTTGAAGTATATAAGAAAACTAAACATATGCAAATTTTGATCTAAAGTTTACTTGATTTAAGGTTTGATCCAAAGTCAATCTTAACTGAATAGAAGCAAACTGAACCGATACTTGATCTAAAGTGTGCTCCAAAAACTTTGAAGTATAGATCTGTTGAAGTATATAAAAAAAATTTAAGCAAACTGAACAAAAGCTTCCCATTAGTAATCTTGATTTAGATCAATGGAAACTTCTGTACAATTTCCATTCTTGGAACTTGTTGCTTGACCCAATTCTTAACTAAATAGAAGCTACTACATCTAGTATGAGTTATCCACTAACAATCCATTCAAATTACTAGCAACAAAGAGATTTAGATCAAATAGAAAAACATTGACACAATCAATAGAAGACACTTTTCCAAACAACACACAAGCATTTGCATGAAGATCATACAACTGTTATAAGATACATGAACAAGAAATTCACTTCTCCCTTACCCTATGTACATCACTTCATTGCAAATCCTACTGCTAAACCTATCAAGATGAATAAGGTATAACTAAAACCCAACATCCAATGCACCAAGCTTCATATTTGCTCTTCAGATGAGCAATTTTTCACATTTTGCTCTCTACTGTTTTCCTTGTTATACCAACAAAGCCCTCCAACACAAGAGCCTTTTGTTCCAACCTTGCCACAGCATTCACTAGCTCCTTTGTGGCCCCCTCTAGAGATCCTTCTTTTTCATAAATAGAGTTGGACCCACTCCAAAATCCACAACCATCCAACAAAGCTAGCTGTAGTAGAGCTTCCCTTTGTTCATCTTTTACTTTGATATCCTAACTATAGCTCTCTTCCCACATAGAAAATTCAAATTAACATAGGTTTGACAAGAGCTTATATTTGAGAATCCAAAAGAAGAGGACCCAAAGGTTTTCATTGCTCCAATCATGTGCCAAGATCACAAGCTATGATTCCAACCACAAAAATGCGTCAAACTTGTTGGTTAAAGTTACATGATGCCAAACCCCAACCTCTGGATCTTCCATATGGGATGCTCAAGAAAGAATTTGACATTCCTTTCTTTAGAATGAGCCCTTTTATTGTGGATGTCTTGTACTCCAAAAATCAGGTTGGATGATTCTATCATTTAAAGAAACCTTCTTTTCTTAGATGACTAGAAAATCTCTAAATAATAATATATATTCAAAGATAAAACGCACAATCTTCTAACATGCCAATCTATGTGGTTTTTGGACTAGGAGAAATCCAAAGCCAAAGAAATTAGATGAACTAAGTAGATCATCTATAAGTGGATCCTATCATCCAAAAAGCAGGAGTGATTTGATTTAGCATTCCTCTTTTTTCAGAAGATTTAATGGTTATCAATAGCTTGTGCCAGGTTAACTATAGCTTACAAATGCATTATAATGGCAGTATATGCATTTATTAACAAGTGAGAGCGGCCTTTTAAGGCATACATGCAAGCATGCTTTCACCTTGAACCCTAAAGTATTGTCTAGAATTCATTTTTGAGTCTTTGTGTTATAAAGGACTAATTATTTTTGCATGCTTGCAACATAGGAAAAGAAAATGATATGTTTTTTCTTAATATGCTTATTTCCGTCTTCCCCCCCAGTGTACTAAGAATCATAACAATTGAACTTCAAAGTAATCATGGGGATAGGGCTTCCACTTTATTATTTGGAAACTATAGAAACAAAGAAAGGTAGGAACCTTCAATGATATTCTAATGAATGTAAAGAGAATTGAATAATTGAAGGGAAAAGATGTCATGATTGTAAGTCTTTATTTCTACATTTATGAGGAATGTTTACATGTTTCTTTACTGATTTGATAGTGTAAGGAATGTCTTCAAGTTTCTCTACTGAATTATGGTGATTTTCATTTTTGTGGTTTTGTAGCTTATGAAAAAAACCACCTACACCAAAGCATTTCTGGCTACCTCTTTCAGATGATTTAGTAAGTAATTTGTGTGGTAAATAGGATTGTCAATTATGCAGTGAAGTTTCTTGGTTTCACTTATAATTATAGCCTCGTGAGGAACCATGAGATGTTTTAGCTTTTAACTTTCTAAGATGTAATGTATCCATCTTCTTAAGAAAACATGCCTAGTGCTAATAAACTTAGCCAATTTGGTGTTGTTTCACATTCTATTCCCTATCAAATTGTTTTTGGCATTCATGTCAAGAATGATTTATTCGCATTTAAAAATTAGAAGCATATGATGAATGGTAACAAGGTTGAGGTCATTTTACTCAGTGTAGCCATCACTTACCTTCAATAGGGCCCAAACTCATTGTATTGATAAGTACATTCCAACAAGCAATATGTCTACATGTATATTACTGTATTACTTAGTTTTTATATGGTTATGTAATAACATTTATATTGACAGTTTTACACAAATACAAATAGGCATATATATACATGTAAGTGTAATATGCATGACTATGTAAATAGTACCTTAAAATATTGGAGTCATGTTTGGAATCTTGAAGTTGACATTTCATAAGTAGTTTTGCAGATGTAGCAAGTAATTGAAGTTAAACTTCACGTAAGTTTGTTACGTATGTTTAAATTGATTCTTTAAGACTTGAAAATATTTGGAAATAATAAATTTTAGGGTTACTTGACTTTAGGAAATTTGAGATAGTGGGCAATTAACATTTCAAAAGTTAACACATTGGGTTAACCCAAATGGAGTGGTCATAATAATTGAGGATAATAACCTACCTATCAATATTTTAAGTCCATTTTACACTTAACATCCCAAAATTAACACTTGGGTCAATATAATTGATGGAGAGGTGATAGTAATAGAGGATAATAATCCACCCACCAATATCTTAAGCCCATTTTGATATCTTTTTGTTAAAGTATGTATGTAATTTGCTTTTGCTAAAACAGTGACTTAAAGCTAGTACAATTTTGGAAACTTATTTGAGACCCTGTTTCCCTATCTCTTTTTTCACTTTCCTCTTTCCTCTTGTATGACCATGTGGAACTAATGTCATGCCTATCATTTTTATTATTTTATTTTCATTCTTTGAATGGTAAAATATCTACATTTTAACATCGTGCCTCATCTTTTTTCCAATGTTGCTCTTTAGTAATTTAAATTTAGAGTATATGAGTTGTTTGGGCACACAATGTACTATTTAACCCCCAAATTAGTGGTCTATTTGGATTTAAAACTATATGACGCTATAATTATTAGAAATTGCAATTGCCATATGCAACATCTATATAATTTATGACTTTAGAGAACTATATTAATGCCTCCTTATCAACACCCAATTAAGTAAATGAATTCAATTTAACTCTTAGGGTTACTTTGTTTATTCTTCAAATATGCAATTTGACAAAAAGTAACAAAAAGAACTATCAATGGAGGGTGAAGTTGTTAACTGTTTCTTTGATAGATTGGCTCATTTATTTGGAGGACTACCATGATCTAGCCCATGGAGACAGTGGACATGTCAGCAAGGATTCATTATTTCAGCATTACATAGCCCTATGATGCCATCAAAAGTTAAATTGTGCGATCTCTTAGCATATAGGTTGTGATAAAGGAGGACATCATAAGAGAGGAGATGAGCATGGTGACCCAATGATATAGGGATGAAACACTTCCCTTTATCCACTTCACCACCCAGTTTCTGCCTAATTGTTTTTAGGAGCTACTGTGTGATGGATGTGTTGATTTTCCTTATGAATTTTGAGCAAATATAAATGCAAGTGGACCCCTCTTATTTGATGTGTAAAACCATTCAGCAGGCATTGGTATGTTTAAAAGAATTCATGTTGGATAATTTTAAAGCCTTTGATTTCTGAATACTTGGCTAGTGGGGTTTGTTTTTTTATGCAAGGCTTATCCATAGAATGGCCAACAAAGATAAACATTTAGTCATTTATATCATAAAATAAGTAGGGCCTCATATTCTTCCATGGTCCAACATATAAGACTTCATTTCTATTCTTTCTGTTGATATTATGGAAATCACCATAAATAGCATGTTGTTCACTTATCCATCATTTTGTGCAAGCATGTATCTTCACTTATATGTTGGGTTATTCATGGAATCACTTGCATTTGCTTAGTATTTCATTTCAAATCTATAGCTAACATTGTTAAATTGGTGGGAGTAACCTCTGCTGAATGTCTCTCAAACTAGCCTCTTCTTGAATAAACTACAAGAGTCGTTCTTAGCAAGGTTGAGCCTTGATTTCTAGGAAATAGACTTACCGCCTTAAGCCCTAAGATCTATCTTGTTGGCCCTAGCCATAAACCTCGAGCATGCTGTTCTAGAAAAGTGATATCTAGTCTTGCTATATTTCATTTATATTTCATGGCCCTTTTATAATTAAGCAACATTTAGAAGCATTTAAATGTCAAGTAGACGGCCTAAACTTGCAGTTGAACTATCAATGACACATTTATGTTCTAACATGAGCATGTCTTTGATAGTGCTGTGGGATCAGAAACAAGCTAATGATATTTAAAAGTTGAAGACAAGGTCTCAAACTATACTGTTATTATGACCTAAGTTTCAGAAAAGAAATTTTTGATAGAAAATTGGAAAATGAAACTCTCCTCAAGGAATATTTTTTTAAACATTTGAAAAATATAGTGCATGTACATTATCTCAATTCTACCCTCTAAGCCAATGTTATTTAAAAACCTTCACATATAATAGTAGAATAAAAAACATACCATTACAAGATTCCTTGGCATGACCCAAATAATAGGGGAATATAAGTTCAAGTCATAATTCAATTCAAGTATATCAATGTCACTTGTCTTATTACATCCATCCTCAAGTTGTTCATTGTTCCAAAATCAAAATAATAATAAAAATGTCAAACTAACTACGTATTCGTACTTTTCATCTTTTGATTCTCCTTATTTAACTCTAAGCCAACTGCTTAGTCCTCTCATGCTTCACCTGAAATGTTTCACAGGGATGAGTGCATCGACTCAATAGGAAAAAGCCTAAACTAGTTGTTTAAACTGTAAGTGCGATATAAGTACTACAAACATTTATACATGTACGAAAATCTGGTATTTTTAAAAATATTTAATATTTCTTTCAAATCTTACATATGCAAGCCCATTAGAACTTTTGTTAAGAATGACATATTGCAATCTACCATATCACCAAGTAGTAATGTCCCACCACAAGCTCATCTAGGCAATGGTTAATATCCTCGAGGATTGATAGACATGCCAGTTCATGTCCAATTATTGTACAGTATACTATGCACGTAGAGGATCCATATCCAACTATGTTTAGTCATGGATACAACACAGGCTACACCAATCCTCATTGGGGCATTGGATCACAAGAGCGCAATTTTCCTATAGCACAATACTCTCATCAATAGGCCTCTTAGGGCAAGTATCTCATTTTAGAAGCTAGTAGTCAACTAGTCTTCCTAGCATATCAACCAAAGGGATCTTTATCCCTTTCAATACTCAGCTCGACTAAAGCAAGCCTACATTTTGAAATTTTCAAGTCCATATATCAGTTGTGATCAATATATATTGTCATTCATTCAAAATCATTCATTAGTTAAACTCTCTTTAATTGCTTTGCATAAAATGTCATAATATCAAAACTTCAATTGATACATGCTCAAAGGAATTGACAATTATACAATAGCATATATGGCCACCCATCCATGACTAAAATTCAGAAATCTCATGTAACACTTACTGGGCATCAACGACATTAATTCATCCATTCTATGGAAAACATAGGCAACTATTATAGATAAAATTCATATTTCCAAAGTAGATCAAAATCAATGAGAATATGAGCTAGATAGAAGGATGATCAAGGTGGAAATCAATTAAAAATCAGCCAGTGATAGGTGCTATGTGTAGAGATTTATCCATATTCTAAATGTGATCAACCATTGTTAGGATTAGGCAATGACTATAGATGGAATCAATGGTCAAAGATCAATTGAAGTAAGGTTAAGTGCATACACTGTAATCCATTGAAAATTAACAGTCAAAATCGATCAAAAGTTATATTAGATATATATACTTAATAGACACGAAAATTGATGATCAAAATCATCCAAAGTTGTGCTAGAACTAGGCTCAACATAAAAGTGAAAATCAATAATTTAAAATTTACTAGATCTAAGCTAGAAAAAAAATCAATAATTTAAAATTTACTAAATCTAAGCTAGAAACGGTGTAATATCTACATGTAAAATTTGCAATTCAAAATAGCCCAAACTTAGATTAAGATAAGCTCAATGAATATTTGGAAATCGATGATTAGATTTGAGAAAATTTGAGCTAGGAATGGGTGCAATATACATATGAAGCTACATATATGTTAATGTGCATGATTTAGAATTGCATGGTGCATATGCATCTTCTCAATAAAGTAAGCATATCACTTCTGAAAACCTAGTTATGCATGCATGCTCCAATGTGAGGGATCTTGGTAAGTCATATTAAGGTGGAAGAATTTGTGAATACGTGAAGTTCTTTTTTGCATAGGAAGTGCAACTGGAATCTTTGCATGAGAAAATGCATGCATTTATTCATGATGATACACATATGTATCTACATATATAAGTGATGGCATGAGCATGACATTAAGGGTTTGAATTGACTCTTACTTATGCCATGCAAATTAAGGCTCTCGTGGCACATAGACAATAAGATGACAAGATTGAGATCTAATGGGTGGTGTATATGGTACAATAAGTGGTGTGCACAGTGGATATGAAGTGCGCCATACTTAAATATACATCAAGGTTAAGATCAATCAAACTACTAATCATGGGGTGTGCTTAGCCGAAGTTAAAAAATGATGACCTGATGATTTCGTAGTCCTTAAAAGTCAACCATGGTGGGGATGCATTGCAGTAAATGAGAATGTTAGTTTCAAATGAAGAAATTTGATACAAGGAGATGCACATAGGATAGATGAATTGAAAGATCCAAGGCATATACGAATTTATCACTTTGCATGTGCATACTTCTTGATTGAAGAGAATCAAACAAAACATTTGTTAAAAGAGTCGCATTCAAACCATAGTGCCATGTTGTTGATTGTTTAACCGCAAGTGCACGGGCTATTGTAGTGTAGCTTATGCAAGTACAGGTCGATCCCACAAGGACTTGATTTAAAATGATGGAGTTTTCAATAAAATTCAACTAATAAAAGAATAAAAACAAAGACTATACTAAAAATAAACTAAGAATAAACTAAAACTCAAATTTATTCAATTTCTGCAATTTGCACAATTATTTATTCAAAGGGCAACAGAAAATAAAACTAAAAGGCGTCCTGGATAAGCTTGTCCTTGGATTGCACTGTCCCTGAATAGTCAAAATGTGAATAAAACCAAAACCAGAATAGCACAGGGACAAAGTGGGTATTTAACTGGGGACACAGATGTAAATAGATTAGGAACCCTGATGGAATTAATCTGGGGACACAGATAGAATTTCAAACAAAGGATAGAGATGTAATTTCTGAGATCTGCCAAGGGCAAACTTGTAATTCTTCAGGGGTTTTGGTTTTTAACAAAAAAAACTAGGAAAACGATGGGAGAGAACCGGAAGAGAAGGGGAAGAAGGAAGAAAGGAGGGAGGAAGGAGAAGGAGGAGGTTATGGGAGAAAACCAGTTCTGGGTTTTCTTCCCCAGGACCGTGCGACTCAGAGAGGAGGGGAGAAACTGGCCGTAGAAGATGAGGAGAAGGAAGAAGGAAGAAGGAAGAGGTAGAAGAGATGGGATGCTGGAGGAAACCTAGTTCTGGATTTTCTTCCCCAGAGTGTCCGGAGGAGTGCTCGCCGGTGACCCAAGAGAGAGGGAGACCAGGCAGTGATGAGGGAGCCCAGAAAGAGAGGAGAGCAGAAGGGTGCGACTGGTAGAGGGGCTGGTGTGTTGATGAAGAAGGGGTGAGGAGAAAGATGAGATGGGAGAGAAGGGAGAAAAGGGAATGATGCCAAGCACGCTTGGTGTGTCACGCACCTATGGCCGGCCTGGCTTTGGGTCTGTGTGATTAGGCAGAGAAACCACTGGAGATTCGTAGAACAGGGACTGACAAGAGAGAGAGAGAGAGAGAGAGAGAGAGAGAGAGAGAGAGAGAGAGAGAGAGAGAGAGAGAGAGAGAGAGAGAGAGAGAGGGAAAGGGAAGTGGAGAGAAAAGGAGAAGATGAAAAACGGATGGAAACCCACCTCAGGTTTCCTTCCCCGAGATGTCCGGTAGCGAGAAATCCACCGGACTGGGTTGTGTGACTTTTCAAACTGGCCGTAGAAGATGGAGATGCCAGCCCGATTGGAACGAGAGAGAGAGACGAGACGAGAGGTGGTAGGTCTGCGAGTATTGCTGGCGAGGAGAAGTGGACGTGCATGCTCGTCTGAAGAAGAAAAGCAACACCCTTTTCTGGGCATTGGTTTCTGATAGAGGGGTTGATCGGAGAGAAATAGAGGGCTATGTTGGTGCGTTGAGAGAGAAGCATGAGAGAATGTGGGTCTTGACTGGAAGGAAGGAGGAAAATGAGATATGGGCAATGGAGTTTGGCTGATGATGCAGTGCCATGGTGTTATGCCACTGGCGTTAATGGGAGATGAATCAGGTAGAGACAGATGGTACTTCTACTTCTTGAGAGAGAGAGAGAGAGAGAGAGAGAGATAAGAGAGAATAGTGGGGAAGAGAGAGAGACGTGTGAGAAGGGGAGATGGAGGGAGAGACGTGTGTGAGGGAGAGATTGAAGAGAGATAGGGAGATAAGAGGAAAAAAATAAAAGAGAGAAAATAGTGGGATAAGGATAGGTGGGGTCCACTAGTATCCTGGTCTTACTAGAACTCTGCAAGTCTTCAAAGTCTTCAGTCTCTTTCTATGAAACTTCATTTTCCTCATCTGATATCATTGATTCGATCTAGTGCGTCCACGCCTAAGTCGATTGATCTGCAATGCACAGGACCCAATTAGCACAATCTAAACCGTTCATTAGCTTTAATAGTAATCTAGCCACTAAATTTTACAATTCAACGGTTGGATGGCCAATTAAAGCTAAAATGAAATATTTTATGTAAAATCTTTAAATTAATGGCCTAAATGCTCTAATTGAACACTAAATTAGGGGTATTTTGACCAAAATTGAACACTTAACACACCCCCCAACCAGCATTTTGCTAGTCCCTTGCAAAAGATGCGAAGAAATCAACTAAAAAAATTTTATTTTTCAAGTCATCTCCACTTTTTTTCCCAGAGAATTATTTTAAATAAATCCATCAACTTTAGCAAACTAATAAAGATGACTGAATAATTCAAAACCTTACCCATATGCTAAAAATATTCCACTTAAGCTGAGATCTCAGAGTGATTGTGTGCATATACAGTCTACACATAGAATAATCTTTGTCTCTAAGTAGACTTCCAACTTTTGAACTCCATCTAAAATATTTTTTGACCTCAATCATTACTAATGACATACTCTCAGAAATAAAGTCTCTCAGATAGAGGGTTTAAATCATATCTCTCTTTTGAATATGTGAGAAGAGTCAATAAAAGCAAATATATCTCACATATGCTCATGAAGAACGGGAGTTACTAAGGAATTTACTTGTATTGATCCCTTTGGAATGGATGCCATTACCTTTGAATATTTAGAAATACCACTCTTTTACTCCTATCCATTCATTTCCTCATCAAGACTATATTTCTCCTAGAATCAATAGGTCTTTAACTGGGACGAAACATAGGCTTAGGACAGGGTATCAAAGAAAGGGTATAAGGCATTTCAAAGTTTCCTCAAAAAATAAGTAGAGGTCTTCTACTAAAGTTGACAATTCTTCTTTTCTTTGCTGAAGTGGATATTTCTTTTTCTACTTTTCTTTGTATTCTTCAACCTTCTCTTCTTCTTTTTTCACTTTTCTTTCTTTTCACAATTCTGACTCACTTTGAAGAATATTTCTTTTCTTGATATCCACTTTTCTACTTTCATTGCAACTAAAAAGTATTCTTTCATTTATCTCTAACTTGTTTTTCAAAGAAAATTGGGTACTGGATAATTTATACTGGGTTAATATGGGTAAAGGGTATTTTGGGTGACAAAAGAAAAATGGCTTTATATTCAAGGCTCAACTTGGCTAACTAGTAGTAAAAATACTTCTGGGTAGGCTTTATGTCTCTAGGTTATGACAAGGATGGCGTAAATCATTTTCTAGGTTTCCTATAATCCATCAAATTCAATAAACTTCAAGATTTTTAAAGGTAATATTCTAATTATTCAGGTAATTAACCAAATTTAAGAGTTTGGGATCAATTTTCTTTAAACATGCTGAAGAAAATTTGGAATATTTATAACCTCTCAAAAAGGATGAATAGCTCTAAAACTCACTTGGGTTATAAGTCTCCACTGAATTTCTTCAGGATATCTAAGTTATTGCCCCTTATCAATCTAGACTATCTATATGCAACTGCGTGTACAGATGTGATCTGAGACTTTGCTTTCATGGAATACTTTAAAAAATAAGTAAAATGATGAATTAATCATATTCAATTTTATTAATAAGCTAAAGTTATCCAGATTATAGTTCAAAAAATCCAATTCTCATCACAGTATGGGAAATGACTTAAAATTTTTCATTTTTTCAATTTTTTTTTTTGGAAAACCAAGGAAAACACCTAAAAATACTTTTAAAAAAACTAGAATTCTACACCCCCCAACCTGACAGAAACATTGTCCTCAATGTTTAAAAAGTAGGACCTAAAATGAATATGGGTGATGCAGAAAACAACAAAAATACAAAATATGGTACAGAGGAATCAAATCCACTCAATCCTGATAAACAGGATCCTCTAGAGTTGTGGACTCAACTTATGGATTCTCATAATCTAGGAAAAGCTTTAAACATTGACCATTCACTTTAAAAGAATGACCAGTCCTAGTATTCTCAATCTCGACAGTCCCATATGGAAAAACTTCTTTTACTATATATGGACCAGTCCATCGAGATCTAAGCTTACTTGGAAATAAGTGGAGCTTAGAATTGTAAAGTAGAACCTTCTGGCTTGGAGTAAAGGATTTTCTCATTATGTTCTTATCATGAAAAACTTTCATCTTTTCTTTATATATCCTATTACTCTCATAAGCTTCTTGCCTGATCTCTTCCAACTCATTAAGTTGGAGTTTGCAATGTGAGCCTGCTTTATCCATATTGAAATTGAATGTCTTTATTGCCCAATAGGCTCTATGTTCCAATTCCATAGGCAAATGACAAGCCTTACCGTATACAATACAATAGGGAGACATACCAATCGGGGTGCGATGTGCAGTCCTGTAAGCCCAGAGCGCATCGGTCAGTCAAAGAGACCAATCTTTACGATCTGGATTAACAGTCTTTTGAAGGATTTGTTTGATGGCCCGATTAGATACTTCTACTTGTCCACTTGTTTGTGGGTGATACGGTGTTGCAACTTAATGTGTAATATTATATTTTTTCATTAGTGCTTCAAATGGTTTGTTGCAAAAATGTGTACCATTATCACTTATAATGGCTCGAGGGGTCCCAAATCTAGAAAAAATATTTTCTTTTAAAAATTTAAGAACCATTTTGTGATCATTATGCCTACATGGGATAGCCTCAATCCATTTTGAAACATAGTCTACGGCCAATAAGATATAAATATAGCCAAAAGAAGGTGGGAATGGACCCATGAAATCTATACCCCAACAATAAAAAATTTCTATGATAAAAATAGGGTTTATAGGCATCATATTCCTACAGGTTATTCCTCCTAACTTTTGACATTGCTCACATAATTTACAGAACACATGTGTGTCTCTAAACAATGATGGCCAATAAAAACTGCACTGCAAAATCTTTGCCGCTGTTTTCTAAGCAAAAAAATGTCCACCACATGCTTCTGAATGACAAAAGGAGATAACACTATGTTGTTCTAAGTTAGGGACACATCTCCTAATGATTTAATTTAGGCAATATTTAAACAGGTATGGATCATCCCAAAAATAGTGCTTAACATTGGAAAAGAATTTTTGCTTTTCTTGTTTAGTCCAATGTTCAGGAATTTTCCCCGTGACTAAATAATTTGCAATATCAGCAAACCAGGGAGGATGGGAAACATGAAAAAGTTGCTCATCAGGGAAAGTGTCTTTAATTGGCAACTCATCTAAAGGCTCTATTAGGACTAAGCGAGACAAATGGTCAGCTACCACATTCTCTAATCCCTTTTTATCTTTTATTTCAATGTCAAACTCTTGGAGTAGGAGAATCCATCTAATTAGTCTAAGCTTAGCATCTTTCTTAGAAAGAAGATACTTGAGGGCCGAATGGTCAGTGAATATGACTATTTTAGATCCAACCAAGTAAAACCTGAATTTATCTAATGCGAAGACAATTGCTAAGAGTTCTTTCTCCGTAGTAGAATAGTTCATTTGGGTGCTATTTAAGGTCTTACTGGCATAGTAGATAACGTATGGATTCTTTTCTTTTCTCTGTCCTAGTACAGCTCCTACAGCATAGTCACTAGCATCACACATGATTTCAAAGTGTAGACTCCAATCAGGTGGCTGCATGATAGGTGCAGTGGTCAACTTGTCTTTCAACTTTATAAATGCTTCTTGACAATCCTCAGTCCACTCAAAAGGAGTATCCTTTGTGAGGAGGTGACATAGTGGTCTAGATATTGCACTAAAATCCTTAATGAACCTCCGATAGAATCCTGCATGACCTAGGAAAGATCGAATGTCCCTAATATATTTTGAAATGGGCAGATTGGAAATTAGATCAACTTTAGCTCTATCTACCTCTATATCTTTAGATGACATAATGTGACCTAAGACAATTCCCTTAGGAACCATGAAATGACATTTTTCCCAATTAAGCACTAGGTTCTTTTCTTTACAACGAGTTAAGACTTTTCTTAGATTTTCAAGACATGTTTCAAATGAATTACCGAAAACAGAAAAGTCATCCATGAAAACCTCTAAAATTCTCTCCACCATATCACTGAAAATGCTTAACATGCAACGTTGAAATGTGGCAGGAGCATTACATAATCCAAATGGCATTCTTTTGTAAGAAAAAGTGCCAAAAGGACATGTAAATGTGGTCTTTTCCTGATCCTTGGGTGCAATTTCTATTTGGTTATACCTTGAATAACCATATAAGAAACAATAGTACTGATGTCTTGCAACCCTTTCTAACATTTGATCAACGAAGGGCAAAGGAAAATGGTCCTTCCTTATAACAACATCCAACTTTCAATAGTCGATACACATACGCCAACTAGTAGTAACCCTGGTAGGGATCAATTCATTGTTGGCATTAGTTATTATTGTCACTCTAGACTTCTTTGGAACCACCTGAGTAGGACTTACCCATTTGCTATCACTTATGGGATAGATGATTCCCACATCAAGCAACTTTAGGACTTCTGCTCTAACCACATCTTTCATATTAGGATTTAGCCTTCTTTGCATTTGATGACATGGTTTAGCTTCATCCTCTAGATATATCCTATGGGTGCAGATTAAAGGGTTAATGCCCTTCATATCAGTTATGGTCCATCCTATAGCACCTTTGTATTCTTTTAAAGTGTCTATTAACTTGTCCTCCTGAGATGTTTCTAATTGGAAGAAAATTATTACAGGAAAAGTCTCTGTCTCCTAAAAACGCATATTTTAAATCTGATGGTAGAGATTTCAATTCAAGCTTAGGAGGTTCTATGAATGATGGAAGGGGAGTGGACTCCCTCAGTGGAAGGTCCTCGAAAGGAGGTTTCCATTTTTCTGTTTCCATGATAGGAACAGAATCAAGGAGGGCATTAACTTCCTCTATTAATGCATCCTCATTAAACTCATTAAAATGGGCCAAATAGGCCTCAAGTGGGTCCGACAAGGAAGATGACCGAAACTGATCTTGCACAACTGAATTGATCATGTTAACACAGTGCAAGTCATCAATAGTTTCACTAGGTTGCTTACAAATGTTGAAGATGTTAAGCTCTATTGTCATATTGCCAAAGGACAATTTCATCACACCATTTCTACAATTGATTAAGGCATTGGACGTAGCCAAAAATGGTCATCCCAGGATGACTAGTATTTCATTCTTCTCATTCACCACCGGTTGTGTATCTAGAACCAGAAAATCTACAGGGAAGCAAAATTGTTCTACCTGGACTAACACATCCTCTATTACCCCTCTCGGTATTTTTACAGAACAATCAGCTAGCTGAAGCGTAGTAGATGTAGGTTTCAATTCACCCAGACCTAACTGTTTGTATACCAAGTATGGTAATAAGTTTACACTAGATCCTAAATCAAGAAGAGCTTGATTAATTTTGTAGTTGCCAATAATGCAAGTAAGAGTGGGGCAATCAGGATCCTTGTACTTTGGTGGTGTATGATGTTGAAGAATAGAACTAACCTATTCATTCAAATATGCCTTTTTTTGGACATTTAATTTTCTCTTGATGGTGCATAAGTCTTTTAAGAATTTGGCATATGATGGGATTTGTTTTATAGCATCTAAGATCGGTATGTTGATCTTGACTTGCTTAAAAATCTCTAAAATCTCATCATTAGATGTAGACTTTGGGACTTGCCGCAACCTTTGAAGGAATGGAGCAGGGAATGGACATGGGTCAACAGGTGAAACATGGTCCTTTTCTTTAGATTTTTCTTTAGGTTTTTCTACCTTTTCAATCTTTTGAGTCTCATCTTTCTCAATTATTTTACCACTCCTAAGAATAGTAACAGCTTTAGTCTATTCCATGGTAGAGCTAGATGTTTCATCAAATGCATTAATGCTAACCGCATGCACTCCCTTAGGGTTTGCTTGTGGTTGAGCTGGGAATTTTTCTTTTTCCATATTTTGCATCATTTGACTCATCATATTTTTTAGTTCATTCACAGACTTTTCTAATTGAGAAATTTTCTTCTCTTAGTTCTAATTAACTTGATTGTCCTCTACATGCCTTTTAGGTGGGGGCAAGTAAAGTCTAGGAGAATGAGGTTGATGAGTTTGGTATGGTGGTGGAGCAAGTAGTCCTTGGTTTGGTTGTTGATGACTCTGGTATGGGCCTGGTTGTGAGACATTTGCATTAGGTCCATTTCTCCAATTGAAATTTGGATGGTTTCTCCAGTTGGGATTATATGTCTCTGAAGTGCATTAGTCTCATCATGAAGTACATCTTGAAATGCAGGGATGGTAGGACATTCCTGAGTAAGATGTGACGTACTTTCACAAATGCTACACACTTGTTCATCATTAGTTAAGGTTTTTGTTCCCATTTCCATGGCTTCTACTTTTCTAGCTAGGGTTGTTACTTTTGGCATTGATTTCATCTTTTTCAGTCATGGCATACATGCCTCCCCTAGTGGATGTGGTAGTGGGCTTAGGTTTATCTAAATGTTCTACTCTTTCTGAGTCAGCCCAGGTCTGTGCACTTTCAGCTAGCCATTCCAAATACTCCTCCGCCTCATCTAGTTGTTTATTCAAAAAGTTACCATTGCACATCATCTCTACAAACTGGTGCATGTCAGAATTAAGTCATTCATAAAATAAGCTGATAATGCGCCATGGTTCATAGCCATGATGTGGGCAAGTAAGCAATAGATCTTTGAACCTTTCCCAGCATTGGTAGAATGATTCTTTATCTTTCTGGGTAAAGTTCATTATCTTACGACGGAGTGTATTTGTTTTATGTGTAGGGAAAAACATTTTCAAGAATTCCCTAGTCATTTCATTCCAAGTCCTTATGGAACCTGGTGGTAGTGTATTAAACCACATTTTTGCTTTTTCCTTTAAAGAGAAAGGAAATAGCTTAAGCCTGACAGTATCTAGACCTATATTTTGGGTTCTTTGGGTACTACATACCTCATCAAATTCTTTAAGGTGCAAATAAGGACTCTCACTATCTAGCCCATGAAATTTGGGAAGTAATTGAATTACTCCCGTTTTTAATTCTAACGCACCAGCATTTTGAGGAAGAATGACACAAGAGGGTGTACTGGTGCGTGTAGGTTGAAGGTAGTCTCTTAAGGTTTGTCCATGAGGATTCTGATCAACATCATTTTCTCCATGGTCACTCTGTTGGTCCCATTCCCTATTTCCGTTCCTTCTCCAATTTCTTTGTTGATGATTATTCCTCCTTAGTGGAGGTTGATATTCATCATCAATTAGAGGTGGTGGGTCCTCATTCATGATGAGTGGAGCTTGATCACCTCTAACACTACCATGGGGTGGGTTACCCCTTGATCGTTGATCAGCCATTGTTGGTCTGTCCTTTTGGTCGTACGAGATAAACCTACTAGTTTCGTCGCGTATCCAAAAGGGCATACAATGAAAGATCTTTTTGGTTTTTGGTTTTTTAATTAAATTTTATAAAAACTCCATTGCAAGTCCCCGGCAACGGCGCCAAAAACTTGTTGATTTTTTAACCGTAAGTGCACGGGCTATTGTAGTGTAGCTTATGCAAGTACGGGTCGATCTCACGAGGACTTGATTTAAAATGATGGAGTTTTTAATAAAATTCAATTAATAAAAGAATAAAAACAAAGACTATACTAAAAATAAACTAAAACCCAAATTTATTCAATTTCTACAATTTTGACAATTATTTATTCAAAGGACAACAAAAAATAAAACTAAAAGGTGTCCTGGATAAGCTTGTCCTTAGATTGCACTATCCCCGAATAGTCAAAATGTGAATAAAACAAAACCAGAATAGCACAGGGACACAATGGGTACTTAACTGGGGACACAAATGTAAATAGATTAGGGACCCTGATGGAATTAATCTGGGGACACAGATAGAATTTCAGACAAAGGACAGAGGTGTAATTTCTGAGATATGCCAAGGGCAGACTTGTAATTCTTCAGGGGTTTTGGTTTTTAATGAAAAAACCAGGAAAACGATGGGAGAGAACCGGAAGAGAAGGGGAAGAAGGGAGAAGAAGGAAGAAAGGAGGGAGGAAGAAGAAGAAGGAGGAGGTTATGGGAGAAAACCCAGGACCGTGCAACTCAGAGAGGAGGGGAGAAACTGGCCGTAGAAGATGAGGAGAAGGAAGAAGGAAGAGGGAGAAGAGATCGGATGCTGGAGGAAACCCAGTTCTGGGTTTTCTTCCCTAGAGCGTCTGAAGGAGTGCTCACTGGTGACCCAAGAGAGAGGGAGACAAGGCAGTGATGAGGGAGCCTAGAAAGAGAGGAGAGTAGAAGGGTTCGACTGGTAGAGGGGCTGGTGTGTTGATGAAGAAGGGGTGAGGAGAAAGATGAGATGGGAGAGAAGGGAGAGAAGGGAATGATGCTAGGCACGCTTGGTGTGTCACGCACCTATGGCCGGCCTGGCTTTGGGTCTGTGTGATTAGGCAGAGAAACCGTCAGAGATTCGTGGGACAGGGACTGACGAGAGAGAGAGAGAGAGAGAGAGAGAGAGAGAGAGAGAGAGAGAGAGAGAGAGAGAGAGAGAGAGAGAGAGAGAGAGAGAGAGAGAGAGAGAGAGAGAGAGAGAGAGAGAGAGAGAGGGAAAGGGAAGTGGAGAGAAAAGGAGAAGATGAAAAACGGATCAAAACCCACCTCGGGTTTCCTTCCCCGGGATGTCTGGTAGCGAGAAATCCACCGGACTGGGTTGTGCGACTTTTCAAACTGGCCATAGAAGATGGAGATGCCGGCCGGATTGGAACGAGAGAGAGAGAGACGAGATGAGAGGTGGTAGGTTTGCGAGTATTGCTGGAGAGGAGAAGTGGACGTGGATGCTCGTCTAAAGAAGAATAACAACACCCTTTTCTGGGCATTGGTTTCTGATAGAGGGGTTGATCGGAGAGAAATAGAGGGCTATGTTGGTGCGTTGAGAGAGAAGCATGAGAGAAGGTGGGTCTTGACTGTAAGGAAGGAGGAAAATGAGATATGGGCAATGGAGTTTGGCTGATGATGCAGTGCCATGGTGCTATGCCACTGGCGTTAATGGGAGATGAGTCGGGTAGAGACAGATGGTACTTCGTGTGTGTGAGAGAGAGAGAGAGAGAGAGAGAGAGAGAGAGAGAGAGAGAGAGAGAGAGAGAGAGAGAGAGGGGAGAGATAAGAGAGAATAGTGGGGAAGAGAGAGAGAGACATGTGAGAAGGGGTGATGGAGGGAGAGACGTGTGTGAGGGAGAGATTGAAGAGAGATAGGGAGATAAGAGGAAAAAAATAAGAAAAAAATAAAAGAGAGAAGATAGTGGGATAGGGATAGGTGGGGTTCACTAGTATCCTGATCTTGCTAGAACTCTGCAAGTCTTCAAAGTCTTCAGTCTCTTTCCATGAAACTTCATTTTCCTCATCTGATATCCTTGATTCGATCTGGTGTGTCCACGCTTAAGTCGATTGATCTGCAATGCACAGGATCCAATATCTAAACCATTCATTAGCTTTAATAGTCATCTAACCACTAAATTTTACAAATCAACGGTTGGATGGCCAATTAAAGCTAAAATAAAATATTTTATGTAAAATCTTGAAATTAATGGCCTAGATGCTCTAATTGAACATAAATTAGGGGTATTTTGACCAAAATTGAACACTTAACACATGCACCTTATTTATGTTTGCATAAAGTTTCAAGCAACATGTTTAAAGTATGATATTTCACTAATCTAAAGAAAACCTAGCCAGTTTGGAGAAGTTTCTCAACAATCCCTACCTCATAAAAGAAACCATTCTTTTATAGTCTTCTTGTCAAAATGTCTTCTTGTTTTGAGAACTAAATTTTCTCAAAAAAATTAAATTAGTATGCCATTTCAATAGTTTGAACATTGATCTTAAGTCATTAGTACTCACCCTACAACCAATTGAGCTAGCTTGCTTCTGGTGATAACTTTTACAAAAATAAACATTTATATTATAGAAATTTGGGTGTTACATGTTGTCTCTACAGCAACTTAATCATCAACCATCATTGCAGATAATGTAAAATTTTCCTACTTGTTTGTATATACTTTAACTTTTGCATGTATTGCAGGCAGTCTGTTTGTTTTCTTTGTCATGAATAACCAATCGAGTATAGTTACTTGACTTAATATTTAGTTAAAAAATGCATACATCTGCACATATAGCATGCTAGGAATACAATTATTAGGAAGTTAGCAACAATGTGATCCTGATGGTCTCTATTTACCAATTCTAATGGTATAATATGGGTATACGCTATTTGGTGTTTAGAATAGTCATTGGCTTGCCCAATCTTTCTCGGGTGAGTTAATGTCTTATAATAGAACACATAAATATTTATCAAAGGACAATTTCTAGATCACATCCAGCAAGGAGGACTCATCTCACTCAAGAACAACTTGTCCTGAAGTCTTTGTGAAAAATACTAAGAAGAAAGGTATGGCCACGCTGCTTTGGCAAATGACTTGTTAGAGCACAAGTATGCCTCTTGCCCATTGAATCCCATACAGAGTCCCGGATTGAGGAGTAGATGGTGCCTTTTCTTAATCATGGTGGTTATATTTTGTAGATCTAAGCAATTCATTCACAAACACAAATTCCATGACTGTTGAATTCTTTTAGCCCATATCTCTATGGGTCAAAAATCTAGTCTATTCATTTCTCTTTATTTTTCCAAAGGCCCAAACAAGTGGCTATGGTTGTTCAAATGCATTGATTTCTCATGGGCTACCAAATTATTATGCATTGTGATGTACATAATGATGGTTTAGATCTTCTAGAAAAATGCTATAGGGCAATAGCAACCCTTACTAGGACTCATCCCTTAATTTAACAGTGGCTACAGTTCTGTCCCCATTACCTCTAATTTGTCTTGATTAGCTGATCTTAGACTGCCGACATGTGAATTCTTTTTTGGGGTTCTGCAAAGTAAATTGCAAGCCTATTATAGTACATGGTCTACAAGTTTAAGGGAATTGATATTTGTAATGTATGTGATAGTAGATGGTTTATAAGTTTAAGGGAATTGATTGACACATATGGTGGATGGTCTAAAGTTTGAATCAATTGTATAAATGATATGACCTAGTTCAATGATCAACTTCATGGGTCTGCTAGGGATCTGCACGTGTAACTTAGACTACTGTATTTTTTTAAGTAATTTTGCTCTACAACATGGATTGAATCTGTAGATTAAATAGAAACATCTAAATGAGGTTTGATGTATTCTTATTTTAGGTCATGGTAAGATAATTGCTAATGGAATTGATTAGTGGTTGCTCATTTCATCAATAGAGTATAATCAGGATTGCATGGCACATGGAGGTCCCATGAACATCAGGAATTGAATAGGATAGTCTAGAGAAGGGCCCTAGAGGGCCTTTATTGTAGCATTCTCTCCTCTTCTATTTGTTGTATGTCCTGACAATACTTGGTTTATCATCTCGTGTGATCCATCATTTCTAAAAGCTAAAGGGTTTCTTTGTACCTTCAAAGAAAGGGAGATGGTTTTCCCACATACCCCTTTGGTACTAATGACATATTGTCTTTCAAAGTTTTATGGTAATTATGGTAAAAGTACATGTGTGGTCCACCCCCACACCCCTTTTGTACCACTTTCACACTCTCTTTTGAGCAATCAAATCATTCATGTTATGCACCTCGCTATACATGGGTCATGTCTCAAAAATCACATATGTTAAAAGATCTAGACATTGATTTTTTAGCTATTTTTAATAATGTTAAATTTCTTACCATTGATTTTAGAATTGAAAAGTTGTCGTCATGCGACCTTGAGGTCACGGGTTCAAGGTGTGGAATCAGCATCTTGCAAAATGCAAGGTATGACTGCCCACTATAAGCCCTTGTGGTCCGCCCCTTCCCCGGACCTTGCATAGGCGGGAGCTTCGTGCACCAGGGCTGCCCTTTTTATCTTAGAATTGAAAAACAACACCAATGATCTAATTTATGTGATTTTTGGGTCAGACCTCATTTATTACAAAATAACCAAAGATGAATGGTTGTGATTAGCATGAAAGTGGGTCCCCTAGATAAAAGTATGATAAAACTTGAAATGAGGGTGTGACATTAGTAGCAGAGGAGTGAGGGAATATCAACTCCCAAAAAATAGGCTTTCTTTGATAACTTGGAGGAGGCCCATAGAGGGTCTCATGGATACACTAACCATATCCTTTTATTATTATTATTATTATTATTATTATTATTATTATTATTATTATTATTATTATTATTATTATTATTATGAAGCTAATATTCACAAGCCCTTTGGTTCTATTGTCAAGCCGTCTTTTGGAGTTCTTTCATACTTTTATCTAAGAGGTCCGTTTTAATGGTAATCGCAACCATAGTTGTTTTGTAGTAGCTGAGGTTTGACCCAAAACCACCATATACATTAGATGATTGGTCTATTGCTTCTTCTTTTTTTTGTTCTAAAATCAATGGTAGAAAATTTAATGGTATAAAAACTAGCTAAAAAAATCAATGTCTGGATCTTTTAACACGTGATTTTTGAGACATGACCCATCTATAAAAAGATGCTTAAGATGAATAGTTTGATTACTAAAAAATGTAGACCACACATGTACTTTTACCATAAAACTCAAGAAAGGGTGTGGCACTAGCACTGAAGGGGTATGAGAAAATCAAATTATTCTTATTCTTATTGTTGTTGTTGTTATTATTATTATTTTGAATTTATTTTATTCGTTTTGATCTCATTTGGTTTGTTTTAAACTTGCCATGGTGGGATACACAAACATCTAAGACTATAAATATCAAATAGGAATGCTCCAACATGCCCTAAGTGAAAATGGAATGAAAGCATACACTTTCACATTATGAAGTCCATCTGAGGTTGATCCAAACTGTCCATCTAATAGCACAAATATCAAAACTCCAATCACCTACTATCCTTGCTAGACAAATCCAACATGGATCTTCAGACGGTGAATATGGATTGTTAAGACTGTGATAAATGGTTCATATTTGGTGTCCAAAAATCCAACAGCAACTAAAACTAGATTGGTCAATCAGCCGATTTTCAAGTAATTAGTGCATGCTATGGAAATTGGACTTGTTTTTATTGTATTCTAGAATATTTCACAATAGGAAAACCATTAAGCTTTTTTGAGAATTTATTATGAAATATTTTATATTATAATAAAAACAATCAAATCTAGTTTCCTGAACGCGCATAGAGATTTAAATTAGGCCTTGTCTGATTAACTTATCATATCTCACTCGGTAAAAACTGCCAGACACCACTATTTATACCTATAAGTTACTTTATGAATATCACATGAGATGTAGATGTGTAAACCGACCTCTAATCTTGGACACCCAATAGAGCTATTTGCTACGGGTATAGGAATCATGGATTAAGCTATTATGGAATAAAAAATTTTGTTATTATTTTCAGCCTGAAAACATTGATAAAATTATTCAAGAAACAACACCCAAGCTTCTGAAGTTATTTCCTCTATGCCTGCATAATTTTATTGTGGTCCTACGCTGAAAAGAAGGGTTTTAATGGTGATTACTGCAACAAAAAAATGGTCTATCTCTAGAGCAAAGAATTTAACAAAGGACGTTTGATGGATCAAGAGGCTGCAGAAGTCCATTTCAAGTCAACTAAGAGAGTCTCTAACAGACAACTACAGGAACTGGGCCGCTCCATGTGATGTACGTGGGGTGCAAACACACAGATAGTGGCTGCCAGAAAAGAGCCTAACAATCCACAACATTATGATTTCCCTACGAGCCCCAATAAGAGGCAAGGATCGTATACGTCCAACGTTCGCGTCACGTCGTGGGCTTCAACTGTGACTAATCCAAAACGTCCATATCAGTCTAGGCCCATATATTTGTGTTTTCGAACCAAAAACCCATTTATATGTTCTGAGTCTTTGGACACAGGTGCCACTAAATCTTCGTTCTCTCACTTTTCCATTGCCCGGAAACTAGAGATGAAATGGATGTCAGTATCAAATAGAGGGCCTGTGAATCAATCTCCCGAATTACAACTAGAGGTGGCCACGAAGAGCAATACAGTCATCTGATTGGCTACTTGTCCCATTTTTACGCTATATATTTCCCCATAAAACACATTTCAAATTAATAAGGGCGGGCGATATCACATTATTATCCCTTTTCTACTTATTGACAAATTAAATTATAAAAACCTAAAGTCTCCGGTGTAAGTTTTCTAAACCCCTACAAAACCAGTTACCGAGCGGCGTCCTCCGAAGACCCAGAGAACGCGAAAGAAGAGGATATCCCGCGCTGATCAGTATCTCTCTGACCTCCATTTTCGCCAGCAATGGCGGATTCCGGAGAAGCCAAAGGCTCGTCTATTAGAAACGCCTGGGGAAATGTTCTTTCCGTCTTCGTTCTCCTCTTGATCGGTGTCCTTGCCTTTTCGATCCGTCTTTTCTCTGTAAGTTTCGCGCTTTATCATCTTTCTCTACGCATTTGGAACCCTAGATCGTCTGTTCAAATGGTCACGATATGCTTCTCTTGGTTTCGCCTTTGGTCTTTAGGAATTGTGCTACATTTTGTGTTGATCCAGACTTGATTGGTTTTTCAGGTCATTAAGTACGAGAGTGTAATTCATGAGTTCGATCCTTACTTCAATTACAGAGTCACTCAGGTTCGTTTCAAATTCTATTTATTTTTACTTCTTTCACAGTTAGTTCAAGCTTTCATTTCTAGCGAGATGGATCTGTGCCGCCACTCAGTGAATATTCTATTGCTTCTTGCTCTCCACTTATTATACCTATTTACACGTAAGCTTTGATGTTAATTTTCTTTATTTATCACTGAAGGTATATTTTTGTGTGTGTAGAATTGAAATGTTATTTGTTTTATTAAGCATATGATCGCTTGTTGCAGATAGTTTGTAGAAACACGTGAAGGTGTTGCATACAGATGAATTTATGTCGAATTTAGGAAATTTTGTTGAAAATATGATATCAGTAGCAAAGAGCACGATGAAGTGAAACCAGGTGACAGATCACATAACCCAAGAGTCACGTTTTCCAAACTATTAGATGATGAGATGAGGCATTGATGAATCGTGCACCCTTCTGCTTCTTTTCCTTTCAGATAATAGATAGCTAGTATAATTTCTAAAAACACAATTAGTATGCTTTGATAGTTGGTAACACCGACAAGAAGTAAAATGATGAAAATACGTTAAGAAATCTCTACTGGTTGTCATAATTTGCTGGAACTAGAAAACCTTGTTCTGGCTGATTAGTGCCAGTAAATAGCAGCATACCTGCATGCAATGTAGCTGTTCACAATGTTACAGCCATTCCATTATATTTTAAAATTTTTCTGCATTTCCTAAAGGTAATCATGCAACTTACTGTTTCAGTTGCTGGCTTTTGTTAATAAACAATGAATCAGCCTTTTGACTGCTTATAACTGTTATTTGTTGTTACTTTGGCAACACTCTGTTTTTCGAAATTCATCTGCTTATAAGCCTGTAGGATGGTGCCCGATATCTACTTGTCAAATGCTTTTGTGGGATTTATTTCTTCTTTTGCATTATAGCTTCTGACTTACATGTTTTGTACTTGCTTTCAGTTTCTGACAAAAAATGGAATATATGACTTCTGGAACTGGTTTGATGATCGCACCTGGTAATATCTATTATAACTAGGAGGAAGACATGCTTACATAATCTTTTTCTTTTTTCCTTTTGATCAACATGGTCGTGTACAAAGCCAAAAACAATTCTGAATGACTTTTTCCCTTTTGTCATTAGGTATCCTCTTGGTCGTGTGATTGGTGGAACTGTTTATCCTGGATTAACATTGACAGCAGGTACTATATGGTGGTAGGTATTGGGAATTTATATAAATTTAACATTTTCAGAGATATTTGGATGTAATCCTCCTCATTTTTCCTGTACCAATTAATTTTAATGAAAATTAATGTTTTGGAGCACTCATCCTTTGCAGGATACTGAACTCACTGAACATTCCTCTATCCGTGGAAACAGTTTGTGTATTTACTGCTCCAATATTCTCAGCCAATGCTGCTTGGGCTACATACCTTCTAACAAAGGTCTATTTTGAGTTTAATCTTATCCACGTCCTCCTTCTATGGTTCGTGTAAGGTCTTACATATTTCTCATAGCCTTCAATAATTGGTCTATTGCTTTTCATGCAGGAAGTCAAGGGTGCAGGAGCTGGATTGACTGCAGCACTTCTTTTAGGATTGGTAATTCTATATTCTCACTTCTGTATTTTTAGGTGGGGAATTGGATTGATATATAGAAGTGGAAACAACAAACTCATCATTTACCAGTGGAGCATAAAGTTTGAAGGCTCTTCATGATCTAAACCAGTATTAGAATCATCTATCTGTTGTTACTTGTTTTAGTCTCTGTTAATTAATCAAGATTACAGCCATGTGTTTTGAGTTCTAAAAGATAGTATAAACTGGTTGGTTATTCTTGGCTTTATAGAATCAATAATTTTACACAGCATTTTTGTTATTCGCTTCTCTTATTTGCCCATATTGGTTGCTTGCCTTGTCAACCTACAACCATCAAGTCCAGACCTCCAATCTCTTTTTCATGGGAGCTAAAAGCAAAACCTGATGCTTTTGTCACATCCTACAGCCTCATCTACTCTGATAGTTGCCTGTTAGTGTACTTTATGCATGTCTTGCATGAGTAGTTGTGAAAGTGTTCAATGTCACTGTCACACAACAAGAAGAATGAAGAAGAGTTAAATATCATTAAAACACGAAGAAGAGTTGAAGATCATTAATAAATGCAGTTAATCGGAAAACAAATGCAGCTTCAAAGTGCGTGATATATTCTAAAATCTGCACTCCCATTTGCACATTTAGTAGGAATTCAGCAATTTCAACTAAACCTTATAGAACACTAGAATTTGGATATGAAGAATATGGGCACAGACATTACAAAAGGGAAGGATGTTAAACTAAATTGCTTAACATTAGTGCGTTAGAAAACACCTCTAATTGGTCAGTGTACAACTTTACTGGTATGCAGGCAGTGTACTCATTTGAGTTGGTTACCAAAACTTAATCTTTTTCATTAATATTAGCTGCTAATGGCACACCACCATACATCAAGTTTCACAAAGAGCTCCACCTTTCGGTCACCTAACTGAAAAAACCGGAATCCAAATTCATCGGCTAATGTCTCCAAGCTAGGCTTGATAAAGAAGGCTTGTGAAACTATAATTTTTTCTGAGGATAGTACCTGCTGTTGAGAACTCAATCTGCAAGGTTCTAAAATTTGAAATTGAGACCCAGAAAAAGTTCTTTGATAAGTAGCTAACTCGTCAGGTTACTTCCTGGTTTCCTAGGCTTGTTCATTCTCACCATATGTCTCTATGATGGATGACATACAGATTTTACTAAAAATATATTTTTCTGCTGAGAATTTTACAGATTTATCTTTCATAGGTTTTCCATTCTTGCTCTGAAACACAAAACCCAAGTGGGTCATTTTTTCAGAACCACGTTCTTGTCCTATTTGCCAAAAGGTTTTAAAAATGGCAGTGGCTGGTCAGGGTTATGATAAAATATTTAATAGAGATGACATGTTGAACAGATGGAGACTGAACAGGTGGTCTTTGTGGAAGACCTTAAATATAAGTCAATTGGAGTCTCGCTCTTGCCTCCTCTACTCAGTTGTTCCTACTAGTCACATTGAAAAGTTTGATACATCTGCCCTTTCTCACTGCATTTCTTTGTACAAAGACTTAGAGACGAAATGACAAAGGAGTACCTGGAGACATAGATACGAAAGTTGTGTAGGAATCCACAAAGAAATGATTTGGCCAAAATGAGCACTAAATACTTCTCGAGAGATCTCCTCCAAATCATTGGTGAATTTGCTTCTGATCTCAAGAAAGCCACTCAAAATCAATTGTGAAGAGGCCAACGATTATGTGAGTTGCTCAAACAATCCAATCGACCCTCTTTCAGTGGAAGAACAAATAGTTACTATTTATACTGTGGCGAATGACCTGACCTCAACATAAATATAGCGGAAGCCAGCTAGTTTTAAAAGGAAGATGTAGGAGTTAGGATTATCTTCAATTAAGAGAAATTTCTATTTCTTAATTTCTCCTATGTTTAATCTCTCTGTAAAAGGCAAAAGCTTCTTATACATGACCCACTTACACTAGAGACAGAACAAACCACCATAAGTGCTCCTGTCCTGTTGATGGTGTGCACACCACCGTCTCCTGTTCTTATTCATTGCTTGGATCAAGGAAGAAAATGGAGTGGCTAGATTTTTGCTAATAAGAGGGTTTATAAGGGGACATTGAAATTGACGATGAAGGGAAGGTCAGATACCTGCTGCTTTTTCATTAAAGTACTTTTCAGCTTGGGACCTGACACTGCATATAAAGTAACTATGGAAGTCCATAAAGCTCAACCAATTCTAAGTGCTTAATCAAAAGCTTCTACTCAAGCTCTTTGGCTTCATTCCTGTATGAAATATGTGCAAACCTGTTGAAATCTGCAATTTTTCTAATGTGGGTATTTTGCCCCGGGGTAGTCTCCCTGTTGTTGGAATAACATGTCTAAGTTAAATAACAAAAGATAAATAAGGAACACCTAAACAACAAAGATGAGTGGTTGCACAAAAATATGTAGCTATGAGTACATATTAATGAATAAGATATATTTACTGTATTGACATTTTCTACCTTTCTAGCATAAATATTCAGCTCCAGGGGTGTACCTCTGCAACTGTTACAGTGATGACTTATCCATGTAATTTGTTGCTTTTGGTGTTTGTTTACCTTATGCTGTTTAACTCAGACAAAGATAGAAGAAAGAGGGAAAAAAAAGTTGTAGTAGGAATGTTCTCAATGATTTGAGAACTGGTGTGTATCCAATAGGGCTCTGCAAGTTCTGACTCTGCGGGTGTCCCTTGTATTTTCTGTCTGCAACATCTTTTCCGCATGTTCAATTTAAAAATTTGTCTTTAATTTCAATATCTGTGTAGGTGCCATCCTATATATCACGGTCTGTGGCAGGTAGCTATGACAATGAAGCTGTGGCTATATTTGCCTTGATTTTCACATTCTATCTTTATATAAAGGTGAGGCTGAGGTAAAATGTTCTCCCCTCCTTTTGTTGTGTTTTTATAGGTAAAACTGACCTCAAGATAAGCTTACTGTTTTCGTTCAGAGACTACACCCATTTCTCATGAACTGTGGTTTACTGGAAATGGATTTAACAGCACTCAAAGAATTATTCCAATAAGATTGTCTGATGAAGATTGTGAATTGTTGCAGACATTAAACACAGGATCTCTCTTCTATGCTACTTTAAATGCATTGGCATACTTTTACATGGTAAGCTTGGTCTTCCAAAATTTGCATTTCTCAGTTTCAGTAGTAGTTATGTTTATTGGCTGATATGTTTCATTCCAGGTCTGCTCCTGGGGAGGCTATACCTTCATTATTAACCTTATTCCAATGCATGTGCTTCTGTGCATTGTAACCGGTCGTTACTCTTCTCGACTGTATATTGCATATGCTCCTCTTGTAAGTGCCTGGGTGTCATTTAAATCTTGTTGAACTTGTTTCATCTTTCCAGACCCTGTGGCAGTGTATTTCATTGTATTTCTAAAGATCTTCTGAGGCTTGGTATATGTTGTTCCTGTAGCACTTGGCATATGAAGATTTCTTTACATATCTTTATGAATGCAGGTTGTACTTGGAACTTTGTTAGCTGCCTTGGTGCCTGTCGTGGGTTTCAATGCAGTGATGACATCAGAACACTTTGCATCATTTTTGGTCAGTCATGCTATTTCTCTTTTTTATATACATCCACCTACTAGCTTGTATTCTTTTAAACACATACGAGTGTATCTTGCTACCTACAAGTCTTTCAATCTGGCATAGTGATTAACTCTAGCAGGTTAAATCTTGCTACATAAAATTCTTGCTTGGATTCTTTAACTTCTTGTTGTGAGATATTTAGATTGCACAGGAAAGGAATTGCATAAAAAGATGAGATAATTTTAGCAGTTGTCTGAAGAAATGGGCAACCAAATCTTACAGGGATAAAAAGAATTGAAAGAAATGATTGTAGATTGAAGCCTGTGATATGAAAATTTGCATGGAAAAGTGTATGTGAGACAAGATAGTTTGCAGCATTTTTTTGGCCGACATCTTTTCCTTTTAATAACAAAAAATGTAAGTTTCAAGAGAATAATAATTAGAAAATTGAATCTAGTTTCAACAAAAATGATAACAAGATAATTTTAGGAAGTTTCAAGCAAACTTTGTAGAGGATGGGTGGAAAATTACCAGTCAATTTCAGTGCAAGAACCTTATAGATTTTCATCTACCAGGTTAGCCTGCCAAGAGGCAAGCTTCTCTTGGGTTATAGTTATGCTACTAAGGAGGTAACTTAGGCAAGTGGTTAAGGATGGGCTTTGCTTCTATGAGCAGCAAGTTGTTCCTTTTTCCTTCTTGGTAGAAATGCCTTTAACCTTATCTCTTCTATTAGAAGGTGCACCTCATCTTTTATTTAGTTAGGGATACTTGCCACTTATTGCTTCCACAAAGGGTGACTCTTACACAAGGCAGACAGGGCTCTACTTGATTATGCTGCCCTTCAGCCAGAACACCATAAGAGAATCATGTGATCCTCCTTGTGCAGTTGTGCCCATTTCGGGTGGGTCATCCTCCCTGCACTGCGATCAGCATTAGGTCAGTGCAACTGGTAAGGGTGTGTTTGGTAACCATTCATCAGGATTAGTATGTTTATTTCTCCACCTGCATTTGGAAAAATCATGAAATAGCATTTGTAAGCAGATAGTGTCCTTTTTTTCCCCCCCGCTTCAGGAGGGCAGTTTTGCAAAGCGGAAAAATGTTGCTTTGCACCATAGCTGTCAATTCTGTTATGCTTTGCCTATTGGAATGGAATGATTCAGTTTTCCACCAATTTTGGTTTTTTGTTTCAGTAAAATTTCAGGGCAAATAGTATTTTGAAAAAACTAAAAAAGTATTGAATACTAAAAATTCAAAAGTTCCCAAAATTTTCAAAAAGTTAGTAAACATAGACATAGCAAAGCATAAAAAAAGAAAGAAAGCATATTCATTCGATCATTGTAGCACTCATTTAAGCATGGAAAAGATGGCTTACTACATTTAGAAGTTAGAACTTATAACAATACAAATGAACCAATTCTTCAGTTCACATCTTCTTATTCCTTGGCGCAATGATAAAGTTGTCGTCATGTGATCTTGAGGTCATGGGTTCAAGGCGTAAATAGCCCCTTGCAAGGATGCAAGGTAAGGCTGCGTACTATAGACCCTTGTGGTCTGCCCCTTCCTCGGACCCCTCACATGCAGGAGCTTCGTGCACTAGGGCTGCCCTTTATCTTCTTATTCCTCTTCACTTTGTGCATTTCCCATCGTTTGTAAGCTCTCTTTGATGAACCTTGAAGAGAGCTTCATTTGTAAATTCAAACACTAAAGTAATTGAGTTGGCTGATGGAGTTCTACACAACTTGCACAACTAGGTGCAAAATTTACTTCTCTGTTATGTTTTCAGCAATGGAAATTGGAGAGCAAAGAGGAAAGCAAGAGATAAAAATGGAACCATGTGACCGAAAATAAATGCATTGTTCATGAATGTGTCACAAACTTGTGTCTCGCAACTATCGATGAACAACTAGTGAACATGCTGTTTTGGATTACTAGAAGCCTCCTCATGCAATTCACAGGGGCCCCAAGATATCAATGATCCAAACTATCCATTGTTTATACTATATTGTAGTAAGCCGTTCCCATTAATTTAAACAACCTAGTGTTTATTGTTCCAAAAAGGGGAGCCTTGGTGCAATGTTTGAGTTGTCGCCGTGTGTTATGATTTGGGTTTTTGAAATATATATGTATATATATATATATATATATTAAATAAAGGGGCAGCCCCTGTGCATGAAGCTCCCACCTATGCGGGGTCCGGGGAAAGGGCGGACCACAAGGGCCTATAGTACACAGCCCTACCTTGCATTTTTGCAAGATGCTATTTCCATGCCTTAAACCCGTGACCTCAAGGTCACATGACGACAACTTTTACCATTGCGCGAAGGCTCCCCTTACATATATATATTAAATATTTTTGAAATTCATCAGGATCAATCCTTGAATTTTTTTTTTTTACACTATATATAATAATAGATTTTAAACTACTTCAAGCCCATGTATTTCAATCAAATCTCCACGATATATATCAAAATAACACTTTATATTTTCTAGTCAGTCAGGACCTACTAGTCACAGCCCAAATGCCATTAATTTTAATCACATTATAAAGTTCAAAAGTTATAATTAATTACAAATTGATTAAATTCTTCAAATAAAGTAAAAATAGTCCTAGTTCTTCATATGTTAAAACTCCAAGTCTTCTCAATTTCTTGTGCGTCAATCCAAAGCTATTCCTTCTGCCCTTTACATGTGGGGTGGTTTGGTGAGTGATATGAATTACTTAGTAGTGAATCTATAACTAGCAAAAAAATACAAAAATCATGCTATGCAAGTTTTTAAATTTAAAAGTGTGTACATGCACTATTAAATATGTTATCGTTAAATCGCAGCAATTCAATTTATACTCGAACAATTACATAAAAATTGAAACAGTTATAATATTGAATAATACAAATAATATCAAAAGCATATAAATATTTGAGTCAAATCCAATCTATATCTACTGAATGATTAATTTGTCAATCAATCCATTCAATGATCAATCTATAACTGAGTGGCACTTACCGTCCTACCACAGACACTGGTTAATATTCTCGAGGACGACCAGCATAGCCCATGTCCAAACCTAGTCAACCATGCAAGCAATGACACCAAAGTCAAATCTGTGCTCGTCAGTGGGTACTAAATTGACTACACCAACTGCATAGGATAGCTGGATCAATCCTATACAAGGGTAGTCCTCCCATATATTGTACTCTTGTTAGATCATGCCTTTCATAGGCTGGTACCTTTTTAGAAGTCAACAGCCAATTGACTGCCTAGCATAGCAACCATTGGGGTGTTATATACATTCCCTTAATCAGGACTTGCTCTCTTGAGTCTCACAATTTCTTGTTGCACTAAAGTGCGAAAATATCAAATAGCATGCATATCAACGAGTAGTAAATTTGCTACTTTTTCTAATTTTAACTATATACATTCTTAAATATCAATTTATGAAAATTTCGATAACCCAGTTGATTACATTCAAGTCTATTTTCAAACCAAATCAAAATCTAAGCATGTACAATTCTCTTGGAAACCAATTTAAAATCAGCAGTAGCATTGCTACACATTTAACAGAAAAATGCAATAATTACATCCAAGAGAAATACAATAGATCAGGAAAGATTTTATATTATTCCACAATATCGTATCTATTGTTATATCAATTCATGTATTGAAACACAGGGTTTCAAATTATGATCCATTTCGAATAAATTTCAATTATCAAATTCATGTGTCAAAACAAAACTTTAGTACAAAAATAATTTCATAGTAACTCGAGGATTCTATTAAGTTTTTTATCTCAATTAGATAATATAATTTTTTGAGCCATAACACCACACATTGTGCTAAATAAATAAGCATAAGTTATGTTCCATGCATCATACTCAAGCGTGACTCGGTGAGTCATATGCCAAGAGCTTTGTTCATGTTTAGTTCAAAATACACTTACAATATGTTCTTCAATTTTATATTTTCAAGTGCCATTAAACATTCATATATCACTTATCATTCGATTCTTATGAATCTAATTTTAGATATGCCTCTTAATGATGTGATTGGTTACTGCTAAGTTATTTGGTGTTATGCGCTTGGTCGCTACTAGGCTACTTAGTACCATATGTTTGAGCATTGTTAGGCTACCTGGTACCATGCGTCTTGTGCTTGATTAATGCTAGGCTGCATTGGCGCCATACATCTGATCAGTGCTAGGCCGCTTAGTGCCGTGTGCCTGGTTAGGGCTAGGCTATAAGTGATATGCACCTAATTACTTCTATGTGGTTTGGCTATTTGATTTCGTGCCTGATCGCAGCCAAGTTGCCTGGTGTCATGCATCTTCATTATGCTACATTACTTATCACCATGCCATAATAACAGCTTTAAAAGTGTTGCAAAAAATCAGAATACTAAATACAAACCCAATCAATTACAATTTGTGCTATCTAATATGCATGTGCATGGTCTGACACCCATTATGCTTGCACATGGATTGGAGCCTAATGTGCTTGTGCATGGATTGGTATCCAACGTATATGGGCCTAGTTTGATACCCAATCATGCTACTGCATATTTAGAACCTAACAACGTCAAGTGGTATCTCCTATATCTAATTATTTTATAATGTGTTTTAGATGCGTTGAAAAAAAAAATCAGAATATTAAATACAATTCTAATAGTTGCATGTTCTAGTATGTAACATACATGTGCATGGCTTGACACTCATCATGCTTGTGCATGAATTGGAGCCCAATGTGCTTGTGCATGGATTGGAGCCCAATGTGTTTGCATACAGATTGGTATCCAATGTGTTTGAGCCTAGTTTGGTGTCCGATCTAAATCCTTAATGTTAAATTTCTATCTTATTTTATCCTGTCATCAAACACTTATCACAGAATACGAAGTTTAATCAATTTATTCTCTTGGGGCATAAGGAATTTAGACTTGAACAATTCCAATTGATCATGTGTACGTGTGTTTATGCCAATTGATCTTGCTTTAAAAAAAAAAAAAAATTCAGTTTTAAGGACATCAACATAGGTGCGCACTTTATCATAGAAAATTATGAATTAAATTTCAATTGAAGACCAATCTGTACATCAGCATGTTGGGCTCCAATTCATGCATTAGCATGATTGTCAAGCCATGCACATGCATGTTACATATTAGAACATGCAATTATTAGAATTGTATTTAATATGTTGATTTTTTTTTTCCAATAAATCTAGACACATTATAAAATAATTAGATATCAGAGATAGCTTTTGACATTGTTGGGCTCTAAACATGCATTAGCATGATAGGGTATCAAACTAGGCTCAAATACGTTGGATACCAATCTGTGCACAAGTACGTTGGGTTCCAATCCATGTGCAAGCATTATCATCATCATCATCATCATCATCATCATCATCATCATCATCATCATCATCATCATCATCAAGACCTTATCCCAATTAGGGGTCAGCCACATGAATCTTATTCTTCCATTCCTCTCTATTAAGTACTAATCCATGTACAAGCATAATGGGTGTTAAACCATTTACATGTATATTACATAGCAAAAAATGTAATGGTTGGGGTTGTGTTTAGTATTCAAATTTTTTTTTTTTCAATACTTTTAAAACTGTTACTATGGCATGGTGATAAGTTATTTAGCATTACTCAGATGCATGATGCCAACCAATGTGGTTGCGATTAGGCACATGATATTAAATAGCCAAACCACATGGAAGTTATTAGGTGCATATCACCAACAACTTAGCATTGACCAGGCGCACGGCACCAAGTGGCCTAACACTGATCAGATGTATGGCACCAATGCAGCCTAGGAGTAATTAGGTGCAAGACGCATGGTATGAGTAGCCTAGTAGAGACTAAGCACATAACTCCAAATAACTTGGCAATAACCAATAACTAAGTGGCATATCTGAAATTAGATTTATAAGAATCAAATGATAAGTGATATATGAATGTTTAAAGGCACTTAAACATATAAAATTGAATAACATAGTGCAAGTGTATTTTAAACTGAACATGCTCGAAGCTATTGGCATATAACTCGTTGAGTCATGCTTAACATACTGGGTACATTGAGTATGAGACATAGAATATAACTTATGCTTATTTTATTTAGCACTATGTGGTGTTATGACTCGAGATTATATTATCTAATTGAGATAAATAACTTACATATAATCCTCCAGATAATATGAAGTTATTTTTGACACATGAATTTATAATTGAAATTTATTAGGAATTTGAAAACCTTGTGTTTCGATGCTTGAATTGATATGACAATAGATATGATATTTGTGAAATAGTAGAAAATCTTTCCTGATTTGTTGTATTTCTCTTGGATATGGTTATTGTTCTATTCTATTAAATGTGTAGCAATGCTATTGCCTTTTTAAAACTAGTTTCCAAGACAATTGTACACTTATATTTTGATTTGGTTTGGAAATAGATTTGAATGTAATCGTTTTGGTTATCGAAATTTTTTGGAAATTGATCTTTAAGAATATATATATATATATATATATATATATTTGAAATTAGCAAAGGTAGTAAATTCACTACTTGTTGATATGCATGCTATTAGATATTTTTGCACTCTAGTGGAACGAGAATTTATGAGAAACTGGGAGACTCAAGAGAGTAGATCCTGATTCAAGGAATGTATATAACACCCCAATAGTTGCTATAGCTAGGCAGTCAGTTGGTCGCTGACTTCTAAAAAGGTACTGGCCTATGACAGTATTATTTGACAAGGGTAAGTTACACGGGAGGACCACCCTTGTATAAGATTGATCTGGATGTCCTATGCAATTGGTGTAGTACCCATTAATGAGCGCATATTTGACATTGGTGTCACTGCTTGCATAGTTGACTTTCTGATATGTTTGGACATGGGTTGACATGTTAGTCGTTCTTTTGAATATTGACAAGTGCTTGCAGTAGGATGGTAAGTGCAACTCAACTATAAATTGATCATTGAATGGATTGATTAACAAATTAATCATTCAATAGATATGGATTGGATTTGACTTAGATTTTTATATGCCTTGGATATTATTTGTATTATCCAATATTATATCTATTTCAATTTTTATGTAATTATTCGGGTATAAATTGGAGTGTCGCGATTTGACGATGACATGTTTAATAGTGCATGTACACACTTTTAAATTTAAAAACTCGTATAACATGATTTTTTGTAATTTATGGCTAGTTTTAGATTCTCTATTAAGTAATTCATATTACTTACCAAACCACCCCACAAGTGAAAGGCAAAAGGAATAGCTATGGATTGACGAACAAGAGATTGAGAAGAATTGGAGTTTTAAAGTATGAAGAACTAAAGTATAGTTTTACTTTATTTGAAGACTTTAGTCAATTTTTAATTAAATTATAATTTTTGAACTTTATATTGTGATTAAACTTGAAGGGGAGTCTTGGCGCAACGGCAAAAGTTGTCGTCATGTGACCTTGAGGTCATGGGTTCAAGGCGTGGAAACAGCTGCTTGTAAAAATACAAGGTAATGCTGCGTACTATAGGCCATTGTGGTCCACCCCTTTCATGGACCCCGCATAGGGAGGAGCTTCATGCACCGGTGCTGCCCTTTATATTGTGATTAAACTTAATAGCATTTGGGCCGTGACTAGTACGTCTTGATTAGTTGGAAAATATGAACTGTTATTTTGATATTTATACTGTGGAGAATTGATTGACATACTTGGGCTTGACCAATTTCAAATTTTTTTTTTTTTTTAAAACCCGAATCGTCACGCTGTGCGACTTGGAGAGAGAGAGAGAGAGAGAGAGAGAGAGAGAGAGAGAGAGAGGGCGAGAAGAAGAAAAAAAAGAAGAGAGAGGAAGAATAAATAAGAGAAATCAATGCATACCCATTTCATATATATATATAAATATTTTCCTTGTACATTGAATCAATAAACCCACTCAAAACCTGTTTCTATCTTGTTCTAAGAGAGAGATGCGTACAACTACCAAGTGAGATAGAGTGTTTGGAAAAGCAAGAAGAAGAGGTAGGAGAAGAAAAGAAATTAGAGAACTGGATGCTTATAGTTTTGAATTTGTATGGGTGAAGCCTACTCATCTATGCTTCGACATTCAAATATATTAATCTATGAAAATCTCTTTTTTATTTGAAAATTTTCCTTTTTGGCATTCTTATTATTTTTAACATTCTTTAAAAATTTTAAATTTTTTTTGGGGGTACTCATTTCCCTTTTTGTTTCTGTTTCCCGTACTGACAACTTAAACCATCATTATTGATTCTGAACAATGATGAGAAGAGACTTTCTGCACAGGGGGGGGTTTGGGTTTTAAAGCTTGGTGTTGAACAAAAATCATTCCTGCACAAACACCCATTAGAGAATAGCTCCTTTATTGTGCTCCAAGCCAAGGTTCTGATGGTTATTATGACCAGAACTTTGCCAAATCTGTTCTCAGATCTTTGTAGCTGAGTAAGAGAGCCCTTTGAATCTTTCAAACAAAAAATTGAATACCTGCAAAAAACTGATTTCCTTAAGATAAATTAGATTCTTTACAATTGAGATAAGACTGTTTGCGAATGGTCACAGATATGGGAAAGGTGCAACCACCTAATGGCCAAGGATCTTGTTCCTCTGCACCATCAAGTGACTTAGGGAAGTAATGCATCCCAAGATGATCTAACCTCCTCAACATTGAGATACCTAAGCCCACACGTCTGTTCTTTCTAGGAGGACATAAAACTCAAAATCAAAAGTTTCTGATTGGCATATGGAGCATTTCCAAGTTTGCCAACTGAACATGGATGAAGTGGTTGAGATTGTCCCAAACACTGGATAAAAGCTTAGGCACAGTGTAGTTTACACTTGACAACAATCAGCAGATCCTTCTGTATATGATCAACCTTTTGATTGACAAAAGAAGACATGGGAATGATCATGTGATCGTTGAGATTCTGCAAGAATGACAAGATTGGTTAGGGGGTTCCTTGGAACTTGAGTTCATTTGCTTCCTTATCTTCTTTTTAACTGAATCTTTTGTCGGCAGAGTGAGACCCATCTGAGATTAGATCTTTAGGTCCTTGAAATAGCTCTGTGTGCTTCCCAGGTACATTTCATCAACTTTTCAGATAAGAGTTATAAAAATGATGACAAACATAAAGAGGAAGTCACTTTAGGTATCATCTCTTGTTTGTTGGATAGGGTATTTGGTGCACGCATGCCAAGATCAGGTATAGTGCATCCTCACTGGATATAACTACCTTGGCTAGATGAAGACAAACTGCCTAAGATATGTGACTTGGAGCACAAGCTGCTCCTGTTTAACTAGGTTTGTTTGTCGAGATATTGCAATACTATGGTGTAATCCTCTTAATACGCAGTTATTGTGGTTTTCATGAATACTTTTTATGCATTAGTTTGTATGTCAGTAGGTCCTCTGCATTTTACTTTCCAGATAATTTCATCTTTTATTGATAAAGTACTAATAGAAAGAAATACATATAATTCAATGGAATGCCACAGGTTTTGTATCTTGTGATGATATGTAAAGCTATGCACAAAGTTCAAGACACTAGTATTGGCCAGTGTGGTTGAAGCCTAAAATTTGCATCAGTTTCATATGCATACATACTGGCCGTATTGTTCCCATGCTTGTGAATCAGGTCAAATGGATAGTGATAAAGATGTTTTTTCTTTGAATGATAAGTTTTATTGTTGACAAACTAGATCAAGGTGATCCTGCTAAGCCAATACAAATAACAACTATTCAGCATCCAAAAGGCTAAGCCAAAAACCACTCTCACAGAGGAAAAAGCAGCTGACAAACACACAATCTAGTCTCTTCAGCAACTAATGGAGGTAGCACGAGAACTGCAAAATCCAGCTACTGGAAATAAAGATAATCTCTGCAGCAGCTGATTGAGATAGTTCCCAAACAGTTACCGGAATCTTTCCCTCAATTATAGAAGCTTTCCACCCTCTTTAGCAAGCTTGCCCGCATCTCAGTAGACTTCTTAACCTGATGAAACTGCACTTGCACATCAGCAGTGACTTGTTGATGAGCTGGAATCTTTCTCACAGTCTCCAAGGAGATTCTCTATCATTAAGAAAATCACCTTCTGATATGCTTTGAATCCCCGCAAATATAATATCGTCATATCCATGCTGTTTGCACATCTTAACACTAGTCAAAAGCATCCCCTTCAAAGATATTTTACCCACATCTTTAGTTTTATGTCTTTGTTTAAATATTTCTTGTATGCTTATTCAGACTGAAATTACTATTTAAGCCCATGATTTATTAGTTTTGTAATGTGCTGACGAGTGTGTCGACATACTGTTTGCACATCTTAACACCAGTCAAAAGCATCCCCTTCAAAGATGTTTTACCCACATCTTTAGTTTTATGTCTTTGTTTAAATATTTCTTGTATGCTTATTCGGACTGAAATTACAATTTGATCCCATGATTTATTAGTTTTGTAATGTGCTGTCGAGTGTATCGACAGCCTCTATTTGCTTGTTTGTAAAGTTTCTTGGTACTGTTGAAGTATATGTGTAGAATCAAATACAGAACAAGAGAATGATCAAACAAACATAAAAATGGTTGGATATTAAGGTAAGTAAATGATGAAGAACAGGTCCAACAGTTAAAAATGAAAAAGAATAATACTATTAGCAATGGCATGCATCAATCTCAAGTTGAAACTTCGACAAATAAACTGAAGAGAATCAATAAATTTTCAGAACAAATAAGAAAAGATCATAAAAATATTGCAGTCAGGCCTGTTCATATGTGCAGAATGAAATTCAGAAACAGCTGAAATTTAATCAAAAGCATAAATTAAACCTAAAATAAATAATGGATAAGAACCTGTAAATATAATGAAGAAGAAAATGAAAGCATGACTTCCTTACCCTAGTGGATGCCCAAAACAATTAAACCGCACATAACCCTATGATTTATCATTGGAAGATGCAGTGCTAAAAAAAAATATCATCATCATCATCATCAAGATCTCATCCCAATTAGGGGTCGGCCACATGAATCTTATTCCTCTATTCCTCTCTATTAAGTATCATAACTTCATTTAGTCCCAAAGTTTTTAAATCTTTTCTCACTACTTGCATTGGCTCACTCCTAATCGGTGTCGTTTTTGGTCTCCTTTGGACATGTCCAAACCATCGAAGTCTAATCTCCCTCATCTTGTTACCTACTGGTGCTACCCTTTGATTTCCTCTAATATTTTCATTCCTAATTTTATCTTTTCTTGTCTTACCATTCATCCATCGTCCACAGTGGTTCTGCCCTTACTCCATAGGGCGTTGGTGATTGACCGAACAAATAGGCCTAGATCTATGCCCCTTAATGAATCAAATGGTCCGTCGACCTTCGTTTGATTCTGACGGTCGGCATAGATCTCATGAGACCCGCCCACTATTACTACGAAAAAAGCTCTGCCCTTTTCATTCGCTACTAGGAGAGTAAGCAACTTCTATTAATGCCGAATCTTGAGTCGAATTGATCGTGTCATGTTCTCAACATCCTCATTTTTGCGGTGCTCATCCTATGAACATGATGTTCCTTAATTGCCAAACATTCTGATCCATAGAGCATGGTCGGCCTTATTGCCATCTTATAGAATTTTCCTTTTAGTTTGAGCTGTACTCGCTGACCACACAAAACTCTAGATGCACATCTCCATTTGTTCCAACCCGCTTGGATTCTCTGGATAACCTTCCTCTCAATCTCTCCACTCTCATGAATCATTGATCCTAAGTACTGAAAGTGGTCTTTTACAGGGACTTCTTGGTTATCAATCTTGACTGATGTTTCACTCCTACTCTCCTTGTTAAAATTGCATTCCATATATTCTGTCTTAGCTCTACTGATTTTAAATCCTTTAGATTCTAATGCTTCTCTCCATAACTTTAGCTTTGTGTTTACACCCTCCCCTGTCTCATCAATTAAGACTTTATCATTTGCAAATAGCATGCACCAGGGAATCTCCTCGTGTAGATGTTTTATTAACTCATCCATAACCAATGTGAAAAGGTATGGACTCAATGCCGATCCTTGGTGCAATCCTACAGTGACAGGAAAATCACTGGTCTCACTACTAGCAGTCTTAACATTTGTTATCGCTCTCTCATACATATCTTTAATTATGTCTATATACAATGTCTATATACCCCCGTGAAACCCCTTTCTTGCCCAACACCCTCCCCATTAACTCTCTAGGGATTCTATCATAAGCTTTCTCTAAGTCGATAAAGACCATGTGAAGGTCTTTTCTCCTCTCCCTATATTTCTCTATCAATTGTCTTAATAAGAAAATAGCTTTTATGGTAGACCTCCTAGGCATGAAACCAAACTGATTCTCCAATACACTTGTCTCATGCCGTAACCTCTTCTCAATCACTCTCTCAAAAAGTTTCATAATGTGGCTCATAAGTTTGATCCCTTGATAATTAGTGCAGCTCTGTATGTCTCCTTTATTCTTATAAATTGGTACAATAGAGCTTTTCCTCCACTCATCTGGCATTTTCTTTGATTTTATAATCTTGTTAAACAACTTGGTCAGCCAAACTACCCCAAAAGCTCCCATATGCTTCCAGACCTCTATTGGTATACCATTGGGTCCCATGGCCTTTCCTGATTTCATCTTTTTTAAGGCCTCTTTCACTTCAGGTATTCTAATCATACGTTTATATCTATAATATCGATTGTTATTTAGGTTTATAGTATTTTCAATCTCTATATTCTTAGAGTCATTGTCATTTAACAATTTTTGACAGTACGTCTCCCACCTTTGTTTAATCTCATTATTTTTGATTTATACCCTTTGATCATCACTTCTAATGCACCTAACATGATCTAAGTCCTTACCCTTCTGTTCTCTTACTCTTGAAATTTTAAACACATCTTTCTCACCTTCCCTTGTTCTTAGTCTATTATATAGCTCATCATATTCCTTAAGCTTAGCCTCACTATTTTCTTAGTAACCTTTTTAGCATTCTTATATTGTTCATAGTTTTCATTATTTCTAGTCTTCTGCCATGCTTTAAAACACATGTTTTTCTTTATTAATTTTTTGCACTATTTCACTCTACCACCATGTTTCCTTTACTAATAGCCTTTTACCTTTAGATACTCCTAAGACATCTTTTGCCACTTTTTTAAGGGACTCAACCATATTAGTCCACATGGTATTTACTTGTGTTTCATAGTTCCAGTTTCCTTCTGCCATCAACTTATTTTTGAATGAGGTTATTTTCTCTCCTTTTAAGTTCCACCACCTAGTTTTTGGATACATATTAAGTTTATTTCTTTTCCTCCATCTTTTGATATGGATATCTATAACCATTAACTTATGTTGTGAGGTTAAACTTTCACTGGGTATAACCTTACTATCCTTACACATTGATCATTCAATATTCCTAAATAGAAAGAAGTTTATTGGCTTTTATGAAGTCCACTTTTAAAGGTTATTAAGTGTTCATCCTTCTTCTTAAAGAGTGTATTTGCAATGGTTAGGTTATATGACAAAGCAAAATCGAGGATAGTTTCTCCAATCTCATTTCATTCACCTATACCACACCCTCCATATATTCTATCAGATTTTTCCTTTTCTTTTCCTATATGGCCATTTAAGTATGCTCCTATAAATATCCCCTCAGTGTTGGGAATTTCTTGCATAACTCTCTCCATATCTTCCCAAAATTGTCTCTTGATTATATCTTCTAACCCTACTTGTGGTGCGTATGCACCTATAACATTTATGATTTGCTCTCCTAGAACAAGTTTTATTATTATAATTCTATCACTAATTCTTTTAACGTCCACAACTTTATCCTTTAATTCTTTATCCACTATTATTCCTACGCCATTTTTGTTATTATCATTTCCTATATACCATAATTTATACCCATTGATTTCTCTAGCTTTAGCCCTTTTTCACTTGGTTTCTTGGATACAAGCGATGTTGACTCTCCTACGTTTCATCGTGTCTACTAACTCTAAACTCTTACTTGTTAACGTCCTTATATTCCATGTGGCAATACGAATCTTATGCTATGAAGATATCCTATTTACCAGTGCCTTTCTCGATCTCCATGGGATGACTCAATGTCCACTTTTCACTGCACCTGGGTTCTGATGCAGTGCGTCGCTTCCGAGGGGATGCTCTAGCGGCCCCAACCCATTTATCACTACACCTGGGATACAATGTAGCGCGTCACTTTTGGGAGAATGCCCTAGTAACCCATGCCCATTTTTCACTGCACCTGGGATCCGATGTAGCACGTCGCTTATGGGAATGCCCTCCCTTGAGGGAATGTTAGTTTTCAATTCGTGTCATATTAAGGTTGCCATAGTTTTAAGAAGCTGGTGATGAATTTCATTTTTCTTACAAGCAGGAAAGAAATAACAAAATCATCTTCTGCTCCTCCCTTGCCTGCTGGCACCTGACGCAAGGGTTGCCATGTTTTAAGAAGATGGAGATGATTTTCATTTCTTCCTTGCAAACTGATATACAAATGCATATTCATTTGCAAGAAGGAAATAAATAACAAAATCATCTGCAACTTCTCCCTTGCCAGCTGGCACCTGACGCAAGACCCTCCTCCTTTTTCATCTAGAAAATGTGTTTTTCCAATGAATAATGCTTATTTCTGACAGGTTACCACTAATCCCTGAAAATTACGAAAACAAGAATCTTACTTTCAATTGTTAAATCCTCAAGCTTTTTCAATTCAAGTTTCATCCATCAGTTTAAAGTTTCAAATCTTGTTCTTTGTGGTTGAATATGAATGGTGCTTCTTTTTGATGTGTTACAACTGATCCCTGAAATAAGGAAAGAAGTATCTTACCTTGAACTGTTAAATCCTCAAACTGCTGTCAATCCAACTTTCATCTATCAGTTAATGATTCAAATCTCATTTTATGCAGTTGAATGGATGTTGTCAGTTTAGGTTATAAGTCTTAATTAAGAAAACTCATTTGAAGATGGCAAAGTGGTGAAAAAAGTGGGATTCAAGGTATTCATTTGAACATGATATGGTAGAGACTTCCTGTCTGCTAATGTAGTCTTTATTTGACAATATATTTAGTATATCTTTTGTACCCAATGATGTATGAGCAATATATGGTATTTTGTGAGTCCGACAAGGGTTTCCATATCATATTGGACACCATTGATGTGGATACTTTCCTCAGAGGTATGCTTCCTTGTCAGCTGACAACTTGATCCATTGGCTATTCATCCCCCTCTTGGTGTGATGGTGTCAATTTCATAGCAAATGGTATGGATGAGATATTCCTAACTGTCAGTAATAGCAAACAAGAAATGGGTTCAAGTTCACTTACCATTTAAAGAAAACAAGTTTTAACAGAGCAATAGTTGAGTTTGTACTGCAGGTGTGCGTACTCTGCATTAGCAAGCTATATTCTAGAGTGAGGCTAGGATTGAAAATCTCCAGGCACTTACAGATGTATCTTCTATGTGCCTTTCATTTCATATATCATGTTCATCTTCCACTTATGGGTGTCAGGGTAACAAATCTGCTTGCCAATAATATTGTTCATAGTTTTAACTTCATCTTGTTTTATTTATGAAGATGATATTCTTTTCTGAGACTTCATCAAATGTATGGTTTCTTCTAATTTACACATTCACATTACTGAGACATTTATTACATTTGCAGGTTTTCATTGTTATCCATGTTGTGGCTCTTGTGTACTATATCAAAGGAATTCTTTCTCCAACAATGTTTAAAGTGGCTACCACACTTGTTGTATCTCTTGGCATGTAAGCTCTACATGCCTACTATGCTGTTGATTTCAGGAAGCAAAGTGTCTCTGGAAGTTGTATAATAGCAAATAGCATTGAAATATATACTAGATGTTTTTGTTTGATTCTAAGAATTTCGTGTTAAGGATTAGGTCATTCTGAGTAAATGAATCAGTCTTTTAAACTAACATCCGATATATAAACTAAAGGATTAGCCAAATTGTTCTGTGTCTTAACAGATATGATTGGTACAATTTTTAATAGCTTATAACATACTCATGTCTAATAATATGCTTGCGATTCCATTTTGCAGGGCAGTCTGTTGTGCAGTGGTAGCAGTGCTCGTGGCATTGGTTGCTTCCAGCCCCACAAAGGGATGGAGTGGTCGCAGCTTGAGTCTTCTTGACCCGTAAGCACATATTCTAGCATTCAATAATCTTTTAGTTGGCAAAGTGAAGGCTATGTTCTACTATCTCCTAAAGTGTGGGATACAGAAAAAATGTCAATGTGTAATCAATGGTAAGGTTGTGTTTCATGTTTATTTTCTGGTGTTGGACTGCAGAGGTGAGGTAATGGATGAAAGTTGTTGATATAGCAGCTGTGAAGGGAACAAAGTTCCAGCAGAACTGAAAAACTGCAAAAGGAATTAGTGTAGCACAGTACAGAATTTTCAAATAGTTCCAGTTATTTTGATACAAAAGGGATGAAACAAAATACTAAAAGGTTTAAGTCAACACATGCAAAGTAACCTTTTTATATACTGCAATAAGCTTTTCAAATACTAGATCAAACTCTTGGTTTTTTTGTGTGATTCTACTTGGTCTTCAGGTGGTTCTTTTTTATAACCTATCAACCTGTACGATGAACATAAGATGATATTTATTAAAGTCTGTCCAACAAGTGCCAGTAATCAGAGACCTGTATTCCCATCACAACTCACTGCTGGGGCTGGAAGCGTACTGTAAAAATGTTTCATTTCATCATTGATTATGTTTCTTAGAGCATTGCTTTATTAATTTGTTGTGAGAGAGCTTCTTCTTTCCTTTTCTTTTTTCTGCTTGAAAAGGTAAATGCATTAATCAAAACAAGAACACTTAAATAGGGGAGCAAATATTGTCCCAGATAAAACCTATAGCAGTAAATTGCCCACCCAGTCTGTCATTCATCCTGCTGAACTATTTTAAGATGCATCCAACGCTGGCACTATTTTGTAAACGTTTCTCAAGAAAGGACCATAGCACTGGTTATTGAAATAATCTTCTTCAAAACTGAAGCTGGATCAACTGATTGCAAGCCGTAGTAGCATCTTCCACTGGAGAGACAAGAACTAAGCTCGTTGCCTTCTTTTTCTTTCAAGTTCAAAGAGATGATTTTTTTAAAGTAAAATTCATTCAGATATTTGTTGTTTGATCAGAGTTAACAAATAATTTCCTGGATCATGTTAAGTACTCATAACAATATCATGATCAGGTGCCGGTCTGACATAACGTTTTCTGTGGCATGGATCTTGAGTGTATATATTTAAACCATTAGCAGTTTGAGCTGAAGGAGTTGGGTTTGCTTGGGACTGGAGTTGTCTTTGAATTGTTGATCCTTAGAAACTCATCCTTTCTTATTACTATTGAAAATTTATACAGTGAAATGTTGGTTAGACTTAGTTTTGCTGATTCTATACTTGTTTCCTGTTTATTTGATCCTTCTCTTATGAAATTGGAACAGAACTTATGCCAGCAAGTACATACCAATTATTGCTAGCGTCAGTGAACATCAACCACCAACCTGGCCATCTTATTTTATGGACATCAATGTTTTGGCATTCTTGGTTCCTGCTGGCATTATTGTGAGTATTAGTCACTTCTTCCTGACTGAATTATATTGCTATCTACCCTTCCAGTTGTACAAGAACATTCAGATATTGGAGTGGAATGCTAATGATTAGATGTACATACTAATATTGACTCTAACCTTGATAGTTGACACCCCCAGTTTGCTGTGTTTATTATTGGCTTGTATTTATTGACAGCAGATTCTTACTTTTTTATCAGGCATGTTTTTTACCACTATCTGATGCGAGTTCCTTTGTCATCCTGTACATTGTAACATCAGTATATTTTTCTGGAGTCATGGTAAGTATGTTTTGGAAGAGTCAACTTCAGTTTATTTTCTTCTGCTACCTCCTCTCTTATTATCCTTGTCATCAATGTAATGTAACCCACCCTTGGCTGCATTTTCAGGTACGCCTTATGCTTGTGCTTGCACCAGCTGCATGCATTATGTCTGGGATTGCTCTTTCTGAAGCCTTTAATGTTTTTACACAATCAATCAAATTTAAGCTGCCTGAATTGCTGGTAGAAAATCAGGCCTCTAGTGTAAGCATTGTTCACCCTTGTGCTTCTTATCTTTGCACTTTCTTCCAATTTTCTAGACAACTTAGTGTGCAGCTTCCAAATTAACGTTCCAAATCCGGTGTTAACTTTCAAGGCAGGAGATACCACTTCTGAAAGTGACACATCGCAAAATGATGTGACAAAGGTTGATAAACCATCTGGTGATAAAGCTGAAGGCCGTTCAAAAGAAAGGTCATCAAAAAAGAATAGGAAGAAGGAAAAGGAAAAGGAAAATATAGAAAAAGTTCCTGTTAAGTCAAAACGTGAGAAGAAACTTCTGGCTTTGCCTTTGGAGGCATCTTTTGTTTCTCTTCTCCTACTCATTATCTTGGGCGGCTTTTATGTGGTATGCCAAACTTATCTCCTTTTATATCCTAACAGTAGCATGAGCCTGATGTTGCTTAGTAATTATCATTATATATTTCCTGATCTACTCATGAATTTTACTGGATCCGATGTATGTTCCACCTAATCTCTTCTCCTTCACCTGAAAATACATGATTGCTTCTGGGTATTGCACACAAGGGAACCTTCCATATGTTATATTCCTTTGTCTCAGTGTAGTTTTTCGAGCACTTCCAATCATTACATTGATGAGCTGAAAGATTAGTTTAAAATGATTCAGTTTTTGGTTCTTCGCGGAACTGTTCAAGAACTATTTAACAAGCTGCTACAGTTTTGAATGCTTCAATGGCAGCAAGGTCACAATGCATAGAAGTTGGCAAAGGCCTTGGAAGTGAAATTCAGATCTTAGTATTTCCATGACAAAGCTACTTAATTTTTCTAAACTTTACGCTGTTGAGTGTTGCTTTGAATAGATATTAAACCCCATATCAGCTGGAGGACAGTGCTTTCTTGGGTGTGCATTCATGAACTTTCCTTACAGTCTGCAATGCATAATATGGAAGAAGTATTGAAACATAAAGAGACTATTGGCAGTCCTGAGGCTGCTTGAGAAGGCTGATGTTCTGGATGTTGCTTTTCAAATCTTAGGAACAGTCAGGAGTTTGTTCTCTTATCCTTTTTGATCTATATGATTGTACATCCTATACAATATGACTATGACTACCAAGCAAGAAAGTTGCTTACTCAAGGGAGAAGTAAAAATCAACTAGTGCTACGTGGCCTTTTTTGGTAAGAAAAGCATAACATTAACCAGAAAGAAAGAAAAGATAAAGCTACAAAGTCCTGGGATACTCAGTACCCCTAGCATCTTCAAACAAAACAAAATGTAAAAAGTCAGGAAAACAGTCCTTCCAAATAAAGGATCCAACAGGAGACGGAAAAATTTGCCAAAATATTTGTGACACAGTTTCTTTCTGGAAATGAATGCTTAGCTCCTAGCAGAGAAAGCCGGGCAGCACCATCTCCACTGCATGCATCATCATTCCATCTCCATCCTCAGTAGAGATTTCAATAAGTTGATGACCAGAGAATTCCCCCTTCACCTGTATATTGCATAATTCAAGCTCACTAATTAGCTTTAATCCATAGAGAAGAGCAAACCATTCAGTAAAATTATTGGTTATTACCCAGAGAAACAGAAAATGCAACAACCATTTTTACCCTCATGATCTCTAATAATGCCTCCAACAGTGGCAGCATCCTTGTTGCCTTTACTTGCACCATCAAACTTTAATTTGAAGGTACCCACCAGCGGCAGCTTCAACGAACCTAGATAGTGGAGGAGAGATTCTGCTTCAGTCCAACCTCTTCCATCTTTCCAGAAAAAGAGCATGTGACTGGTGAAACAAACATGATCCTTGCCCCATGTTTGGAACTACATTAGTAGTTTTTTTTTTTTTTTTTTCTAGGGACTTCTATTGCTTTTTTTTTTTCAACCAGTTGCAAGAAAATTGTTGGATAAAACCACAGGTCTGAAGGAAAAAAGTGCCATGTGGGACTCATTGGTTTGTACTTCTCCCTTATGCAAGCAGGTGCACTTATCCTTTTTCATGCAATACCATCATCATCATCATCATCATCATCATCAAAGCGTTATCCCGATTAGGGATCGACTACACGAATCTTGTCCCTCCATTCTCCTCTATCAAGTGTCATGGCTTCATTTAGTCAAAAATATTTTAATTCTTTTCTCACCACTTCTATCCACGTCCTTTTGGGCCTTCCCCTTGCCCTTTTAGAGCCTTCGACTTAGATTGACTCACACCTAACCCGTGCTGTTTTCAGTCTCTATTGGAAATGTCCAAACCATGTAACTCTACCCTCCCTCATCTTATTGCCTATTGGTGCTACTCCTAAGTTTCCTCTAATGTTTTCATTTCTAATTCTATCCTTTCTTGTCTTGCACTTATCCATCTTAGTATCCTGATTTCGGCTATGCTCATCCTATGTATATGTTCCTTAACTACGTAACACTTTGATCCATTGACCATGGCAGGCCCTACAGCTGTCCTATAGAATTTTGCTTTCAGTTTGAGTGGCAACCATGGCTAACATAAAACTTTAGAGGAACATCTGCATTTGTTCCAACCCACTTGAATTCTTTGGGTAACATCCCTCTCAATGTCTCTACTCGTGAAGTATCGAAAGTGGACATTGTGGGATATGTACGCCTGTTTTCACTAGGCTACACGGGCATACCACTTTCAGCAAGCTATGACTCCAGGCCCACCTTTTGGGAAATCCAAATCATTTACAATCTCATTTCCAAAGCATTTACAATCTCACTCCCTTCCTATATGAGCTATGCACCAAAATGCTCATTTATTGGATGACCCTAGCCACTGTTCCTTGAGTTTTAAAATGGACAATAAACAGTTTCACCTGTCCAGTTTCAAGTTAAGGAAGCATATGTTAGAATTATCTGATGGGTAAGATTTCTGTGCACTCTTATCTAGGATACAAACAAGATGGGAGCAGTTCATATCTTCCAAAAAGTGGGCCCAGTTGGAGTTATAGCTTGCCAAAAAGTGGGCCCAGTTACAGGTATCAGGCATCTAATTCTTTAGTGCTTATATTTTCCATTTAATATTTTTGACGGTGACGAAATGTGTCCAGTTTTTCATTGGCATAGTGAACTGATGAATAAAAATGTGTGGTACTGTGAATGCTCCTGGCATGCTTAGATGTGCTTCCCTAATATGGTGATTTACTCGTACTTGATGAAAATGCTTAATGTTTTTTAGTTCATGTTCAATGGATCATGTTGCATTTCATTAATTGCCTTTTTACTTATTTCTTTTACAAGTCTTTGCCAGATAACATGATCAATGTCTTTAGGTCCATTGTGTATGGGCAGCAGCAGAAGCATATTCAGCCCCATCTATTGTTTTAACTTCTTATTCACATGATGGGTTGCATGTTTTTGATGATTTTCGAGAAGCTTATGCATGGCTACGCCACAATACTGGAGTGGATGATAAGGTAGGCATTCTCCATTATTTTCTTGCACTTATTTGGGAATGCAATAAACATATTTATCCTTTGAGTTCTTAAACATTTCTTATATTGGCTTTGATTAGTTTCTATCTGAATCAAGGGGGTTGGTGATATAGTGGTGTTGTCTTTGTTTATCATTTGCAAATAACTTGTTATTTTCACTGACAAGAACAAATCAACAAGGATAGGAGAAATGTTCTCTGCTATTTCTTAAAATTCCTGTTGCAGACTTTAATTTTAAACCAGCATATTAGGAACTTAGTTCAATTCTAAGCCAAGTTTCTTCTCTCTAAAGGAATATGATACCAGCTTATTTCACAAGGAGAACTCTGCTTGGAAAAGTGTCTGCTTCAGTATAGAAGCAGTTGCAGCAAATGGTCAGAATATGGATTTAAAGAGATTTTATCAGGACAACTACCTTTAGATTTGACACAGTTCATCTTGAAGGTCTATCTTTTCCATAGAACTATCTTGTGTCTGGTAAATCAATGCAAACATTCATCACTATATTCAAGTTCTAGTTCTAAACCAAATTTTGACAATTTTTTATCTGACATCACTGCATACACTGCTAAGTTGATTTCTTGTGTCATCATCCTGTATAGACTTGCTATAGAACATTCTTCTAAAATGAGTTAAAGAGCTGGATTGGATAAACAAGCTAAAAGTCTTTGCAAATAACTTGAGGACACCCTTCCAAAATGTTCAAATAGTAATTACATTTTATGGAATAACTTGAGGACAATTGCTTTCAAAGTCTGTGAATATTAAGGTTGTTCTGTAGGACAGTCGCTGTGATATACTCTAAAATTACCTATACAGCCTGATGTCATGACTTAGTGAACCAGAATTATTTTCTTCTTGTTTTTGAGGAAAAATAGTACAAAAAATGATGTAAAATGGGAGCTAAAAGTGGGGCTTTGCGTGTGGTGGGCTTGGGAGTAGTAGGGTTTGGTCCTTCATGTGGTGGTGTTTGTTCTTTGAACTTGAGCTCACTTTTTGATAATTTAAATATGACACTGGAACTTCATGTTTTATAGAGAATGATATCATCGTATTACTAAAGTTGGAAAGTGGTCTGTGTTTGGAATCATATAGGCAAAAGATAGACATGCAGTTGTTTTAGCTTTTAGCATGCCATCAATCATCATGTTTGGAGTTGTCAGTTATTTCAAGCAAAGTCATGTTATCAACTACTTAAACCATAAATAGTGGTAACTTTACTATTTGCAGGGAATGATATCATCAAAAGCCTCTTGTTGAAAAAAGGTCATCATTGGCATCATATAGGCAAAATTGGCATCATATAGGCAAAGAGACAGATCATGCAATCATTTTTCAAACATGTAAATCTAGCTCTGCACCCATGAAATAGCAGGTGATAATCATAAAAAAGAAAATTAAAACTAAATTAGATAAAAGTAGATCAAGAAAAGCTTCAAGATTTATGGTTGCTATCTTATATGACTCATATGCTTATGTCTTCTCTCTCACACTAACCTTGCTTCAACAGAAGTATCTTTCACTATATTTAAGGGACAACAACTATTTTTTAGGTCTAAAAATCCGTAGGAAACAAAATAATCAGTCTTTTTCCTCGTCTAAGCTGGTGTAAGAAATTTGAAGTATTTAAAATTAAAGTATTTTAACCCTCAACTTATTTAAAGCTTCCAAATGCTTCAAATTTTCTTGAAAAAGTCCTAACCTTTCATTTCTTGATTTAATCCTAAATACTTAAAAAATTCTCACATTTTTCGAATTCAGTGAAACTTTGGTGTGTGAAAAATTAATTTCCCAGATCAATGACAAATTTCAGGAATAACTACTCAGTTAGCAAATACTATTTGTAAATTAAGTTCCAACCAAATAAAAAGTAAACTTCACCTTCTAAACATGACTTTTTTCTGTCTTCCTGAAGCTTTCTTAATGCTCTGAATATTTGGTGTTGATTTAGTTACTGGATCCAAATTTTGTAACTATGGTGGGAGGATTAAGGGAAAGGGTTGAAGTAGTTAATGATATTTTTCAAGATAAGCGAGAGTTGATTAAAGAGAAGGGCAACTGGGTCTTTCCATGAAATGAAAATTTCCAGGTTCACTCTCACTTTAATTCCATGAAACATCATGAATTTCAAAGTACAAAGCAGAGAGTAAATGCTATGCTAGATCGAGCAAACAGAAACAACTATTATCCAATTAACAAGAAAAAGGGACATTTATGAAAAACCGAATTTCGACATGTCTGTCTCCGCCATGCAAAGACTAGCTCTTGTAAATGAAAAAGCCCGTGGTGGGTTTCTATTTGAAGTTTAAAGCCCTTCAATTAGGATGTAGATCATGTGATGTATCCCTTCGCCCATTTCTTAATCTTGCTATAGGTCAACTTGTTGGCTTCTTTAGAAGTTCTTGGGATGTCCCTCAAAGAGTTCTCTTTCCTTTCTTTGTTGGGTGGATCCATGAATAGGCTTGTTGAATGGGTTTTGGTATTAGTGGGAGACAACAACTATTTCTCACTTCTAATTTGCAATAGAACCATTGATTTTCTCTTTGCACCTCACAACCTAAAAAGTCCATCTTTGATGGTTTGAGAAGGTCCCAATGAGCAGTAGCTATTGGTTTCTGAGAAACCATACACAGAGAATTAATGTTCACATTTTCCTTCTCCTTGGCATGAGGAACTAACTAAGCAAAGGTGTGACCATTGTTGATGGGTCTCAAGGTTTTCGTCAATGAGGAGCACTGGCCTCCTTATTATGTATCCAATGTCGTATAATGTAAAAGGAATGCTTAGCCATTCTCTTGGATTTTTCTTGGACAGATTTATGAGATAACAGGAATGTAGACCAATGATGTTCTTTCTTTTATTTGTATTCCTCAAGTAACAATGAGTTTTAGAAATTGTATACCGATGATGTTCTTTCTTTTGCTTATGATCCCCTTTTCCACACCAAAACAATCTAAAGATGAAGCAGATCTTTTGCTTGTATCCCTAGACAAGCTAATCCCTTGCTTGAAGGGGAGTTCAAGTGATACATGTACCTCTGTGCCACATAGAAATTCTTTCTTTCTAACAGGTCGATTCTTTGTTAGTTTAGGGAAAAGATATTAGAATGGATGAGGACATTTTGGTCATCTTCTCTGCTTCATCTAAGATGTTGGTTGAAGTCATACGAGGCACAACTTTTTATTGTGCTTCTGTGGTGATTTTTTTTGCACTTTTTTTCCCCATTTCCTTCTCAAATCAAATGATGTACTCATCCAATTCTGGGAAGAATGTTAATCTTTGTTTTAACATCTTATTTGCAAATTCTTTGTCTTGACCTTTCTCTGCAGTATCTGTGAACACCCATACTTGCTTCTGCTTATAAATAATGTCTCTGGACTGCCTTAGAGTTGATATTGGCATGTACTGAAATTACTCAGACACTATTTATTTCTCTGCAGCGAGATGCCTGTGTTTGTAATGGTTGGAGATAATTTCATCTCTTATTATTTCCTGTTTCATGTTATATTAAAGAATGCAAGATAAGGCTGCGTACTATAGACCCTTTGTGGTCTGCCCCTTCCCCAGACCCTGCATATGTGGGAGCTTTGTGCACCAGGATGCCCTCTTATGTTATATTAAAGAAAATGCCTGAAAATGGTCATGTTTTTTAAAATTTTAACTTTAACCTCATTGCGTCATCAGAGCAGGTTTAGACTGCATTCTTTATCAAGTGTTATTACATTGTTTCACACTTTCTGTTATCTGAATTCTTGAATCTCTGCATTTAGCTCGAAAGTTATGTTTGCATGGTTTCTGAGTGGAACTTTATATAGGTTGCATCATGGTGGGACTATGGTTACCAGACAACTGCAATGGCTAACCGTACTGTCATAGTCGACAATAATACATGGAATAACACACACATTGCGACTATTGGTACTGCCATGTCTTCCCCAGAGAAGCCAGCCTGGGAGATCTTCAACTCTTTGGATGTAAAATATGTTCTTGTTGTCTTTGGAGGTTCGTTTCCTACACATGTTATTATTGACCTCTATTAACAGAAGTTGTGGTTATTGAAAACAAGTTACTTCGATTTGCAGGCCTTGTTGGTTACCCAAGTGATGATATCAATAAGTTTCTGTGGATGGTTCGCATTGGAGGGGGTGTGTTTCCTCACATCAAGGAGCCTGATTACCTTGTAAGTTTAATGGTTGAGTGTGATCATATTTAAAGTCATGATTTATCTTGGGAACTAGATTTTGATGACAGATTTAAATAAAATCATTGATATTTGTTGAGCCTTTCTGGGAAGGGACATAATTTCGTCTCTACCTCTGCCATTTGCTTGTCTCTTCGTCTTAAACTTACCTGCTTGGCTGTTGATATTTTAGAAAGTGTGACAGCCAGAGAGAAAAAGAAAATGGGCTGCCAATTGCATAACAAGGGACTGCTTTTAAAGTGTCATTTCTATTAGGAAAGCTGTTGATAGTTTTCCTGATGTTTCATGCTTATAGTCATAGGTATTATTTGATTATGTAGATAAAACTTAGCAACTTGCATCACCATGTGTATACATGTACCTTTTCCAACAATGTTTCTGCTGCGCAAGATGATCCAAAATGGGTAAGACACCAATGGCCGACAGTTTTGAACAAACTTGAATGATTGTGGCACAAGCTTGGCCATGCCATCGGTAAAAGCTTCTACTTGGTAAACAGCATTTATGACATGTCTATAGTTTACGTCAATGCATGTTTAAGTAGTCATTTTTTTGGTTTGCTTGTATGTTCTGCCTTGCCAATTTACTATTCCCTGTTTCAACTATTTCAGCTCCAGCTAAGAAAATGTTTAGTTCTCTTGCATTTTGTTTTTGTCTTTGTTAGATATAAAATCTTCAGTTAGCAATATCATTGTTATATTCACCTTAATGCTGTGTAACAGAGGGACGGTCAGTATAGGATAGACTCTCAGGCCACACCAACAATGCTAAACAGTCTCATGTACAAGCTTGCATATTACAGGTTAAGTCACAGTCCTGGCAGAAAATTCTCCTTGGAATTCCTTTTGTAATTTCCATTTCTTACTAAGTTGCCTTTTTATGTAGGTTTGTAGAAACAGATGGTAAGGGCTTTGATAGAGTAAGGAGGACAGAAATTGGCAAGAAGTATTTCAAGCTAACCCATTTTGAGGAGGTAAGGATTTTGGAAGTTTTAGTTGCTGAAATTGCGGCTTATCTAATGTATTTTTTCATATTGGTTGGACCCTCTGATCTTGGGTACGTGATTTTCTATGGGATTCTTCCCATATTGTTCTGAAATTGTCAGAACTGCAAGGATTTTTTGTACGGCTTTTCAAATTGCTTTTTCATGATCGTGATCAATTCAGGTATTTACAACACATCATTGGATGGTTCGCATTTACAAATTGAAGCCTCCAAAGAATAGGGTGAGAGGAAAGATCAAGAAATCCAAATCGGTATGTAAGATTATTGATCCTTCAAACATACTATGCTACTTGTGTGAATTATTTGATTCGACCTTCTATCATCATCATCATCATCATCATCATCATCAAGCCTTATCCCAATTAGGGGTTGGTCACATGAATCTTATTCCTCCATTCTACTCTATTAAATACCATGGCTTCATTTAGTCTGAAAGTTTTTAAATCTTTCCTCACCACTTCTATACACGTTCTTTTGGGCCTTCCTCTTGCCCTTTTAAAACCTTCAACTTGTATTGCCTCACTCAGAAGGGGAGCCTTGGCGCAACGGTAAAAGTTGTCGTCATGTGACCTTGAGGTCACGGGTTCAAGGCGTGGAATCAGCCTTTTGCAAAAATGCAAGGTAAGGCTGCCTACTTTAGGCCATTGTGGCCCGCCCCTTCCCCGGACCCCGCATAGGCGGGAGCTTTGTGCACTGGGGCTGCCCTTTTTGTATTGCCTCACTCCTTCTAACTAGTGCCGTTGTTGGTCTCCTTTGAACATGTCCAAACCATCTAAGTCTAATCTCCCTCATCTCGTTACCTATTAGTGCTATCCCTAAATTTCTTCTAATATTTTCATTTCTAATTCTATCCTTTCTTGTCTTACCACTCATCTATCTCAACATCCTCATTTCTGCGACACTCATCCTATGAGTATGTTGTTCCATAACAGCCCAACGCTCTAATCCATAGAGCATGGCCGGCCTTGTAGCCATTCTATAGAATTTTTCCTTTAGTTTGAGTGGCACCCGCCGATCACATAAAACACCCGATGCACATCTCCATTTGTTCCAACCCGCTTGGATTCTCTGGGTAACCTCCCTCTCAATTTCTCCACTCTCATGGATCAATGATCCTACGTATCGAAAGTGGTCTCTCATGGGGACCTCTTGGTTATCAATCTTGACTGGTGTTCCACTCTTACTCTCCTTGCTAAAATTACATTCCATATATTCTGTCTTAGTTCGGCTAATTTTAAATCCTTCCGATTCTAATGCTTCTCTCCATAACTCTAGCTTTATGTTTACACCCTCCCTTATCTCATCAAGTAGGACTGTATCATTTGCAAATAGCATGCACCAGGGAATCTCTTTATGCAGATGTTTTGTTAACTCATCCATAACTAATATGAAAAGGTATGGACTTAATGCTGATCCTTGGTGCAATCCGATAGTGACAGGAAAATCACCAGTCACACCACTAGTGGTCTTAACATTTGTTATTGCTCCATCATACATATCTTTAATTATGTCAATATACCCCTAAGAAACCCCTTTACCACCTAACACCCTCCATATTAACTCTCTAGAGACTCTATCATAAGCTTTCTCTAAGTCAATAAAGATCATGCGTAGGTCTTTTCTCCTCTCCCTATATTTCTCTACTAATTGTCTTAGTAAGAAAATAGCTTCCATGGTAGACCTCCCAGGCATGAAACCAAACTGATTCTCCGATACACTTGTTTCATGTTGTAGCCTCTTCTCAATCACTCTTTTAAAAAGTTTCATGGTGTGGCTCATAAGTTTGATCCCTCGATAATTAGTGTAGCTTTGAATGTCTCCTTTATTCTTATAGATTGGTACAATAGAGCTTTTTCTCCACTCATCAGGCATGTTCTTTGATTTTATAATCTTGTTAAATAACTTGGTCAACCAAACTACCCAAATATCTCCCATATGCTTCCAAACCTCTATTGGTATACCATCAGGCCCCATGGCCTTTCCTCATTTCATCTTTCTCAATGCCTCTTTTACTTCAAGTATTCCAATCCTACGTTCATATCTATAATATCCAGTGTTATTTAGATTTATAGTATTTTCAATCTCTATATTCTCAGGGCCATTGTCATTTAACAATTTTTGAAAGTATATTTCCCACCTTTGTTTGATCTCATCATTTTTGACTAATACCCTTTGATCATCGCTTCTAATGCACCTAACATGCTCTAAGTCCTTACCCTTCTGTTCTCTTACTTTTGCAAGTTTGAATACATCTTTCTCACCTTCTCTTGTTCCTAGTCTATTATAGAGCTTATCATATGCTTTAAGTTTAACCTCACTGTTCTCTTAGCAACGTTTTTAGTATTCTTATATTATTCATAGTTTTCATTATTTCTAATCTTTTGCCATGCTTTAAAACAAATTCGTTTTTCTTTAATAGCTTTTTGCACTGTTTCATTCCACCACCATGTTTCTTTTGTTAATAGCCTTTTACCTTTAGATACTCCTAAGACGCAAGACCCTCCTTTTTTATCTGGGCTTGGGACCGACATTGGCGGAGTTTGATGCGACCTTCTATATTCTTTCTTTTTTGGCAGAGTTCAAAGGCCAGCCCAGCAAGCAGTGCAAAAAAGGTTGAAAAGCAGACTAACCCATGGCATTAATTCGTATATGTGGGCACACGTTTGAAGTTGGCCATTGTTATTCCATATAGGTGCATATGCTCTCACATAGGGCATCAATAGGTGAACCCACCATTTCGCCTTGAAACGTGACTACTTGATCAAAGATTTTGTAGCGTCATTCCCCATCTTGTATCACCTTTATTTCCGATTGCTGCAATTTTGAGGTATTTTTGTGAACTTTTCTGAATATTTACAGAAAAGAAAATGATCCAGAGATCTGAAGCAGGTATATGCTTTTCATTTTTGTACTATAAAGTATCTAATCAGTGGGGATTTCCTTTCACTGCTGGGGTTCCACGTTAGATTTGGATCTTGTTTTGCTAAATTGCAGTTTAAGCAGGAGCTTAGCCATCTGTCAATTTGTGTTCTAGGCTTCAAGATCTTGATTTAAATGGTTTTCTTCTGTAATTTATTGTGCCCATGAACACTTTCCAACGTCTCAAGAACGATCAGGCTGTTGCACTTATTGCCCCGAGTCTGAAATTCAAGGATTCTTGTGTGTTTAAAACTTGATTTTCATTTTCATTTTCATTATTATTATTATTATTATTATTATTATTATTATTATTATTATTATTATTATTATTATTATTATTATTATTTTGTGCTGTTACTTGTCACAGCTCCTATTAACTTTATGTAGTTTATTAATGACGATAAATTGATAAATGTGCTAAGATAATACAATGTCTAACATCCCAACTTAGCTAATGTGATAAATTAACGATATCAACAAACTTACATTTTTTATTATTATAACTTTCTTAAGGGCCCGGCGATGACATAATCAATATTCTACGTTCCAAAGTGTTGAAATTTCAAGTAGCACCTGCAATTATGGGTTGTTTTCAGCAAGTTAGTGGTTCCGTCTGACAGCTTTGGACCCTAATTCTTTATTTTAATATTTTTTGTTTTATGAATATAAAATTTAAATTTTATTAAACATACAAAAGTCTAGCCTTTTATTGGCCAAGCAAAACTATAGGAGGGAGGGAGAGTGTAAGTGTTTGATGTGAAAAACTTGCTTTTATATTAAAAGGGAAGAATGTCTAATTAAAGACATAAGAAATATGGACAAAAGTCTAAAACATGAAAGTAAAGAGAAACACCAAAGGAAGAATTTACATTAAAGAGAAGAAACACTTATAACATTAGATTTGACTCAAAGAATACTTAGAAAAGAAGAGAGAACACTATTCAAGCTATGCTTAAAGTATACTCTAGCTTTTATTCATACTATGCTTCTCAACTTACATGACTCTTCTTTATGTAGATAATTGGAAATTCAAAGATTCTTACATAAGTTACATTGATTTGACATAAAGAATATGATTCACCACAAGGACAAAAATAAAAAGATATGACTCGTTATAATGACAAAAGTAAAATGACATGACTAATTATAAAGACAAAAATAAAAGGATATGATTCATCACAATGACATAACAATACCTAATATATAAAGCAAAGTTGATGTTGATTACACAAGGAGAGTGGTAGATGGCTAACGATGACTGATAGTTGTAGCAGATGACTTATAAAGTCGTTGATTTGATAGGTATCTTGTAGAGTGGTAGATGTAATGTGTGGCTCTAGGAGTGGTTGGTGGCCATTGGAGTATTAGGTGGCTAGAAGAATGGTAGATGACTAGTAGAATGATACATGGTTAGTGAAATAATAAGTGGCTAGTGGAATGGTAGGTGGCTAGTGAAAAGGTTGGTGACTAGTCTCATCTATCATTGGGCAAGGTGGATATGTAAAATCTAGTAGATCTTCATCATCTGAATCTAATGGTTGGCTTTCCTTGAAGTGAAGAATGAATGCTACCAGTGTAGATGTCCATGTAAAGGGATGTTCTAGATCATTACTTAATATTCTAACTTCTTTTCTGATTGTTCGACAAAAGAAATAAAATTCAGGATTATTGTCATGGTAATGATATGATCTATCTTCATTTCTTAATCATTGAAATATATAAGTATGATTTCCTTTTTTTTATTTCCTTGATAATTGTTGAATTAGAAAATTCTTCCAATTTTGCTGCAATACTTTATTTCAAAGCTTGTTAAACCAAGGGGCATTGAGATTCCAAAATCCATAAACATCATGCTTGAACAATATGTCATATGATATTCATTTGATAAATACCATGAATAGTAATAATGAAGGGTTGTCCACTATGTATACTAGAAATTTAAAATAACTTTCCATGGATGATCAAGATCTGGTCAAGAGATTAACCAATGTAGGTTTTTTATTTCAAGTGGTCATGGAAGGAGGCAAAAACTTTCTTAACTCTTTTGTGGACATAACATTGACCAATGGCTTATCTAAGTTCTTTTGGTAATCGTTCTATTGCTTCAAAGATATTAGTGGATGGTTCAAGAGGTTGTATTGGCTAGAGAGGGTAGAGACATAATGGAGCTAGTAGGAAGGGAGAAGTATTTGCTATCTTTTTTTTATTTTTTTGGTGAGAAAATCAGTAAGGGTGTTGTTCTTACTAGTGATGTGTTTGACTTCAAAGTACTACTGTAAAAACTAGTTTGCTTACATAAGTAATTGTGGTTTTGGTAACATCTTTTGCTTGAATTTTATAATCTTAGGAAAAGATGACATATCCATTTCTACCAAGAAAGTGTGACAAATGAGATGATGCTCTATTTCATTTTTTACTACTAATATCTCTTTAAAAGTGGAGTGATAATGCAGCTGAGTTGACTTGAATGCACAACTTTGATATCTACAGAGATTTCTTTTTTCATCATTTCCTTCAAAAGGTATGGCTCTCCAATATTCATTATTAGCTACTGTTTGTAAAATTCTTTTTCTTGTGCTAGGAATTTGTAATTGTTCAAGATGGTCAGACAATTTTTTCAATGTTTGAATAGCTTTTGTATGTCTAGGAGACCATGGAGGAGGATCTTTCTTCAATAACTACGTTCATGTGATCTGCAATTTTGGGGATGAAGTCTGCCATATAATTGACTATTTTCAAAAAATTATTGTATGATTTTTACTAAAGATAATTTGTGTTTTCTCTGAGGTATGTGGCAATGTGCGGTTGTAGTTGGTACTTTCCCTATGAAATTGTCATTCTAAGAAAATCAATCTTTGTTTGACCAATGAGCATCTTTTTCTCTAAGAGCATGATTCTATAATTCTTCAATATGTGGAAGAATTGTGTGAGAAATTGTCCATGTTAATTTGCATTTGACGAAAATAGTAAGATGTCATAAATATAAATTAAAGAATTGGCCATTAAGGGTTTGAAGATGGTGATAATGGCTTTCTAGAATTGTGAAGGAGCATTCTTGAATCCCAACAGCATGATAGTCCATTGGAAATGGTGATTTGGAATACAAAATGCTGTTTTTGGACATTCTTGGGAATGAACTTCAAGTTGCAAAAATCTTGCTTGCAAATTTGGAGAAAATTTTGGCATTAGGAAAAAGGAAGCTTGTCATTTGCAAGAAAATAGTTCAAGGTTTGGTAATTGATAACAAGCTTAAGCTTTCCTTTGATTTGTTCGATTCTTTTATTAACATAAAAGGCTTCACATGATCATGGAGAAGAAGTGAGTTCAATGAGACATTGGGATTATAATTAAGATAGTTCTTAAACGGTTAGGATAAGGTGCTTGAGATTCATTCCTTTGTTATTAACTTTTGTAGGATTGATATCCTCATTTTCTTGAATGGAAAATAGACAAAGAATGGAGGATTAGTTTAGAAAGGTGATGAACATTTTGTGGGAAATGATTTTTTGCACAACAAACTCTGATTAATTGGGATTTCATGGAGTCAAAGGTATTTGCAAGGTGAAGGCTTGGGATTTGGGACCAAGTAAGAAAGTTTTTCTTATAAGAAAGACCTTTATCTAATCAACAATGGCTAAAAAAATTGTAGAGGATGTCAAAACTAATGATTAGGTCTTTGCTTGATAAAGGGGATCCTAAGACTTTGTGTTTGATGGTGAGGTTAGGAAAAACTTTGATGAGTATGAGTCTGCTAATTTTGTCAATGGTGAAAATGTTTGCATTGGAGGCTCTCAAATCTTTAGGTATGAGGGGGCACCAGAATTTTTTACGAAGGATTTTGGGATTTGTTAAATGTTCAATTTTGGTCAAAATACCCTTACTTTAGCATTTAATTAGATCATCTAAAAGATCAATTTTACAATTTTTAGATAATTTATGAATTTTAGCTTCAACTAACCATCCAACCATTGATTTGCTAAATTTAATAGTCGAATGATTATTAAAACTAATTAGAGGTGTAATGTATGATTTAGATAATTCTAATCTAGTCTTTTATTTTCCAGATCAACTAGATTGCGGCTTGGATAGTTCAGATTAAATTTAACGGTGGTAGATCAACCCACAAGATGCACATGAGTAATTGATTAAGGAATTATTTCTATTTGAAAAAGGACAAAACTAAAGGAGGAATATTAAAGAGGAAGGGAAAACCAAAGTAGAAAGAGGAAATCGTAAAGGAAGACTTTAGAAGAGGAATGCTCTGTGAGAAGGAAAAAAAGAAGGGAAATTAGAAGGGAAGAACCCCAAGGAAGGAGAGATAGTTTATAAGGAGGAAGGCAGCCAAAGAAAGGACTCTCTCTCTAAATCGAGGATCTTCACGGATTGACGAGGCAGCTGCAGGTAACCGCTGCAGACTGCACTACCCCCTCTTCTCCCCTTTCTCTCTCTCTCTCACGCACCTCTCTCTCGTTCTTTCCCCACACCACACATTGCTCCTGCATCCTCGTCTCTCACTCTCGTTTCTCTCCTTCCCATATCTCTCTTTGCACTCAGAAATTCTCCCTCATTTCGTCTTTTTCTCTGCTTCATCACCTTCTCTATGCTCTCCATAGAAACCCGGTCACTTGCACCCCTCTCCCTTAAATGGTGACATCGTAGCTCTCAATCTCTCATACTATCCACTCTAAGGAAAGAACAGAAGCCCAGACCTGAACCCGCCTCCCTCCTCGCTCTTTCTCTGCTTCTCTTTATCTCCCTCTCAATCGGATACTCTTCTTCGTCAGGAAGACCAAAACCAAGACCCCGTTTGTGTCTACCCATTTCCAGCCACCTGCCTCTCTCTCATTCACTTTCTCTCTCTCTCTCTCTCTCTCTCTCTCTCTCTCTCTCTCTCTCTCTCTCTCTCTCTCTCTCTTCTTTTTTATTTTTTTTCCGTTCCCCATCTGTCATCCTTCATTCTGCTCACAGTGGTTTTTCCAGTCTTGTCATTCCTAAACTCTCTTCCATCTGCAGTTTCTTCTTCACTCTCTGCCCTCATCTTCCATTCCCTTCATTACCCCCATTCTTTACCCGCGGTTGTCATGGATTTTTGCAACAATTTTTTCCGCTTTATTTTTCACATAATTCTCACCAAAAATCAGTCTTTTAGCATGCTTTCATTGTTACGAAGAAACCCCAACCTGAGTTTCTCCCAAAACTTCCTCTTTCCTCTCTATTATTCCTCCCCTATCATCTCTTCTATGCAACACTTGTATTTCCCCTTTTTCTCCTCTACGGGTTGAAGAAGAAGAAGTTTTTCTTCCAAAAATTCCAGAACTACCCTTTATACAATAATTCTAATTCCATCTTACTCCCATTTTCATCGTTTTCCTTTGTCTTTATCTCTTTCTATGGTTTTCCTTATTCTAGTTTGTGTTATTCTTAGTATATTTCAGGAACTATATAATCCAGATCTGGTTTGATTATGGCTTACCCTTATCAACGGTTAGCCTTAATAAATAAGATCAATATATGTCATGATTTGTTTCCCATCAGAATTTAAATAAACTTTTAGATGTTGTTCTTAGGATAATTTCTAGTTGACCTATCATCACTGATCTTCAATATGATATCCAAAAATTGATCTAAGCCTTCCAAAAGCCAAAATTATTCTTTAGTTTTAGATCATCAATGTTTGGGGGAATCTGAACAATCCGGCTATTAGATTCTTATTTAGAAGTATCAGTAAGAGATTGATGAAGGCCGATCGACTTTCATGATATCAAATTTGAAGAAATTAGTCATAATCAAGATAGGAAAGTAGATTTTATCTGTTTTTTAATTAATTTTTTTATCTTTTTGAACTTGAATTTCTATAATTTTCATTGGTTAAATAGATCTGAATTTTAAATTCATAGTTATTTAATTTTTTTATTTCTTTTAATTTTTGGTTAATTAAATTTTATTGAAACTCTATCTTTTTAAGTCGAGTCCCTGTAGGATTAATTTGTACTTGCATAAGCTACACTATAATAGCTCGTGCACTTGTAAAAAATAATTAGCAAGTTTATGGGCACCATTGTTGGGGACCTACAATAGAGTTTTCATAAAATTTAATAAAAAATAATAATAATAAAAAACTTTAGGAATTGCATTGTTTTAGAATTTTAGGTACTTTTAGGTGCATTTTTTAATTTTTCTTAATGCATGATCATTCTATTTCCTAAATTTGGTACTTATTGCTATTTTTATTTTTCAGGAAAGTAAAGAAAATTGGCAAGTGAAGCTTCATTAAATAAATAGAATTGCGCTACTTTCCTAAAATAGGAATTTTCCTTCTTTTTATTTTTTATAGTGAATCTTATAGTGAGGTTGTAACGTGCAATATTAATTTTAATTTTAAAAGGTTTGTATTAAAACATGGCAAGTATGGGATAAGTTGACCTGCACTTGATCTTCATTAGAAACCCCATTATAAGTTTTTTCACTCTTTTTATTTTCTTAGTATATTTGCATTTAGAATAAATTTTCATTATTTGATAGATTAATTGCATATAGAAAGTATATTTCATAATTATTGCATTTTTAGGGTTTACGTTAGTTTATTATTTTTAATTGCATTCTTAAGGCACATCTATTGCTTTAAGGTGATTTATATGTTGATTGATCTGTCATGAAGTGTGAAAATTAATTAGTAAGGGCACTTGAACCCATAAGAACAAGGGTGGATTTTAGTCACCACCTAAGATAATCATTACAAGTGCTCAACCTAACCTTCAAATTAATCTAAAACTAATTAGGAGAGACTAATAGAGGTCATCACATGCTTGTAGGACCCTCTTAATAGGACGCGATCTATTATCACTCTAATAGCTTCTGAGCATTGTGGTTATAGTGAGTGTATTAAAATCCAAGTGATTTTCCCACACCTTGCATTGACATCAGTTGAGATCTAAATACCTCCTAATATGAGGATTGCATTAACCACCTTAGAGCAGAACCTAACTGGTAAGCTATAGTCAAATTTGAAAAAGAGGAGTGTTGATTAGGCTAATCTAAAAGTATCATCCCCACACAAATTTAACAAAATCAAAATATTGTTGCTTATTAACTTTAAGGAATATTTGATTGTGCCCTTTGTTTGTGCATCATTTTAGGAAGTTAGGTTGCATCATTTAGGTTTGTTTTTCCAAAACAAAAAAAGGAAAAGAAAAAAGAAGCTTTCATTCTATGCACTTTTGGAGACAACACAAAACTAGAAGGTTAGTCAAGTATGATCAAAACGAAATACAACTAGATTAGTCCACATCAAAGACTGATTAACGATTAAGGGTTAACTCACACCATGGTAGTCAAGGCTCTCCACTCATCATGAATGAGGACCCACCACCATCTAATGGATGAACTAAATGAACCTCCGCCAAGGAGAAATAATCATCTACCAAATAGAGATTGGAGAAGAAATAATAATAGGGAGTGGGCCAATAGAGTAAACATGGGGATAATAATGATGGTTATCAAAACTTTCATGGCAGAACTTTAAAAATTACCTATAGCCTACATGCACTAGTACTCCAGCTTATATCATTCTTCCTCGAAATGCTGGTGCTTTAGAATTAAAAATAGGAGTAATCCAATTACTTCCCAAATTCCATGGGCTAGACAGTGAAAGTCCCTATTTGCACCTTAAAGAGTTTGATAAGGTATGCAGTACTCAAAAAATACAAAATATTGGTCTAGATACTCCCATGCTTAAAAATTTTCCTTTCTCTTTAAATGTGATTTAATGCACTAACAACAAGTTTCATAAGGAACTGGAATGAAATGACTAAGGAATTCTTGAAAAAAAAATTCCCTACATATAAAACAAATGGACTCTACCGTAAGATCATGAACTTTATCTAAAAAGATAAAGAATCATTCTATCAATGCTGGGAAAGCTTCAAGGATCTTTTACTGACTTGCCTGCATCATGGCTATAAACTATGGCACATTATGAACTTCTTTTATGGACTTAATTCTGATATGCACCAATTCATAGAGATGATGTGCAATTACAATTTTCTGAACAAACAACCAGATGAGGCGAAAGAGTATTTGGAATGGATAACTGAAAGTGCAAAGACCTGTGTTGACTCATAAAGAGTAGAACATCTAGATAGATCCAAGCCAACTACCACCCATGTTGGGGGTGGCATGTATGCCATGCTTGACAAAGATGAAATTAATGTTAGAATAGCATCCCTAGCTAGAAAAGTAGAAGCCATAGAAATGGGGAAGAAAAACTCGAATAAGGATGAACAAGTGTGTAACATCTGTGAAAGTATCACCCATCTTACTTAGGAATATCCTACCATTCTATCAATCCAAGAGGTACTTCATGATCAGGCTAATTCACTTAACACTTATAAGAGACCTTTCTCCCCATACTTAGAGACTTATAATCCTAACTGGAGAAACCACCTAAATTTTAGTTGGAGAAATAGACCAAATGCCAATGTCTCACAACTAGGCCAATACTAGCCTCACCAATAAAACCAAGGACTTCTTGATCTACCCTCACACCAAACTCATCAACCTCCTTTTGGACTTATGCTTGCCCCCACCCAAAAGACCTATAGAGGATAATGTCAATCAACTCATTCAAAATTAGGAGAGGAAAACTTCTCAATTAGAAGTCCAACTAAAACAAACCAATTAGTTGATTAATGAAATAAAAAATATGATGAATCAATGGATGTAAAATATGGAAAAAGAAAAGTTTCCAGCTCAACCACAAGCAAACCCTAAAAGAGTGCATACGGTTGGCACTAATGCATCTAATGTATTCTTAGGAGTGGAAAAATAATTTAGAAGGATGAGCCATAAAAGACTGATTAGGTAGAAAAATCCACTAAAGTTAAAGAAAATTCTAAAGAGAAAGACTACACTTCACATGTTGACCCATCTCCTATCCCTGCTCCATTTCCCTAAAGGTTGTGTTAAGCTCCAAAGTCTACCTCTAATGATGAGATTTTAAAGACTTTCAATCAAGTCAAGATCAACATACCAATCTTAGATGCAATAAAACAAATCTCATTATATACCAAATTCTTAAATGACCTATGCATTGTAAAAGGAAAACTAAATGTTCAAAAGGAGGCAATTTTGACTGAACAACTTAGTTCTATTCTTCAACATCATACACCACCAAAATACAAGGATCCAAGTTGTCCCACTCTTACTTGTATTATTGGAAACTATAAGATTAATCAAGCTTTGCTTGATCTGGGATCTCGTGTGAACCTACTACTGTCCTTGATATATGAATAATTAGGTTTGGATGAGCTAAAACCAACTTCTACTACACTCTAGCTAGTTGATCATTCTGTAAAGATACTGCGAGGGGCAATAGAAGATGTGCTTATCTAGGTAGAATAGTTTTGCTTCCATGTAGATTTTCTTATCATGAATACACAACCAGTGGTGAATGAGAAGAATAAAATACCAGTAATCCTGGGATGACCATTTTTGGCTACTTTCAATGCCTTAATTAATTACAGAAATGGTGTTACGAAACTATATTTTTGGTAATATGACATTAGAGCTAAACATTTTTAACATTTGTAAGCAACCTGGTGAATCCACTGATGACTTATATTGTGTCAACATGATAAATTCAGTTGTGCAAGATCATTTTCAATCATCTTCTTTCTTAGATCCACTTGAGGCCTATTTGGCCCACTTTAATGAATTTAATGAGGATGCATTAATAGAGGAAGTTAATGCCCTTCTTGATTTTGTTCTTATCATGGATGCAGAAAAATGAAAACCTCATTTCGAGGAACTTTCATCAAGGAAGTCCACTCCCCTTTCATGATCAATAGAATCTCCTAAGCTTGAATTGAAATATCTACCATCAGATTTAAAATATGCCTATTTAGGAGAAAAAGAGACTTTTCCTATGATAATTTCCTCCAAATTAGAAATATCTTAGGAGAAAATGTTAATATACACTTTATAAGAACACAAAGGTGCTATAGGACGGACCATTGCTAATATAAAAGGCATCAACCATTTAATCTGTACCCATAGGATATATCTAGAGGATGAAGCTAAATCATGTTGTCAAATGCAAAGAAGGTTAAATCATAATATGAAAGATGTAGTTAAAGCAGAAGTTCTTAAGTTGTTTAATGTGAGAATCATTTATCTCATAAGTGATAGCAAATAGGTAAGTCCTACTTAGGCAGTTCCAAAGAAGTCTGAAGTGACAGTAATAATTAATTAATCCCCACTAGAGTTACCACTAGTTGACATATGTGCATTGACCATAGAAAGTTGAATGCTGTCACTGGGAAGGACCATTTTCCTTCACCCTTTGTTGATAAGATATTAGAAAGGCTTATAAGATATCGGTATTATTGTTTTCTAGGTGGTTACTTAGGGTATAACCATATAGAAATTGCACCCGAGGATTAGGAAAAGACCACATTTACATGTCATTTTGGCACTTTTGCTTACAAAAAGATGTCATTTGGATTATGTAATGCTCCTGCCACATTTCAATGCCACATGTTGAGTATATTTAGTATATAATAGGGAGAATTTTAGAGATTTTCATGGATGACTTTTCTATTTTTCGTGATTCATTTGAAACATGTCTTCAAATTCTAAGAGAAGCCTTAAATCGTTGTAGAGAAAACATCCTAGTGCTTAATTAGGAAAAGTGTCATTTCATGGTTCCTAAGGGAATTGTCCTAGGCCACATAGTGTCATGCAAAGGTATAGAGATAGGTAGAGCCAAAGTTGACCTAATTACCAATCGACCCATCCCAAATCTATTAGGCACATTCAAAAGGGAAAAATCCATATGTCATTTACTATGCTAGTAAGACCTTAAATAGCACTCAAATGAGTATTCCACTATGGAGAAAAGAACTCTTATTAGTTGTCTTTGCATTGGATAAATTTAGGTCTTACTTGATTGGATCTAAAATAGTCATATTCACTGCTCATTCAGCCCTTAAGTATCTTCTTTCTAAGAAGGATGCTAAGTTTAGACTAATTAGATGGATTCTTTTACTCCAAGAGTTTGACATTAAAATAAAAGATAAGAAAGGAGTAGAGAATGTTGGAGCTGACTATTTGTCTCACCTAGTCCTAATAGAACCTTTGGATGAGTTTTCAATTAAGGATACTATCCTTATTGAGCAACCTTTTCATGTTTCCATCTTCCTTAGTTTGCTGATATTGCAAATTATTTAGTCATAGGGAAGATTCTTGAATATTAGAATAAACAAGAAGAGCAAAAATTCATTTTCAATGTTAAACACTACTTCTGAGATGATCTATACCTATTTAAGTACTGCCTAGATCAAATCATTACGAGATGAGCACCTGACTTAAAGCAATATAGTGTCATCTCCTTTTGTTACTCAGAAGCATGTGGTGGACATTTTTCTGCACAGAAAACAACTACAAAGATTTTGCAATGTGGTTTCTACTGGGCTTCATTATTTAAAGACACACATGTGTTTTGTAAATCACGTGAGCAATGTCAAAAGTTAGGAGGAATAAATCGTAGGAATATGATGATTCTCAACCCTATCCTTATCATATAATTTTGTGATTGCTGGAGCCATTCCCACCTTCATTTGGCTACAATTACATTTTATTGGCTGTAAACTATATTTCTAAATATATTGAGGCTATCCCATGTAGGCATAATGATTACAAAATAGTTGTTAAATGTTTTTAAAAATATTTTTTTCTAGATTTGGGATCCCTCGGCCATTATAAGTGATAATGATACACATTTTTGCAACATACGATTTGAAGCACTCATGAAAAAAATATAATATTATATATAAAGTTGCAACATCGTATCACTAAAAAATAAGTAGACAAGTAGAAGTATCTAATTAGGCCATTAAATAAATTCTTCAAAAGATTGTTAATCTCAATCGTAAAGGTTGTCTTTTCAACTAACAGATGCACTCTGGGCTTATAGGATTACACATCAAACCCCGATTAGTATATCTCTCTATCATATTATATATGATAAGGCTTGCCATTTGCTTGTGGAAGTGGAATATAGAGCTTACTGGGCAATAAAAACCTTTAATTTCAACATAGATAAAGCAGGCTCACATAGAAAACTCCAACTTAATGAGTTGGAAGAGATCAAGTAAGAAGCTTATGTGAGTAATAGAATATATAAAGAAAAGAAGAAAGTTTTTCATTATAAAAACATAATGAGAAATTTCTTTACCCTAAATCAGAAGGTTCTGCATTACAATTCTAAGCTCCTCCTATTTTCAGGGAAGCTTAGATCTCGATGGACCAGTGCATATATAATAAAAGAAGTTTTTCCATATGGGACCATTGAGATTGAGGATGTTAGGACTGACCATACTTTTAAATTGAATGGTCACCATTTAAAGCCTTTCCTAGAATATGAGAATCCAGAAGTTGAGTCAACAACTATAGGGGATCCTGTTTATCAAGATTGAGGGATTTGATCCCTCTATAACATCTTTTGGATTTATTTATTTTGTAATTTTCTACATCAACCATTTCATTTGAGGTCCTACTTTTTAAACATTGAAGACAGTGTTTCTTTTAGGTTAGATGGTGTAGAATTCTAATAAATTCTAGTCTTTTCAGTTTTTTAAGCTAATTTTCATAATTTAAAAAATGAAAAATTTTGAAAAATTTTAGGTCAATTCCTGCACTATGATTAGAATTGCATTTTTTGAAGTATAGTCTAGATAATTTAACTTATTAATGGAACTTAATATGATTAATTCATCATTTTACTCATTTTCTAAAGTATTTCATGAAAGCAAAGCATCAAATCACATCTGTACATGCAGTTGCATATACATAATGTAAATTGATAAGTAGTTTTAACATACAGATCCTGAAGAAATTCAATAAAGACCTATAACCTAAGTGAGTTTTAGAGCCAATTTATTATTTTTTAGAGCTTATAAATATTCCTAATTTTTTCAGCATGCTTAAAGTAAAATTTGATCCCGTTAACTCTTAAATTTGGCTAATTATCTGAATTGTCAGAATATTACCTTTAAAATTTTGGAAGTTCATTGAATCTGATAGATTATATGAAACCTAGAAAATAATTTAGGCTATCTTATTGTTAACCTAAAGACATACAGCTTACCCAAAAATATTTTTATCACTAGTTAGCCAATTTGAGCCTTTTATATAAGCCTTTTCTTTTGTTACCCAAAATTTTCTTTTACCCATATAAACCTAGTATAAATTATCCATTACTTATTTTCTTCGAAAGATAAGTTAGAGATGAATGACGATATACTTTTTAGTTGCAAAGAAAGTAGAAAAGTGAATATCAAGAAAAGAAACATTCTTAAAAAAAAAAAAAAAAAAGATTTAAAGAGATTCAAAAGTGTTGAAAAGAAAGAAAGTGTTGATTAAAAAAAAAAGTTTGAAGAATGCAAAAAAGTAAAAAAAGAAATACTCACTTTAGTACAAGAAAAGAAAGAATTGACAACTTTAGAAGACCTCTACTTATTTTTGAAGAAATTTTGAATATCCTTTATATGCTTTCTTTTGTACCCTGTCTTGAGCTTACGTTTTGTCTCAGGTGAAGATCTATTGATTCTAAGAGAAATATAGTCTTGATGAGGATATGAATGGATAGGATTTAAAGAATAATATTTTTAAATATTCAAAGCTAATGGCATCTTGTCCTCTCTAAAGGGATCAAAAACTAATTTCCTTAGTAACTCTTATTCCTTCATGAGTATATGTGAGATAAATTTGCTTTATTAACTCTGCTCACATATTTAAAAGAGAGATATGATTCGAACCCTTTATCTGAGATATTTTATTTTTGAGTGTATGTCTATTAGTGATGATTGAGGTCAAAACATATTTTAGATGGAGTTCAAAAGTTAGAAGTCTACTTAGAGATAAAGATTATTCTATATGTAGACTATACACTCACACACTAACCGTGAGATTTGAGCTTAAATGGAATATATTTAGCATATGAGTAGGGTTTTGAATTTTATTTTTATTAGTATTCTAAAGTTGATGATCTATTGAAGATAATTCATTGAGGAAAAGGGGGAGTTGATTGGAAAATAATTTTTAAAATTGATTTTTTGCATGTTTTTCTAGGGATTAGTAAAATGCTACTTGGGGGCATGTTAAGTGTTCAATTTTGGTCAAAATACCCATACTTTAGCATTTGCTTAGATCATTTAACCAATCAATTTTGAAATTTTTAGATAAATTATGAATTTTAACTTCAATTGACCATCCAACCGTTGATTTGCTAAATTTAACAGTTAGATGATCATCAAAGCTAATCAAATGTATAATGTATGGTTTAGAGCATTTTAATATGGTCTTTTGTTTTGTAGATCAAGTAGATTGCGGCTTGGATATCTTAGATTAAATTTAAGGGTGGTAAATCAACTCACGAGAGGTACATGGGCTATTGATTAAGGAATTATTTCTATTTGAAAAAGGGCAAAACTAAAGGAAGAATGTTAAAGAGAAAGGAAAAACCAAAGTAGAAAGAAGAAGATATACAAGAAAAATTTATAAGAGGAAAGCTTTGTACGAAAAAGAAAAAGAAAATAGAAGTGAAGAGTTGAAGAGGAAGGTGGAGATAGTTTATAAGGAGGAAGGCAGCCAAAGAAAGGACTTCCTCTCTAAACCGAGGATCTTCACGGACTAAAGAGGCAACTGCTACAGATCGCACTAACCCCTCTTCTCTCTCTCTCTCTCTCTCTCTCTCTCTCTCTCTCTCTCTCTCTCTCTCTCTCTCTCTCTCTCTCTCTCTCTCTCTCTCTCTCTCTCTCTCTCTCTCTCTCTCTCTCTCCCTGCACCGCACATCGCTCATGCATCCTCATCTCTCACTCTCGTTTCTCTCTTTCCCAGATATTTCTCTGCACTCAGAGCTTCTCCCTCGTTCCGTCTTTTTTCTCTGCTTCATCACCTGCTCTCTAGTTTTTGTAGAAATTGGGTCACCTATACCTCTCTCCCTTTAATGGTTACACTATAGCTCTCAATCTCTCAGACCATATGCACTAAGGAAAGCACAGAAGCCCAAACTTAAGCCTGCTTCCCTCCTCCCTCATTCTCTATTTCTCTTTATCTCCCTCTCAATCAGATACTCTTCTCTAAGACTAGAACCAAGACCCTATTTCTCTCTTCTTCTTACTCGTTTCCAGCCACCTGCCTCTTTCTCTTCCTTTCGTTGTTTTTTTTTTTTTCATTCCCTAGCTATCATCCTTTGTTCTATTCATAGTAGTTTTTCCAATCCCATCGTTCCCAAACTCTCTTCCATCTGCAGTTTCTTCTTTCCTCTCTGCCTCATCTTTCATTCCCTTTATTAGCCCCTATTCTTTAACCATGATTTTTACAGTTTTTCTGAGCAATTTTTTTTTTCTGCTTTATTTTTCATAGAATTCTCACCAAAAATTAGTCTTTTAACAAGCTTTCATTGTTACTAAGAAAACCTAACTTGGGTTTCTCCCAAAACTTCTTCTTTCCTCTCTATTCTTTTGCCCTTGTCATCTCTTTGATGTAACACTTTGTTGATGTTTAACTGCAAGTGCATGGACTATTATAGTATAGCTAATGCAAGTACGGGTCGATCCTACAGGGACTTGACTTAAAAAGTGGGAATTTCAATGAAATTTAATTATCTAAAATTAAAAATAATAATAATAATTACTGAAATTAAAATTAGAATTTAGATCAAATCAACTTCTAAAAATCACAGAATTTTCAGTTCCAGAATAAAGAAAATTAAACTAAATAACAAAAAAAACTACTTCTCTAGCTTAATCACTGTCAATATCTTTAGATATACCATTCTTGGAGTTGGTCAGCCTTCATAAACATCTTCATCATGTCCTTGATTAGAGATCTACCAGTTGGATCTGTTAGATTCATCAAAATCATAAAGATATGGATTAAATGGTGATTTTAGGATTTGGACGGTTTAGATCAAGTTACTGATTTTAGATTGAAGATCAGAGATGTTAATTAAGTTCAGGGATGTCCTAAGAATGAAATTGGAAAGTTAATTGAAAAACAAATAAGAACTAGAATAAACATGGACACATAGGGGAAATTAAAGCAGGGACACAAATGTAATTGAATTTAAAGACTAAAGGGCAAAAAAGGAATTTAAGGAAAATTTGATTTAAAAGAGTAAACAGGGAAAAACTGGGAACCCGAAGAGTAAGGTGAAGACGCTAGAGATGGAGGTGAAGAAGGGAGAGGAGAAGAGGAAAGGAGGGGGGAGGAAAAGGGAGGAAACCTAGATTAGGTTTCCTTCTTTGGGCTGACCGATGACAGTGGAAGAAGCCAAAGATTGGGAAGACGCCGGAGAAGAGTGCGTTGGGCGATGCACAGAAACGATGGAGGATTGGATGGCTATGCACGATCCGGCCGGTGATTGCTGTGCATGTCGGAATAAAGAGGAAGTTGGAGGTGCTATGTAGTGATGCTGGCGATCTGGGCGGTGAAGTGATTCTAGGTGGAGCGTGGGAGACAGAGGCCGTGGAAGGAGAACTCTCCTAGGTGAGTGCAGTGATGAAGAAGGGGACAGAGATCGGTGGTGGTTTGTTACTCTTGAACGAGGCTAAGCACTACCAGTCCAAGAGAGACGAGAAACGCTAGAGGGAAGAATAGAGGCTGGTATGGTAGCTTGCCGGTGATGGAAGAGAGAAAGGGCAGTTCGGTGGAAGGTGATATGTAGGCCAGTGATAGAGAGAAATAGGAGAAAGGGAGAGCAGGACGGCAAAGGAAATAGAGAGGGGTGAACAGAGGGGGCAGAGCCATCGATTTCTGATGAACACGGGGCAAGAGAGAGATTGAGAATGAGAGAAGAAGATGATAGGAAGAAGGGGGGGAGTGGTCTGTGGGTAGAGGGAGTAGAGAGAGAGACGTGGGGAAGAGAATAGCGAGATAGAAATGGAGAGGGAACGAGTGAAGGAGAAGGGGAATGGTGCTGGCGATGGAAGATGGTGGGACCAGTGGAGAGGAAAAGGAGAACGCGAGAGAGAGTGGGAAAGGAGAGGAAGAGAATTGAGGGGGAAAGGAGTAGTCTTGCCTACCTCCTACGGTTCATCTCAAGGGATTGAAGAGTGTGGAGGTGGAGGTGAAGGGAGAAGGAAAGAGGGAGTGAAAGAAAGAGAAGAAGAGTGCACGTAATAGGGATGGAAGATATTTGATAAATACTGATAATTCTCAGATAGAATATTTGAATGGAAAGATCCATTAGATAATAAACTATTGGTTCTAAGCCATCTCTGGCGATGAATCAACAATTTGAAGTGTTTTTCTTGAGTATTCTTGATGAACTAGAGTTTATATATAGATATAGGAGAATTTGTTTGGGAGGTAATAAGCCCCTTATCGTAATCAATTAGTTAACATGTTGGTTAACCGTATTCTGAAACACAGAAAAAAAATCATTGACTTATCAAATTATCTATCGAGTCGTGAAAAAGATTTAATATGGGGAGGAAGATGACATAAATTTAGAGGACAATCAAAACAGGTTTACTGTACCTTGTTGTACTTTTCATAATAGATTGGCTAATATAAGGAAAAACAAAAAAGGAATTGCATTGAAATGTATTTGGAAACTTCTCTACAAGTGCAAGTTGCCTTCTCCCTTTTTTCCATGCATCCCAATTGAGTTAGGAAACTATCATATCCATCTTTGTGAGTGATCTGGCTCATCCAATGCTCTTCAGGATAATCTGCATTGTTAACTTTTGATCTTAGCCATCCATGCCTCTTTTGGTTAATCTGTAAAATAAAAGACCAAATTAAAATCATCTGAAGTATGCATTAATCATCTAATAAGCTCTAATGATCATCTTATTGTTAATTTTGATAAATTAATGATTGGACGGTCAATTGGAGCTAAATTCAAAATCAAGGTAAAAATTGCAAATTTAATTGGTTAGATGATCTAATTTAATGCTAAATTAGGAGTATTTTGACCAAAATTGAACACTTAACACACTTGTATTTCCCCTTTTTCTCCTCTACAGGTTGAAGCAGAAGAAGTTTTTCTTCCAAAAATCCCAAAACTACCCTTTAGACAATAATTCTAATACCATCTTACTCCCATTTTCGTCCTTTTCTTTACTTTGTATTTATCTCTTTCCATGGTTTGCTTATTCTAGTTTGTGTTATTTTCAGTTAATTCTAGGAACTGTATAATCCAGATCCAGTTTGATTAAGGCTTACCCTTATCAATAGTTAGCCTTAACAAATAAGATCAATATATTTCATGATCTATTTCACTTTAGAATTCAAATCAGTTTTGAGATCTTATTCTTAGGATAATTCTTAATTGATCTATTATCACTGATCTTCAATCTAAAATCTCAAAATTGATCTAAGCCTTCCAAAACCCAAAATCATTCTTTAGGCTAGATCGTCAAAGCTTTGGGGAATTTGAACAATCCAATGTTGGATTCTTAATCACAAGTATCAGTGAGAGATTGATGAAGGTTAATCGACTTTTATGATTTCAAATTTGAAGAAATTAGTCATAATTAAGCTAAGGAAGTTGATTTTATTTGTTTTTTAGTTAATTTTCTATCTTTTTGAACTTGAATTTTTGCAATTTTCATTGGTTAAATGGATTTGAATTTTGAATTCATTGTTATTCAATTTCTATTATTTTTTTAATTTTTGGTTAATTAAATTTTATTTAAACTATCTTTTTAAGTCAAGTCCTCATGGGATCGACCTATACTTGCATAAGCTACACTACAATAGCCCATGCACTTGAGAAAAACAATAATTAAGGTTGAAAATGGTTGTTGTTGAACATGTGTCAAAAGGAGCAATAATAGGAATAGGTTTAGTATATGGGTAAGTAAGAAAGTGTACTTGAGCTATTGGTGTTGGTTAGTTTGAGGAATACAAAAGGTCTAGAGAAGATGGAGAAATTGAAATGGAAAATATTTTGTCAATTTGAGAAGTTGCAGACTGCTCATAAAACCTTTCGAAATCACTTTCACTATTAGTATAACCAATAGTTAGTAGTGTTTCTTGAACACATATTCAACATCTGGGAATGTGTCAACAAACGTTGCTACCTGTTAAAGAAATTTGATACTCTTCTACTTCTTTGAACATTGTTTTGCAAAGTGTCCTGATTTTCCACAATCATAGAACATGTTCGTAGACTTTTGAATTTTTTCCTCCAATATTGTCATTTCTTCTTTTTTAGCATTTTGACTTGTGATGATACTCTTGGGGATTTTTGTGAAACTTTCTCCTATGATATTTCTTCTTAGAGCTATAGGAATAGGCTTGGCAATTCGGGTTGGTGGGTCGTGTTTGTGTCGACACGAACACGACACGTTAGAGTTATGGGTCGACACGAACACGACCCACTTAATAATCGTGTCAAGAATTCGTGACCCGAACACAGCACGATTATTAAACAAGTCGACACGATACGACTCGTGTAACACGATTAAGTAAATATAAAATAAATAATATAGGACGGTTTCAGAAGAACCGTCCTATATTAGTCCTGTAATATAAGACGGTTCATCTGGAACCGTCTTATATTAGTTGCATTCTTTCTCTAGTTGCAAGGGCAAAAAAGCCCATGCGTAGAGAGTTTGGTGGATTTGACAGTTGAGGATGAAATGCATTATGATGTTGAAGAGGAAGAAGAAAAAGAGCTAGTATGGCATAAGAGAGGCCACCTGTATGGAGCTGATGTTGATTGGGAGGTGAGGAATTCAACCTTCCATCAAGATAATTAAGATATGAACACCAACCACTTTATCTTGTTTTTATGCGTATCTGACAACTTTATATTGAATTTTAAAAGCTGGACTCAAGTGATGAGGAGGCTATATTACATTGTAATAGAAGACAGTTCTAGATGAACCGTCCTATATTACACTTAATAACCGTCCTATATTACATTTGATAGAAGTCCTCCAATGAATCATCCTTCCAAATAAAGACGAAAAAAACAAAAGAGCCAACATAGATGATTAAGTAAACCGCTACATGGACGACTACTCACACTCTTGTAGATCCAAATCCTCCCATGCCTCTCGCCGTAGCATCAAGATCTTCAACCTCCAAAACCTCGGGCATCATTATCCTCTCAATGATCAACTGAGCAATCAGATCTCCTTGCTTCACTTCAAAATCAACATCAGAATGGTTGAACAAAATCACGCCCATTAAACCTCTGTAATCAACGTCAATCACGCCTGCACCCACGTTGATCGAATGCTTCCAAGCCAGACCAGATCTCAACGCTGCAAATAACAAGTCCGTCCATGAGTATATCATCAAACGCATCAAAAGGTTTTCTATTTCGAGCACATACCTATGCGAGTGTAGGTTCCTTTGGGTATTCCTATGCTTAAATCGGTAGGAACAAGGGCTTTTCCTCTGGCGGGAACGGTTGTTGACGTAGAACTGGAAAATAAACAAACGATGGAAGATTAAGATGGGCATTGCTCAAAATCACTGATACCCAGATGGATTAAAGCATACATTACCTTGAAAGATCATATCCTACTGAGAGAGGAGAACCTTTTGAAGGCAAACTGGCATTCTCGGAGAGCTTTTTTACCCTCAAAAGAAAGAGAAGGTTTGGAGAATCTGTGGATACGCCATTTTGGTTGGTTTTCTGAAGTTTTGGGAGGGGTTCGTTGGTTTCAGGGCTTGTGATTTGATCTTGTTTTTCCATTTTTGATTGAAAGTGCTGAGAATTTAGGGAAAGAAGGGGACGAGTAGAAAATGAAGGCAAGAAGAGAGCCTTTAATAAAGGGAAAATGCGTTGAAGAGGTAAGGGGGAGAAAGTGAATCCACTACAAGGACGGGTAGGCATTTTGAAGTGAATCCACTTCAGCAAAAAGTAACATGTAATATTACAGGACTAAATGTAATATAAGACAGTTCCAGATGAACCATCCTATATTACATTCACAGTTGTAATATAAGACGGTTCTAGATGAACCGTCCTATATTTTAATATAAGACAATTTTTGAAGAACCATCTTATAGACCTGGCTGGTGGTTGTTTGCTATAAGCCTATAATTATAAGTTATAACCTAAGACTTAGCTACACCTACACACTGTCTCTAATTTTCTTATCAATCATTTTAAAATTAGCTACACAATGTCAGTTACAAACTTACAAGTTACACTTAGTACAAAATTAGTTAACCAAGTTTTGTAACTTGTATAAGTACAAGTGAAGTAAGAGACTAACTAATTATCATATATTGTATAAAATTATAAATGATAATGATTTTCTTATATTAATTTCACATGTCATCACCAATTGATCTAATATATCTATTTTTAATCAAATTCATGAATATCACGTATCCAACTCATATAACTCAATATTTGTTTCTCATTTCTAACTCCCAATTGATGATAATATATTAGGAATAACTCGTTCATACATGATCCATTGATCCATCATTCATGTAGAGTAAAATTTAATAACTCCCTTAGTAATATCATTCAATATTTGTGTTAATTCAGTACATAACTCCTATTCTTTGTTCTCATTCTCACCTCACCTGAGTTAATTACATAACTAATAATTATTCCCTTCGGACCCTTCCTATACTCATTACCCACTAATGAGATAATTACATAACTCTTTCTATACTCATTCTCAACTCTCAAGCTACTGAGTTAATTACATAATCAAGCTTTCTCATTTAGTCATTCTTACCTAATGAGTTAATTACATGACTCTTTCTTTACTTATCCTCAACAACTTTTGAATTGAGTACGAGTTACTTACATAACTTTGCTTTTTTAAGCTGATCCTCAACTGAGATCAGATGAGTTAAATACATAACACTTTACTCATCCTTAACCTCAACAACTATTGAATTGAGTATAATAGTATGACTTACTTACATAATTTGTTTTTAAGCTGATACTCAACTGAGATGAGTTAATTACATATATGCTCTATTTTTTTAAGCTCATCCTTAAGGAAATTAAGACGAGTTAATTACATAACTCTTTCTTTAGTCTATACTTAATAATTATTTTTTTTAAAGCACATCCTCGACTAAGATTAATTAATAACTCTTTCTTTACTCATCCAGTCATCCTCAAGTCTTGATGGGTTTTAGTTCTATGTGTATAAGAAACATTCCATTTGAGTTTTATACTTCTTTGCTCTAGATTTGAGTTTGTTTTTAGGTTTTTTTTTATTGTTTTTACAAAAAAATCAGTTACGAAAATAAAAAAAATAAAAAGTCATTGTTTTTTCGTATTTCTTCATTGAAACGTATTTCTATCCACATATAGAGCTTTCCCATGTTGTGTATTCATGTGTGATAATGTTTTCATCTTCTTCGTTTTTGTAATTTAGTGTTATTTTTTAATTTTTCTGAAAAATAAGTTACGAAAATTAGGAAAAAATTGTTATTTTTTATATTTATTAGTTAATACATATTCTTATCCACATATATAGCTTACTCATGCTTGAATCTTCATGTATTAATGATTTTTAACTAATTTTTAGCATTTAATCTAATTTTTAGTAATATAGGACGGTTCCTAAAGAACCGTCCTATATAACTAGTAATAGAGGACAGTTATTCAGGAACTGTCCTATATTACATGAGTAATATAAGACGGTTATTCAAGAATCGTCCTATATTTTCAACCATTCCATAGGTTAGTATCGTGTCAAGGTGATGAGTAAATAGGTCGCATGTCAAACAGGTCGACACGACAGGTCAAATTGATTGACTCGAGCATGACACGTCTTTTGGCGTGTCACCCAAAAATGACACAAACACAATAAAACTCGACCCGAACCCGCTAAATTCAGGTCGGGTTCGAGTCGTGTTATCGTGTCGTGTCATATTTTTGCCGCCCCTATATAGGAACAATCTTTCTCTTTTTTGTATTTGATAGCAAGACCTAGCCTCTTACATGCAATTCCAATTTTTTTGTTTACTTTTTCCATTTTTGTAAGAAATTTTCTTGGATTGCGTAATTGTTGCAAAGCAAATTGAGTATGCTACCATATAACTCCTAAAGATGATTTCTGAAGAGATGACTTCATCTTTTCCATTAGCTTGTGAGTTTCATTTCCAAGTTTAAGGAATGGGTTGAGGAATACATGTTTCAAGTTAACATCCTCCATACCATTGATGGCATAATATCTCTAAGACATCTTTTCAAAATCCTTTTTTAGATCCTTGATCTTGAATGAACAACATTTCATCTTCAAGTATTCATCTCTATATATTTCTATTTGCTTATATGAAGATCTAGTAAATTCTTTTTGCAAATTACTGAATAATCCTTCAAGAGAAAGGCACTGAAAAACTTGTAATTGGTGGTATTCTCCTAGTAATATCGACCAATCTCTTAATTTGCTGAGATTTCTATCATTTCTTAGCTAAATTAGTAGAATATGAGTCGCTTAGGGTGCATAAGAAAAGTGAGTTGTATTTATTTAAAGTACATGCAAGGATGAATCTTGGGATGAATCTTTGTATGAGCTCTGTAGTCATTGTTCGAGATGTTTTTAATTCTATTTTGCACCAAGCATGAATTTCTGTGATTCTTTCATGCCATTTTGAATGAGGAACATAATCAATTGCAAACAACCATTTGATATATGTTGTTAGAGGAACAGAAAATGTTTATAGAGGTTTTCAATCATAGGTTCTTCATAAGGTTTTCTGTTAGTATCTTACATTAAAGCATCAGGAATGATGTATGGGTTTGACTCAAGGAATTCTGAAGAACTGTTTGAGATAAAGGTTTCTTAAGAGAGTTCAAGAATTGGCGGTGTAGGCTTAGAAAGATTTTTGAGAAAGCTTTCAATGGGATTGGAGTTTTCAAGAGGAAACATTTTTGTTGGTTGAGTCTTGAAGTGCCTACGATGGGATCAAGAGGGTTTGGTGGAGATGTTGATAAATGTGGTTTGATAGAGGATGATGGGATAGATATTTTTTCTTTTTTTCTTTTTCTTTTGTGGATTTGGCCTAAGAACAGGTTTGTGCATTTTTGTGAAGATATCTTCTCTAAAATGGATTGAAAGGACTTTGTACTCCTTCTAAGGGCTATAGTTTAAGAGATTCACATTTTTGTGTAGAATAAAATTGGGTTCCTTAGAGAGCTTGTAGCATGTGTGGATAATTTGGATGGCTAATGAATGGAGAGAGTTGTCATGAGGTAGAAAATATTTTTTGTAATACACTAAAGATTGAGTAATTTTGTACTTGAGATACTTCTCTTTTCTGGGATGCTTCAATGGATTTGAGCTATTGCAAGAACCTTTTTTCTACCTCTTTTTACTGAGTATCTACTGCCAAGAGAGAAATCTTTGATTGATGTGATAATGGTGTGGCATTCTTTGTGAAGAGCTTCTATCTTTCCTGTTAATTCAAGAATAAGTATTAGTGAAAGATAGCTTTGAGATATAGTAGCACATAAAGTCTTTTGATTTTCTAGGATTTTTTGAAGGGCTTTGTTCTATGCTTTTGCATTTTCTATTTGCCAATTTAGATATGTTTTTGTTGCTTAGATTTTCTATGTATGACCTTCTATATTTCTTTCTCTAAGATTTTTTATTTTTCAAGCATGAGTTGTGTTCTACTATGGATAATCAAACTTTGAGAATGGAGAAAATTGTACTTAAGAATCATTATTGATTTCTAGGGTTTTTGATGGTTGGGGGTTCTTTGGTTTCCAAATTTTAGAAGGTTTTGATGCTGGTTTTGGTGGATGAGGATTTTCTAGTTTATCAATAAAGGATAATGCCTTTTGATAATATTTGGGTAAAGATGTTTGAGGTTTAGGAGGTGAATTTATGGGTGAAAAATGGTTTAGATGATGTTTATTTTGGGAAGAGTTTTTGGATGGAGTGTCATTGCTGAAATAGATGACATAGTAATCAAATTTGCCTGACGGTTCTCCAAGAGTTCCAACGGCTGGATCATATGCCTCATGTCTTTCTTTGAGGTTTTGTTGGAAATATTTTTATTCTTCTTTTTTCTCTTAGATCACATGCCTTATGTCTTTCTTTAGGTTATTGCTAGAAAGATTTTTTCTTTGTTTTTCTCCCTTCATATTCAGTTGGATCAAGTGGTTCTTCTTGACATTCTTGACAATAGCAAATATCCCACCATATATGACTAATTTCTGGATCTTTGTCTTAGGAGATTGGTTTTTCTTCATTGTTAAAGGATATAATGAGAACATGATCATGGATGCAAGTTCAATAAGGTTGAGTTGTGTGGAAGACGATTGAAGTATTTGAAGAGGAAGACTCTTGAGAATCTTTAATGAACTTGGTTTTTACTAGTCTATTTACTCACCTGGTGAATATTGGAATAAATGACTAAAGAGGCTAAGATTCTTCATTAGTCTTTTCATACTTTGTAATTCACTTTTCTAGTAACAAATTCTTCAATTCTATATGAGATAATTGTCTTAGAATATAAGTGCAATTTGGTCTTGCATCTTGATCAATTTGGATAAAGAGTGAATGATCTATCTTTGCATGATCAAGGACTGCAAAATTAAATGCATGGTTTTACAATTTGTATATTATTTGATGGTGAAGACTTACTACAAATGTTGATTCCACTTGTGGTGTTCCGGTGATTTGAACTTGAACTTTCAATGTATTAAAAAGATGAGGATCTCTAATTAACATATTAAAGTTTGGAAAGAAAGTTATCAAAATAGTGCCAACATTCAAAATTGTTTGAACTGTACCAACACATGCATATTGATATTCTTTGAAACAAGAATCAAGCAATGCAATCCTTGAGACAATTGAAAGACCTTTTCTACCATGAAAAGTAAGGGCAAGTTTAATAGCACCAAAATAAAGATGTGTAAATCTATGCTATTGTATGTTGGAAGTAAGTCATGAGGAATGCCTAGAGTGATGAAATTTTCAAATTCATTGGCTGGAATAGGAAACTAATCAAACTTGGAAGCTTGAACATATTCCTTGACTGGGACTAGTTGTTTTTGACCTATTAAATCTTTTATAAATTTTTTGACTGAAGAACTAGATGTTTTATCAAAGACTTTATAAAGATTTATATAAGGTAAGGAAGTAATGGATTATACTATCTTCTGGAAGATAATCTACTTCATATAAATAATCAAATTTATTAGAAGAAACATATTCTAATAACTTAAAGGAAGAAGAAGGCAACAACTGACTATAGTACTCCATGAACCACAAGTATTTCTACTCTCTCATTTAATTTTCATTAACTAAAGACTTCCATGCTCACAGTTTAGCTTTTGAAAAAAATAGAATTAGATAGCATCTTTCACAAGGTACATGCTGAGACAAATGTTGATGTTTTTCGCAAGTGCAGGGGCTATTGTAGTATACCTAATACAAGTACGGGTCAATCCCATGGGGACTCCACTTAAAAGATGGAGTTTTAATAAAATTTAATTATATAAAAATAAAAAGATGACAAAATTAACTAACAAAAATTTATGAACTAAAATCTATTTAAATACTAAAAGTTACAAAAATCCAATGTAAAAAAGAGAGCAATTTAACTAAAAGAAACATAAAATCTACTTCCCTAGCTTAATTTTAACAAATTCTTCAAATATGGTATCAAAAACTTCGATCGATCTTCATCAAGCTCTTTGTAGTGTATCTGATTGAAGATCTATTGGATGGATTGAGCAGATTCCCAGAATTTTAGCATATATGAGCATAAGAGTGATTTTGGGTTTGGATGGCTTAGATATGATTTCTGGTTTTTAAATTAAAGATCAAATGCAATGGATAAGCTAGGAAGTGTTCTGAGAATAAGGCCTATAGAGAGATCTAAAATCTGATACACAAAAGGCCAGGAATTGAAGAATTCCCATTTATTTAAGCTGGGCCATTGATTTGGTTAAGTTTGAATAAATAGGTCTGGACAACTCTGTTCCTGGATTACTGTGAGAATAAGACAGAATACCGATAAGACATAACTAGAATAGAGGAAAAGACAAAATAGGGATGCACATGGAATTTTAATTTTTGTATTGAGGGTAATTCTGGAATTTTGTCAAACTTTTGGTTTTAAACGAAAAAACCAGAAACCCAACGATGGAGGAAGGAGATGAAGCAGGGGGAGATGGAGAAAGAGGAGATGGGGGAGAAGAGAAAAAGCGGACAATGAAGAAAATGGAGAAAACCCAAGTCGGGTTTCCTCCTTTGATCTCACCGGTGAAGCAGAGAAGAGATAAATTGGAGCAAGCGTGTGGCAGAGGAAGTTTTGGTATGGCTGGTGGTTTGCGTCGGGTACAATTTGGATGGTGGAGCAAATGGCTAGCGCGTTACAGAGGAAAACACCGGTCGTACTGTACTGGTACCGACCGGCAGAGAGGGAAAGAGAGGAATTGTAGCTGAGGAAAGCAGAGGGGGCCTGTGCTGTGCGTGCAATGGCGGGTGATCTGGGGGAAGGCAAGGAGGAAGCTAGTCGGGAACTGGTATCGGTGCTGACCGGCTGAAGGAAGAGAGCAGAGACTGGGGTCGTGAAGGGCAGTGGAGAACGAGAAGGAGAAAGAGAAAGAGGGGTTGCCACCGTGGCCGTGCCAGTGCTAGGGCAACCAACGACATCGGTGGAACGCGATGAGCAGCTGGGCAATCCGGCCGATGCGATGTAAAAGGATTCACCGGCCAGTGCAGCTGCTCTGGACGGTAATTTTTGGTGTGATCCGAGCGTGACAGAGGAACGAAAGAGAGAATAGAGGCAGAGATCGTATAACTATCCGAATTCTTTTAGACATTTTATATAAAATAAAATTTTATTAAATACCAGAAATCATCCAATAGATCACTCTTACACAACCCCTGTATTACAATTACAATTCATTGTCCAAATACAATCCAAATACAATCCAAATTATAAAGTACATAACCAAATTACACAATCTTCAAGAGAAATATTTTGATCAGTCTTGTAACTTCTGAGTTTTCAAACTTTACTTCTTTAAGTCTCCTTCCTTGTACTTGAGATGTTGTGAATATTTAAACATTTACAATATCTTAGCAAGTTATGCTTGGTAAAAAAGGCAGCCCTAGTGCACGAAGCTCCCGCCTATGCGGAGTCCGAGGAAGGGGCGGACTACAAGGGCCTATTGTAGGTAACCTTACCTTGCATTTTGCAAAAGGCTGATTCTACGCCTTGAACCCGTGACCTCAAGACCACATGACGACAACTTTTACCGTTGCACCAAAACTTCCCTTAAAAAATATAGCTATGCTTGATAGAGGATACAAAAATATACTACTTTACTAATATAAGAATATATACCTCATTTATTATTCCATCATGGTTATCTACTCATGAATTATCTCAACATAAAGTATATACATTATTTATGGAGTATAGGATAAATCCATTAAAATAGTGAAAATTTTTCAAAACTTGTTCGTTCTCCTAACTATACTTCAACTTAGGATATCAATATTCAACCAATTCTCATACGAGGATTTTCTTTCCAAGAACTCATGTAGTGACATCTCATCATGCCATGACATTACATTATGCCTATCATAAGTGCATCATAATGCAAAATACTCAAGGACTACTATGCCACAGTCTAAATCCGTACAGCGTGCCTGAATAACAACATAATAATCCACTGATTTAAGCTTAGCCTAATCAACATTTTAGCTTTAACAAATAGGATCTCTTTAATTCCTTATATGTTTCTCATAATATTTTTAATTAATCTTTAGAACTTGTTTTTGGACTACTTATCTTATCCATTAGCCCTAATCTTCAATATGAAATTTAAAAATTCAATCTAAGTCGTCCAAAACGTAAAATCTTTCTTTAGTCTAGATCATCAAAATTTTGAAAAATCTGAACAATCTAACCTTTGGATCCTTAATCACAAGTATCAATGAGAGATTGATGAAAGTCGATTGACCTAGATGATATAAAATTTGAAAAAATTTGTCATAATCAAGCGAGGGAAGTGAATTTAATTTAATTTTTAGTTAATTTTCTGTCTTTTTGAACTTGGATTGGAGTACTTTTCATTAGTTTAATAGATTTGAGTTAACAATTCATTTTTATTTAGTTTTTGTTATTTCTTTTAATTTTTAAATAAGTAAATTGTATTTAAACTCCATCTTTTTAAGTCGAGTCTCTATGGGATCAACCTATACTTGCATAAGCTACACTACAATAGCTTGTGCACTTACGAAAAACAACCAACAAAGTTCTATGTGGATAATCTCTTAGAAGAAGGGGGGAATGCCCCCTCCAAGGAAGGAGGCATCTCCACCCTTCCTTCCTTCCCTAGCCCCCAATGTGTTTTCCCACTTGGCAACCTATCTTCTCCACCCTTCCACGCCTCTTCTCCTAAGGTTTTGATCTCTCCTTGAAGTGCTTTAAGTTTAGCTTAGTTCTTGTTATTCTCTTCTTTGTTGCTTTAACATTCTTCCTCTTTCCTGTTCTCTTTCTTTGCTCCATTTTCAATTTCAACATAATCCAAAACACAAGCATCCTCACAGAAATGAAGATTTCAAGAGCTCAGTGGCTCATATGGGAAACAAAGCAGTGATGAAATTAAGAGATTGCTGGCTATACATAACACAAAAAGGCAACATCAATGAGTTCTGTATGCTCTGATATGTACTTCAAGACTGCTGCTGAAACAAATACATTAGAACCACTAAAGATATAAGCAAACTGTGCAACCCATTTCCTATTACCTCTCTTATCATATCATTTTCCCTCTGGGAAAGAAACTAGAGTCGAAGAAAAAAAAAAGGAAAAAAAAAAAGAATAGACAACCAGCACCTCACAAAGTCAAAGAATGATTCTAAATATTGTAAAGTTAAGACATAACATTTCAATGGTCAGATGATGTGAGAGGCGCTCACCCGTTTAACCATCTCTTCTCAGGGTCCCAACACCCACGCCCATGATTAAGTCTCCCGCAGCATCCAATAAGTTCACAAATGCTGCAACACAGGTCTCACTGACGGCAACACCTAGCAAAGTAATGGAGACTTCCAAACACTATTATGCTAGTTCCTCAAACAGCTTGAGAAGTTTCTTGTCATAGAAATATTCCATAAACACTGGAGAGAATGCAACTACGGTGGATGCACCCTGTGATGAAACGGATGCCGCTTATGTGTTGGAATCTGTTAAAAGATTACAGTTTCTTTGGTAAGTTGTAGGTTTTCTTAAGGAACTTTGAAGCCACTTCATCATTCCGATAACACAAAACACGAAGAAGCGTGTTTGGTTCAGTTGGGTTCCAATTCCCAGAAGTTGGAGGTAGTGGAAGCTTGGATTTGGCAGAAGGGCCATAAGTCTCTAAAGTTAAGCGTCTAAACTGCTCAATTAGGCTCTCACTGTCTGTGCGGAAGAGGTGAAGGATATTTCTCACCTGTGTAGCAGCCTTATCTACTAATTCCTCAGGCAACCCATCTCCATTACACAAGTACAGATCTCTAAGAACTGCAAAATCATCTTCTATTAGTTGAGAATCTTGACGGGTGAAAGCACGTGAGGGCCCTCCAGCAAGCAGCACCAACAAGAATCCATCGAAGGAAGCTTTCATAACAGCAGTGATCACACGGTTACGAACTCTGTCATGCACAGTGGAAGATATCATCTCGAGAATTGTGTCCAGTTCTTTCCGTAAAGGCTCAATTCTTGAAGATGCCGAATCTCCAACATATAAACCATCCCAGAGAACGTGACTCAAATCATGGAAAATCACTTTATATGCAGTCGCTTCACAAAGCTGTTGAATCCCTTCCTTACAAGTAGTTAAGGACAGCTCAAACTTGTTTTCAACTCCATTTGCAATGCCTGTGTGAGAAGACTCTGCATTCCTCAAATAAGTAACAATTCTTTTCTCCAAGGCCTCCAACTGTGTCCTGATGTGGTGCAGAGTGTTCATTCGGACGCAGAGCTGTGGCAGTCCAAAGGAGTCATCAGCATTCAATGTCCCAACCTGAGATTTCCTTTTCTGCAAGCCTTGTGACTTCTCTTTTTTCTTCCACAGACCTTGAAATTTTGAACCTCTTGTACATCTTGTTAATGCTGGCAAGGTGGGAACATAAGTATTTCGTGTACCTAACAACAATAAGGTGCAATTTAGTAAAGGAATATTAAGCTTTAAGATATTGATGGAGATGTCTTGTGGTTTTTATAGCATACCACAGCCAGATTTTGCCTTGGATATATAATATTGTAGGCTCTTGTCAAGTCCAATCATCAGGTCAGGAAGTAATTCCTGATGCATCGGTATTGGGAGTTGAAAGAAAGCATCCAAGGTCTCATCTACAAGTCTTAGAGCTTCCACTGCAGAGGGGGCAAACCTCTCGTTATTTGCCCTTGGACTCCAAACCTACAAAGCAAGTTAGTATTAATGAATCAGTTAAAGCCAGACAAATATGGGAAAAACAGGTGAGAGAAACCGGACAACCCGACATGAGAAATAATAGCAAACAGATAATGTATGTTTCTACAGGATCCACTAAAGTAATGCTTAATGTCATTACAATTCTTTGGCTGATGATATTGCCATCAAAATAGTGCTGATCTTTGTGGGATATCTTGGTTAGGGTCTTCGAATTATATTCCACACTCAATGGATGCGTGATTTTAGAAACTAATGTTGCTTTAGCATCAAGCATGCTAGCAGATGAGAAACCGAACCTGTGGAAAGAGACCACTACCGAGCAAACACAAAACCATAAACTTGGCTTATCATTCTAACAGAGTTTTCTTAGCAGATTTTATTTTTTTTCTCTTGAAAATCATGAAATTGATAGTGATGCGGCAAGCAGTGAGCAAAGGCTCTGAACAAGAGTCAGAGGGGAAAGCAGACAGCACAAATGAAAGTGATGAGAGAAGCAAAAGAAGAAACATGTTGAGACAAGCACTGCGGATAATGAACATGAAGCATTAGGAAGCACCATCCAAGATGAACTAGATGAAGTCTATAAGGACATGATAGAGTTCTTCATGGCAAATCAGGTTAACACAACTTGTAATAGGGTCAAATTTTGTATTCTATAAGAGATTGACTATGGAGGAAGTCATTCTTGGGATCTAGGGTGAAACTCAACATTGGGGCTCACAGAACAAATCAATTATTGATCCATGCTGTCAAACTAGTCAATGATGCTAAACAGATATTCCATCCACAAGATAAAGTCCAATAAAAACCAATGATTTACATTTTGCTTATGAAACCCTAACAATACTTCCTGGATCAAAGGTGGGATCATCTGATCAAGACAAAATAAGTGGCAACAGCACAGACTCATCTCAGCTGTCCAATAAATGGATTCAACAGCGCCCATATATGTAGCCTGAACCCATGACCTCTAAGTCGCATGACAGCAAACTCTACCATTACAGTAAGGCTCCCCTTTCTCTCTCTCTCTCTCTCTCTCTCTCTCTCTCTCTCTCTCTCTATATATATATATATATATATATATATAGAGAGAGAGAGAGAGAGAGAGAGAGAGAGAGAGAGAGAGAGAGAGCTTGTCTTCTCAAAACCTTAAATGAGTAACTAGCAATGAACATTGAAAGGTATTTTTGAAGCTATTCAGGGAGAAGGACCAAAATCTATCAGCTCGTTGTGTGATACAAGTACATTCACACACTGATGAACACATGCATGAAAACACAGATGCACATGCACACACATAGCAAGCATGCATGGCCGCAAATATATAATACATGTGTGTGTGTGCACGCACTTAATAAATCCATGTATGCATGTGCACTTAATACATATGCGAGAGGGAGTTTTATCTTCTCCAAGCATCAACAACTGAAAAGTTAAGGCATAAGCTATTACTGTCCCTAACCATTAATGAGGGAAGCAGACAAGAGACTAGGCCAAATTTTATGAGCTCCGTGTGTACACACACATGCACTTATATATGTGTGTGCATAACATACATGCATATATACTGACAAATACATCCATGCATATGTGTATAAGTTCAATGTATGTATGCATGCATTTATGTATTTATGTATCTATATAGATATGTACCTATGTATGTATGTAGGTTGGGTCTTTACTTGAGTTCAGGTCTCATCTGGGGTTAGAAGGTCAAAGACTTGAAAAAGAAAACTTGGAGCTTAAAAGTGATATTAAGATGTATATTGATGAGCATCACTATCAGGAGAAGACTATTGGCAATAAATGCTAAAAAAGTGTCAATATATGAGATAGAGAAAAACAGAATGTCTTAATAATGCACTTCCTTACAAGTTTTCAATTCTAGACCAAATTGTTCCATTTCTAGAGCGTCATATATCAACATAAGAGTAGCAGCAAAAGCAAACTGCCAGCCCAAATTGATGGGATTTGATCAATCCTATTGAACATCCATCATATTCCTTCAAAATTCCATCAGCAGGAGGGCAGTTATGGAAACAGCTGCAAGTAACATACCTCTTCTAGCAAGTTGCGATCAATCCATTCCTTTAATCTGCCCACTCTTGTCATTATCCACGTTCTTGCCAGATTGGCCACAGCAGATTCAGCCTCATAAGGAGGCATCTCACGAATGATTGCCTTCCCCCCATCATCACTGTCAACTGAATCTTCGACAGCAATCTGCACAAGATCCTTCTCCAACTTGTCTGCAGCTTTCAAAACTTGTACGGCATCTGGTGTAAGCTCTGTGACACCTGACATGAATTGTTTCAATTCATTTCCATAACAAGCATGAAGGGTAGCAACAGCAACACCTGCAGCTAAGGGATGCCACCTCTTAAGTATTGGGCTGAACATCTGTTTTTCTTTGTTTGCTAGATCGCCAATGTCCTTTGCAAGGATGGAAAGAACTGGAGTAGGAATTGCCAGGTTTTTAGATGATCGCCTGCTCGAGTCTGCTTTCTCCATTCTCTGTGTTAATATAGATCAAACTGATCAGAGATAAATGATTCTAAGATACAAATTGGTACATACAGGAAGCACAATATAGACAACAACAAATATTTCAAGGGACATCGTGCAACAAATGAAGAGACTTGCCTGAGCAAAAGCAGTGCGCAGTGATGACCTGATGTAAGTATCAGTCCTGTTGCGAGCTACATCAACTACCTCTTTTCTCCTCCGACGATACTCATGAGAAATATCTTCTACTAATATCTTTGCAGCAGATACTCCCAAAGAAACAATACTCTGCATTGAATCAATATTATCAGGATGAAAGGTGTCATGATAGGCCAGAAGCCTCTTTTCTGCCCAACTCAAGATTGCACTCAATGTGGAACTTAATATATTAGCATAGACTGAATCTTTTGTTGCCTTTGCATCTTTTGCAACTTCAGTCAACTGATTATCAGCTGCAGAGAGCAAGTCACTTTCCACTTGGCCAGTCACAACAAAACGGTGAAATAAAACCCATGTGAAGCAAAGGTTGTGAAGCATCTGGTTTATTCCAAGGATGCCCCAGGTTTTCTTTATTAGTTCTATCACCTCGTCAACCTCTTCAATAATCGAGGTCTCATCATTGCAGTCAAAACAAGCTTCTAATAGCATCTGGTACAATCGCAGATTCAGAGGATACCCATCAGCCCAGTGTACCTCGGCAACTGACCCATCAAATGATCTGCATGCAAGAGACATTACAGCACTACGCAAGACTTGCATTGATTCAGAATTCTTTCCAGTTTCAATTGGTCTATCTGAAGCTGAACGTATAATCTGGCGAAGTCGTTGCGAAGCAGGATTTGACTTTTCTAAAGGAAGAAGAGGGTGAAGGAGGAGTCCAGCCTCGAGAATCTTCAAATTTCTCATCTGCCAGGATTCATATTCTTGTTGATCAGGGAAATCTGAAGTCTTGAACTGTTGTAGTAGCTCTAATGGCAAAACCATTGTATCAATGCTCCTTCCTAGCTGTTACAAGCATAACCAGAAGTGAGCAATTATTTATGCTGAAATATACAACTGGCACAGCTAGAAAATATACAGCTCCAGGTTAATATTTCAGAAGGGTCAGATCCCTCAGAGCATGGTGGAATGAATTCATACATTAAGTTTACAAAACATAGGCCACTGAAACAGAGAATATGACTCACACTTATTAGCCACAAGGTGCTGCAAGTTTATGAAGAAGCACAAAGGGGAAGAAAAAGGTATAACTGAAGCAGAAGAGATATGGTTCATACATACATAAATACATTTTACACAAGTAAAAAAGTTTGCTTCTTAGAAGGCGAGCCTTGGAGCAATAGTAGAGTTGTCATCGTGTGATCTTGAAGTCATGGGTTCAAAGCATGGAAACAGCCTCTTGCAAAATGCAAGGTAAGGCTGCGTGCTAGTGATCCTTGTGGTGCGCCCCTTCTCCAGACCCCACATACACGGAAGCTTCGTGCACCGGGGCTGCCTTTTACAAAAGTTTGCTTCATTTATTCGACCATAAAACATATTACACAATAACATCATACATTCAAACAAAGAATTAGGAACTTTACAGGAAAAAGAAAAGGTGGAACACTGAACTCAATGAAAGACATCCATGCATAATTATTGTTCGGTAGTGCAAAATGACAATTAATGGACACATGGAACCAAGAACTGGGACATACAAATGTAATTTACCCATTTCATGGAAAGAAAAAATAGAGGTATACCCACAGGAAGCTAAAAGAACATCTTTGTATAACCAGGTCCAGAAGATACATTAAGAAAAGAACAAAAGAAAAATAAAGTCTACAAAAAGCAAAATAACCTGCCTTCGTCATCACGCATCAAAAGTCTTTTGGAGCCTAAATCTTGGTGATCAAAATCCCTCATATTCAGCACAACATCTTTTCAGAAGGTCACACACAAAAACACCTGGATTGGATTATATAACCATTTCTATTCTGTAGCAGAAGAAGAATGCCTTAGAAAGTTCCAAGACACAAACAGGGGGAAAATCTTAGCCACAACATGTGGTTGTGGGAGTTGCCGGTGTTGGAACATAATGCTTGGCTGGCGAAGTAGTGGAATTCGGTAGGTACATGATCCAGTGGAGAAGATCTTGCGGGTACGGCATAACTAAGATGTGGCCCAGAAGATAAAGTGATAAACTATTCAGATCGCCATCTGGGTCCCACATACACCTTTTAGCACATGTAGATCGATACACTGATCATCATGCACTTAAACATCTGGATTGGATTATACTAACTCCTACTATTCAATCATGGAATAGGGATGGCTTCAAAAGTTCCAGAACAAGATCAGGTGGGAAAATCTTAGCAAATTGAGAGGTAGATCTGATGCAATGAAGAAGATTTTTGGGGTATGGCATATCTAAATGTAGCCCAGAAAATAAACTGTTAAGATCATATCTGGGCTCCACATGTACTTTTTAGTGCATGTGAATAATACACCACTCACCAAACAGCAGATAAGGCCCCATACACATATTTATTTGTTTTTGTCTTTTGACAGTTCACATTCAGTACAAGTGTGAGGAACAATGTCTAGGTAAAAACGAACAAGTCTACCTCTATCAAACACGAGAAGTTAATGATAGACAAATTAGAAGGCAGTAAACAAAGATCCTGTATAACAACAAAATAACAACTGTACATAGTTTACTAATGGATAGGACATTTGTATATAAGGTAGGGTATCTGATATATGTAGGAAATAACAAGACATACCTATATAAGCATAGGTGCACTTGAACTAACATGAAGAAAAGAAAGCAGAAATAAATTTGACCCAGGCTAACAGAACTCATTGAACCAAGTACGGCCTGCTGCAGTTGATCATGTTTAGGATCAAATATTATGTTACAGTTGTGCTGCAATAGGATGATCCAAAGTGTCCTTTTAGATCTCACAATAAGATTACAAGAGGGATGAGAAGGGCACACTTCGAATTGAGTTCATTTCTGAGAAACTAAATTCTGTGTGCACTTAGAATGACTTGGGAAAGTTGGTCAAAAAGATAAGTTGATAATCAATTCCAGCATGTGGAATTCAATAATGCAACTTATAACTACAACAATCTCTAAAGGTCAGAATTGTCTTCCAGCCTAATTAGGCTGGAATTCTCTCTCACCCTTTTATCCCCTGCCATGAACTATCAAAGTAACATAGGACCTGATCTAATGGTCAAGATCAACTGAACTGAGGATGGGCTGGCAATTTTAGCACGTGTGGTAAGCCACAATCATCCAGTGAATTGCCAAAATGGACTAGATTTATGATCTGGCAGTCAATGATGATCTACAACCATGATAGAATGGTCAATGCAGGATCCAGATCCCACTAATCAATCCAAATACATGATCCAACAGTAAAGTAGCCTACTATCACAATCTAATGCTAAAGATTGAATTCATTGTCCACGTCATCAAATGGACCATCAATGTGAGCTGGGATAGTGATCTGATGGTTGGGATCACATTCAGACTGTGCTCATCCAATCAATTGCCAAAATGGCCTAGATTTATGATCCAGTAATTGACTGACCAATAAACATGATCTCACAGTTTAGATTGGATCCCAATCCCAGTATCCAAATGATTACCACAATGACCAAGAACTCAACTCTCAGGTCACAAGACAATCAGCCACAAGCACCAGAATTGAATTCCAGGTAAAAGGACCAAAGCTATCCCACCTCACCTTCCTTTCCCTCTCCCCAACATATTTGTTTGCAGATACTATCTAATCTATGTAATGTTTAGAAAGAGGAATTAAACAATCATGGTCCACCAGATCTCAGGTTCCCATCCTCAAATTATCTGGCCATGTACACACTGGAGTTAACTACATCATTTTTCTACTCATAAACAAATCCAGGAAATGACGAACACGGGTTTTGTCCAGAAGCTGTCTAGATGATCACAATATATGTTGTTTCAAACATGAAAATCTTGTCATGTACATTGCTGACTTCTAGAAAAATGCCCACTGCATAGAAGATTCACAAAGGATACATCTAACCAACAAACTCACACCAAGTTAAAAAGTTCATTTCCCCACAGGATTAGATTCATCAAAAACCAAAAATTCTCCATTTTAGCAGAGATCTCAGTCTAAAGAAGGACAGAATCCCCTAACCTATCATGTAAGGGCCCACCACTATAATGCCATAAAGGCCCTAAATGCCATTATATGGTACGTTTTTCAGTGGCTTCCTCTAGCTGATTATTTGGCGGAGATGGGAATTTTTTTTCAGCCTCGGTGCATGAAGCTCCTGCCTATGCAAGGTCCGGGGAATGGGCAGACCACAAGGACCTATAGTAGACAGCCTTACCTTGCATTTTGCAAGAAGCTGATTCCATGCCTTGAACCCGTGACCTCAAGGTCACATGACGACAACTTTTACCGTTCCGCCAACTTTTACTGTTGTCAGAGATGGGAATGTAAATAGAAAAAATCGCGAGGGAAGAAGTGGTCATGAGCAAAAGCAGTCACGGACTTCGCTCAGCCGAGTACTGAGAGTAGTTGGCTGACCTTATTTGGAATTGTAATCAATCTAGGGAATTCATAGGGCAATGCTTAGCAAGGGAGCTTCACTCAGAGAGCTTTCAATCATAGGTTGAGATTACACCTTATACAGTTTCATGAAAATTTGGTGATCTCAAAATCTGAATTTTCCTGAAGAACTTCATATGTTTGAGGTTAGGTGTTTAATGAAATCTATTCTAGAAAATCCCTATGAGCATAGCATACATTTACAACACTCCCTTTACAGGTACAATCACAATTTCTGCTGTTTTATATTGTTTGAGCATTTCGATGGTTCTATTTTTTGGCCGTACCTACTTTTCCCCATATGGCTTTCAGTGTGAGTCTGTGTGTCTATGAGTGTATTTGATGGGGGCAGGGAGGTCAACCTCAGACATTATCCGTAATGCTGGTCTGTAAGTGTCAATCAGTTTTAAGTTTTCGATTTATTAATTTGGACCTTCTTTTGGCTCCTATATCATCCTCAAATTCAAAGCATAAAATATAAAACAACAAAGACGGCAGTTTAAATAGGCACGACGACCACCCATTATCCACAACCTGTAAAACTTACGTTCAATAAACTCTTTTATCCAAAAGGTGATAAGCTAAACTAATTGTATACAGGACGCAAGTTAAATAAAACAGAAGATCAAATCAATTTTCTAAATTCATCAGACGCCCGAAAAGAACAAACCAATCTATACCAAACAACACAAAAATTTGACATCCACAAATTAATATCATAAACCATGATACCCTCCTAACACCCTTCCCAAACACGAGAAGCACAATAAAAAAAGAGAAAAGAAAGCCTCCTAACAGATCTTCATATTAAAAGAAAAACAACAATGAAACAAACCTTAAATAGCACACAGAACCCATAATTGACTATTATGATTAAAACAAAACCATTAGAACAATCTCAGACGCTAAAAATACAGCCAAAAATTTTCACACAAAACAGACAGAATTTCAGAACCCAGCATCTCAAAAAATCAAATAAGCAATCCAATCTACTAACCTGCCCCGCCGCGATCCTCAGCAATCCCCTACGAACTCTTGAATCAGTCTGCTCCGAAACCCTCATCTGAATTCTCATAAGCTCTCCAACAGTGACCGGCTTCTTCATTTTCGATGGACTATTCTCTTTTGAAGGACTTCTCTTCGAAGATCTCAACCCTAATGCCTTCTTCATTTTACTTGCAGCAGTTGAGGTAAGAGATCTCTGAAGAGAAGGGGAAATAGAAGAAGGAGAAGAAGTTAAGGAAAGAGATTTCTCAGTTTTCTCTGCAAGTCCTCTCTCAGACTGCGAAATATAAGTCAAGGGTTTTCCTCCAGAAGATCTACAAGAGCCCACAAAGATCTCATACGCAGTTTCTCTCAGCTCTGAGTCAGATAAACTGCAACCCAATTCTCCAAATGGTGAGGGAAGGTCTGAAATGGGAAATCTGGTACTACCCATGTCTCTCTTCGACTCTCCAAGGCCTCTATCTCTGAAGGGAAGGGCCATTGCTAGCGATTTCTCAGATGGGTTTCTCTTTTCTGGACTAGATTTTGTAGAAGACAGAAGAAAATGGAAATTGGTTTTCCTTGAATTTCAAGGAATTCTACTTCTTCTCCTTGGTAGGAATGAGTAATGGAGAGTGGACAAAGAGATGAGAGGGATGCCTGCCTGGAAAAGGGCATGAAGGGGAAACGTGGGAGAGAGAGAGAGAGAGAGGTTTTGGGTTTGAAAAAACCTACAGAGAGAATGATAAAGAAACAAGCATTTAATGACACCTGCATAAAATCTAGTTTTTCTTCTTTTTTTCTTGAGGTGAATTTGAAGAAGACATTTCAAGGGGTTTTCACTAGTTTTCTCTGTCTTTTCTTTACTCTCTCTCTCTCTCTCTCTCTGGTTTTTTTTTTTTTCTCCCTTTCCCAGGCAATACTCTGCTTTTCTCTTTTAAGTGGGAGTCAAGGTTAAGCTGAGATTTACTTCACCAAGTCAACAGACAGCACTAGCCCTGAATGTCACCTCAAATTACTGTTGCGAGGGAACAAGGCCAACTTGCCATGAGTAAGAATTTTGCTATAATTATAGTAAATGGTATATTTAAGCTGAACCAAATTATTCATCTTCTTGAGCCTAACTTTGCTTCAATGATCTCATTCGTTCATCCTCTTCTCATAATAAATGCCCAACCTTATATTAGGACTTTTAGAGGGGTTATATAGTCCTTTTAATTGTTCATGAAGTCTAGGATTCCATTTTGACAGTAGAGTTTTGTTGGGGAAGTAGTCATAGGGATTTGGTGTGTAAACAAATGTGAGCATGAGACTTTTGGGTGCCTGAAACTGCTGACCAAATTAATAGTTAGTTTTTACAAAGCATTTATTTATCTGAAAACATCATCTTTAGAAGTTGTGGTTGCTGTGAAGGAAAAGTTTCAATGAGAACTCTAATATTTTGGAAGAACATTTCACCATGAGAAAGGACCACGTCTCCTATTATAGGCTTCATGCTTTGAATCTTGAAGCTGTAAAGATATATGAAAACTGGTAAAGGAGAATGATGTTTCATTTTTCATTTCTAGTAAAAAGAAACCCTCCACTGGATCATGGGGCATGTTTTCTTGTCAGCTTGAAACTTTGAACAGATTTTCATGTTTGTGCAGAGAAATCAAGGGAGTTTATAAGCTAGTTGTTGTTCATGTTTTTTCATGGTTTTTATACGGGGGATCTAGACACATGGCTTCGTTTATTAGTATTTGAGCAAATTGACATCTGGGGTTGTGCTGTGCAGACAAAGACTAGTTGCCGAGATGATTTGGACAGTGGACGTAACATGCAAGGCTATGCCAACAGGAAAAGATGAGAGGCTAGACTGGACCCACAAGTTCAATAAAATAAGACCACACTGATTGAATAATACAAGAGATTGATTGGCTCTGGCAATACTTAATTGGGTATGTAATAACTGTTTCAAGGAATCTTATATTCCACACTACGAGATTAAGTAATTTGTGAAGTAACAGAAGAAAATGAATCATATGCTCCCATGCCAATCTCTGATTGCATCTCTATTGGCCTGTCTTGTTGGGAGGTCTTTTAATTCTCTTATCTAATACTTCTTAAGACCATCTCTCTCTCTCTCTCTCTCTCTCTCTCTCTCTCTCTCTCTCTCTCTCTCTCTCTCTCTCTCTCTCTCTCTCTCTCTCTCTCTCTCTCTTATTATTTCATATTTGAAGGCAAAGTATACTAACTGCAAGTAAATAATTTTTAAAAGAGCTAGAAAGTGATGCATTGATGCCAGTGCATGTCTGAAATACTATGGGCTTATTACATTTAACCCTTACGAGAATGGAAATGTTACCAAGAAAATACTCACAATGGTCTACTTGAACTACCAAACCCACCCTGCCATGTGGCCATTTTTATTTCAAGTTAGGTGTTCTGAAAAGTGGTATAAATTTTGTTGATTTGCTTCAATATTCTGCTGAAATGTAGCTGTCTGTGATACAGAGAATTAGATTAGTCAAATAAACAAACAAGTCCATCCCAATCCCGTAGTCTGACTAGACACTCTAAGCGTCCTAAAGAGTGTGATTTTTTTGAAAATTTGAGCCATTTATCATGTAAAGTCTACAAAATTTGTAACGTTAATTGCATTTGGACAATCCTAGCTATTTTTTTTGGGTCATCGAAAAATTAAGTAAAAATGAGTGATCTTGACATCTAACCCAAAGAAATATATGCTAAAAATATTTAATGGTTATGAAATTTTATTTCTAACCCATCTAACAATTTCAAACATGTGTAATGACTTAGATCTACAAAATATAATAACCATGTTTGAGAAAAGGCAGAGCCTCTACACCTACCCTTACCGGGACACCTCTAAACAAAAACAGTCTCATGGAAGGATCAACAAGATAGCAATTTGGATTACAGTGTGGAATCTCATCTGGTTCCTGCTAGCCAAAGTAGAGGCTGTAAAAGAGGTGGGGGCAAGCAGCATGAACTATCCAACCGATCCTCTTATTGGCCTTTGACGTTGGTGTGCATGGACGGTTCCAGTAGAGTACTCTTTCTACCCAAACTCCAAAACCATCAGCCCGAGAATCAAGGACACTAGTCATTTTCGGAGAAACGATGAAGATTCTTGTCATGTTGTGTCAGGTAGCGTGTTGATCTGTTTCCGACTTCCCTCTTTCTTGCCTTTCCTTTTCCGAAAAGTGGAACGATGGAGCAGCATTTTTGCTTACATTTCTCCAAATAATTATTCGAAAATCCAAAGGAAATTGGAAATCCCCCGGTTTTTTTTCTGGAAATTCCATTTTGCTCGACAGTAACAAGGAGATGTACGTTTCAGGTATTAATGCTGAACGCTTCGCTCTTTCCTTTAATTGTCGATTTCACATCTAGCGTTTCAGAAGCAGAGACCCACACGTTTCCATTCAATACTGTCAGTCGGTGAGTACGATCAAGGTCGCTTATGAGGAATATTATTCGGAGCAATCTTGGTACTAACTCTGCCGTATTTCTTCAGGAATAATTCCATCATTTTTTACGATCATTCAGATCGTTAGGGTTTTAGTTACTTTGGTTAGAACTTCATTTTATTTAAGCATTTTGACGGGGAAATTTCAAATTCAATCCAGAAGGGGAAGAAGAAAATACACTTCTTTTCTTGGGAATTCATGGTGGTGTAATGATTCGGGAATTTAAATTGGAAGAGGGAAAGAATGGAAAAGTTTGAGCACGACGGGGTTAGTGTTGAAGAGGGTTGTTTGTCGGCAAGATAGAAAATCTTCTTCTCAAGTTGTAAACAGTGGTTCAGAGTGGAGGGGCTCACGCGCTGGTCTCTAAGGCTCTTAGAAGTTACCCGGATCAATCAGTAACTTCTTACCAAGATTCCTGAATAAATTTGAAGCTGGGAGAGGAATCACTGTTTCTGCTCTTGAATTTGTAGCTGAAACCAGCCCAAACATTCAGGTCCTTAACTTAGTCTCAAGCAGGCGCAGAGCGTGTTCGACGAATTCAAAGGGTGGTTACTAATGGATGACATTGGCGATGATGGGGTATGTCCAATTGCCATCAACTGTTAGGCTTCAAGTCTCTGAGGAGGAGGAAGGCAATTGGAAATGTTGGTGTTATTGCTCTGATAAAATCCAACCAAAGTTTGACGGTTCTAGATTTGGCTTGGTGTAGTAGAATTACAGATCAAGCCCTTCAAGTGCTGGGAGGCACAAAGTCTTTGCAGCTTCTCAACCTTCATGGTTGCACATTGATTACTGATTGGGGTTTGACCACATTGACTACTAGATCTTCGTCCAGAACTCAGAAGACGTTAGATCCTTCTGAGTATGATCAGATTACTGACTTTGGGTTCTCTCTTTTGCAGCAAATATGCTTTTTGGAGGAGTTGAGCCTAGCTGAATGTGGCCCCAAAGTCACTGATGGTGGGGGTATTGCAATAGCTGTCATTGCTAGCCTCAAGAGATTGAACATTTCATGGCTGTTCGATATATCGGATGTCTTGTTGCTGTTGCCAAGAATTGTCGTAAGCTAATTTCAATCGACATTATGGGTTGTGATTCTTTACTGGTTCGGGCATCCGGTCTTTTGCAGGTCATGTTACAGTATTTTCATTGATGATGTTGATCAGAACAGTGCTTGAATGCCGATCTTTGAAGCAGGTGAGTTTTTTTTTACTTTCCTAACAAGCATTTGGATTATGTTAATTCCGGCGGTGCCATTTATATTCTGTAGTTTTTTCTTCTTCAAATGCATCTTTTGCCACGCTGGAGTAGTGATTTAAATCTTGAACTTGGTGTGTGCCTATATATATATACACACACACACACACACATATTATGCAATCAAAAATTTTCACATATGTTGTAGGAACACAACTCTGCCGTCAGTCCCAAGCCCGAATAAAAAGGAGGGTTTTGCATCAAGTGGCAGCCAGAAAGTAAAACTTTTTGAAGAAGTTAAAGATAATTTTATTATTTTCTCTTCTTACTTACAAAAGAATATACATATGTGTGTTCATTTATAAGTCTGAAGAGAAAATAATGATAATCATCTTCAAGTTCTTCACTATAGCAAACCTTTTATGACATTAATCGATTATTTACATTCCCTCAAGGTAGGGCGTCTCCTAGAAGATATAGAGTGAGTCATGTAAGAAATTTTAAATACAGAGGGAATATTTATAAGGACCGACTTAAATTGTTATATAGAAAATAAAAGATATGATAGGGTACATGGAGGGTATGATATCGAAGAACAAAATGAGACGGAAAAGCTATCCTCTTATTTGCTTTAGCAAATAACCTATCCTTGGCAAATACATTTTTTAATAAGAGGGATGAATACTTAATAACTTTTAAAAGTGGATTCTATAAAAGCCAAATAGACTTTTTTATACTAGAAATACTGTAAGATCAATGAATAAGGATTGTAAGGTGATACATAATAAGAGTTTGACCTCATGACATAGTTTAATGGTTAAAGATATCTATATGAAAATATGAAAGAAATTAAATCAATTTAACAAGTGCTCAAAAACTAAGTGGTGGAACTTAAAATGGGAAAGAATATGGAAGGAAATTAGAATAATGAAATAGAAGTAAACACCATGTAAATTAATATGCTCGAGTCCATTGAGAAAGTGATGAAAGATGTCCTAGGAGTATCTAAAGGTAAAAGACAATCAATAAAAGAAACTTGATGATGGAGTGAAAAAGTGCAAAAAGTTATTAAATAAAAATATGTGTTTTAAAGCATGACAAAGGACTAGAAATAATGAAAACTTTGAGCAATATAAAAATCAAAATGGTTGCTAAGAGAATAATAAGTAAACTCAAAGTATTAATGATTTATATAATATATTAGGATCAAGAGAAGGTGAGAAAAATGTGTTTAAACTTGCAAAAATATAAGAATGTAAAGGTAATGTAATGCCCCGAGCATTTTACTCTAATTGGATATTCTATATGAAATTAACTATGTGACATGTTTTATTTTATTTAAAATAGTAAATAAAGGAATTTGTAAGAAAAATTGTACCATTAGATTCTACGTTCAAAATGGAATCCAACGCCTCAAAGAACGTAAAAAACAGAGCTTGTATGACAAAGTTATGACTGTTTAAAGATTAAGGGCAGTTTTGTAATTTGTACTTAAAAACGAAAAAGGCCCAAAAACGCAAGGGGCCGTTTTGATAACAGAACCCCGTCTTCTTCCTCCTCTAGTTGATGTTCTAGAGATTTCCACCACTGCCTCTGTAGGGCGGTGCTAGAAAGGATGACTGCACCGCCATGGGACAGCATTGCCTCCCTCATCTATAAAAACCCACATCCCCCTCTTCCCCGATTACCCACTTCTCCTCCTTCTCCGGCTGTTTCAGTCTAGGGCTCCGACAAGAATGGGAGAAAAATGCATCTCCGGTAATGGGCATCTTCCCGGACTAACTAGGTACGCTCTCACACCTTCCCTCTCTGTTTCCCCTTCTTCCCTGTCTAGATCCACGCCGGATCTAGGTGTTTTCCTGCTGGAAACCCTGGAGGAAACCATCGAGCCAAACACCTCCCAGGTGCCCTCCTCCTCTTCCCTTCTCCTTCCCTACATTCCAGCCCAGATCCATGTCGGATCTGGCTTTTCCCAGGCTAGAAATCCCCGGAAGCCACCCAGATTCGATGGGTCTACTAACCCATTGAGCCAGACGCATCCCCGGGACGCTGCACACAACGCGCGCCTGGCACATGGTCCCTGGGATGAACTTTGGGAGTGTAATGTGGGGCACGGGTCTTGGCTCGACCAGGATGCACAGGGTGCCCTGGGAGCGAAGATTTGCTGTGCTGCGCCAAAGACGTGTCCACACGACGCCATCCAGAATGCATGTCATAGAGTGTTACTTGGGCATGCGGGAGCTTACGAACGCTGTCCTTGGCGCAGCCTTCGGACACGCACGACGTGAGGGTATGGGTCTTGGTTCGACCAGGGCACACAAGCGTCCTGAGAACCACGATGCGCGGGCCCCGCATGAACAAAATTGGCTTGTCCGTGATTTTGGGACACTAAAAATGCAGTTATAGAGGCTGTAGGACTCAGATTGATGATCCGAAAGAACCATCGCGTCCGTATTAACGACGCGGACCTAATGAGACTATAAAAATTAGGATCAGAGGACAAATTATAGGGTCTAACCATTGAATAGTAGATCCATACATAAGATCTAGCTTGACATTGTATTAGGCAAGGACCTATGGACCCTAAAAGGTAGATCTAGCCATTAATCTAGAGATCTGAATAGTAATTTATAAATAGATAGAAATTGATAAGGACTCCTTGTTATCCATTCATATCCAAGAGTTTAGAAATGAGACCCAAGGTCTGGTTGAGTAATGAAGGACGCGACTCCAGAAAACATCGAGGTAGGTAGTCTGATACTACTAAGTTTTCAAGTACATTTCAAATCTGAATGCTTTACTTGGCTTTAATTACTGTATTTAGCATGCTTTTTGAGATATGCTGTTTTTGTACAAGCACATGGAATTATGGCTTTGAATGCGATTATTGGCATGAGCAGATTTTATGCATTTCTTGCATGTTTTAAAAACAAATGCCTAAATTTCATGATTTACGATATATGAGATTTGAAATTATCTATATATATACTTTTTAGTGGGCAGATCGCCAAATGAGGCAGTCCACGGTGGGCACTATGCTGAGAGGTTGTTATGTACGGGGTTGGCCTCCCAGCCTCTACCACAAAAAAGGTGGATGGTATCACTGCCAAAAAGGCATTGTCCCTTCCCTGACTGCTGTGGTAAACAGGGACGACCATTGGAGGTGTTCACGGCACCCTTTCGGGGACAGCCATAGTCCCGTGGAGGCTATGGTGGGTAGGTCTCTCTAGATACTGGAGCCACATGAGTCAGCTGTGTACTGGTCATCAGCATAGTGACCTTATGATTTTAGTGTAATTGATATGCATATAGCATTGAGGTAGTCGTAGACGAGTACTCATGACCAGTTGGCATGACGTGGATGCCAAGAGACTAATTGTGTATGATACTAGCATTTGCTTAAACGATGACTATTTTAAGAGTTTTATGATTATTATATTTGACTTGCTGATTTAATGCATTTGATGAGATCTTCGTATCTGGATCTATTAATTTCTATTTCATGATTTTGATCATATTATATTATGAGAAAGGACTCCATGATTGAAATTGCATCAATAAGCTTATGTTTTATGCATAACTATGCATGCTTACACAAAATGAATCACTGATGTTTTACATGAAAAGCTCTTGGAATCCTGTATGTTTTCTACCATGTTTTCAAAATAGTAGTATCAGATCACCTATTGGGTATGAGAAATACTCACCAAAATATATCATTTTTTAGGATAGCTCCACTCAAGAGTAGAAGAGACATCAGGAAATGTTAGTGCTATGATCAAGTAAAAGAAGAAGGTACAAGTATGACTGTAAGTAAACACTCCACCTTTTGGACATGTATCTGTATTTATTTACAAATTGAAATTTGTGTGGACTGGATAGACCTGGGAAGACATTTATGATTTCTGAAATTTTCAAAAACTGCTTTGGTTGTTGTGAAAGCAAATGACACTCGAAGTTTTCAAATTGAGTTTAAAACAAAAGATTTTTTCATTGCATTGCATTATTTTTTATAAAATAGTTTTCAAATAGGGATGCATCCTGCCCTAGGAATTAGAGATTGCATTTAAAAATGCATGGAAAAACCTGAGTTGTTACAGGTAAGGATTTAGACCACATTAAGTGCATTAGAAGTGATGACCATAGGGTATTAGTCAAAGACGATGACATCAAACAAAGGTAGAAAAGTTACTTTTAAAGATTGCTAAATGAAAATTATCATGAGAATATAAGAATTGAAAGTACTATAAACCCAAATAACATCGAACATTATAGATACGACCATAGGATTAGAGTACCTTAAGTGAAAGAAGCCTTAAAAAATATTAAATAAAAAAAAGCCCTAGGGCTCGATGATATACCAAGAGAGGTTTGGAATTATGTGGGAGATATTAGAGTAGTTTTATTGACAAAGTTGTTTAACAAGATTGTAAAATTAAAGAAAATTTTGGTGATTTGATGAAGACTTCTATTATATCAATTTATAAGAATAAAGGAGATATAAAGAGTGATTGAGAAGAGGTTACACCATGAGATGAGATGAGTGTATCAGAGAATCAGTTTGATTTCATGCTCGAAAGGTCAAATATGAAAGTTATTTTCCTAGTTAGACAATTGATAGAAAAATGTATGGAGAGGAGGAAGGAGCTCAACATGGTCTTTATTGACTTAGAAAAATCTTATGATAGGGTCTCTAGAGAGTTAATATAATGGGTGATGGATTGGTGTGTTGGGCAATTAAGAAATATCATGTACATAAGATGAATTTAGCTAAAATAAGGATGTTGAGTTGGATGAGTAGCAAGACAAGAAAGGATTGAATTAGGAATGAAAACATTAGATCAAGGAGGTTAGACTTAAATAGTTTGGATATGTCCAATGGAGACCGAAAACGGCACCAGTTAAAAAAAGTAAGGCAATGCAAGTCCAAGGTTCTAAAAGGGCAAGGGGAAGGACCAAAAAAACATATACAGAAGTGATAAGAAAATATTTAAAAACTTTAGGACTAAATGAAGCTATGATACTTAACAGAGGAGAATGGATGATAACAGAGGAGAATGGACGAACAAGATTGATGTGGCTAACCCCTAATCGGGATAAGGTCTTAGTAACGATGATGATGATGTTAGAAAGAACACTTAAAACTCTCAAGTATTTACTAGTCTTAATCTATCTTATAGTTTCCATGAGATGATTCAACTATGGAGAAATTGTGTTTGGTACTTCGTCTTCAAAAGTGCACACAATTTCCTTGCCATGGAAAATGAAGTGCAAAAACTTTTGGCATTTTATGTCAATTTCAAACTATATCTAGCAGGGTCACTAATTATTAAGGAGATAAATCTTTTGCTTAATTTGGTTGGGCAACTTGCTAGAGACAGGATAAGAGTACATGAGAAATGGAATCTTTCAAAATTGTGGAGCAGTCCTGCGCTTATGCCACTCCAATCTTCCTCTGGACCTGCATATAATTATGCGAGGAAAATTTCCACCAAGGCATGAGTATCACTTTCTGAAGTGGGAGTATGTTCTGGACAGTGTTTGCTGGAAGATATCTATGACGCCCGTTTATGTGAACTTTTATAGTACCTTGGTCTCTTGGAGAACTTCGTATTTGACTATCCAAATCTCAAAGCAACCATAAAAGTGAGCAAGTTCTATGGAGGAATTCTAAGGTGGCTGCTTATGTAAAGTAGAGGTCTGACCCACCAAAAGTTCATTGGTCCTCAACAGCTATTGCTTCAGACTGTTCACCTGCTGGATCACATCTTATTTGTTAGGCCATTCTCCGTAACTGTCATACACAACAATCCTGACCGCTTGAGATTTTATGGTTGTATCATTTAATCTTTCTGACCCACTGTTATATACCCAAGAACAATGGTGGTCCGTTTTATACCCAAGCATATAATGGTGTGGATCGCTTGGTGGGGAAGAACTTCAAGGCCAGCAGTTGAATGTTATTTAGTGCCAATAGTTATAGATCCAAGCTTAAGTTCTCTTTTCAGTCGTGCAAAAATTGCAACAATTAGACAAATGAAGCTCCCACAACATGAGTTGTACCTTGAAGGGTGTTGTTGAATGTATTTCATGGTTCATTCTTGGATATTCTTTATATGATTGATTCACCACTAAAGGAATATGCTTTGGTTTGTATCTTGAGTTTTGGAACTAAGCTCGGTAAAACTTAGCACACTCGAAAACTCAAACCATCTCACTTCAAGTACTTTGAGCATCTCCTTCAATTTCATGATTCATTAAAACCATGCTAATATTTTATCTGACGAGACTGATATTTCTACGGCTGTGTGGGACACGGAATGAGAATAATGGATGTGGCAGTTCTATAGAAGAGTATGATTTCTCTTCTATGAGCTCGATTCTCTTCTAATGCATGTGGTAATTATATGGCGACGTACAGTTTCGGATGTAAAACTCTTCCGAAAGGTCGAATTATCCGTAAGAAATGATGTTAAAAGTAAGTTGAAGACTGCAATTAATTTAACTAAGAGATTCATCCTATTGACAAAACATAGGACATGATGAGAAGCTATTTTATGAAATATAATTTCTATAAACTTACATCAAAGTGGATGGATTGTCTACGAATTAGGCTAGCTAGGTTGGCCAAGTTCGTGGCCCCTATCCTCAAATTGGATATGGGCACACCTACCAACTAGGCTAGCTAGGATGGCCAAAGCCATGGGCCTCGTGTATGAATACCCCATGAGCTAGCTAGGTTGACCAAGTTTGCAGGCCATATCTTCAAATTGGGAGGATGTCCCGTGGAATAGGCTAGTAAGTTTGGAGCTGTCAATGGATTCGGACAGTCTGATAGACGTTTATGATTAGGTGAGATTTGTATGTGACATGTGCATATAAAACAATCTGATGGACTACATTTAGATTATAACTTTAGGATCCAAAGTTTGAATGGACTGGATAGAGACAATTTTCTAATATCTTTGATTAATTATCTATTTATAGGTATTTTTATTAAAATAAGAAAAGGAAAAAAAGGATCATTTAATCTCTTTCACTAAACTCTAAACACTTTTACTTAGATACATAATTCTTGGAAGGTCTTTAACTTTCACTCTATCTTTGTAGATATATTCAAATTTTTTATAATTGGTTAGAATAATTCTAGTTCATGTCTAACGGTGTTTCATCTGCTTCAAAGTTTCTTGTACTTTTTCACGTAACTTTAGTTTCTTAGGATCACACGAGAGATGGAGAAAATTGCCTTTAACTACTTACAATTAAATGAGAGATTCAAGCAAAAAATTGCCTTTATAATAATAATAATAATAATAATAATAATAATAATAATAATAATAATAATAATAATAATAATAATAATAATAATATAGTTTTAATAGGACTGTCCGAATCAGAAAGAACATGATTCAAGGCATCAAAGTTATGATACGAAGAATTATCCGAATATGACTCAACTTATTTAAACGTAAATGGATCTTGATCATAACATGGGTGGATCTGTTCTATATCGGTCCGTTGACAGGCCAAGCTAAGTGGGCCAAGTTCACGGGCACAATACTTATTTAGACCTGTCAACCAGGGTGGGTAAGTTGCCAGAGTTGTGGGCCTTGTCCTCAAATCATGTATGAATTCCCTATGAACTACGCTAGTTAAGTCGGTCAAGTGTCAAGTCTTTTATCCTAAAACTGGGTATGGTTGTCCAACGACATAGGCCCTCAAGCGAAACAAGTTCGCCGCCCAAGCTTATTTGGATATGGACGCGAATTAGGCTGGACAAGTTGGTCAAGCTTTCAGGTCCAATATTCATTTGGACATGGATACGCTAGGAACTAGGCTAGCTTGGTTGACTAAGTTTGTAGGCCCAGTCTTCATTTGGGTACGCGAGGCCTACAAATAAAGCTAATTGATTGGTTAGGATCTACGTTGTCTTAGTTGGATAAGGTAGTCAGAGCGGCGAGGTAGACATGTCAACCTATGACCTGTTAGCCCGTTACCTGCACCAATTTAACCTGGGTCATGGGTTGGCATTTAGTAACCCGTATAAGAATTATCCGTGCCCGGCCCACCCATTTGATCTGTGGGTAGGTCAACCCGTACCTGTTAGTCCACAAGTTGGCCAGCAAATGTAATTTGTTTTTACAGTCTCTAGCAAGTGACTGCTTTCAATGAAAAATTCGAAGTAATGCCCAAAAGTTCAAGCTTACCCAATCGAAGCATTACAAGCCAGCTATGAACTACACAATAGTGAGTTGATAAAACTACGAACTAAAGCTATAGACCGTACTAAGCAGTCTTAAATAATTACTTGGGATAAGCTGCATAATGTTTGTAAGAAGCCCGCATGGAAATAACTAAGTTTCAAAGTTTGAATAATTTTTGTGGCTTAGATATAAAGGGAGTTTCATGAGTGATCACCCATATATGCCCCATGATTTCTTTTGTTTGTAACATTGTGTGAGAAGGTTTTCCCTGGAAACATGAAACTAGCTACTACTTTCAGTCTTCTTTTTATTAGTACTACTTTTATTGATGGAACCGTGATTGTTAAAGGATCAAGGCATGAGCAATTCTAATGAAACTTCTTCATAATATCATAATTTTTATCACACGAAACTATGCATTTGGTATTTGGCTTTTAAATGGACTGGTATCCTTTTGATCGAAACTGTCCATTTCCTTAGGCACATTAACCAAATTCACCAAAGAACCCCACTCACTGTAAATGGGTTGGGTACGGGTAGACATTTTATGACCTGTGTAAGAAACATGCTACCCATAAGCTTGAACCTACAAGAATCCACCCGTTTGATACCTCTACAATCAAGCCTTGTGGGCTCTATCCCTTCTTGAATAAGATCTCATTACAGACTAATTAATTAATTGCCTAGGTTTTTTAGGGCCTATCCTTTTTGGGACATATTGGCCTATAAATTGAGGTAGCTAATTGGATGTCTGGTGGGCCCTATCCTATTTACCATATATGGTTTAGTTATAAATCATGGATATTTTTTGGATTAGTACCCTATAGTTTGGCCTATTCTCCGTAGAAGTGTCAAGATTTTTATTTGTCTCAAATTAGTACCCATCTTTTATTTTTGTTCCTCCATGGTCCAATCCATGATGGCCTATTAAAAACTTCAACAGAAAAAGGTCATGTGCCATTCATGTGTCATTTTATAAAGGTGAAACAGGAATTTTTAATGAATTATAGAGAAAATATAAAGTTGAGAGGCAAAAAAGAGTGCCACTTCTCCTTCTCTAAAAAAAGGGTTTCAAGTAAATAGAAACCCATAGGAAAATAAATTAGGAACTCATCATCTAATTCATGGGCCATGAGGATAAATGGTTGAGATTCAAGTAAATAGAAACCCATAGAAAAATAAATTAGGAACTCGTCATCTAATTCATAGGCCACGAGGATAAATGGTTGAGATTGCTAAAACAAAGCCTCACGTCTACATTTTAAATAGTCATTTTATGTACAAGTGCCTGTGTCGATCTATCTAGGCCTTACACTTCCATTGTGCTTGACTACTCCAATGCATTCTCAAGCTCTTCTAGTCTTTACTGAGAAATCCACATGAAATGTCCATTTATCTTCATTTAGCTTTTTCAATTTAGTCTACTTTTAAATTTTTACTAAGTCTGATTTCTAAAAGGAGTCGACACTATGATAAATTCTTGAAAGAGGAACATTGGATAGAAAATTAATAAAGATTGAAAGTTGAGAGCATTGTCCTTCCATACACAGTGAGTTTTGGAGTTTGCTATTTCTATTGAATTTTTTATTTGATGAAAGATTATACTCCTTAGAAAGGCATTCAACTGCTATACTAAAACAAAGCTCTATAGCTCAACATTGAAAGGGATCATATGAATTGGGGATGTGATCAAATATAGACTTGCCAAACATAATGATATGATCTCACCAATAATAATAGAGCAAGACCCATGCATGAAAGGCGTAACCATGGAGGCTTCTTGACTAGTTACTTTAGTCAACCAATAGCGTGGGGGCATACATTAGGTGTATTTTGACTAGTTAGTTAATTCTCTAGGTTGTCGTTGGCTTGTAAATGTAATCGACATATATTAATTGGTAAGGAAATGAGAAAGACAATATTTTTCACCCAAAATTCCTTGTGAGTTTTAGGAGGTCAGGTTCTCATCGAACTGAACCAAGCTAGGTCTATACCAATTAGTATCAAAGCCAATGACGATGTTACACACAAAGGAAACTCCAACAGAATGAATTAACTGCTTGGAAGAATCATTTATTGGAATCAATGCGTCCCAGAAGGAGATATCAGAGAACATGACATCTTCAAAATGAACTTCTTTCTTCTCTAACAAATGACAAGAACTCTAGAACATAAGCAGGAGAGACTGAAGCACTTAGTGGAACCAATGGGGAAGACAAATGGCCCTACAAATCAAGTGTGCTCTTTAGACTTTTCTAAATATGTTGGTTCGGATCCATTAGAGTGGACTGATCATGCATGCTGAGCAGTTCTTCAAGTATCAAGGGACACCTTTGAATCAAAGGGTCTTACTAGCCTCCTTTCTTTTAGAAGGATGCTAATGCATGGTTCCAATGGTATGAACATACCCAAATTGAGATAAGTTGGGAGAAATTTATGAAATCCCTTTGTGTTTGGTTTGGACCAATCAGATATGAAGACTTTGATGAAGCTCTGTCTAAATTACATTAGACAGGTTTTCTACATAATCATCAAACCTGGTTTGAGAAATTAGACAATAGGGTGGAGGGATAGAGTGAGAAGCCATTGGTTGGATGATTTATTAGGGGTTTAAGGGACAACATTGTTGTGGCAGTTTGAATATTTTGACCTTCAACTCTTTTTGAAATAGTTGGCATGGATAGGATGCAAGAAAAAAAGATATTTCAATAAGGGGAAAACATCAAACAAGTAGCAAGCAATAACCCAAGCCCACCCTTCATAACCCGACTCTATGCCTAAAGGGGCATCCTTTCATTAATTGTCATAGGCAGATATGTGGGCCTATCGGGAAAAAGGGTTTGTGCTATGATTGTGATGAGAAGTTTGGTCATGGCCACATATGTAAGGTTGAACATATTTTTATGCCTGATCTTACAGAGAGGGAGAAAAAGGATGAGAAGGTGGGGGAGCCAGAAGTAAGCCAATCGCGATGCAGCTTGAAGATCTCTTTGAATGCACTAGCGGGTGTCGTCTTTCCTAGAACACTGAATGTTGTTGGGGCTATCCAAACCCATCCAATGGCTATTCTAATTAATAGTGGAAGCACCCATAACTTTATAAGTAGTCATCTTTCTAAGAGGTTGTGTTACCTAATTTCACTCGACAAAAATTTCAAGTTATGGTTGTTGATGACAAGAAGCTAGAGTGCTGAGGTCGTTGTATTGGGCTAGAGGTGGATATTCAAGGCTACACTTTCAATGCAAACATGTATTATTTGCCCATGATTAGGGTTGATATTTGTGTTAGGTATACAATGGCTCAAAATGTTGGCAACCGTATTGTGTGACTAGAAGAAGTTAACCATGTATTTCTCAACTGATGAAACTAAGGTAGCTCACCTCAACTTTATGTAGTGGCTTCATCGACAAGATGGCTCTGTTTGCCTATGCAGATGGTAGAGGAGTCCTCTAAGGAACCACTTACAGTTCCTTTCTGACTTAGAACCAGTGTTGGCACAGCATGCCCCAAGTGTTTGGTGTGATGCAAGAATTACCCTCACCCTGTGCTTACAGCCATAAGATTGAAATTCAACTTGTAGCCCGACCAGGTAATGTAAGACCTTGCCAATGTCCCCATATCCAAAAGAAATTAGACAGGGCAGATTGTACAAGAGCTGTTAGCCAAGGGACTGATCCAGCAACGTACCAATCCTTACTCATCTCTGATTTGCTTTTAGTGCAAACGAAAGATGGAACTTGGTGTTTTGTGTTGACTATTGGGCCCTTAATCAAATCACAATCAAGGACCTCTTTCTAATTCCAGTAGTAGATGAAATCTTGGATTGAATCACAAGGAGCTCAATTATTTTCCAAGCTAGATTTGCAATGTGGCTATCACCAGATCTAAGTTTAGGTAGAAGATATTCACAAGACATCCACTACGAGTTTGTGATGATGCCTTTCAGCCGTACTTTTGTGCCTTCTTCCTTTCAAACACTAATGAACGAGGTGTTGCGTTCTTATCTGAGAAAATTTGTTTGAGTTTTCTTTGATAAAATTTTAATCTATAGTGATTTTGGGCAGATCAACAGATTGCAAGATCACATAATATTTGCGAAAAGTTCCAAGCATATATTGGAAGTGACTAAAGTGGATGATTTGTTGTATGTCATTTCAGATTGAGGGGTTTGTTCAGATCCTAGGAAGATTAAATGTAAGCCAAATTAGAAGAAGCTCCAAAATGTGAAGAAGCTTCATGGGTTCTCAAGGCTTATAGAATATTACTAGTGGTTTATGAAGGATTATGGCAATATCGCAGCACTCTTAACTATCTTGCTCTGAAAGGACGACAGTAGAGACCACCCATACCTTTGATGCACTCAAACCAGCAATGACTAGCAATTTGGTACTAAAGAACCTTAGTTTTTCAAAGATATTTGTAGTGGAATATGTTTGTTTTTCCCAAGTACAAGAGCTATTTCAATATAGTTTGTGCAAGTACGGGTCGATCCCACAGTGACTTGACTTAAAAAGTAAAAGTTTAAGTAAACTTTAAATTCTTAAAATTAACAAAAATTAAATAATTGTGAACTAAAACAAACTCAGATTTATTAATTAACTAAAAAGTACACAGTTTTGAATTTAAATGAAAAGGAATTAAATAAAATAACAAACTAATTGAACTTACCAAACTTGATCGCTGTGTCATATAGTCAATTTCTCCATCTCTGATTACATCCAAGTTCATCAACCCACACAAATCCATCATTGATATCCTTGATTACTAATTCAATGGTTAGATTATGTTAATTTTTAAAATTTTTAATGATATGGATCAATGCATTAATTATAGATGTGAATGACTTAGATTGATTATTTGGACTCTAGATGTAAGATTAGAGCCAATGAATCAAATAGGAATTGGATTTAGATGAAGATCTAAAGATGGATTTGAAATCTGAAAATGGATAAAGTAGGAATTAAGAGGACCTTTTAATTAAAATTGAACCATTGATTTAGTTCTGTTAACACCAGACAGGGACTGGATTTGAATTGCTTAGGGATTTCTTAGAAAAAGGACAAAACACCAAAAAGGCAAAATAGGGAGCGGACAAAATAAGAAAAAAATGGAATAGGGACACAGTAGGAATTATGTATGAGTTATTATGGGCATTTTTTGGAATTGCTGTGTAATTTTTTATTAACTCAAAAAGAAGATGGAAACCTGACGCACATTGGTTGTTTCTACTGATATGAACTTGAAATTTGAAGGGAAAAAGGGGTATTTTGGGGGAATCCTAGTTCCGTTTTTTCCTGTAACAATGGAAGGTGGAAAAATAAATAAATAAATATGGTGAAAATTGTGGTAAAAAATAAAATGACAGTTGGAAAAAGTAGGGGAAATAGTGAACAACCCGACACTAATGACCATTTGTTTTATTCTTTGTGATCCTACAATCAAAAGGCCTCAAGAATCACTGTGATCAGGCAAGTAATGGGGGAGAATGGAGCTGTTGAAGATGAAGCCAGCAAGTGGCAGAAATCCAGCAACTGACAACTATTTTTTGTGTTTTTTAGCATCAGGCGATGTTAGATCATCACCAAATTTCAGGGGAGTGAAGGTGAGACTTTGATTTACAACTCCTTTTGAGGAATTTGAGATCTAACAAAAAATGGGCCACTGGCGGCGATTTCGCCGATCACCTTCTCCAGTGACGGCCAATCAACTTTAGTGACTTGTTAGAATGGGATGGCATATTTTCGTGTGATCTACACCTTAGAAAGGTAAGATCTTTGATTGGAGATCATTTGACGATCTAAATTTGGGTGTTTGTTAGATCAGAGATTCGTGAGATGAGATCTTAAGATCTGAACCATTCATTGTGATCCTTATTACACATAGATCAAGATCCATGTAAGATATAGTGGATCTGAGATATTTATGAGACAATTTAGCCGATCTTGATCAACAACTGAGTTCGATTGATGATTTTGGTATGGAATTGGATCGAGTTTGATGATCCATTCAGTTCAAATGAATCGTTGACATTATATGAGTAAAATTATTTATTTACTCTTTGATCTAGGATGATTAGGTGGAGAAATGTCATTAGAACAGTACTGACATCTTTGATCCTGCACATTCAAGGCGATCGATTGATGATCCAATGACATGGACTGCTTGATATCGTTCAAATAAATCTACAAGAAGTAGGATTATCATCATAACCTCTTGATTTTATTGATTTAGTTGATATTAGATATTATGCATGAATTGCATGTAATAGTGCCTGATTGGTTGATTTATTAATAAATTTCTTCAAATTGATATGATCTAAGCATGATTGCTCTAGAATGCATAATGATGAGATTATGAAAGGAGCCTGATGGTTATAAGCAGGCTCGAATTTTCATAATTTGGATTATTCGCTGACAAAGGTGGGCCCCACCTTGAGATTCCATGGCTAGGAGCCATTTGATTGTATTCAAACACTATATATTGAGATATAAAAATATATTGTTGTTTTATAATTGAGAATCCAATTTAGATAATTTGGATTCGATGTGTGACTTGGATGTAATGTGTATCTAGGTGGTGGGACCAAGGGTGATTGATTTAGGGTGGAGTCTGATTAATTTGAGAGGTACAAACGAGTGGTTCTTCGTCTAATGTAGGTGATAACAATTAATAATGGGAATCTTATTTGAAATTATATATTTTCATCTCATCAGTTTAGTGATTATGAATGAAATCCATGCATGTATTAGTATGTAATGATTTTTTATTGAGATATTGGCCTATTTGTAATTGATGCGCACACGTAGATACACAAACACACAGACACAGACACAGACACACACACACACACACACACACACACACACTATTTTATTGATTATAAATCTTCCACGGAAACGTGATTGAGTATATTATGATGACTTGTGAAATCATCAAATGGTGATTTTATTCGTTGTTGCATATTGAGGCACTTAGATGCCTTGTTTTATCACAGATTTTTACCATGGATTTGGTGGAGGAAGCTTGGTAGCTAGTTTTGAGAGGCTGACCCTAGGATGAGGGGTAATGTCTTGGCATGGTAAGCTACAAACTCTTTTGGATTTTATTATTTCACTAGAGGATTTCATTTTACCTATCGACTTTGAGTTGTTAGATGATTTTCGTGTTTTGTAATTTATGATGGTTGTTTCTGCCCGGTAGACGTTATGATAGGAGGAGGGTTATAGGGCTAGCTACTCGCGCCTATTTGTAATTGATGCGCACACGTAGACACACACACACACACACACACACACACACACACACACTATTTTATTGATTATAAATCTTCCACGGAAACGTGATTGAGTATATTATGATGACTTGTGAAATCATCAAATGGTGATTTTATTCGTTGTTGCATATTGAGGCACTTAGATGCCTTGTTTTATCACAGATTTTTACCATGGATTTGGTGGAGGAAGCTTGGTAGCTAGTTTTGAGAGGCTGACCCTAGGATGAGGGGTAATGTCTTGGCATGGTAAGCCACAAACTCTTTTGGATTTTATTATTTCACTAGAGGATTTCATTTTACCTATCAACTTTGAGTTGTTAGATGATTTTCGTGTTTTGTAATTTATGATGGTTGTTTCTGCCCGGTAGACGTTATGATAGGAGGAGGGTTATAGGGCTAGCTACTCGCGCTCTAACTTAGGATGATGATGATTAGACACCTGCCCGATAGATGGTGAACACAGTAGGCAGTGGTATCATGGGTAGTCCACACAACTATTTTGATTCCCACTCATTCGGGATGGACGTTTAGTCTTATGTTCTAATGTCGACATGGAACGGCAATTTGTAGACCCCAGGGTTGGTTACCATTGTAGCATAACGGTCCATACACTTCTTGATGTGTGGTTTATCATACTACACAGATAGTGCACCAGGATGTATATTCCCTGTGTACCTCGGCATGCTGATGCGTCCTGAGGGGTGATTGTGCCACGGGCAACCCTAAAAGGATCAAGCGTGGGGAATTGGAATGCGTACTCATGACCAGTAATACAAGTGTGTGGTACACTCGTGGGACCCTCATGTTAGGGTGCTCCACATTGATGACATTTATGCATTTAGATATTCCGTGCATGTTAACTCATTTCATTGATGTGTTTTGACACCCAAGGGACCCGTGTATGAGGGTGCCCTTGATGATGATATACTCATTTATTCTCTGAGCTTTTAATGCTCTAGAGTGATGGGATTTTGACATATTTATGAGCCTTAGAGCTCAGTTGATTGGACATGTTTTCATGCATGTGGTGGGCATGAGTTGCATTGATTTGGTGTCGTTAGTTGACGAGTTTTTGTTTTCTCTACATGTTTTGATCATACATGTGGCTTGGATATTGCCCCCTATCTATCTGGTTTTGAATGCCAACTGTGTTGTACTACATTATTATTTATTCTCATATTGAGATTATGCTTGAACTATTCTCATGAAATCAGTATTTATCACATGCCCTGAGGTTTAATCTATGATCTTTTTATACTATGTTTAATGTTTAAAGTTTATGATTATGATTATTTGTTTTCAGCTACACAAGCATAGCTTGCTGAGGCATTGCAATGTTTTTGCAATGCCTTAGATACAGTGAGAGGCAGTAGGTATTACATGCTAGTTGAAGAGCGAGGGCATTGGTAGCCTTCAGTGATGCATAGAGGAGAATTCAAAAATGGACAAGGTTTGTGCAAAACCTCACCACGGTTATTAATTATGAACTGTATATTTGTATTGTTTATATTGTGACTTGGTTGGATATATATATATATATATTCTATGTTGGATGAGATGGCTGTGCATGGACAGACCTTAGGTAATATTGTTATATGGTTTTACCGAGATCTAAAATTGATTATGATGGATGGGTATGGAGATTGAGTCTCCTATGTGATGTGTTTTTGTTTATTGTATCCATCAGGTATTTCTATATTGCATGTGTTATATGCGATAGTCCAAATTACAAAGAAGACTAGGTCCAATTTTTGGTAGAATTGAGAATATTAGCTTATTGTTAAATTTGTGATTTTGTGGTTGTATAACTCCTCAGGTTTTGAAATAAATGCCTTTTTATTCAAGTTTTTACTTTTAGTCTATTTTAAAAATCAAGTTTTAGATCTCGGTAATCTAACTAGCATTTTGCTAATTTTGAGCAAAACATATAAAAAATCAATTACAAAATTCTAAAAATTATTTTTAAGTCAATTCTCAGAGAATTATCTTCAATAAATTTATCAACATACTAATAAAAATTATTAAAAATGTAAAACCCTACACGTATGCTAAATTTATTCCAATAGTGCTCAGATTGCAGAGTGTTTGCTTGTGTATAGTTTATATATACAATAATCTTTATATCTAAGTATACGATATATTTTGAACCTCATCTAAAATATGTTTTGACCTCAATTCTCACTAATGACACACATTCAAAAATAAAAACTCTCAGATAAAAGGTTCAAATCATATCTCTTTTTTAAATATGTGAGCAAAGTTAATGAAAGCAAAATTTTCTCATATATACTCGTGAAGGAAGGAGAGTAAGGAATTTCCTTTGATCCCTTAAAAAAAGATACCATTGCCCTTTTGAACATTTAGACATATTACTCTTTAAATCTTATCCATTCATATCCTCATCAAGTCTATATTCATCGTAGAATAAATAGGTCCTGTATTGGGAGGAAATGTAAACTTAGGACAAGGTTATGAAAAGAAAGGGATGTAGGGTATTTAAAATTCTTCAAAAATAAGTAGTGGTCTTCTACTAAAGTTGATAATTCTTTTTTTACTTTATACCAAAGTGTGACGACCTAGGTTTTCATATGTATTTTTAACTACAAAACTAATTCCTAATGTTGGATCGATCCAATTTGAAATCATTTTAGTAAAAACAATGTGTGTAGCAGAAAATCTTTTCTTTTAAGTTCACTTTGAAAAACCTCGAGTGCCATTTTTCTTTTCTCAAAACAATGATTCTTGGTGAAATGAGCACTCATTTCTACCAAAAATCTGACAGAGTTTCCTCTATTTTTCGAACATATGACATTTAACACATGTCATTGCTAAGTACTTGATAAAAGTACATTCACATTTTTGAAATATAATTGGAGACTCAATCTCCTTTTCAAACATTTGACAAAATAAAAATAAAATACTCTCAAAACCTCAACATCACAACCCAGTCACATAAGTCATCGAAACTCCCATAATTACATGCAATGCAGCCTCTTTCTCATTTTTGATATAATAATTTCAATTCAAAAACCAATTCTTACCTGTCCTTGTCAAAAGCTTCTGTTGACTCACTCTTGTCTGTAAACAGCTCCTATTTCTTGAGAATCCTCTACTCTGAGATATTGTAAACAAGTACAATATCTCAGCAAGCTTGCACTTATGTAAGTGGAATAAGATACAATTTTATATAAACAAAATCATGATATTTCTATATAGATCAATTTGTCCATGTTGAATCATGCAACTACCATTCAGTTATCATTTAACTTGAAATAATTCAACATTTATCAAAATCATGAGTTCATGCCACAATTGAAGAAATACCAATGCATCAATACTAAAGCACATTCTTTGAAATGCAAAGTATGAAATCACATGTCAAACTCACAAGTTATTTTCATTTCATGATACCAGTCTTTGCTCTTACAAACACGTTGTTGTGTGTATCAGAGTGCATAGTAGACAATATTGTCCTCTTTGGCATAGTAGGTCAAACCCAAAGTCACACCTCAATGTTTTGTTCCTGAGAGACCAGTAGCTTGTCCAGCCATCTTGGCCCGCCCACATAATGATAACCCTTCAGAATGTATTGTGACCATAAGAGTTCCCTGAGCTCTTATAACTAGCCCAACTCAAATGTGGGACTAAGCTCTCAGGAGCCGGTAGCTTGTCCAGCCCAAAGGCTCACTCACATTACGACAATCCCATAGCCCACCCACATCATGAGGACTTCCTTCGCTCTTATGAGCCATTTCACAATTTCCTGGTATTAGTCTTATATTTTCTCACATGGTTCACAATAATACATAGCCTATGCATGAACAGTTTAGTCATGATTCAATTTCAGCATGCACATTCATCTTATCTTTCGTATAAACTAAAAAGACTTGTTTCAAAGCTTGAAATTCATATAGAAATGCATATATAGCGAAAATCTTAGTAATCTTAATTCCACCTACCTCAATGGAGATCTTCTGGTTCTTTAAAGCAAATAATTCATTTAGTTCGCGTATGCGCTCCTGATCAGTCACACATTTGCAACGATACAAACGCACATTCAGATTTACAATTCTAGAACTTCTCTTAGCTTCCCTAACATGAAAGTTTCCTCTAAGTTTGTCCTTGGCACTAGTCATCACAAGGCAAGGTGATAGTGCTTATTACTGTGCTAAGGGGGTGTTTCATTAGCTGTTGGTTGATAGCTAATTGAATGATCAATGGTTACTGGAATTCCAATCCACACTATTGGTCTTAGATTGACTATCCACCATTCTTCCTAAGTGACTACAAGTCACTTTCATTGTTTAGTGGTATTATCTTAAATTTTTCAGAGTATCTTAACTTAATAAAGGTCAAGGTACACAATGGTGGTGTTTGATCACCAATAAAAATTGTCAGGTCTTTATTCCTCTACTGTCTGATTGGACAGTTTAGATTTTTTGATCAATTTCAATCTAGATTCTTCAATTTGTGCCATATACTATCAATATAATACTCTCGAACTTATATGTGGTTTTTTATTGTCAATCAGACATCATCAAGTTACTATGCAAATATTACTCGATCGGATGGCTGAGATTGTCCGATCAGTTTCTAGCCCAGATTGACAATCTCGGTCGATTTCAAGCTTTATTAAGTACTTACTTACCTAATCTTAAGTTTGGATTAAGAAATAAATGGTTAGATTGTCCCTTAACCCAGACCTAGCATAAAGTCGCATGAATTTACCAATATTCTTCAAATTAAAAGTTGGTTTTGTAGATCTTACCTTTTGGTGGTGTTACTGTGCTTTTCCCTCTCTTAGATATGCTAGACCGACTCCATTCCATCGTGAGCCCTCTAAACTTAGGCGTGTGCATTGCTTTCCCTCCAATCGATGGTCAAGATCCCCTCAGATCTCCCAATAACCTTGGGGATTTTCATCTTGTCGCTGTGCTAGACAAAATGATCGGCTTAGATCAGTGATCTGAGCCAACTACGGCCTATAACTCCGGTAGACCCAAAAACCCTTTTTCTCCTTTTTCCACATCAGCATACCAGCCTCCTTTGGTGACATCGTCTCTCTCTCTCTCTCTCTCTCTCTCTCTCTCTCTCTCTCTCTCTCTCTCTCTCTCTCTCTCTCTCTCTCTCTCCCTTCTTCTTTCCCCTCTCTTCTTTTCTTCTCTCCTTCTCGTCTTCTTCTCCCTCAGTTCACTCTCTCTCTCGCCAGTGCAATTTGAGGTTTACAAGTGTGCAAGGTCTTCCCCCATCTCTTTTCCTTTCCCATCCTCCTCTCTTTCTCTCTTCTCCTCCTCCTTCTTCTTCCTTTTCTCCTCCTCCTTGGCGTAGGGTTTTATTCTTCTTCTTTTTGTTTTCTCTTGGTCTGTCGGGTTTGGGAAGAACAGACCCGATGACCGCCCTTAAGTGTGTGGGGGGGTGCCAGTATCAAATTTGGCCCCCTTCTGTTTAGGCTTTTCATTATTTTTTAATCTTATTTTTACAAAAATGTCCCTCATATTCAAATATCCATATCTCCTTCATCAAAACTCTAATTTCTACAAACTTGGTGTCATTTAAATCGTCTTTTTGAGCACTATCCAATTACAGAGGTCTTAATGCTAGACTAGATGTCTATCCAATCTTTTACTTATAAAGCTCTAAAAATATAAAATTTAATATGTTCTTTCATTCCAATTTACTATTTTCCAAGATTCACTCAATTTGACATTTAAAATTTTTGGGATGTTACACAAAGTGAATATTCCTTCAATTTTCTTTTTCTTTTTCCTTTTTAGAAATTTTGTTTCTTTTCAACATTGTTGAAGGACTTTTTCCTCATATTCACTTGATTTTTTTCTTTTTAGTATTGTAACTTAAAATATTTTTTCAATTCTCTCTTACTTGTTTTAAAAGAATAGGTAATGGATATATTATCTGTGGTAATAGGGTAAAGGTAATTTGGGTAACAAAAACAAAGGCTTATATAAGGCTCAACTTTAACAACTAGTTTTAAAATATATTTAGGTAGGTCTTATGTATATAGGTTTATAACAAAGATGGCCTAAATCATTTCTTAGGGTTCATATAACCTATCAGATTCAATAAACTTATAAAATTTTAAAGGTAATACTCTAATTGTTTAGGTAATTAGCCAAATTCAAGAGTTGGTGGGATCAAATTTAAGTCAAGTACGGTGAAGAAAAATTTGAAAACATTTACAACCTCTCAAAAGAATTAAATGACTCTAAAACTCACTTAGGTTATAAGTCTCTACTGAATTTCTTCAGGATATCTAAGTTATAACTACTTATCAATTTAGATTATGTATATGCAACTGTACATATATGATCTGTGACTTAGCTTTCGTAAAATATATTAGAAAATGAGTAAAATGATGAATTAATCAATATGCAATTCCATTAATAAGCTAAAGTTAGCTAGATTATATTTCAGAAAATCTAATTCTCATTAGAGTGTGGGACCCCCAACTTGAAAGAAACATTGTCCCTAATGTTTGAAATATAGGACCAAAAATGAATATAAGTGATGTTGAAAACAACGAACTCTAAAATACAAAAATATGGTGCAAGGGATTAGATTCACTTAGTCTTGATAAAATAGGATATATCGTTGGTTCCATATGCAATGTCATGGGCTGTGCCAAATGGAATACTAAAATAATCTCCTCAAAATTTGAGAAGTCATCCATAAAGACCTCTAAAAATCATTATACCATTTCACTGAAAATACTATGCATGTACTTCTGAAATATGGTAAGAGCATTATATAATCCAAATGACATTGTTTTGTAAGCAAAAGTGCCAAAAAGACATGTGAAGGTTGTCTTTTCCTAGTCCTGTGGTGCTATTTCTATTTGGTTACACCCTGAGTAACTGTTTTAAAAATAATAGAACTAATGTCTTGCTATCGTTCTGACATTTGGTCCAAAAATGATAATGGAAAATGATCCTTCATAGTGACAGCATTTAATTTCCTGCAATATATGCACATACGCTAACAAGTGCTAACCCTTATAGGTATGTGTTCATTTTGAGCATTAGTTACAACTGTCACTTTGGATTTCTTAGATACTACTTGTGTATGACTCACCCATTTCCTATCACTTATGAGGTAAATAATCCCCATATCATGCAACAAAAGGACTTCTATGCTAACCACTTCTTTTTTATTTGGATTCAATTTGCATTGCAATTGACAACATGATTTGGCATCATCCTCTAGATAATTCCTACAGGTACAGATTAAAGTTTTAATGCCCTTTATGTTAGTAATGGTCTATCCTATAACACCTTTGTATTCCTTTAAAGTGTCTATTAACTTTTTCTCCTAAGATGCTTTTAATTGGGAGGAGACTATCACAAGAAAAGTCTCTTTTCTCCTAAATATATATACTTTAAATCTAATGGTGGAGGTTTTAATTCAAGCATAGGAAGTTCAACTAATGATGGAGGGGAGTGGACTCCTTTTTAGGTAGTCCATGATATGAACAAAATCAATGAGGTTTTTAACTTCCTCTATTAATGCATCCTTATTAAACTCATTGAAGTGAGGGAAACATGCCTCAAGTAGGTCTAATAAGGAAGAGGTTATGATTGATTTTGCACAATTGAATTTATTGCGTTGACACAGTGCAAGTCATCAGAGATTTCTCATAGTTGCTTACAAATGTCAAATATGTTCTAATTTTATTGTCACATTGTCAAATGAATGCTTCATAACACCATTTCTTTAGTTTATTAAGGTATTGAACATAGCTAAAAATAGACATCCAAGGATGACAGGAATTCCCTGCAGCTCATTCAGCACTAATTGTGTGTCCAAAATTAGAAAATAGACTGGAAAAAAGAATTGTTCTATTTAGACTAATACATCTTCTATTATGCCCCTTGGTATTACCATTGATCTATAAACTAACTACAATATAGTAGATGTTGGCTTGAGTTTTCCTAATCTTAGCTGAACATAGACTCTGTAGGGGTTAATATTGACATTATATTCTAAATCTAAGAGGGTTTGGTTAATCTTGTGGTTGCTAATGATGCAAGTGAGAGTGGGTGTTAAGTGTTTAATTTTGGTCAAAATATCCTAAATTTAGCATTCAATTATATCATCTAACTGATCAATTTTTTAATTTTAGATAAGACATGAATATTAGCTCCAATTGACCATCCAACCATTGATTTGCTAAATTTAATGGTCAAATGATCATCAGAGCTAATCAAAGGAGTAATGTATGGGTCAGATGATTCTAATCTAGTATTTTGTTTTGCAGATCAACCAGATTGTGGCTTGGATAGCTTAGATCAAAATCAAAGGTGTAGATCATCCTAACGAACATCATAAGGCAAGATGGGATGGTTACTAAAAACAAAAAATTAGTTTTAATTAGAGAAAAGGCAACAACTAAACTAGAAGGTCGAGGAAGCTTAATGATTGAAGGAAAGTAGGGTGTGGAAACAAAATTAGGAGTTAGTTTATAAGAATGCAAACAAGGCAAGAGGAAGCTCTTTGGACTATAGGAGGCAACCAGAAAAACTACACACACCTCCCCTTCTCCTCCCCCTCATCTCAGATCCACTTCTTCTCCTTCCTACACCCACCCCTCTTCTCCCCTCTTTACCTCACCGACCAGCCCACGTTCCTTCTTCCTCTCCACTCTCTGTTTCCATTACTCTTGTCCATACTTGCAGATAACACCTTTTCTCTCCATTCTCTCTCTTGCTTCTCCCATTCTCACTACTTGCCAACACCCTCTCTTTCCCTCTCTCAGTTTCCAATAGGAAATTGGGAACCAGTCTCCTTCCTCCCCCCCTCCCCTCTAGTCCCTTCATCTCCTCTACACCCTACCCCAATTTCTCCTTCTTTACTTTGATCTTCGTCTGCATCCCATCATTGCACCCTCCTACCCTAGCTCAATAGCTCCTGTTCTTCCCTTCCCTCTCCCCTATTCCTTCCTCACCGCACCTACAAGACACAATAGAGCTCCTGCCTGCTGCTTCCACCACCACTTTGCCCAGCTCCTCGTCTCTCATGCCAATGGCCCTCCATCATTGGCCAGTGAGTCCTGTTTCTCTCTCTAATCTCTTTCTCTATATCTATCCGACAGGTGCTGGCATAGCACCACCTCTATTTTCCCGAACACCTCCATCCCATATCTCATTTCCCTCTCTCTTCTTCTCTCTTCACCAGCTCTGACCAACTTGATAGGAGAAAACTCAAGTAAGGTTTTATTTGTTCTCCCTCTCTTTCTCCTCCTCCTCTGCTTCCCATCTTATAGCTGGCAAAACCTCTCGCCCTACAATGTCTTCCGTCGAGTTTCCCTCTTGTTTTCGTTTAAAATTAGAAATATGAAAATTTTCTAGATTTGCCCTTAGATCTTTTACTAAAATTCCAATTTCACCCTGCTTGTCTTATTTTAGTTTTCTTTATCACTATTCTGCTTATCTAGGAACTATATAATCCAGATTCGGTTTGATTAAGGAATAACCTAATCAATAGTTAGCCTTAAAACAAACAAGATGTCTCTATTTCCTGATCTGTTTCACATTGGATTTTCAATTAATCTTTAGCTTTTGTTCTTAGGATATCTCTTGGCTTATTCAACATCTCTAATCTTTAATCTAAAGTCAAGAAATCAATCTAAATCATCCAAAATCCAAAATCATTAGTTAGCCTATATCATTAAAATTTTGGAGAATCTAAACAATCCAACCTTTAGATCTTTAATCAAGGACATGTTGGAGAGATTGATGAAGGCTGGTCATTCATTGATGATATTAGATTTAAAGAAATTGGCTTTGATCAAGCTAGAATGTAGATTTTATGTGTTTGTTTTGGTTAATTTTTTGTCTTTTTGAATTTGAATTCTGTAATTTTCATTAGTTAAGTAGATCTGAATTTTTATTTCATTGTTAATTAATTTCTATTAACTTCTTTAATTTTTGGACAATTAAATTAAATTTTTGTTATTTCTTTTCTACTTGCAAATGAATATGCATTTGTATATTAGTTTGGAAGGAAGAAATGAAAATCATCTTTACCTTTTTAAAACTATGGCAACCTTAACATGACATGAATAAAAAACTGACATTTCCTTAAGCTAGGGTGTTCCTCATAAGCGACGCGCTGCATCGGATCCCAACTGCCGTGAAAAATAGGCAAGGGTTGCTAGGGCATTCTCCCAGAAGCGACGCACTACATCGGATCTTAGGTGTAGTGAAAAATGGGCAAGGGCTACTAGAGCGTCCCCTTGGAAGCAACGCGCTGCGTCAGAACCCAAGTGCAATGAAAAGTGGACATGGGTTCATACCATGGAGGTCGAGAAAGACGATAGTAAATAAGATATCTTCAGAACATAAGATTCATATCGCCACATGGAATATAGGGACAATGACAAGTAAGAGTTTGGAGTTAGTAGATGTGATGAACCGTAGGAGAGTCGACATCACTTGTATCCAAGAAACCATGTGGAAAGGAGCTTAAGCTAGAGAAATAGATGGGTATAAATTATGGTACGTAGGAAAGGAAAATAATAGAAATGGCATAGGAATTAAAGGATAAAGTTGTGGACGTTAAAAGAATCAGTGATCGAATTATAATAATAAAACTTGTTCTAGGAGAGTAGATTATAAATGTTATAAGTGCATACGTACCACAAGTAGGGTTACAAGATATAATCAAGAGATAGTTCTGGGAAGATATGGAGGGAGTCATGCAAGAATTTCCCAACACTGAGGAGATATTTATAGGAGCAGACTTAAATGGCCATGTAGGAAAAGATAAGGAAGGATATGATAGAATACACAGAGGGTATGGTATAGGTGAACGAAATGAGATGGGGGAGAATATCCTCAATTTTGCTCTATCATATAACCTGTCCATTACAAATACACTCTTTAAGAAGAGGGACGAACACTTAATAACCTTTAAAAGTGGACTTCATAAAAGCCAAATAGACTTTTTTCTACTTAGGAATAATGAACGATCTATATGTAAGGATTGTAAGGTGATACCCAGTGAGAGTTTAACCTCATAACATAGGTTAATGGTTATGGATATCCATATCAAAAGATGGAAGAAAGGAAATGAACTTAATAGGTATCCAAAAATTAAGTGGTGAAACTTAAAAGGAGAGAAAATAACCTCATTCACAAATAAGTTGATGGTAGAAGGAATTTGCAACTGTGAAATAGAAGTAAATACCATGTGGATTAATATTGCTGAGTCCATTAAGAAAGTGGCAAAAGATCTCTTAAGAGTATCTAAAGGTAAAAGGCAATTAGTAAAGGAAACATAGTGGTGGAGTGAAACAGTGCAAAAAGTTATTAAAGAAAAATGGATGCGTTTTAAAGCATGGAAAAAGACTAGAAATAATGAAAACTATGAACAATATAAGAATGCTAAAAAGGTTGTTAAGAGAATAGTAAATGAGGCTAAACTTAAAGCATATGATGAGCTCTATAATAGACTAGGAACTAGAGAAGGTGAGAAAGATGTGTTTAAACTTGCAAAAGTAAGAGAACAAAAGGGTAAGGACTTAAATCACGTTAGGTGCATTAGAAGCGATGCTCAAAGGGTATTAGTCAAAGATGATGAGATCAAACAAAGGTGGGAAACATACTTTCAAAAATTATTAAATGACAATGGCTCTGAGAATATAGGGATTGAAAATACTATAAATCTAAATAGCATTGGATATTATAAATATGAACATAGAATTAGAGTACCTGAAGTAAAAGAGGCCTTAAAAAAGATGAAATCAGGAAAGGCCATGGGGCCTGATGGTATACCAATAGAGGTTTGGAAGCATATGGGAGATATTAGGGTAGTTTGGTTGATCAAGTTGTTTAACAAGATTATAAAATCAAAGAAAATATCTGATGAGTGGAGGAAAAGCTTTATTGTACCAATTTATAAGAATAAAGGAGACATACATAGCTGCACTAATTATCGAGGGATCAAACTTATGAGCTACACTATGAAACTTTTTGAAAGAGTGATTGAGAAGAGGCTATGACATGAAACAAGTGTATCAGAGAATCAATTTGGTTTCATACTTGGGAGGTCTACCATGGAAGTTATTTTCGTACTAAGATAATTAGTAGAGAAATATAGGGAGAGGAGAAAAGACCTCCACATGATCTTTATCAATTTAGAGAAAACTTATGATAGAGTCCCTAGGGAGTTAATATGGAGGGTGTTGGGTGATAAAGGGGTTTCTCAGGGGCATATAAACATAATTAAAGATATGTATGAGGGAGTGGTAACAAATGTTAAGACCACTAGTGGCATGATTGGTGATTTTTCTGTCACTGTAGGATTGCACCAAGGATTGGCATTAAGCTCATACCTTTTCACATTGGTTATGGATGAGTTAACAAAGCATTTGCACTAGGAGATTCCCTGGTGCATGCTATTTGCAAATGATATAGTCTTACTTGATGAGACAAGGGAGGGAGTAAACATAAAGCTAGAGTTATGTAGGGAAGCATTAGAATCTGAAGGATTTAAAATTAGCTGAACTAAGACAGAATATATGGAATGTAATTTTAGCAAGGAGAGTAGGAGTGGAACACCAGTGAAGATTGATAACCAAGAAGTCCCCGTAAAAGACCACTGTCGGTACTTAGGATCAATGATCCATGAGAGTGGAGAGATTGAGAGGGAGGTTACCTAGAGAATCCAAGCAGGTTGGAACAAATGGAGATGTGTATTTGGAGTTTTGTGTGATCGGCGGGTGCCACTCAAACTAAAAGGAAAATTCTATAGGATGGCCATAAGGCCGGCCATGCTCTATGGATTAGAGTGTTGGGTAGTTAAGGAACATCATACTCATTGGATGAGCGTCATAGAAATGAGGATGTTGAGATGGATGAGTGGTAAGATAAGAAAGGATAGAATTAGAGATGAAAATATTAGAGGAAATTTAGGGGTAGCACCAATAGGTAACTAGATAAGGGAGATTAGACTTAGATAGTTTGAATATGTTCAAAGGAGACCAACAACGGTATCGGTTAGGAGTGAAGCAATACAAGTAAAAGGTTCTAAAAGGGCAAGGGGAAGGCCCAAAAGAACATGGATAGAAGTGGTGAGGAAAGATTTAAAAACTTTGGGACTAAATGAGGACATGGTATTTAATAGCGTGGAATGGAGGAATAAGATTCATGTGGTCGACCCCTAATTGGGATAAGGTCTTGATGAGGATGATGATGGTGATGGTTCCATGTTTTTAAGTTGAGTCCTAATGGGATCGACCCATACTTGCATCAGCTACACTATAATAACCCGTGCACTTGTTGTAAAATAATCAACTAATTTTTGGCACCATTGCTGGGGATGTGCAAAGGAGGTTTTGTAAAATTTAATAAATAATTCAAAATAATTTTTTTAGCATTCTAGGCAATTATAGGTATTTTTTCAATTTTTCTTAGTTCATAATCACTCTATTTCTTGAATTGGTACTTACTGCTATCACTGAAGCCCCTGTCTCGAACAAGTCTCGAGGTGTTCTCTTACGTGAGAGGAGAGGGGGTAACCCCTCCCCTCTCCTCCTTGCTTTAGTCATTAGGGCGAGTGGGCGCAGCGCAGAATTCTTTGGTTTCCCCGAAACAGCATTCATTCCGAATCCCGGATCGGTCCGCTTGCCATACTAATAGGGGCCTCGCTGTTCTCTCTCCGGCTGAAATTTTCTAAAAATTAGGAAATAGAGCTTCATCAAATAAATAAAATTTCCTTGCTTTCCTAAAATAGGAATTTTTTATTTTATTTTATTGAACCTTATAGTGAGATACATTGTAACTTACAATTTCCATTTCAATTTTAAAAGAGTTGTATTAAAATAGGACAAGTGTGGGATAAGGTGGCCCAAATTTGATCTTCATAAGAAACCCACTATAAGTTTCCCTCACTCTTTTTATTTTCTTAATATAGTTGCAGTTAGAATAATTTTGCGTTGTTTGGTAGTATAATTACATATAGATAGCATATTTTATAATTGTTGCATTTTTTGTGTTTGGATTAGTTTATTATTTTTAGTTGCATTCTTAGGGCACGTTTATTGCTTTAAGTTAATTTTTATATTGATCGAAGTACCATGGAGTGTAGAAATTAATTAGTAAGGGAACTTGACCCCATAAGATCAAGGCTGGATTTTATCACCATCTCTTGATCCACCTAAGATAATCACCACAAGCGTGCCTTTCAAATTAATTAGAAGGGACATATAGAGTCCATCACATGCTCATAGGACCCTCTTAATAGAACTAGATTTATTATTACTCTAGTGGCTTCTGAGCACTGTGGTTATGGTGGGTGTCTTAAAATGCAAGTGATTTTTTCCACGCTCTTCATTGATGTCCGTTGAGGCCTAAATGCCTCATAACATGAGGATTGTATTAACCACTTTAGAGCAAAACCCAACTGATAAGCAGTAGTCAAATCTAAAAGAGAGGAGGAGCGTTAGATTAGACTAATCTAAAAGCATCCCCAGCACACAAATTCAAGAAAATCAAAATATTTTTGCTTGTTAGCCTCAAGGATTAATTGATTGTGTCCTTTATTTGTGCATCATTCTAGGAATTTAGGTTGCATCATTTAGGGTAGTTGTTTTCAAAAACCAAAAAAAGAAAAAAAGACACGATCAATTGCATTCAATGAATAATCTAAACACTGATCAAAAGGGTAATTAGGAGTCCATCATTAATAAAGAAGATATTTCCCGATAGAGAAATAATCCCCTCTTTAATGATGATGAACCACCTTTTATCCTGAATAATGACGATGTTTCCTCATGGACGAGCAATCCTCTCTTTGATGTTGATGATCTTCCACCTCTATTTAATGATAATATACATCCATGGAGGAAACATTCTTTACCAAATGGAAATAGGAGAAGGAATCAAATTAGAACACATGAGGATAATTAGCATAACCAAAATCCTCGTCGGAAAACACTAAGAGACTATTTATAGCCTAATTATACAAATACACTTTCATGTATACTTTTACCTGCAAATGCTGGTATGACTGAATTAAAGGTGGGAGTCATCCATTTACTTTCTCAATTTTATGGGTTGGATAGTGAGAGTCCTTACCCACATTTAAAGGAATTTGATAAAGTGTGCATGACCCAACATACACAAAACATAAAATTAGACATGGTAAGACTTAAACTTTTTTTTTTTCTTTAAAGGAAAAGGCTAAGATGTGGTTTCATTCACTGCCACCAAATTCCATATGATTTTGGTGAGAAATGACTATGAAGTTCTTGAATAAGTTCTCTCCTATACATAAGAAAAATACTCTTTGCCAAAAATATAATGAATTTTACCTAGAACGCATTTCTTTAGACAAAGACTCCATTTTTTCCTCTTTCCGGATGGTAAATATTTCTCAGAACATGGAGTGTAATTTAAACATGCGGATAAACAAACTTTCTATCAATGTTGAGAAAGATTTAAGGAATTATTGTTAACTTGTCCACATCATGATACAAATTTTGGCATATCATTAGCTTCTTTTTATAAAGAACTTAATTTTGATATGTGTCAGTTTGTTGAAATGATGTCCAATGGCAATTTCTTAAATAAACAACTTGAAGAGGTGGAACAGTATTTAGAATGATTGGCAAAGAGTGCACAAACTTGGGTTGATTCGGAAAAACTAGGTTACCAAACAAGCCTAAGTCCACCACCACATCGGCTAGGGGAGGAATATATGCTATGAATGAAAAAGATGATATGAATACACACCCATTCAGGAATGTCCCAACACTCTTGTATTTCAGGATGTGATTCATGAGCAAACACATTCTTATAAGCAACATTTTTCCCCATCTTCAGAGACATAATCCCAATTGGACTAATCATCCTACTGTCAGTTGGAGAAATGAATATAATGCTAATATCTTATATAAGGCCTAATACCAACCCTATCAATCCATGCAATATCAGGAGAAGAAAATTTCTTAAATTAAATTGTAATTAAAAGAGAACACAAAATCCATGATCGAATTAAAGGACATGATGTCCCAAATGCTATAGACCATTGACAAAGGGCAATGTCCTATCCCACCAAATGAAAACAATGATGATATGGATGTGGTAGGTGAGATTAATTTTTCAATTACAAACATGGAACAAACAAAAGCAATTACCATTATTCATAGTGTAAAATATTTGAGAAATTTGGTCCTAAAAAGGTTAAGATAGTACCCAAACCAGTTAGAAAAAGAGATAAATTTGTTGATCAAGACAATGTCCCACCTACTAAGCCATATGATATCCTTGCTCCATTTCCACAAAGGCTGCATCAAGCTCCCAAAATTATCTCTAATTATGAGAAGCAGCATGGAGATATATTTATCTTGCCCTATGATGAAATAAAAAATTCAAAATTGCAAGAAAAGTTCACTTACCTTTCCTTTCTAGAGGCCTGTTCGACTCATTTTGTATGGGGACTCACAGAAGTTTCAAACTCTGTAATTTTTTTTTCCTCTGAAAAATTTTCATCTATAATAATATACCATAGTTTTTCATAACTTCTCTTATCTACATATCTCACTTCTTCATTCTTATCTACATATCTCACTTCTCCATTTCTGAATGGATTATCATCATTTTATTTTTTAAACATTAAGGATAATGTTTCTTTCAAGTTAGGGGTGTAGAATTCTAGAAAATTCTAGTTTTTGTAAGTTTTTTCTCTTAATTTAAAAAAAGAAGAAGAAGTTTTTGAAATTTTTTGAAATTTTTAGGTCAATTCCTACACTATGATGAGAATTGGATTTTCTGAAGTATAGTCCAAATAATTTTATCTTATTAATGGAATTGAGCATGATTAATTCATCATATTACTCATTTTCTAAAGTATTCTATGAAAGCTAAGTCTTAGATTACATCTGTACATGTAGTTGCATATACATAGTCTAAATTGATAAGTAGTTATAACTTTGAGATCTTGAAGAAATTCATTGGAGCCCTATAACTTAAGTGAGTTTTAGAGTCATTAATTCTTTTTGAGAGGTTATAAATGTTCTTAATTTTCTTCAACGTGCTTAAAGAATATTTGATCCCACCAACTCTTAAATTTGGCTAATTACTTGAATTATTAGAATTTTGCCTTTAAAATTTTGAAAGTTCATTAAATCTGATTAATTATATGAAACCTAGAAAATGATTTAGGCCATCCTTGTTAACCTAGAGACATAAAGCCTACACCAAAAGAGTACTTTTTTTCATTAGTTAGCCAATTTGAGCCTTTTATATAAGCCTTTTCTTTGATCACCCAAATTACCTTTACCCATATTAACCTAGTATAAATTATCCATTACTTTTTTTCTTCAAAAAATAAGCTAGAGATGAATGAAGCTATACTTTTTAATTCCAATAAAAGTTGAAAAGTGAATATCAAGAAAAGAAATGTTCTTCAAAGAAATTCAAAAGTGTTGAAAAGAAAGAAAATGTACTGAAAAAAAGAGTTTAAAGAATGCAGAAAAAAGTAAAAGAAAAGAAAAGAAATAGTCACTTCAAGCAAGCATAGTAAAGAGTCTACTTTAGTAAAAGACCTCTACTTATTTTTGAAGAAAATTTGAATACCCTTTTTTGTACCCTATCGTAAGCCTACATTTCGTCCTAGTTGAAAACCTACCAATTCTAGGAGAAGTCTTGATAAGGATATAAATGGATAGAATATCAAAGAGTAGTATTTCTAAATATTCAAAGGTAATGGCATCTTATCATTTCTAAAGGGATAAAAAAACTAAGTTCCTTAGTAACTCCCATTCCTTCATGAGTATATGTGAGATAAATTTGCTTTTATTAACTCTACTCACATATTTAAAACAGATATATGAATTGAACCCTTTATCCTAGAGATTTTATTTTTGAATGTATATCTACTAGTGAGGATTGAGGTCAAAACATATTTTAGATGGACTTCAAAAGTTAGAAATCTACTTAAAGAGTATTCTCTATGTAGACTGTACACTCACATACTCACTTTGAGATATGAGCTTAGTTGAAATATATTTAGCATAAGGGTGAGGTTTTGACTTCTTCATTCATTTTTAAGTATGCTAAAGTTGATAGATTTATTAAAGATAATTCTTTAAGGAAAAAGTGGAGTTGACTTGATAATAATTTTTTATATTTTGAAATTTGATTTTTCTCATGTTTTGCTCAGGACTAGCAAAATGCTAGTTACGGGGTGTGTTAAGTATTTAATTTTGATCAAAATACCCTAAATTTAGCATTCAATTAAATCATATAACTAATCAATTTTGTAATTTTAAATAAAATATGAATTTTAGCTCCAATTGATCATGCAACCATTGATTTGCTAAATTTAACAATCAAATGATCATCAAAGCTAATCAAAGGTGTGATGTACGATTTAAATGATTCTAATCTAGTTTTTTTTTTTTTTTTTGTTACAGATTAACCAGATTGTGGCTTGGATAGCTCAGATCAAAATCAATGGTTCAGATCATTCTAAAGAACGTCATAAGGCAAGATGGGATGGTTTCTAAAAAAAGAAAATTGGTTTTAATTGGAGAAAAAGAAACAACTAAATTAGAAGGGGAGGAAGCTTAATGATTGAAGGAAAGTAGGGGGTGGAAACAAAATTAGGAGTTAGTTTATAAGAATGCAATGAAGGCAAGAGGAAGCTCTTTGGACCGTAGGAGGCAACCAAAAAAACCGCACACACCTCCCCCTTTGACCACCTTTCCCCTTCCCATCTCTTTCCCTCTCTTACCCATCATCGTCATACCACCCCCTTCTTCACTACATTCTCTCTTGTACCCCCTTTCTCCTTCTCCTTCTCCTCCCCCTCATCTCAGATCCACTTCTTCTCTTTCCCGCACCCCTCTTCTCCCCTCTCTACCGCATTGACCAGCCTTGTCTACACTCACTCACTCTCTCTCTCTCTCTCTCTCTCTCTCTCTCTCTCTCTCTCTCTCTCTCTCTCTCTCTCTCTCTCTCTCTCTCTCTCTCTCTCTCTCTCTCTCTCTCTCTCTCTCTCTCTCTCTCTCATAGCTGCAAACTTCACCTTTTCTCTCCATTCTCTCTCTTGCTTCTCCCTCTGTCACCACTGCCCAACACCCTCTCTCGATTTCCAATGAGAAACTGGGAACCAGTTTCCTTCCTCCCCCTCTTCTCCCTTCACCTCCTCTGTTCACCGACATGTCACCTATCTTTCCACCTGACCAGACCTCTCTCTCTCTCTCTCTCTCTCTCTCTCTCTCTCTCTCTCTCTCTCTCTCTCTCTCTCTCTCTCTCTCTCTCTCTCTCTCTCTCTCTCTCTCTCTCTCTCTCTCTCTCTCTCTTTGACATAGCACCCTACCCTAGCTTCTCCTTCTTTGCTCTAATATATGTTTGCATCCCATCAACACACCCACATGCCCCAACTCAGCAACTCCTGTTCTTCCCTTCCCTCTCCCACTCTCCCATGTTCCTTTTTCACCACACCTACAAGACACTGAGCAGAGCTCCCATCTTCTGCTTCCACCACTACTCTACCCAGCTCATATTCTCTCATGCTAGTAACCCTCTATCATCGGCTAGTGAGTCCTCTTTCTCTTTGTCTGTTCGACAGGCACCGGTGAACACCACCTTGTTTTCCCCAGCACCTCCTTCCCACATATCGTCTCTCTCTCTCTCTCTCTCTCTCTCTCTCTCTCTCTCTCTCTCTCTCTCTCTCTTCACCAATTCCGACCAACTCGGTCGGAGGGTTTTCTTTGTTTTCCCTCTCTTTCTCCTCCTCCTCCTATTCTTCCCATCTCATTACTGGCGATCACCTCTCCCCCGTGTCATCTTCCATTGGGTTTCCCTTTGGTTTCCGTTTAAAATTACAAATCTAGAAAAATTCTATATTTGCCCTTAGATCTTTAATTAAAATTCCAATTTCATCCTGTTTGTCTTATTCTTGTTTTTCTTTATCATTGTTCTACTTATCCAGGGACTGTATAATCTAGATTTGGTTTGATTAAGGCTTAACCTAATCAACGATTAGCCTTAACAAACAAGATTTCTCTATTTCTTAATTTGTTTCTCATTATATTTTTAATTAATCTTTAGATTTTGTTCTTAGGCTATCTCTTAGCTTATCCAATGTCTCTGATCTTCAATCTGAAATTCAGAAAGCAATCTAAGCCATCCAAAATCATTATTTAGCCTAGATCATTAAAATTTTGGAGAATTTGAACAATTCGGGCATTGGATCTTTAATCAAGGACATGTTGGAGTGATTGATGAAGGCTGATCAACATTGATAATATCATATTTGAAGAAATTGGCTATGATCAAGCTAGGGAGAAGATTTTACGTGTTCTTTTAGTTAATTTTTTGTCTTTTTGAATTTGGAATTCTATAATTTTGATTAGTTAAATCGATTTGATTTTTTTTTTCATTATTAATAATTTTATTATTATTTTCTTTAATTTTTGGATAATTGAATTTTATTTAAACTTCATCTTTTTAAGTCGAGCCCCCATGAGATCGACCTGTACTTGCATTAGCTACACTACAATAGTCGGTGCACATGTGCACTTGCAGTAAAACAATCAACAATGTGGCAACCTCGATCCTTGTATTTATAGGGTGTATGGTTCTGAAGAATTAAACTTACTTGTTTAGTTACAAATACCTCTTTTGCACACTCAATTTCCTCTTGATTGTGTATAGATCCTTTAAATTTTTGGCATATGATTGGATTTGTTTTATTGCCTCTAAAATTAGTATGTTGATCTTGACTTGCTTGAATATCTCCATAGTCTCATCATTAGTGATATTTTTTGTGACTGGATGCAACCTTTGAGGGAATTGAGCAGTAATGAGACATAGTTCAATAGGTGGACTATGGCCCTTCTCTTTAGATATTTCTTTATTTTTAGTGGGTCTTTCTATCTTATCAGTCTTTTGTAGGCCATCTTTCTCAATTCTTTTATCACTCCTAAGAATGGTGACAACCTTAGTTTGTTCCATAGTAGATCTTGATGATGCGTTAGGTGCATTATTGCCAACCACATGCACAGCCTTAGGGTTTGCTTGTGGTTGAGCTAGAAACTTTTCTTTTTTTATAGTTTGCATCATTTAACTCATCATGGATTGGGTGGCCTATTTTAACTAGACTTTTAATTGAGAAGTTTTCCTCTCCTAGTTTTGGATAAGTTGATATAGATTATCCTCTCAGGTCTTTTGGGTGGGGGCAAGTAAGGTTTAGGGGCAAGAGGTCTATAAGTTTATTGGTATATGACTGGAACCAGGTGTCCTTATAAGTGGGTCCATTTCTCCAACTAAAATTTGGATGGTTTATCCAGTTAGGATTATATGTCTCAGAATATGGGGAGAAAGGTCTTTTATATATATATATATATATATATATTCAGGGTATTAGCCTAATCATGAAGTACCTCTTGGAATGCTAGAATGGTGGGGTATTTTGGAGTAGGACGTGTGGTACTTTCACAGATAACTATACATTTGTTTGACCTTTTTGGACCTGATGGTCCTCATTTTCATGGCCTCTACTTTTCAAGCTAGGGATACAACTTTGGCATTAAGTTCATCTTTCTCAGTCATGTCATACATGCCTCCCCTAGCATGAGTAGTGGGCTTGGGCCAACCTGGATGCTAAACTCTTTCTGAGTCAGGCTAGGTTTGTGCACTTTTAGTAAGCCATTTTAGCTACTCCACCTCTTCTAGTTGTTGATCGAGAAAGTTAACATTGCACGTCATGTCTACAAATTATTTCATATCAAAATTAAGCCCTTCATAGAAGAAACTAATAATGTGCCACAGGTCATATCCATGTTGTGGGCATGCTAGTAATAAATCTTTAAACCTTTCCCAACATTGATAGAATGACTCTTTGTCCTTCTAAGTAAAGTTCATTATCTTTTGATGGAGTGTATTTGTTTTATGTGTAGGGAAAAACTTTTTCAAGAATTCTTTAGTCATTTCATTCCAGGTCCTTATAGAACCTATTAGCAATCCATATTTTAGCTTTTTTCTTCAAAACAGAAAGGAAAAAGCTTAAGCCTCATTATGTCTAAGGCAATGTTTTGTGTGTTCTGTGTGGTACATACTTCATCGAATTCCTTAAGATGCAAATATGGAATCTCACTATATAACCCATGACACTTCAAGTGTAACTCGATTACTTCTATTTTTAACTCCATTGCACTAGCATTTGGAGGTAAAATAACACAAGATATTGTGCTAGTACGTGTTGGTTGTAGGTAGTCTTTTATGGTTCTTCTACAAAGATTTCGATAAAAATTATTATCCCCATGCTCATTTTGTTGGTCCCACTATCTATTTTTATTCCTTCTCCAATCTCTGCCTGGTGGATGATTATTCCCCTTTGGTGGAGATTGATACTCATCATCCTTTAAAGGTGATGGTTCCTCATTCAAGATGAGTGGAGGGCCTTGATCACATCTATCACTTCCATGAGGTGAATTACCCCTTCATTGTTGATCATTCATTAATGATGACCAATCTAGTTGTATGTTGTTTTGATCATACTTGACTAATCTCTCACTTTGGTCGCTTTTTTAAAAGTGCATACAATGAAAGATTTTTATTTTTATTTTAATGTGAAAAACTACCCTAAATGATGTAACCTAAATGATAATGATGGAGAATGATAAAGCACAAAATTTAAAGAACAATAAGGCTAATAAGCAGACAGTTTGATTATCTTAAATTTGTGTGGGGTAGAAACTTTAGTATTAGCTTAATCTAAAGCTCCTCCTCTCTTTCAAACTTGCCCCACTACTTACCATTTAGATCATAACCAAACAAACAACTTCAAACCCTCCTCAACTAGCCATAGATAGTCTAAGTCGTCGGTGCTAGCAGAGTTAGTTGTTTAAATACTAGCACAATTAGTTAAATAGGGGTCACTAGAGTGGCAATGAGTCACCTCCTTCCAAGAGGATCCTATGAGCATGTGAGGGCCTCTAAAGGTCTCTTCTAATTAATTTGAAAGGTTGGGTTATGCACTTGTCATGATTGTCCTAAGTGAGCTAAGGAGTGGCGATGAAATCCACCCTTGATCTTATATGGTCGAGTACCCTTACTAATTAATCTTCATACTCCATGATAGTTTGATTAGCATACAAATCACCTTAAAGTGATATACATGCCCTAAAATGCATTTAAAAAGCAATAGACTAATGTAAGCCCTAAAATGCAACAAATATAAATTATGCTATCTATATGCGATTATATTACCAAACAATAATGTAAAATTATTCTAATTACGTAAACCCTATTCTAGAAATTATAAGCAGCTAGGACTAATCACAGTGGGGTCCTAAATAAATTTTTCTTGTACAAGGATAGGACCATTTACATTTCACCTCCACTTCCAAGTTACGATGGTTCACCCCTAGCCTATACTATTACAACTTTTTAAAATAAATTACAATTAAATTTATTTTTTTACAATTTGTCCTCACTACAATTCACTCAAAATAAAATTTTAGCTATCCTAATTATGAGCTTCCAATTTATACAAAATAAAAAATAGTAATAAGTACTAAATTTCAAAAATGGAGTAATTATGCACTAGAAAATGAAATATGTACTTAAAAAATGCCTAGAATGATAAATGAATGCAATTCCTAAAATTTTTAATTTTATGAAAACTTCATTGTGGGTCTTTAGTAATGGTGTCAAAACCTTATTTGTTTTCTGCAAGTGCAGGGGCTATTGTAGTATAGTTTGTGTAAGTACATGTCTATCCCATGGGGGCTCCACTTGAAAAGTGGGAGTTTAAATAAAATTTATATCCCAAAAATTAAAGAAATTAAATAACATTGCATTAAACCAAACTCAAATTTACTAATTAATAGAAAAGTATATGGTTCTAAATTTAAATGAAAAGGAATTAAAAAAAATAACAAACTAATTCAACATTCCTAGCTTGATATTTGTGCCACACAGTGAATTTCTACATATTTGATTACATCAAAGTTGATAAACAAAATTATATCCCTTAGGAACTAGACACACACACACACACACACACACACACACACACACACACACACACACACACACACACACACACACACACACACACACACACACACACACACACACACACCTTTAGATGCATACGGTTCAAAAAATAATAATCAAAATTGCAAAAAAGAAGAAGAAGAAGAATCAATGTTTCGATTCCAACCCTCTTTCTTTTTTTGTAGCACGCTTTTCCTTAACGAAGGGACTATTTTTTTATTTTTTTTTTCCATTTTGTAAGAAAGAGGTGTTTTAACATGCTTCTTATAAAAAATAATTCATTGAACTTATAGAACTAACCTCTCATTGATGTATTGTTTCATTGAGATCTAAATTGCAATGTAATTTTCTTGTTCCTGAATGGGCATCTTCAATTCTTTTGGGTTTATGCTCTACTCCGGTTAAAGATCTACCCAAACTCTATTTGCACATAAAGGATAAATGATCCCAATGCCACTTCTTTTTGTTATGACTCCTTTTCAATTCATTTTCATCCTTTCTTCATCCTTCCTCAAAATATTCGATGTCTTCATCATATTGCTTACTCCATTCTCCATTGATTGGTTGTTTAATATCACTCATATGGTATAAATAAGAAATATGGATCATTTATGATATAAGTAGTAATTATACATAGATTACCAATTCGTAATTTTCTAAACGGAGCATGGATACTTCATTTTATTAGTCAAAGCCAACCATAAATTCTTTTAATGGATAATATTTTATCCCCCCACCAATAAATAAATTGATCTAATCTAATTGCACTTCACCCTCCAAATTGAATTATTGATGGTTCAATCCTTCTTGGGTGAAACAGAGGATATCTTGATTGGGGGAGAAAATGGGAAAATCCCATATGACCCAATATGTCTAACAAGTTGCATTATAGGTTAACCCAAACTGTATCTTCCTCTCTAGGACTCCTAAAAGGTACTTTTAGAACACCAAGGGGCATTAAATTAAATAAAAATTAAGTAATATACTTCACTTTGATGTGGAAATGTAAGAATGGATTTATTGTCTTCATAATATTGTCATTTATTGTTTTTTTTTCCATAGGTTGGAAAGTTCTCGTGAAGGAAGACAAAATAAAGGAAAATTCTTACAAAAGCAACAAGTATCTATGCATTAGCTCATAAAAATGGGGCCAACCCCCCATTGTGTGTTGATACTTATCAAGTATAGAATAGATTTACTTCTCTTTGCTCCTACAAATAGAATTGTTCATCCAATTATTCCTAATGGAGGGGAATAAATATTAACCCTTGCTTTGAGATAATCCACTGAAGGGGTAAGGTGTCCATATCATAAGTCTTTTCCAATGCGATAAAGTTACATAGTGTCTATTTTTTCTTTGATAAAAAGGGGTATTTCCATGGGTCTTCCTTGGTGTCATGTTCATATAATTGTATTGAATGATCCTGGTTGGTTGCTTTTTGTCCATATAATGCATACAGCTCTAGTTGCCGGTTGGACTGGTTAGATAGCTCTATATGAATTAGTAGTTTTTATTCCCTATGACCCCATTATTGATCTAATGTGGAGACAAGGTATGATCGTTATACTCTTCATGACTCATCTAGGGATAATCAATTCATGGGGGTGGTTGGAGTATCATAGGAGGAACTATTTACAAAGGTGTGGATGGAGCACATATTGTGTTTTCTAGCTTGTGCTTCTTAGCAACTATTTAGCATTGGATGTATTGGGACCTAGAAATATTCAATGATGAGTGTATGGAAAACCCTCTTTGGATTTGCCCAAGATCTTTAGAATGCATTTATTTCTTTCATGGGTAGCTTGCTTTGAGTTTGATGCATTTCATGTAACAGGCTTGTATGGTCCCAGAATATGGGCGTTCAATCTTTACGGTCTAACCAAAAAAGTATAATCTATAAATCCAGCATGGGGTCTGAAAGGTTTTGATCCTTTTGTTCTGGGCGGAATAACTTCTCATCATATTATAGAGGGGACATTGGGCATATTAATAGGCCTATTCCATCTTAGTGTCCGACCGCCCCAACATTTATACAAAGGATTACTACGGGCAATATTGAAACTGTCCTTTTCAGTAGTATCACTGATGTCTTTTTTGCAGCTTTTGTTTTTGCTAGAACTATGTGGTATTGTTCAACAACTACTCCCATCAAATTATTTGGTCCCACTTGTTATCAGTGGGATCAGGGATGCTTCCAATAAGAAATATATTGACGAGTTGGCGTTGGACTAGCCGAAAATCTGAATTTGTCAGAAACTTGGTCTAAAATTCCCAAAAAAATTAGCTTTTTATGATTACATCAATAATAATCTGTAGAAGGGGGGATTATTTAGAGTGGGCTCAATAGACAATGGGGATGGAATAGCTATTGGATGGTTAAGACACCCATCTTTAGAGATAAAGAAGGACCTGAGCTTTATGTACGCTGTATGCCTACTTTTTTTGAAACATTTCTGGTGGTTTTGGTAGACGGAGATGGAATTGTGAGAGCCAATGTTCATTTCAGAAGGGTAGAATCAATATATTGTTGAATAAGTAGGTGTAAATGTTGAGTTATATGATGGAAAACTCAATGGGATCAGTTATAATATTCCTACTACTGTGAAAAAATATGCTATACACTCCCAATTGGGGGAATTTTTTGAATTAGATCGTGCCACTTTGAAATTTGATAGTGTTTTTCATAGCAGTCCAAGGGGTAGGTTCACTTTTGGACATGCTACGTTTGCTTTGGTCTTCTTTTTGGAACACATTTGGCACAAGTCTATAACCTTGTTTAGAGATGTTTTTGTTAGTATTGACCCTGATTTGGATGCTCAAGTGGAATTTGGAGCATTCCAAAAACTTGGAGATCCAACTACAAGGAGACAAGTAGTGTGATATAAGGCTGCTCTGGAGTCTTTTGCATTTTTTCTTTAGTATAGGGTTAGGGTACTTTAGAAATCTTGAATTTTATCGTTGTCTTTTCTTTGACTCTTGCTCCTTCTTTACTTTATCTGGGAAATCATCTCAAATTAATAGGTGCAGAAGCTATAATTGTAAACCATAATCGAATCTATGGAAGCATTGGTTTATAAATTCCTTTTAATCTTGACTCTAGGGATAATTCTTCTCTCTATCTTTTTTCTAGAACCACCTAGGATTATGACTAAAAAGATGAAATATTATTTATTATCTCAATTGAAGTAATGAGCCTCCCAATATAATATGGGAGGTTCATTATTTCAGCTAGTTCTCGTGTGCCTCGAACGGATCTCTTAGTTGTTGAGAGGGTAGCCCAAAAGTAGTATATAAGGCATACCTAGTAAAGTTTACAAGTGAACCAGATATAGAGGTGGCGACTAAGGTTGTTGTTTCCATTATTAGATAATTTCAAGACCACAATGGATCTATGCTACAATAAGATCATTTATTTACAATGAAATAGTATACAAAGTTAACAGATCTCAACCAATGCAATAGGATTTATGGCTACACAAACCATTACTACTGTAGGAAGTTTATTGAAACCATTGAGTTTGGAATATGTAAAGTAGCCCCTAGATGGGGAACTTCTCCTTTCATGGGTGTTGCAATGGCCCTGTTTGCTATAATCCTATCTATTACTTTGGAGATTTTTAATTCTTCCATTTTGGTATGAATGATGAAGTGCTAGTTTCAATTTTAAAAAATCACTTAGGACTCGGATTTCTAGGCCATTTCGGTAGTTCAACTGTGGGATTCTGTTGTTTTGGTATTTTCAAAATATGAGTGTGTGACTTGTTATAATTAATCTTACAGAGACTGGGTTTGTCATTTCCATTGAGATGGTTCTACCTCATCAGATATTCATTCTAGTATTTGAAGCAAGCAATATAATCAAGAAATATTTGAACTATAATTCATACCTACTATTCAAACCTCGTGATCAAACTCCTAAGAATTTTCAAACAAAGAGGTATTTCGTAAATTGAACAAATTTTCTTCCTTCAAAATCATGCATTTTTTTTTACTGAAGGACAAATCTTTTCTAAATTTTTAGTCATTACATCCATTCATTGAATAAGTGATGATCAAATGGTTCTGACTTAGAGAACCTTTAGGCTTAGCTTGGGGCTTTATTGAATCATAGTGATTCTAGTATGAATTGAAGGTTTCAATTGATTCATAGGGTCTCAAGAAGAGAATTCCTATCAATAGTAAACAAAATAATAGTAAATTTACATTGCACACAACCAAAAATAGCAAATCAAATGACAAATGAATAGGGGAAGAGAAGATTCAAAAGGCTTGTAATGATCAACATAAAGATGGATGAGCCCACTTGATATTTTGGCATTATCATCGTAAAGAATAGATTCCAAATTTTGATTCCTTCCTATCTGCAGGGATGATTGAAGCAAGTGATTAAGAAGTTTCAAACTTTCTATTACATATCCATTGCAATTAGTATTTAGGTGTTTCGATTGAGCCGTACGAGATGAAAGTCTCATATAGGGTTCTTAGAGGGGGAACCCCCTTGGTTTACCTATTTCAATAAAGTATATGATTGGTTCGAGGAGCATCTAGAGATTTAGGTGATTGCAGATGATATAACTAGTAAATATGTTCCTCCCCATGTCAACATATTTCATTGTCTAGAAGGGATCACACTTTCTTGTTTTTTAGTACAAGTGGCTATGGGTTTTGCTATGACTTTTTATTATGGCCTGACCGTTACAGAGGCCTTTGCCTCTGTTTAATACATAATGACTGAAGCCAATTTTGGTTGGTTAATTCAATTAGTTCATCAATGGTCAGCAAGTATAATGGTCCTAATGATGATTTTGTACGTATTTCGTTTGTATCTCATAGGTGAATTTAAAAATCCTCACAAATTAACTTGGGTTACGGGTGTAGTTCTTGTTGTGTTGACTGCATCTTTTGGTGTAACTGGTTATTCCTTACCTTGGGACCAAATTTGTTATTGGACAATCAAAATCGTGATAACATACTGGAAGCTATTCCTATAATAGGATCGCCTTTGGTAGAGTTATTAAGAGGAAGTGTTAGTGTGGGTCAATCCACTTTGACCCATTTTTGTAGTTTACATACTTTTGTATTACCTCTTATTATCGATGTATTTGTGTTAATGCACTTCTCAATGATACATAAGGTATTTCAGGTCCTTTAGAAAGAAGACAGATTTTAGGTATTTGTAATTGAGCATATATGATTTTAGGGAGGAACAATAGTATTTAATTTTTATAAACATAGATTATCAAAAAGAATAAGACATGTTTTTTTAGATATTTCTCTTCAACTAACTCCGAAGCATTGTGTTCGTTATTTGATATGAATAGTTGAAGTGGATTCTCCGAAGAGAAGATGGATTATGGGAGTGTGTGACTTGAACTATTGATTGGGTCGTGCAGATATATGATTTTATTGGCCACATTGGAATTCACAACCAAATGTGTCTTTATTTCAACCACTACAAAAGTCCTCTACAAAGGATAGTCTAGTTTACTTGAGGAGAATCCTTTCTATGATTAAACCCTAATCATGACATGCATGAATAGGCTCCCTAAGATCCAGTGGAATAAGTAATTTGCCATGATCTAGATTATTTTCTATCTATTTCACTTACTTATAGTATGGAAATACAGTCATTTCCTCTGCATCTATCCTGATCTATGATACTACCGGAGTGAAACAAGGGATTTGAGAAAGAACATAGTCTAGAATTTATTAGTAACAAGTAAATCCTTTGTATGTAAGAAGACTAGAGAAATTGTGAGGATAAACACCAATCATAAGGCATGAGACGACCCAAAAAGCACTTGATTATGATCAAATTTGTAAGCCTACTTGGGTATTGAGCATTTACTTGTAAGAACTAAATTCCTTACAAGGGATAGTTGAAACTCCATAAAATTGAAGCCAAAAATATTTTCTTATAGAGAGTCATATATGTGTGGATGAAATATAGATTTCAAATGGATCTATTTTGTATTCTTGTGATTCTTGTTCGAGCCAGATGATGAAAAATTATCATGTCCAGTTCCCTCGGGGGATGGCTATATAAGAATTCACCTATCCTAATAACAAAGAAACCTGACTTGAATGATCATGTATTAAGAGCTAAATTGGCTAAAGAGGTGGGGCATAATTATTACAAGGAACCCGCATGGCCCAATGATCTTTTATATATTTTTCTAGTTGTAATTCTAGGTACTGTTGCATGTAACGTAGGCCTAATAGTTCTAAAATTGTCAATGATTGGTTAGCAGATCCTTTTACAACCCCTTTGGAAATATTACCTGAATGGTACTTATTTCTCATATTTCAAATCCTTTGTACAATCAATACTCAATAAGTTATTGGGTGTTCTTTTAATGGTTTCAGTACCAGAGGGATTATTGATAGTACCCTTTTTTGAAGAATGTTAATAAATTCCAAAATCCATTTTGTCATCCAGTGGCTACAACAATCTTTTTTATCGGTAATGTAGTTGCTCTTTGGTTAGGTATTGGAGCAACATGACGTATGTTAGGGAATAGTCGCTTCAAAGTGAATCCTCCCTAGATACATTTCTTAAATTTCATTATAGATCCATGCTATATCTATTTTGAATATATGAATAGGCTTGTGCTAAAGATTCAAAACCAATTTGATTCCTCTCTTTCTTTATAGTTCTTCCTTTCTTTCTATATAAAAATAGGAAAAAAAAATTCTAATAGACTTAAAACTTATTCTTAGCTAAATCAATTACAAAATGCTTTGTAGAATGTCCAATATCTATTTTACATCTTCTATGCGAAAATGTATATTTCTCATAAGATCATCTTGACTGTTACTCAAAAGGTCCAACAATGTATGTATATGGGATCTTTCGAGACAATTATAGGTCCTAGGAGATAATTTTGATTGGTCAATAAAAATACATTTCAAAGCAATTCCTTTTTTGTTTTTCTTTATATTAGCCAATCTATTATGAAAAGTAAAAAAAGGGTACAATAAACCTTTTTTTTATTGTTCTCTAAATTTATGTCCTCTTCCTCCCCATGTAGAAAAGGAATAAATCAATCAATCAAATTATAGGAAGCTTTGTGAAGTGCTTCTTTAGGAGTTAAACTTCCATTCGTCCATATTTCGAGAAAAAGTATCTTTTGTTTCTCATTCCCATTCCCATAAGAATGAATACTGTGATTCTCATTTTGAACTGGCATGGATACAATCTCTATAGGATAACTTCCATCTTGATACTTATTGCAGGTTTTCACATGATATTCGCTATCCCTCTCGATTTGTAATCTAAGACACAAATCAATTGGTTCCATTAGGTTAGCTATATGCTGTGTAGCATCAACAATTTTCACAAAAGGTGGCAAGATGATATCTTCAGCATCTAGAGCCTCTGATAAAGGTAGATGTGTTGCAAGTTCCATACATACTACTTCTCAATACAACTTCTTTCAAATTCATTAAAATTTCATGTACTGATTCTTCAATACCAACTATTATAAAATACTCATGTGGTACCTTGTCATATTTTGCACTAATGATACATGTTCCTTTATTTTTCCAAGTAAAGCCCTTTGCATAGCGATACCTATCATATCTACTTGGCTCTTCATAAGTAGGGACATAATGAAACAACCATAAGAAAGGTGTTTACTGTCTGTTCTTGATTCAACACATTTCCACTATAGTGTCCAAGTAAAAATTGCTATTTCTTCTCAAACCATACTAATATTATTGATCATATCATTGAATCATTTATTGCTCTTGAAATCCATTCAATTCTTATTTCTACACACGTCCTTTTTTAGGAGGTCTACATCCATTATGTGGTATAAGGGTTACGTCTCATATGAAACTTAATAGTATACCACTTCTGTGAATGGCTCGTAATGTTTCATCTCTTCCTAGACTAAGACCCTTTATCATGACTTCTGGTCATTGCATACCCTAATCCACTACTGTACAAATTGCATTTCTTGGTGTAGTTTGAGCAGTAAATGGTGTCCCTCTTCTTGTGCCTTTGAATCCACAAGTACCACTGGAAGACCAAGAAACCACCCGACCTCATACATCCATAATAGTCACAATGGTGAAACTAACTTGAACATGAATAAGTCCTTTTGGTATTCTATGTCTAGTCTTATGTGAACTAATGCATCCATTCCTATGTGAACCTGTTGTCAGTTATATATGGATATATCCATTTCATGTCAAAATAGATCTGTTATTTGTACATCAAGTCCTTGAATTTATAAATAAAATAAATATAAATAAAGTCACTTTTAGAAAGATTACCCTTGTCTTTGTTTTGTCTTGAATTGGAACAAATTACTATAATTTGTCCCCGCCTATAGATTAGTTGACATTTTTCGCAAGTTTTATGAACAGAAGCCCTTATTTTTATATTTGTCATTCTTTACCTTAATTTTGAATCTACTCTTTGGAAGAAAATAAGTCTTTTGCTATTTTGAACCTCAAATTGTATCCCCATGAAAGGAATGTTTAAAAATCTACCTAATCGTTCGAATCTTTGTTGCAATGTCTATAAATTATACTTCCCTTAATTGAATCATAATGATGTACTTTGATTTTGACTCTATCCGCTGGTAGTATATGTATAAAACTACATTGGATCCTCATAAAACATAACCTAGAATCATATCTTCATTATCTAAACGAACCTGAAACATACCATTGGGAAGTGATTCAATAATTAAACCTTCATGATTCAATTTTTGTTCTTTCGTTCTAGGTAAATCCCTTGAAGTACCAACTAATGGAGAAGTGATATTCGACAACCTACCTTTTCTCTCATTTTTCTTTCACAAATAGGAAGTTATGGATCAATTTCAGAAAGCAAAAGGATCACCATATATAACACAAAAATTCTCTCCAATTCCTTCTAATCTAGCTTCTTGATCTGTCATTATACCTTGAGAAGTATAAAGAATGGAAATCCCCATTCCACCTAAAATCCTTGGAATTCATTGATAGTTGCAATAGATTTGTAGACCAGGTCGGTTGATACAATTTAAAGTATTTCATGTGTTACTTTCCTATTCCTTCTATGTCGTAGGGTTAAAATCAAGAAATATTTGTTGTTTTCCTAATGTTTCCAAGCATTTTCAACAAAACCTTCTCGCAGAAGTATTTTAAAAATATTTTTGGTTATATTAGTAGATGGCATTTGAAATGTTCCTTTTTTCTCCATGTTAGCATTTCTTAGAGAAGTTATTATGTCGACAATAGTGTCCCTACCCATGACTAACTATATTTATTGGTGCCTCCCTATTTTGATATAATCAACATGTTCTCTTTTTTCTTTTCTTTTTTTTAATTATTAAAGGTATATACGTGAAACACAATCTATGAATTGATTTGATCTATTTTAGATACCCTATAATAGAATTATTTCATCTACTAGTATTTATAATAGCTTAGGAGCTAATGAAATATTTTAGTGAAATTCAACTATCTCAATTCATGAGTGATCGCCCCAAACACTTGAGTTCCTTTTGAATTTCCTTCTTGATCAATGACAATTGTTGCATTGTCATCATATCGTATTATCATACCATTGTCGTGTTTAAGTTCTTTACATGTACGTACAATTACAGCTCTGACCACTTCTGATTTTTCAAGAGGTATATTAGTACTGCTTCTTTTATTACAACAACAATAACATTGCCAATGTGAGCATATCTATAGTTACTAGCTCTTATGATTCAAATACACATCAATTCTTAATCCCCTCTGTTGTCCGTTACATTTAAATGGGTCTGAGGTTGAATCATATCATTTTATTTTTTTATTTTTTTGAATATGTTCGTTCAATGCAAGTGGTGAAGGAAAAAAGAAAGAAATATTATCTTTCCAAAAAGAAACAAATATGAAATTGTATTTTTCATCACAAATACTTCTTTGTTTCACATCCCTATCTTATAGTAACGAATTGAGTTTGTATAGCCATTTTGCACGCAGCTATTTTAATAGCTGCTCTAGCTATAGTTTCTGAAATTTCACCCATTTCATAAAGTATTCGACCCGATTTAACAACGAATACCCAATATTCGGGGGATCCCTTCCTCGAACCAATATGAGTTTCTGTAGGTCTTATTGTAATGAGTTTGTAGGGAAATATACACACCCATATTTTTCCACCACAACATGTTGTAGGGAAATATACGTACCCATATTTTTCCACCACAGCATGCATATTACGTCATTGCTCACCATCTTACTTTTATTTGTCTAGATGTTATCCAAATGGGTTCAAGTGCCTGAAGAGCGTATCCACAAAAATAAATATGATTGCCTCTATAAGATATTCCTTTCATTCTTCCTTTATGTTGTTTACAAAATCTGGTTCTTTTGGAGTTATAGTTGATGGTTCTTTCTCAATCCCATCTATACTACAAAACCGAGCATGAAAGTTTCATCTCATGCAACTCCTCACAAATGAAACGATTAAATAGAAATAATCTATACTATGGATACACATGTATTTATTGAATAATAGACTGACTCATGGGATTTATTAATATTTCATCTGCCATAACCCAAGTTTCTTTCTTCCAGTGCTATTGTATCTTCTGCCATTGCTGCAATTAGGAAAATGCAATGCCAAGTACTTCACCGAGATGAGTAGTGAGGAGGTTTGGCAACAAGGGACAAGGGTTTCATCTAAATCCTAGGATGAGTGGGCCAATCTTAGCTCTTTACTATCCCACAAAAAAAAAGGGAAAATTAACAGATCTGTCCACAATTCTGCAAAGTAAGATTCCACAGTAAGTCAAACCATTCAAATTAGATTCGTCCACTACAATTGACAAACAATGTCCAAAAACCATATAATAACTAGCAAACAACAAATTCAAAAGAAAAAGGGAAAGGGAAAGGGAAAAACAACAGAATTTTCTAATATTTTGAGGAAAAAGTAGATTTTTCGTCATAAATCAAGCATCCAGCATCAAGATTCAGCTATTAAAATTGCTAAAAATTCAATGATAAGGCAACAATAACCAATAGTCAATAAATTTAGAAAAATAGGAAAAAAAAAAAGAAAAGAGAAGAGATTAGTTTAGACGTGTAGCAAAAGGAACTAAAATATATATTCAATGACACAAAATTTTCCTCACTGACCTCAAATTGCAAAGAAATAATGAGTTCTCATCAACAAATTTCAGGAACCTTTGTGTTGAAAATTTGGAAGATTGAGGCTTCCTTCTCAACATTCGAGCAGAGATGAGAAGAAGAAGAGGAAGAGGAGAGATGTTGGAGGGGTGGAAAAGGGGAAAGGAAGGGAATGTGCAGTGTAAGAGGGGGTAAGGTGCATAGCATAAGGGGAGCAAGTGTGGGAAGAGAACTGGTTTTGGATATTGATATAAGCACCAATTCTAGTGCTGACGTGGTCAAGTCTAGCAGAGTCAAATAAAAATATTAAAAAGCTGAAAATAATTAAAGAAATTAAAGTTAACAAATTAGATTACAAAAGTGCCCCTAATAGCACTTCTTTCTTACCTTGCAAAATGCAATGTAAGGTTATGTACTTTAAGCCCTTGTGGTCCGCCCCTTCCCCGGACCTTGCATAGGCTAGAACTTCATGCCTTGAGGCTGCCCTCTTGCAAAGAAGAGTCACAGAGCAAATCCTAGCACGATTCCTAAATCCCCGCCAAAGGCCAATAGATGTCAACCAATTGCACGATTTCTTGGTGTGTAGGTTTTAATTGGATTCTTGAGATTATAAAAGAAGACTTGGATGAGGCTGTAGTATGGAACTTAGACTATTTATTGTCTCGTATTAATCAAGTAAATATAGTTAAAGTAATTTTGCTGGTATCATATTATTGTCTATTGGGGTCTTGCGATTTGGAAAACAAAGATGTATACTACAAATGCAAGATTGAAATATATTGTAACTGATCAAAGCTGGCGAATATTGAGATGAAGTTTTTAACAGTAGTTCTTACCAAAAAAAGAAGGAAGTTTTATAAGAAGTAGCCTTTAGATGAATTTGGTCATTGAAAGATTAGATTGGATGATTCTGATTGCCAGATTGACGGATAAGATGGTTCCATTAAAAAGAGAAAAGAAAAGAAAGTAAACCCAACCATCATATGACTAGCAAGCTCTCACCACTTAATCAAATATTGATTACTACGTCAATTAAAAAATACTTAACGATGATGCTTTTATAAAAGTAAATGCTCGTCTTCCTCCCATAGAACAAATTATATCGATATGCATAGGATCCGAATTATGGATCTGTCATGTTGAAAAATAAGAGGATTGAACCATTTCTTTGAATTGCTTAAAATATTTATATTGATTAGACGATTAGTCAAATGAAGATGGACTTCTAAAGTTGATGAGGATGTACCACACAAGTAAGCAGATGATGCACCTTTTAGTGAGTTTTTTTTTATTTTTTCCACAAGAAGAAATTTTAAAGAATTGAGGGTATGATTGGAAAACGAAAGGGGTTTCATTTCCCTAAGTATAGTGACGGTATATATATATATATATATATATATAAAGAAAAAATAATTTTATGTCCTTGAGAAAAATCCAAGGAAATACTAATCGTAAATACTCTAATTATGTCCTTTATTTGGGGTATTTTTTATTATCCTTTTTCTTTATGCCCTTGGTGTTTCTACACGCGCTTTCTCAACATGGAACCTTTGGCCTTTTGCATTCGAAAACTCTGCATTTGGACTTTATTAAAAGGAAGGTGCACTCCTCTGATCACGTACAGGGATACAAGTATAGAGCCAGTGGTTGTCAATGGTCTAATTTTGATACCATTGTGAGTTTATGAGAGCCAACTAGAATTTGGTTCCAACTTTGGGGACCATAATCAAATGTTTAATTTTTACTTAAGGACTAGAATCAAATTGTTTGGTTTTGGTCTGGTTCCCAAGTCTTAAAGTAATTTTAGCATCTGAGATACACGAAGATAAGTATTAAAAGAACTAAAAATAGAGATCACAATGTTTGGTGGAGATTTAATGCAATAATGCAAAAATATTTATTATGATTGGTTGTTCAATATTGAGATGATTTTCTTTTAAAAAAAATTTAAATGAAGTGTACAAAATGACTTAAAGAGAATAAATGAGAACATGATTTTAAAGGACAATTCTACAAAGTTGTCCTAAAAAAGGGTTTATTAAGGATGAACAACAGAGAACTAACAATGTAACATCTCAAGTTTCTACATAGTATGAGGAATGCAAAGCAATGACAACTGGTGGGAGCAAACACACGCACTAGTATCTCCAATTTATTTTTCAAGAAATTTGAACTTAGACAATATGTTTTGTGTTTTATAGATTACAAACAAGTATATGAATTACCTTGTTTAGGTAATTAATTTGCACAAAACAATGTAGGTATAGAAATTGATTCAATCCTAAAAATGTTATCTTTAAAGAAAATTCAATGCTCAAGAGACTATAGGAGCAAGGTGTGTGAGTGTGGCACGAGGAGGGAGTCTCATTCCTAAAGATAATGGGATCAAGACTTAGAATTGGTGTTTATATTACCTTTCACAAAATAAAAAAAGGAAATGCACATCCTACCCACAAGAAAGCAAGCCTATTGCCCCAGAAAAACCATTCCCATGTGTTAAATAAACTACCAAGTAGAAAAACATTCTTACTCTTGCACACTCTATAATACCATATAATGAGTGATTCTTTGACCCAAAGTAGAAACTCCTTCATGAACTAATGGATTTCATGCTATTCTACATCTCCTTCTTCAATCAAGTGATTTGTGGTAGAGAGAGAGAGAGAGAGAGAGAGAGAGAGAGAGAGAGAGAGAGAGAGAGAGAGAGAGAGAGAGAGCTATGGTTTATGGGTTGGATTTAGCCTTTAGGGTTAATTTTTTATTAAGAATTTTTGTTGTCTCAGGAAAAATTAGGTGTTTTATTTTTTCACAAGTAATTAGCTAAAAATGACTCATTTATCCTTAGTAATTAATCGCTAACAAATTTATATTGAAGTTATTTGGAATCTTGTAAAAAATAAGCTAAAAAACTAATTTATTGCATAATATCAAGAGTATAACAATTTAAATATTTCAATCCTTGGTTCCAGGCTAATTTTTCCGGCATAGAATTGGAATTGGACAAAATTAATTTGGTCATATGGGTAAACAAATGGAATTGAACCATCAATTTCAACTGAAGGACTAGAACCTAATGTTTTGGTCTAGTTCCTCAAATATTTGTTTCCTGTTGATAGCCTTATATAAAACTAGGATACATGGAGAGAATACTTAGGTTAAACAAATAGAGGGCCCAACCTTAGATGATATAAATCGTTTGTCTGATTGCTCAAGTTTTGGATGTCTTTGTGATGACTCGAGTTTTTATAACACAATTTGTAATACATTTTTCAAAACTTGGGCCCATAGTAGTAAAAAATTCACAAAACAAAGCAACAAAAATTCTTTTCTTTATAACTTGCTTTGTAAAACCCAAATCACCACTTCATACATAACATAAGTAGAGTTTTGTATAAGATAAAATTCTATTGAAGGAACATACTTTTATTAAATTTCAGGATCCATCCAATGGTTCACAATACACAGCCCATTGTATCCTTATAATACTTGTCTAAATACATAATTCAAATTACAAAGCTCTAAATACAATACAAGTTCTCATTATAATACTAGCTCTCAATACAATGTTTCAAGTGATATACCCTAATTACATATTATTCAATAGTTCAAGTCTTGAGCTCCTAAGTCTCCTTCTCTATATATGAGATATTGTAAACATTCAAACATTTACAATATCTCTGCAAGTTATGCTTAGTAGGGGATAAAAATATAATATATTAACAATATAATCTCAATATTCAATTATACCATGATTCATTCTATCATAACATACATTTATGGACCAATATCATTTATATGGACATCTCATTACTTTGTCATTTGTGTTCATCTTTATACATACATACTGTATATGAACAAATCTGTTAAAATTGTGAAAATAGTCAATAATCATTCCCATACTAAGCTGATCAACTCTTTGCACTATAGGAGATTAGTATCTCAGCCCGTTACTATACTAGGAATTTTCCTTCTTGGGAAAATTACTGATAATATACAATTACCTGGCATTTCATCATGCCATCGCTTAAAGCATTTTACTATGCCACAACATAAGGCATTTGACTATGCCAATTTCATATACATCATAATGCAAAATAATCAAGGACTACCATGCTTGGAGCCTGATCTGTACAGAGTACCCCGATAACTAATCCATGCTCCACTAATACCACGGTGGATAAATTATGTCACTGCCCATATGGGGAGACAGGACTTTCACAGTGGGGGCCTTCCCATAATTGCCCCACTAGACTTTCAGCCTCTCTTTGGGCTTGGTATCTATCATATCATAATTTTGAGGAAGTGGGTGGGCAAACCCTCATGACTTTCTTAGCATAGCATCCCTAGGCTCATGCCTGTTTAAAATAAAACCACAAGCCTCCATGCTTGTATATAAAATATTTTTCATACGTATCAGACAATCTGTCTGTTTACTTAAGGCTAGAATATTTTCTACTCCCCATTCACTTAGGGTTATTCTCAATTCTAGACTTAATCATTTCATACTTATTTTCTTCATCATTTGATTGGATCATATTTATTTCTGAGGTATTTATCACAATATATTAGTATTGTACATGTCAATACTTCTAAACATAAGATCATGTATCTCATGTAAAGGCATTCTTAAAATCCACCTACCTCAATAGGATATTCTTATTCCTTGAAATTTGTCATACTCTTAATCAACATATATCTGTTAAATCATACGTATAATGTAATCTTTCTAGTCAATGGTACTTACTAAATGGTCTTTTGATCATCCTTATATAGGATGATCTGAATCTTTTTTCCTTGAGTCACATATGACCAAGGATTCAAATCTTCTATACAAGTACTATCTATATCATACACAAACAATCTAATCTATATTGGTATTTCTTTTCCTTTATTGTTTTTTATGATTCAATATCTTATCTTATTTGATCATCCTTATCTTACTTACTATTTTTATTAGGATTAGATAATTTACTATCTTTTTATATTATTATTATTATTATTATTATTATTATTCAACCAGTTAATGTCTTACTGGTTAAAGATAATTTATTTCTTCCTAATACTAGAAAACTCCTCCTTATTTTAGGATGATCAATGCTTATCAGCTAAAGTCTGCTCAAAGAGTGGTTAATACAGCCATCATGTAAGGAGGCGTTTAGACCTCAATGGGAGGTGAAGGAAAAGCACTTAGATCTTGTATACCCCCTATAACCACAATATTCATAGTCCATTAGAGTGGCACTAGCTCAACCTTTAACAAGGTTCCTATGAGCTCTTTACCCTAAGTCACTTCTCTAATTGATTTTAATTAATTTTCATGGATATGCACAATGTCATCCATAAATGTTCATTATTCTCCTACTTTGGGCTAAGGAAATGGTAAACCATTCCTTATATTGTCCTACTAATTATAGCCCTTACTAATATTAAGTCAAAGTCATTCATTCATCTTAATTGTCCATGAATCGCTATATTTCATTAGATTACATTTTTAGTGATTTATGAATATTGAAGCATAACCACTAATTTAACAATTATATCTACTAACTTAAAGACAATTAAGATACTTACACTATACTTTAACAATCAAATAATCATACATTTTAAATAGAATTGTATATCTATATAATTCAATGGACATTTATACTATAATATACTAACATGGATCCTAAGTTATAAAATACATGTAATTTTTACTAGTAATCAAATGAAATCATGCTAAAATCTCAAAATCAAACTAACATGGCCCTAAGATAATTAAATTTACCAACCTATTATAACAACCTAAGAACAGCATAACATGCTATAATTGAAGAATTTCACTATCATGCTTATTAATTTATAACATAAATCACATTTACAATTCTATTATCAAATAAAAGACAATTAAAATAATTAAAGTAAGATTATTAGAAACTTTTAATCATGATCCAACCATCCGATTTTATATTAATCCTTTAGATCAAGGGTTTTAATTACATTAAGGGTTTTTACTTCATTAAAGTCCAAAGATCATATTCACACATTCTTTTGTCATATCCCATCCACGATCTCACTGGATCTCATCATAATCATATTCATTCAACCCATAGGATCAGATCATGCTTGATCTTTTTGATCAAGTGGGTCCCTTTTGTATTTATAGGGTATATCTACCGTAAAGGGTAGATTTCTCAATTTTTCATATATCTTTCATAATAAATCCTTGATTTCACTTATTTTCAACATTAATTCATCAGTAAATCAAACGCCCAAGATCTGAACATCCTAGATCTTAAAGATCATGGGAGCAAGAAACTTGTTTTTAATTAACAGAAAGTTTCTTGAATTATTTATTAAATTTAATAGTTTCAGAAGAAAATAGACTTCACAAGATTTCCATAGCTTCGTTTCGATCTTGATTTGGAGGTCATATGGCTCCTAAACTTGAGTTTGAAGTTCATAGTCGTTTCGAGGGTCTAGATTTGATCTGGGCCCAGCAGATTAATGGATGATCAGCAGCCCACCTCCGCTACCGATAATTACCAGTACAGGTGAAGCAGTGACCTGGGATAGGTGAGATGTCCCGATCAAGACCGTCGAATCACCTATCTCAGGATCATCCCTGATCTACCATTGCCAACGGCTGGGATTCATGTGCCTAGGGTTTTTGGGTCCTAGCTTTTCATCCATCAGTTCAGAGTTTTCATTTAAGCTGTGTTAGATGGGATCTCAACCATTCATGTCGGAATCGTCATCTCCAACTGATCAACGATTGGGGAGATCCTTGGGAGGTTGTAGATTATTTCTGGAATGCATGAAATGAAAGGGGGAAATGGGAAGCCACCTACTTGGTGTTGCTAGAGTGGAGAAATCCTCCGGAGAAGAGTAAAGAAAACCAGAAACCCTAGATGCGTTGGGTTTATATACAGTCAGAGAATTCTCCAATAAAGTTGCCGGAGAAGAAGGAAATCCTTGGGAGAAACATAAAACCCCCTCTACTGAATAGTTTTAATGGTCTAAGATCATCGTTCATAGGCTGGATTAGCCGGAATAACTTGAAATTTTTGTTGGAGACGGTGTCAGTACTAGACTTGAGATTTATTTGAAATTTTCCTATGATCAAGACCGTGGATCATCGATTTTACTTGGGGTTTTTGTAAAGAAGGCTAGCCCAAACAGATCCAATGGTTAAGATGTTATTTAAATGGTTAAGAATGGATGGCTAATTGGATTAGGGTTTCTAGACAAAAACCCTATCTCATTGGGGATGATGCATTAAATGACGCACCCAATGTCTTTACTTGGTCTGGAGGCCGAGTGCGTACATGAATGCTCCAACAGGGAAAAATAAAAGAGGAGAATTGAGAGAGGAATTTGGGGAAATAGGGAAGGAATTTGTACTTGAGATTTTAGGGGATCTATGGCACTTTGTAAGGGATATTTGGAAATTTTTGAAGATTTTTTTGAGGTATTTATAGGCAAGTTTTGGAATTTTTTTATAAATTTCCTGTAATTGTGGTGTTTTTACTTTTGATTAAATTTAATGAGGAGTGGTGCTACCACTCCACCTCTGTCTCCACTACCAGCTGGTAGTGATTTGACCACTAATGGCTGCTTCTAGAATGTTAGACTACTTTGTGGGCCCCACTTTAAATGTGAAATAATTGTTTTGCCCTTTTATTCCAAAAAGTGGAGGAAAATAGGCACTATTTATCCGAGCTCGGAATTTAATGTACTTAGAGTCATTTCAATTGGTTTTCCGAGTACATTTCAAATATTCATATCTTAAATCTTGGTCATAAGTAAAATAACCATTTTACCCTTTTATGGAGAAAATTAGAGATTTTTTATTTTAACTCGAAATTGAACGTACTTAGTGTTGTTTTAATTAGTTTTTTGAGTATATTCATAATTTATAAGTTTTAGATTATGGTTTAATCTCTATAAAATGAGAATTTTCAATCACCTAATATTCTAGCCCAGAATATTTGAAAATTCAAACTTTATTGATTTTCTTCAATAATTTATACAAAAATTTGGTGTTATTACAGTCTTGTAGTTAAAGAGTCATCTAGATTGAATGACTCTAGTGTCTTAAAGTGCTGCACTTTTGTATAGAGAAAATGAGCAAGTTAAAAAACTTAGGTAAACAACGATCTAAGTTTTCGAAATAAGGTTTTAAAATGCTAGAGTCAATCGATTATCATATTTTTTGTTTACTAGATATTTTTAAAAAGATAAATAAATACTTAATAGTACCAAAGCCTTCTAATGTAGTGGCTCAAAGAGTAATTCAGCTAGATGACTAAGTTCAAGGGAGTACATGTTTTGTGTCAAACTTTTAGGGAAAAAAAAATCAACCAATGCATATAATAAAGAAAGCTAAACTTTAATGGTATTCCTTGGAATTAGGAATTTAATTTCCTATGAGATGTGATCCTCAAAGTTCCTTCTTTTTTTTTTAGTTAAAAGCTAGACAAAAACAAGAATTCTTTACCCAATCAATATAACTCCGATTTCTTTGTTATTCCTGCACATTGTCAACCAAAGAATTCCAACATTTTGTTATACGGGTCTTGAAGCCAAGAATAGGTATCCAAAATCCAAATGATATCCGGACCTGGCTTATGCTAAAAAGAATAGTTTAATTAAATCACACCCACACTTATATTCCAAATTAAAAGACAAGCGGGGTCCAAGGATCCCAGCTGTAATTAAAAGACAAGCAAAAACCATGTCGTTCGTCTGTTTTCTTCTGCTGGTAGGAACAGACAGTCCTTGGCTCCATACAATCAACGGTTTAGATTCAACGAACCAAAACACTATTTCTGGGATGGTATTGGCAAATGAACGGCACTGGATCAACAACATGCAACAATCGTGCAACCCATTTACTTTTGCCTGGTGGCCTCACATGCCATTGATCCACGCCGTTCACCTGTTTCTCATTGCTTTGGATACCTACTGGTGCAAAATTCATACCGTTCATCTTTTCTCATTTCTAGACACGGATAGTCAAGTGCTCTACAAAAGCAACGGTTTAAATTTAATGAACCAAAACACTAGTTCTAAGTAGATGGTATAGCTAATTAGTGGAGACAAAGGAACGGCACGGATCAATGACATGTTGGGTCCATGGTGCATGCACCACTTGAAATTCGATATCCAGATGGGGTTATTTTAGGAATTGATCCGCGGTGGATGCGTATATTTACTAGGCAAACAGTAGTGGAAAAAGTACACGAGAGTCTCCCTGCTTCAATCATCCCGACCATCAATCCAGCTGAGTTTACTTTGGATGAGTTCTACATAAAAATTATTCCCCATCGGATCATTCTAAGCCATTGATTTCTCAAGGGTTTGTTGGCGATGCGGTTTGATTTTCTAATCACCGGTGCAACAACAAAATCAGGCGAATCGAACATCTAGATGTGTTTCAGTTTCGGTTTATGGCTCATCCATTTCATCGAGTAAGAGATAGACGGTTTTGATTATTAAGATCGGTGGTCCCACTTAGAGCTGTGAATTTAAATGATCATGGAAATGCCTTTTTGTTGCTATCAGAAGGGCTATTGAAGGTGCCTTTTTTGTTTATTTAAGTTCTGGGTGACCCTCTACCGTCCAAATCTTGGGAGGTTTCGATCGACGGCCCTCGTTTCTGAAACAAAATCTCCTTCTTCGCTTAAGAACCTCCGAAGGACTATCAAGCCCTTCTCGTCCGATTGAACTCACCGCTGGAGGCACCGGTGGGTCTTTGGGGAACGATGATCACAACAAATCTCCAGCTTCGAAACCCCAATGAACGAAAGCTATACAGTGAGATGTCAGGACAGCTGGTCAAAATGTGCAATCCGGCATGTCGACGGGGACAACACATTGCCACTCCTTTTTCCTTCACAGTAGTAAAGTCAAAAGACCTCACTTCAAATCCTACTTCTGCCTCGCATGCCACGCATGACATTGAATATAACTTGGAGCACCGCCTGAGAAACACGATAAAGTGTAGAAGAGCTCTAAGGCCCACATGGAACGAGCTTCCAGGAATCATCGTTACAACGTAGAAAATAAACAGATTCAGAACCTATCAACATGATCCATGACTGTGATATTGTTGCTGATGATGGCATGTCCACTAGATCTGTTTTCTATGTGCCAACAGAATGCAGGGAATATAGGGGGCAGGTGGACCCTCAGAATTTCAGAGCTTTCGGCTTCCATTTTCACGCCCAAGATGATGATCCAACTTGATTACTTCACAAATCCTCAAAGGACTATTCAAGACAGCATATCCAAAGTCCTGCTTAACGCTACTTTTCAGAAGCAGCATGATAAAATGGGGACGTGCAAATGACACACCCACCCGGCCATCATGACTAAACCGAAGTCGATGCCTCCTCATAATGGATGGGTGAAAATGAAGTACGGCGGGTTGAGCTTACGGATCAATAGAACGGGGAGGATTTTGGGGTTATTTATGAGGTTGGGTCATGAAATTCTTACGGCAAGTGGATGATAATACTGCCGAAATTCTTACGGCAAGGCAAGGAATTCGTATTATCACCCAAATGCCACAGCAATCGTTCGTCATTGAAGGAGATTCTACAAATGCAAGCAACGAAATGGATGGAGAATCCAAACGATGTTCCATGGAAGCACATTTATGTGGTAGACAATATTGTCACGATACGGGAAAATAGGATCTACAAGATTAACCATGCGCTCAAATCGGCTAATGCAAAAGCTGATACAAGGGCCCAAGATGGACTTAACGGTGATCATCAATTTGTTAACGGTGATCATCAATTTGTTTGGCCAAAATGGTATTGGCTAACTTACCTTGTGTATCTGGGCGTGGTTGGTTCATGCTCAATTTCCTCTTTTTGACCAGGTTGTAGTCTGCTGCATTTGTCGTGCTTCTTTTTTAAACAAAGCCATAACCTGTTCAGAAAAAAAAAGGAGGCCTAGAGAAGGATTAAGGAATGCTATACATCAGCGCGACTGCTTTGGAAATTGTCATGAAGCATCCTATTTCTACATAGTGGGACCACCTATGATTGATCCGAACTGATCATCTCATTTCTCTAACATTGGATATGCAGTAGCCCGAAAATCATGCAAATTGGATAATAAGCATCAAGGAAAATATATTCTCAGTCACTGAACGTGCACCGTTGCTTATAAAGATATCGACATCTTGTCCGATCGACTAAAATAAAACTTTTCAGACTCTAGGCTTTCCCAATGAGCATTGTTTTCGGGCTAATAGGCATCCACTGGACAATAAATGAGATGAAGGGTCCGGATAAACCACAAGCGAGTTTCATTAGGTAAAAGTAGGCGCTTCAGCGCCTCCTCTTAATAGAAGTCAAAAACCGTTTGAGTGGACTTCTAAGTAAGGCCGATACTTTCAACAAAGGCCAAGTGACCCATGACCTTAGCCGTAGTTCGCATGGCACCCCATTTTGTCTATTGATCCAACTGGGTCATTTGATTTTCCCCACAATTGGACCCAAATATCATCCCAGTTGGATAACTTTGCCTGTATCAGTAAGATGCTGTTTCATAGAGCAGTGGTCCATATCCAATTTTCAATAGGGTTGATTGTGGGGTAGGCGACGTCCAATGTGGACTAACTCAGATGAGTCGCATGCTAATTTCTTTTGTCAGAAATAGAGATGTAGAACTTATAATTGACATGCAAACTACCAGAAAGACATGTTTATTCTGAATGCCTCATATTATGACTCGAGATAAAATCAAGCTACCACGTTGATCGCCTGTTGCAGACAATTATTGAATTGTTGAATTGCAGAAGAACAAGAAATCTGCCAGGCATCTTAACCAGCACACACACACACACACAACGTCTGCAAATCGACAATGCCCGAACCAAGTTGGCTTGCTAACATCCAACCAAGTATTGGTTTTCGGCGCGTGGGAGGCTTCAAAACCAAGTGTCATCATCCGGGCAATGTCCAAATCAACCTTCGCGTTTGTGAGCACACGAATCGTTGCACTACGAATTTATACATTTCTTGCCGCAGATTACTGAGGCATGACACCAGTATACCTGCTTGCTCTCCGCAATCACTTCCTTAACTGTAATTGGATGAACTAATCCACTTGCTCGGCCACTCAAAAGCGTGAGAAGAGTGGTCCGACAAATCATAATGGCCTAGATGGAATGATGCTAAACCCAAACTGAAACGGTGTATGTTTGAGATTTTGGTCATTTGCCTCGCCTGGTTTCATTTGCTTGAAACGATTGTGGTCAAAATTGCTAGATCACTACCATGTTATAAGGCCTAGATTGTTCGTGTGTGCTCTATAAATAATGAAGGAATCCAGTCTATGCTTTGACTTGTCGGTGATTAATTGGGGCAAAAATCAATAGATTTAAGAAGTCCTTTTATGATAGATGAGCAAGACTAATTCGGAAAAGTAGCAAGCCTAATCTAAGGCCACATAGAAAATTGAAAGCAGAGATCAAAGAGAATAAGAAGAGAAAACTGAGCCTTACTGCCTGTTATTTAGTTCTGAAACAAAGGTGAGAAATCACATAAGTAATTTATTTGACATGAAAAGGGACAGAAAAGATAGACGCATGTGGGTCCAAGTAACAAAGGAGTCCTAACAGGGGGCGCACAAAACTTTCCCTTCAAGTTCGGTGCACCATGTCAGCCACGGGATCAAGGGAACGGCTTAGATTCTTCAACTAGTGATTCTGTTATTTTCCAAACCACCCCTTAAACCCGTGCCAAATAAAAGAAAGAAAACTTAAAACTAGAACGCTGCCAAAATTAAGGCCTTAAAATAGGAAACGGCTAGACCAAAGAGAAATGTAAAAGAAAAAATTATGCATTTTGGTAGACTAAAGGTACCATTTTGTTAATGGTCAAATCGGTTCATCTGACTATCGATGTCAAGCCCCTACAATTGGAGGAATTTGTCTGGATTTTGTCTAGATTGGACGCCCGTGGACCCTTCACCAATAACTGATTATTTGGTTTTTAAAAGAAAATGTAGGCCATCAATTTTCCTTCTAGCCTATCTTGCGGATGATATATCCAATTTGCATGGGACAAAAACCCAATGAACCTCCTATCCGTGATCTGCAACTCCAATGGCGTGAATGCACACAAATCTTCACGTGACCCACATAAATGCAACGATCCCCCAATCAAACAAGGTCCTACTATCTTGCGGATGATATATCCAATTTGCATGGGACAAAAACCCAATGAACCTCCTATCCGTGATCTGCAACTCCAATGACGTGAATGCACACAAATCTTCACGTGAGCCCACATAAATGCAACGATCCCCCAATCAAACAAGGTCCTAATGAAAGCTGTAGGAAATCCATCTATATCTTGCACCGTTCAACCTGTTTAGAGTACATATTGTTCTAATGAAATTGAGTATTTCAGATTGCCTTTTTCCTGGTAAAGTAAATGGTAGAAATGTCCTTGAATAAAATTTACGAACAGCTTGTACATATGAATGGTATTTAGTCACCACCGAGCTACGCTGTATTCTCGGTAGTGCGTCTAAAGCTGCTAGTGTTGGCACGATAAACATTATCGTCAGATTAAAGAATCTGGTCAAAAACAGAGTCTTAATCTTTAGTATAGAAGAATTCAGTTGAAGCTTAAAGATCTTAAACTTGCACCGTGAAGGTAGAAAAGAAGGTGGCTCCGGTTTGCGATTTTTGCCCATAAACTCTTATTTTGGTTTCCCCCAATTTAATTAACCCCTCTATAAGTAGCCACTTTGGACCGAATCTATTAAAACACCCATTTACATGGGACTGTTTGGTTATTTTAATTTTTCTTCTTTATTGGGACCAACTTGAATTAGTTAGAATTACACTTCTAGGTTTGAGGAGGAAGGCACTAGAATTAGTTTGATCTTTTCTAGTGATTTCAAAGTCCCTAGCTTAGATTGATATGAACTTAAATAGATTATGAACGAGGAATTGTCACCTAAAGTAAAGATGGCTCTAAATCCTTATGACTTAAATGAGTCTAGTAAACTAGAGATCTAAGATTGACATTTCATAAAACAAAAACGACAAGGAGTGCATGTAAATCAAACTCCCTTATTCTTCTAATATTAAATGAGATGTATGGTACAAATAAGATGAACGACTTGTAATCACAAGTGGCTCTTACCATTGAAAGTATATAAGCTGCTTTCATGGATTAAACCCATGAAAGTTATCTACGTATGAATGAGTTTGACTTTTACTTGGTTCTAACCATGGTTGCTGCTAGGATTGGTCCTAAGCTTGATTTATAGGCAACTTTGGGGGTTCAGTGGGGTTTAGGATCTGTTCCGCTAAGTCAGATTGGACTTGGGCTTCAATTATGAAATGGGCCTGAACGCATGAACGGCCATTGTTTTGGATCATACCAGACTGGACTGTACTTTCAGGTTGGAACATAAAAATAAGTGTATGTGGCTCTTATCTAAGTGGGTCATGTTTGGCAGACCGTGTAGGACCCGGTGAGTATTTTGCCTAGTAAAAAGGACGGCATGGAACATAAAAGAAGCGGCCTAGCTGGAATAGACGCGCCGGCATCCCAACTTCCATTAGGGCATAACTTGACATATTCAACCGCCGTGGTCTCTCATGAGAAACGTAGATTTGATAGGAGGGGAAGTGACTGATCAATCATTAATTTGCAGACCCTGTCCACGTGGCATTGGATCGTCACCATGACAAAAAGTATGTTTCTAACTGAAGTAATCGGTCGCAGAAATACTTAGTCCATGAACTGTTTTCGCCGTACCAAACAGATTACTTGTCCGATGATCAGATTTTTCCTCTTTTTCCTTAAAGTTTGACACTCACACATGGATGGCCTTGAACAGCTCACTCAAGGGAGTTACTCCTTACATTGTGCGGAATAGATTTAGAAGTGGAATTTCCTTACCCATGCTTTATATCACCCTCCCCTCTTCTACCCATTCGTATCCATGAACATGGAAGCGGAAGAGGATACCATTTACAATTGCCACCTAGTTAGGTCTTATTTTAGTTGGGCCTGACTTTGGGATGATTTGATTTATTTATCGTGTTCATTTTGTCTTTAATTGTCATGCCACTGAATTTTATGATTATTGAACTATTTCAACTATGTCGGTTTACAAGTTTCAATAATAAGTATTAAGATTCTTAATTAAAAAGATAACTAAAATAATCATACTGTATAAATTTTTACAAATAGCCTAAATAGAGGAGGGCAGAACGTAAAAAAAATGAATGAATTAGATTATCTAAAAATGAGGGCTTAGCTAGGCAGCCCCCTAAAAAGACAATCTTTTACACGCCCCCTGGACCACTAAAGGAAAAACTATTAGACGCCGGATTTCCCAACGGATCAGTGTGGTCTTATTGTGTAACGTGTTCCCCGAGGGACATCAACCTGAATCAACTACAAGCGTGTCTCACTATGTAAATGACACTATTCATCTGTAAATTCCTTAATTTTCTACTAATAGAAGCCATGACTTTATGATGACACGAAAGCAGTTTCCGTACAGATTTCCACTTTTACTTTGTAGGTCCTACCTTTGGGGGAAAATCATAGAAGAAGAATCTGGCTTTTAAAGAGGAAGAAGCAGCTGCGGATCTGTCAGGATGATTTTTTGTAAGAGAGGATTGCATAGATGGTTTGGGTCACCGCGATGCCTAGAAGTACAAATGCTGCAACCAGGGAAAGGACAGTCCACGGGCTCTTGAAATATTTCTCTTTGAGGCTTGAAAACCACTCTCTAGTTTTTTTCTGCCACTTCCGTGTTCGCCGTTCGTAGTATCTATTCAATTCCAGGTTAACATGTTCTAGGACGAAAGTAGGCTCGAAACCCATATCGCCGTCGACTTCTATCATGAACTTGGCAACTGCCTCGTTATCTGTGAGACAGGTGTCGATAAGATCTGCTTCTCTGAGGGAGGACACGTCGTTGGCATTCCGGATGAGACCACACGTGAAGAGGATATAGGAACTAAGGATGGGGATAGCGCCACAGTGAAGTTGTTCAAAAGCCATGAGGTTGAGGAGCATGGCCTTGGCACAATTAAAAATATCCATTTGCGGAAGATAGAGGATCGCGTTTTCGAATTTGGTGCTTGTTAAGCTCTGTAATTCGCTTCTCTTGAACTTTACTCCGGCTTGCTTTCGAAGCCTCTCTGCAGAGATCAACGGAGTGTCTGCTGCTTCTACATCAGGCAGAGGTTCATCTCCAATCACGATATTCCTGTATAGGTCTAACATGTGTAAGTGGTTGCCATATGCCAAGCCCGTGTTTCTTTCATCCACCGGGAAGACAGGACGCGACAAAGAGAAGAAAACCATGGCAAGGTCATGTATGTGCTTGGCACTCTGCAAGTTGAAGTCAGGATATGAGGTTAAACTTCTTTAATTAAAATTAAGAAATTTTTGACCTATGAAAGAAAACGAGAGAGAAAGAATAGTGACAAGGCAAGTTACGGAAGACGAGGAGCTTTCAGTCCAACTCCCCCTTTTTCTTTTTTTTTCTTTCGAAGAGATATGCAAGGAAGGGTTGATGAGGTTTGTAGGCTTCGTTATTGATTGAAAGGAAGAAGAGGCAGAAAAGGAAATTGGAAAAAGGATTTGGGTGATTCCAATCAATAGTGAAAATCCTTTTCAGAAGGGTTTGAAATCCATTTCCTTACTCGAAATGTCAGCTACTTCTAGACGTCTGTATCTTAGCTACTATATTTCATTCTTTTCTCTGCAGCATCGACCTAAGATACAAATGTTGAGGATTTGAATACTGCAAATGGGTATTTTTTTCAACAGAATGGATAAAAGGCATATTTTATACAACTGTTTCGATTGAAATGCTCTTTAGACATGTAGGACCTCTATTATTATTATTATTATTATTATTATTATTATTATTATTATTATTATTATTAAAGTGAAAATAAAGAACAGAAATTCAGCCTTGTCTCACCTCATCCAGGGATATGCCGATCTCATTAGACACCAACCTCACCAGAACTGACATCGGTATTTGGTTTTCGATGCGACATATGTCTGAGACGATAACACTAATATTTCCAACCAGGGATTCGGCGTTAAAAACTGGGTCTTTGGAAGCATACTTGCCGTAGTCGTGTTCAATGAGTTTTCGAATGATTTCAAGTAAGAAACATCCATCATGGATCATAAGTCGGATGAATGTGTCCTTATTTCTCCATTTGTTATCAAGCTGATCATACGCTTCCATTAAAGATTCAACATCTTCCTCCAACGCCCTCACGTAATCAGTGAGGCTCCTTTCTGATGTTTTAAGAATGTGAGTGACAGCTCTTACCTTGTGTGTCTCCATAGCCAATAAGTGAGATTTGCCATGAAGATATGGACCCAAGGAGAATAATTGGGGTTCATAAGCCTCACTCCTGAGGCTTCGAATGTGAAATGAAACTCTATAAATGGATCGTTTATCCCAAACATCATTTTCGAGGTCAATAGATGGATTTTCCTCCATAAAATCTATAACCCAATCCTTTTTTCCTGAATTTATAGCTTGATGCGCGTCTTCGATGTGATCCATAGCTTGGAGACGGTCTCCGGTAATGAAACCCAAGTTTCTTTCTTCTAATGCTATTTGATTTTCTGTCATCGCTGCTACTAGGAAAATGCAACACCAAATACTTCGCGAGCTGAGCAGTTAAGAGGACTGGAGCCAAGGGACTAGGGTTTCGTCTGAATCCTATGACAAGTTGGCGAGCTTGAGCTCTTTACCTTTCAGAAAAATGGACTACAACGAGCTGCTTATCTTTCTTTGGTGATCTCAACAAATATAAACACAAGTAAACTCCTAGCAAGGACATTGTCTCCTGTCACTAAAGGATCATCTTGGTCGGGCATCTTGTTGGGCCAAGCCCATTTTCAAGCGGCCACCGTATTCAACGGTGGTGGGCGCAGCAGTCAGCCACCGACTGCTGACTTCAACAACGGCGGGCGCCGCCGTCGGCCACCGCCACCGACCACTGACTTTGTGTAAAATATGTTGAAAAACAGGCTCTAAAATTCCCTATAAATAGGGATACGAAGAGGGCAAGGACATAACCCCATTCCTCTGTAAAAATCCCCGTGTATACCTCTGTGAAAAACCCCCGTTTTCATAGTGAAATCATTCCCTCTCGTGGACGTAGGCTTATTGGCCGAACCACGTTAAAAACTCTGCGTTTTTGTGTGTATGATCTTGGGCGGGGACCGAAAATCCCCAACAAGTGGTATCAGAGCAAGGTTCTGCCGTGAAACAGAGGCAGAAAACAGATTTGCAGCACCGGCGGTCGAGAGGAGGAAGAAAATTGTTCCTGCTACAGTTGCTATAGTAATCATCATTGCTGCTACAGTGAAAATCACGTTATCATATTGCTACAGTAAAAGCATCATCATTACTGTCTGCTACAGTGATCGATACAGTACTACTACAGTACTGAGTTGGCACAGTACCCCCAGGCAAGTTCCAACAGTTCGAGTTTCAATAGATACGGAGTTACAATAGTACAGAGTTGTAACAGTACGAGTGCAAATAGTAGCGCATTTGTACAGTAGCTGAGTCGAAACAGTAGCGTGTTGCAACAGTACCGGGTTGCAACAGTTCGAGTGCAACCATAGTTGAGTTGCAATAGTACGAGTTGCAACAGTGATTCGATTGGAGTAGACCTATTTTTGGTAGGTTTTCAAGGAGGATAGACCAATTCTTGGCAAACGCAGTGGTGTTCTCAAATTTGTAAGATTTTCTCCTTAAATTGCTGTAAGTACTCTTTCTTTACTTATGAAGGCAAACATGAGCAAAATGATTTGCTTAAATGGTACTAACTATCACAAGTGGAAGGGAAAAATGAAAGATCTTCTTTTTGTGAAGAAATTACATCTACCTGTTTTTGCTACTCAAAAACTGGAGGATAAGTCTGAAGAAGAGTGGGCTTTTGAACACGAACAGGTATGTGGTTTTATTCAACAATGGGTAGAAGATAATGTTTTGAATCATATTCAAAATGAAATACATGCTAGAACTCTATGGATCAAATTAGAAACCTTGTACGCGTTGAGAACTGGGAATAATAAGTTATTCCTACTTAATCAAGCAATGCACCTGAGATACAAGGAAGTGAGTTCTATTTTCGACCACTTGAACGAGTTGACTGGATGCTTTCAGCAACTATCCGACGTTGGCGTCAGGTTTGACGATGATATCATGGGTTTATGGCTTTTAAATACTTTGCCTAACTCATGGGAAAATTTTCGTGTTTCTCTAGCTAATTCTGCTCCAGGTGGTGCTGTGACATGGGAATCTGTGAGAAGCGCAGTTCTAAATGAAGAAATGAGGCGACGAGCTCAAGTTGTCACCACATCACAGTCTGAGATTTTGATCTCAGAAAATCGAGGGAGAAGTAAGATCAAAGGACAGGAGAAGAATAATAGAAGCAGGAGTAAATCTAAGTCCAGATACAAGAATCTGGAATGCAATTATTGTGGCAAGAAGGGTCACATTAAAAGGCAGTGTTACAAGTGGAAAGCCGAGAACAAAACAGAGAATGCCAAGCAGGAGAGAAGAAATGATGAGGGGAATGATCGTGTAGCTGCTACTACTTCAGGCCTTGTTGTGTTCTGTGATGAAAATGAAATCAACCTAGCCTCCAATGAGATTGGATGGGTTGTTGACAGTGGTGCTTCTTTTCACGTTACCTCGAGGTGAGAGTTTTTCACCTCGTACACTCCTGGTGACTTTGGAGTGTTGAAGATGGGTAACGATGGGCTGTCAAAGGTTGTTGGTATCAGATCCGTCTATTTGGACACCAACAACGGAACAAGGTTGATTCTCAAGGACGTTCGACATGTACCAGATATTCGGTTGAACTTAATATCAGCTGGAAAGCTTGATGATGATGGGTACTGTAGTACCTTTTGTGATAGACAGTGGAAGCTCTCTAAGGGAGCACTTGTGGTTGCCAGAGGGAAGAAATCATCTACCTTGTATGTGATGCAAGCTTCGATTCCTATTAACTCTGTGAACACAGTTGATGTTGCTGGTTCTTCAGAGTTGTGGCACAGGCGGCTCAATCACATGAGTAAGAAAGGACTAGGTTGTCTAGTCAAGAAGAATTTGCTTTCAAGGCTCAAAGCTACAAAGGTGAGCAAATGTGCTCATTGTCTTGCCGGGAAGCAGCAACGAGTTTCCTTCAAAAGCCATCTTGCTTTCAGAAAGCCAAGCGTGCTTGAATTGGTACATTCAGATGTATGCGATCCTATGAAGGTACGCACATTTGGTGGTGCATTATATTTGTCACATTTAGTGATGATTATTCCAGGAAACTCTGGGTCTATGTTTTGAAAACTAAAGATCAGGTGCTTGACAAGTTTAAAAAATTTCAAGCTTCTGTTGAGCGACAAACGGGGAAGAAGCTGAAAGGTATTTGCACAGAAACGGTGGCGAGTACTGTGGACCTTTCGATGCTTATTGTAAGAAGCAAGGGATCAAACATCAAAGAACTCCTCCGAAGACTCCTCAGCTAAATGGTTTAGCAGAGAGGATGAACAGGACATTGATAGAGAGGATCAGATGCTTGCTTTCTGAAGCAAAGCTGCCCGGTTCCTTCTGGGGTGAGGCGCTATACATAGTAGCCTATGTTATTAACCTATCTCCAATAGTTTCCTTGAATGCAGATGTTCCTGACAGGTTATGGTATGGAAAAGATGTCTCTTATGATCATTTGCGGGTATTTGGGTGCAAAGCATTTGTACATATACCCAAGGATGAGAGGTCCAAGTTAGACGTCAAGACCAAATAATGCATTTTCATCGGCTATGGGCAGGATGAGTTTGGTTATAGGCTATATGATCCTGTTGCAAAGAAGCTGGTTAGAAGTCATAATGTGGTCTTTGTAGAAGACCAAACCATTGAACACATCGACAAAGCCAAAGTATCAGAAACTCAGAGTTCTAATACTCTGACAGATTTAGATCCAGTTTCTGTTTCACATACGCTAAGTGTAGATGGCACCAATGACCATGGTGGTGCTCCAGTTGATGTTCAAGATAATCAAGCTGAGGGAGAACATGAAGCTGCTGAAGACATGGATGTTTCGTCAGAGGCTGATGATATTCAGCAGGAGGTTCCTACTGAGGAACTGGCAGTTTCATTGAGACGGAGTTCGAGAGATCGTCAACCCTCCACTCGATATTCATCAGATGAGTACGTACTCCTCACTAACGGGGGAGAACCTGAGAGCTACATAGAGGCAGCTGAAAGTGAAGAGAATGCATAGTGGAGTGCAGCTATGAAGGATGAGATGAAATCCTTACAAGACAACCACACTTTTGAGCTGGTAAGATTACCTAAGGGCAGACAAGCTTTGAAGAATCGATGGATATACAGGGTGAAGTACGAGGGTGACACTTCACGACCACGATACAAAGCTAGACTTGTGGTGAAAGGCTTTGGTCAAAGAAAAGGTGTCGATTTCGAGGAGATATTTTCTCCTGTTGTTAAAATATCTTCAATCCGAGTTGCATTGGGTTTGGCCGCAAACCTTGATTTGGAGGTTGAGCAGATGGATGTGAAGACAGCATTCCTCCATGGTGACTTAGAGGAGGAGATATATATGGAGCAGCCAGAAGGGTTTGTTGCTAAAGGCAAAGAGAAGTATGTCTGCAAGCTAAAGAAGAGTCTGTATGGCTTGAAACAGGCTCCCAGACAGTGGTACAAGAAGTTCGAGCAATTCATGACCTAACAGGGTTATAGAAAGACTACTTCAGATCACTATGTGTTTGTGCAGAGATTCTCATAAGATAATTTCGTCATCTTGCTACTCTATGTCGACGATATGCTTATTGTTGGAAGAAGCTCTTCAAGGATCAGTCAATTAAAGAAGGAGCTGAACAAAGTCTTTGCTATGAAAGACTTAGGATCTGCGAGACAGATTCTCGGGATTTCTATCATTTATGATAGGAAGAATAAGCAGTTATGGCTGTCTCAGGAGAAGTACATAGAAAAGGTATTTCAACGATTTCACATGGATAAAGTTAAAGTGGTTAGTACACCTTTTGCTACTCATTTTAAGCTTAGTAAGAATCAAGTACCAACAAGTGATGCTGAGAAGGAATACATGCAAGATGTTCCTTATGCTTCAGCTGTTGGCAATCTTATGTATGTCATGGTATGCACCAGACCAGACATTACATATGCAATTGGTACAGTGAGCCGTTTTTTTATCAAATCCAAGAAAAGAACATTGGAATGCAGTGAAGTGGATATTGAGATATCTACGTGATACTTTCAAGTTGTGTTTGGGATTTGGCACTGGCAAGCCCGTGCTTAAGGGCTACAGTGATTCAGATATGGCTGGTGATATTGACACAAGGAAGTCTACTTCAGGCTACTTGATTACTTTTGTAGGGGGAGCTGTGTCATAGCAATCAAAGTTACAAAACTGTGTTGCCTTATCTACAACAGAGGCTGAGTTTATTGCTGTGACAGAAGCATGCAAAGAGTTATTATGGATGAAGAATTTCGTAAACGAACTTGGCTTTATGCAGAAGAGGTATGCGTTATTTTGCGACAGTCAAAGTGCTATATACCTTAGTAAGAATTCTACTTTTCATGGAAGGTCAAAGCACATTGATGTTTGGTATCATTGGATACGTGATATTTTGGACTCGAAGTCATTAAAGCTTGAGAAGATTCATACTGACGATAATAGTTCGGATATGATGACAAAAGCATTACCTAGGAGCAAGTTCGAGAGTTGCAGAGAATTGGCCAGGATGGGCTTTTGCTAAAAGTCCATACGTGAAGAAACCTCCTTCAGTTAATGGGCATGAAGGGGGAGATTTGTTGGTCCAGGCCCATTTTCAGGTGGCCACCGTATTTAACGGTGGCAGGCGCAGCAGTCAGCCACCGACTGCTGACTTCAACAACGGCGGGCGCCGCCGTCGGCCACCACTACCGACCACTGACTTTGTGTAAAATGTGTTGAAAAATAGGCTCTAAAATTTCCTATAAATAGGGATACGAAGAGGGCAAGGACATAACCTCATTCTTCTATAAAAATCCTCGTGTATACCTCTGTGTAAAACCCCCGTTTTCATAGTAAAATCATTCTCTCTCGTGGACGTAGGTTTATTGGCCGAACCACGTTAAAAACTCTGCGTTTTTGTGTGTATGATCTTGGGCGGGGACCAAAAAACCCCAACACATCTCCCTTACTTCGACGAGCTGCTTATCTTTCCTTCTTCTTTTTTGTTTGTCGGGGCATCTCCCTTACTAACCGAAATGTATCGCTTAAGTAAGAAATAAAGGAATGATACAGGAATTTCTTTCAAATCAAAAGAAATACAAGAGACCCCAAGTTAAACCACAAAGCTCTAATACGACCAAAGCAAACAAATGCAAAAAGAAGTAGACCAAGTAGTGCCTGGAACCCGCACAATGGGTATCTAGAGTCAAGATGAGGTAAGGCTCACAAAAAGAGATCATATGAGGGGCCCTAGAGAAGATCTCGCTGGAAAGGCAGAAAGATAACCCTCCTCTTCAAAGTCTTCCAGCCGGAGACTTTTCATCTCGCGGAATCCTTCTCACCGGAGTAGCGGCTAGTTACGTCCGTCGGACGGCTTATTAGATCCGAGCCACTCCTCGTCAATTACTTGAGATCTCCTCTTGTCCACTGGTGAATCACAACAAATCTCCACGGTCGAGTCTCCAACGATGGAACCGCGCACAGCGAGATGTCAGGAAATCAGGTCAACACACTGCCATCTTGATCTTTTTCCTTCATGATTGAAAAGTCAAACGACGTCACTTCAAATCCTACTTCTGCTTCACATGCCACCAACGACATTGAAGATGACTTCGAGCCTGAGAAGCACGTTGAAGTGGACCACAATTCTTAGGCCCACAAGGAACGAACTTTGAGAAACCATAGTTCCAATGTGGGAAAACCAGCAGATTCAGAAACCTATCTACATGATCCACACCGTCAATGTGAGATTGTGGCATATAATGGCATGTCCATTAAATCTGTTTTCTATGCACCAACAGAATGCAGTGGATTTAGAGGCAGGTGGGCCCACAGAAATTCATAGCTCCCAGATTCCATCTTCACACCCAAGATGATGATCCGACGTGATCACTTAATGAATACTCAAAGAACTATTCAAGACAGCATGTCTAAGTCCTGCTCAACCCTATTTTTCAGAAGAAGCATGATAAAATGATGGATGAGCAAATAATCTGTCATGAGACTCGTGGATTTCCTACGTATTTGGCAAACATGGATGCTCGCATGTATGTTATTGGCACACTTCTCAGTCATGATCAATAATCCTTCAGGGGCTTTCTCAAAAGCCCTTGTGTCAAGAGGCAGGGAGATCCCCTGCCACCATTTCTTTAGGTTGATTTCCAAAGAGGTGAATTTGGGATTTCTAAGGGGCATTTGTTTCCACCCTGCATCCTTGCACATATTGCCATAATATGCTGATGATGTCCTTCTCTTCTCTGAAGCCAATGAGAACCATGCTAACAACGTGAGGAAAGTTCTTAGATGGTTTGAAGCCATGTCCAAAAAGGAGAATTTTCCCTCCCAAAATCAGTGATTTTCAGTGCCAAAAATAATATTCAGTCCGTTGACCGGTTTGCTTCTGCCCTTAAAGTGTCAACAAGGGGTACTTTGTTGCCTCTATTTGGGTATTCCACTCACTGTTGGAAAGTCATGAACTGAAATCTGGGATCCATGTTCAAGAGGCTGGTAAAAAACTCGCAGTTTGGAAACCCAAGCAGCTCTCTGTCCCTAGAATTACCTTGCTTAAAGCCAATCTTGCCAATCTCTCAATCTTTATGCTTTCTTTATTCAAGTGCCCTGCATCTATCATTGAGAAAGCTGAGAGAATTCAAAGAAATTTCCTCTGGGGTGATTTTCTGGATAGAAAGAAGCTTGACCTTGTGAGATGGTCTTGTGTTTGCAAGCCAAAGAAGCAGAGGGCTAGGTGTTAAGAGCCTTCGGCATATGAATGATGCATTTCTTGCAAAGTGGCTATGGAGATACCGGAATGCGCACAACCCTCTTTGGAAGCAAGTTATTCAGGCTAGGTTTGACATTGGAAATGATCTTTGGGCATCTCACATTACTCATATACAGAGTAAGGAACACGGTCGAATATTTTAAAACTTGAGGAGGTTGATACTCATATACAGAGTAAGGAATACGGTCGATCTTTGGGCATCTATTTCTATTGAAAAATGAGGCCAAAATTATTTTATTGCACAATCCATGCTGCGCGAATGAGCTGTTGGTGAGACTCTTCCCTAGGGCCTACAAGAAGTCCCTTCAAAAGAATGCTCTTATTTCCTAATGTCTCCGCAAGAGACACAATGCTTGGGAATGGAATCTCACTTTTGGAAAACCATATACGGAGGATGAAACGCAAAAGCAGATGCTGCCAAATTCCGAATCTCACATCAGGCTTGGCATCAATGGCAAGGACAAGATCATATGGAATCTCGAACCATCAGGTGAGTTTTGCGTACGCTTCTTTTATGCTTGTAGATAAGAATCGTAGCTTCACATTCAGCCCATTTTTAAAGCTTGGATGTAGCCGGGCACTAAATAGACGGGCATTCTCCTGGCTTATTGGGCCAAGAAATCATGCCACCATCGACAACGTCATGCGGAATCTACCCCCCATCTATTTCTCGCATGCAATTTCTCCTCTCAAGTTTGGAAAGTCATCCTTGGCTGTTTTGCAGTTAATTGGGTGATGCCTGCTTTTCGTGCTGGATTTATTCCATCAATGGAGAATTCGATCTCCCTCAAAGAAATGTGGAAACTATCTCATCTTTACCATGTGGAACATGTTATAAGCCTCAAGCCTGACTTGCTTGATCTTGTTGTATTTGTGTCGAATTATGTCTCTCGTCAAAGGTAGACAAATCTTCTGTATCTTCTCATGACTATTTTTTAGATGTGGGAATTGTGAAACTAATATGAGTCTATAGACGTAGCTCAATTATGAGGGAACCATATAAATCTTTTTGTTTTTAATATTTTTTTACATTTTGTTTCTTCGTAACATAACATATCATGAACTGAGTATAATAGAAGAGTGTTTGATGGTAAGCAATATATCTTCAAGAGGGTTGTTTTCAAAAGTAAAGGTGATGCGGCCTTCTAGACCCTCTCTTTCATAACCATTCAATGCTGCAGATTCTGATCTTGTGGGTGGCTTTGGGGGCTATTGTTGAGCCGACTATCAAGACTAAACCGAAGTGGAGGATTCCTCGAAATGGACGGCTGAAAATGAAGTATGGTGGGTAGAAGGGATCAATGGGCCAGCGAGTATCGTGGGATTATTCATGCGGTTGATGGTAGAATGATTGCTGATTTCTCTGGCCTCGCGGGTTAAGTGGATGCTAATATTGCTGAAATTCTTACGGCCAAGAGTTCATGTTATCACCCAAATGTCATAACAACCGTTCATCATCCGAAGAGATTTGACAATGCAACCAAATGGATGGAGAACCAAAAGATGTTCCATGTAAAAACATTTATACGGTGGAGGATATTGTCATGATGCTTGAAAATAGGAGCTACAAGATTAATCATATGCTTACATCGGCTAATGCAAAAGCTGATACAAGGGCCAAAGATGGACTTAACGGTGATCATCAGTTTATTTGACCAAAATGGAATTGGCTAACTTAGCCCTGTGTATCTGGGCGTGGTTAGTTGATGCACAATTTCCTCTCTTTTTCACTAGGCTGTATTTCCCATGCTTCTTTTCTAAACAAAACCACGACCTTTTCAAAAAAAGTGGGGCCTAGAGATGTATTAAGGAATGTTATAGTTGAGCGCGACCTTAGTCGGAGTTGTCCGGGAGCATCCTATTCTACATAGTGGGACGGCCTATGATTGCTCCGAACTGCTCATCTCATTTCACTAACATTGGATATGTAGTTACCCTAAAATCATGCCAACTGGATAGTAAGCATCCAGGAAAATGTATTCTCAGTCATTAAGGTTGCTTACAAACTTCCTGACATGGTTGTTCGATCAACGAAAATAAAACCTTTCAGGCGCTAGGATTTCCCAATCGGCATAGTTTTAGCGCTACTAGGCATCCCACTGGACAATAAATGAGATGAAGGAGCTCGATCAACCACAAGCGGGTTTAATTATGTAAAAGTAAGCGCTTCACTTTATTTAGCATGATATAGTGCCTTCTCTTAATAGAAGTCGAAAACCATTTAAGAGGACTGCTAAGTAGAGCCAAGATTTTCAACCAAAAAAAGGGGCAAAGTGGCCCGTGACCTTAGCTGTAAGTTCCCATTGCCGCCCCATTTTGGTTATTAATCCAACCGGGTCATCTGATTTTCCCCACAGTTGACCCAATTAAAGATCATCCCAATTGGGTAACTGTAACTGAATCAGTAAGAATCTGCTTCATACAGCAGTGGTCCATATCCAGTGGCCAATAGAGTTGATTGTGGATTAGGCGACGTCCAATATGGACTAACTCAAGAGGAGCTGCATGCTAATTTCTTCCGGAAGAAATAGGCAAGTAGAAGTTACAGTTGACATACAAACTACCAGAAAGACATGTTTATTCTGATTGTCTCATATTATAGACTCAAGATAAGATCAAGATAACACATTCATCGCCTGTTGCAGCGATTCCTGAATTGCATAAGAACAAGAATGCCAGTCATCTTAACAACGCACATACACAGAGAGTGGACATCATCAAATGGACAATGCTGGAACCAGTTCGCTTGCTAACATCCAACCAAGTGTTAGCTTTTGGCACATGGCAAGGTACAAACCAAGTGTTGTCATCAGGGCGATGTCCAAATCTGCCTTCGCGTTTGTGAACACACCAGTCGTTGCACTTCGAATTTATGCATCTCTTGCCCCAGATTGTTGGGGCATGAGACCAGTATCCCTGGTTGCTCTCCGCAAACACTTCTTTGCCTGCCTGTAGAAGTTGGGCGAACTATTCAACTCGCTGGGCAACTCAAAAGCGTGAGATGAATGGCCCGAGAATTCATAATGGCTTAGATGGAATGACGCTAAACTCCAAATTGAAATGGTAGACCACTGCAATGTTGTAAGGCTTATATTGTTCAAGTGTGCTCTATAAATAATGAAGAAATCCACTCTATGCTTTGGCTGTCATTGATATTGGGACAAAAAATAATAGAATTAAGAAGTCCTTTTTAGGATAGATGAACCAGCCAAACTCGGAAAAGTAGCAAGCCTTATCTAAGGCCACATAGAAAATTGAAAGCAGAGATCAAACAGAATAAGAAGGGAAAACTAAGCCTGACTGACCGCTTATTTAGCTAAACCCGTGCCAAATAGAAGACAGAAAAGTTCAAACTAGAAAGCTTCCTAAATTCACGCCTCAAAACAGTAAATGGCAAGGCCAACAAAAGTTAGGGGGGTTTATTTAACGGCACATGTTTGGCATTTTGTTGGCACATCTCCTGCAATATCTCCGATAATATCTTGTGTGATATCTGAGATATGTGTCATACGTTCTGTGATATCTTGTATCATAGCTGAGATATGTAATATTTGTTTTGTGATATCTCTAGTGATATTTTTGATGATATCTAAGATATGCCTCATATATGAGAAACATATGCTTCTCAGATATCACAATTAAATAAGTTGCATTTCACCCATATGCCATGATATCAACTAGCACCTTGATATTCATCAATGATCTGGGTCATTCATCTGAAGCCATTCATCTATGCTATGATATTCCTAAGGCCCAAGGATTTTATGGTACCTTTGTTGTACAGGCATTTGTGTGGCACCAAATGTTGCAAAATTGAATGTGGAAAACTCTCATTTCCTTGTTAAATAACATAATCAACAAATCTTAAGAAGACTAAAAGGTCTTCAGAAGAATTTCATAATCAAGGCAAGCCAAAGTGCAAGGGTTAGTTGCAGCCCTAGTACGTAAATTCCTCTCATTGCTTTAGTAAGTGAGTAAATGTAGCCCTAGAAGAAGAACCATTCTCTTACAAACCAGAAGAAGAAAGAGAGTCATCTACAACATCAATCTTGACAAGGCACTTGACAGAGCAAACTGCAATTTCACTGTTAGTTCGATGAATAAAATGGGATATGGAGCAAGATTAATTAGATGGATGAAAATAAGCATGTCTTCCCCATGGTTTTTTGCATCATTAATGGGGCAGCAAAAGGTCTTTAGAAGTTCACAGGCTTACAACAGGGTGACGCTCTATCGCCTTTCCTCTTCACAATTGTCATGGAGGGACTTGGCCTACCAATTAGAAGGGCAAAGGAGAGAAGGATTTTGAGGGGACTAAAATTCATGATTCTCTTCGACTCGCCTGCAATATGTGGATGAAGCCCTTCTGTTCTCTTTTGGAAACGAAAACCAAGCAAGGAAATGGAGGACTATTTAATGGGACGCAGAGCAAGTCTGTTAAATTAAGAGCTTTCGGTATCGAATTGAATCAGTTGGAATTAGAACAATTTGTAGAAGACCTTAGATGTCGGCATGGAACTTTACCAGCGACATACATCGGGTTACCACTTAGGCCAAGTAAGCCACCACTGTCTCCCTTAGGTCCACTCATTGAAAGGATCGAGAGAAAGTTGAGTACATGGAAGAAAAGAAAATTATCTTTAGCAGGAAGAATCACACGTATGAAAGCTTCTATGAGTTGTATGCCAATCTATTCTCTCTCACTCTTTTGATGCCATGTTTCCATCTCCAAAAGAATTGAGAAGCTCTAACTAGACTTTTTATGGAACCATGATGCGCATTCAAGGGAATACCATCTTGTCAGCTGGGATAAGGTTTTCTCCTCAAAAGAAAGGACCGGGGTGGGAACCAAATCATCAAATCTCACAAGGAAGAAAAGGCAACTGGCAAGATGTTTTACAACTTGATCACTTCTTCAAGCAACTCACAAGGTTTTTGGTTAAGAAAGGAGATCCTATCTCCCTTTGGAACCATTTTTGGCTTGGCAATGAAATCTTTAAACAAAAGTTCTCGTCTTTTTGCTACAGCAATTGACTAAACAACAATAGCGCAGAATTGTGTATCTAAACAAAACGGCACTGTAGAGTGGGTTATCCCAATTCGGAGAGAAGAAAGGTGCATTCAGGAGTTGCAAACTTTAGAAGGGGAACTTCAGCATTTATTTTTTGGTTGACAGAGGGAGACATTCATTTGGGAGAAGGAAAGCACCCAAAAATTTACGTTGAAATCTTGATATCAACTTCTTAATGAAGGGGAACATGAGCAACAAAACACTGCTTTCCTCCAAAGATTCCCAGCCTCACCAAGATCCACGGAGTTCATCTGGCAATGCTGACTTGGAAAGCCACTCACGCAGGAATCACTCCAACACAAGGAAATCAGTCTTGCAACGATGTGCAATCTCTATCACAAAAAGCAGGAAATGTTGGACTATCTGCTGTGCCAATGTGAGTTCTCAACTGAAGTATGGAAAATAGCTTATGGGCTTTTTGAAGTCTACTGGGTGAGACATTCTACATGCAGAGAGTGGATCACACAATGGAAGGTGAGAAAATGCATAAAGAAATTTAAATTTCTCTAGAATGCAATCTCACAATTCACCTTTTGGGAGCTTTGGAAATAGAAACTGAAGAATTTTTTATAACAAATCGACAGTCCAACAAAAGGATTTTTTCAAAAATTCAATATGCAGTAACATAGCTAAAGGGTACATATTAGCTAGAAGTGGCGCCCAATTATCTGCTAAAAAGCGAACAATTAGTTGTATGTGAAGGCTGCACCATTAAAGGAGCCCTCAAAGGGGGGATAGGAGTTTCCAAGGACATCATAATCTAGGCTATGGGCATGCTTATTTGGTTTTGTATACCTGCCGATGAAATTGCACTAATAAGAATGTCTCGAATGGCTAGAAGCACATATTTAACAGATGCCCGCGGGATTACTTCATTACCAACGACGATGTAATGAAAATTCACAGCAGGCGCATAATCTCTGGACCCAGGAACTTGCAGTTGAAGGACTGTTGGCAAAATCTTGGAGGCTTTCATTAGGAACACCAACGAGAACTTGAAAGTTGGATCTGCTAAGGGCTTGGAGAGCTTCCTGATTTGCTTAGTAGTCTCATCCGTCCTGTGTTTCTTGATCTTTAAAGATCTAGTACTTCCCTTGGAGGAGGTGAGTTGTGGCCGTTAGCTCCATAGCAGAGTCCAATGCTTTGTCGCCTTGAACTTGTGACCTTAAGATCACATGACAACAACTTTACCGGTGTGCAAAGGCTCCCATTTTGTATTTCAATATGTAAGGTTCAAAATTATTAATCAATGAGCAAAGGACTTCTAACATAGTGGTGCCACTAGAAGGGGCCTCTTCCATGGTTGGTCATGGGTTCGATGCCAAAAGTACAAGAGGGGCCCGGATTTTGGATGACCGGATCCAGTCATCTGCATAGCTTGTCATAGATAGGCCATGCGTTATGATCTAATCCATTGGATGGTCTTGTTAGTTGTTTTCATGAGTTTTAAAAATAAAAGGACAGCCTCGGTGCTCGAAGCTCCCTCCTATGCGGAATCCGAGGAAAGGGCGGACCACAAGGGCCTAAAGTACATAGCCTTACCTTGCATTTTGCAAGAGGTTGTTTCCATGCCTTGAAACCCACAACCTCACACAACGACAACTTTTACCCTTGTGTCAAGGCTCCCCTTCTAGTTTTAAAAATATTGGAAGGTAAAACAAAGGCCGACCTGACATGCAATGCCTAAGAAGAAACATTATGATAGCCAGGGAATGATTTTCACAGCTTGGAGAAAAGGTCTACAAGTGCCCACTCACATAGAGGAACTGAAGTACAGATCTTAAGAACTCAGCTGGTAGCCCCACTTCTCTAATCACTCCATAAATGCTTACTTTAATTTCAACAATGACCTTGAATTTGTTCACCTTATAGAAATCTGCTTATCCGTCATTGGACTTTTTTCTTGATTTTCCTACAGAGTTGATTCAAGTTCCATGTTTCTAGTCTTGATCCTGTTGTTCACGTTATATAACTGTATGTATTTTCCTACAAAGAAACAAATAAGGAAGACTTTCCTTTAGTAGTGCAAGACTAGTCAACTTGATAGCTTGACAGTTATCCACTCAGTTTATTGGGGAGGATGACTGCTTCCACTATAGCAACTTTTCCACGAAAATGGTTTGGAGCTTGGTAATTGCATGATCATTACATGCACATCAATGCTGGTTTTTTTACCATTCAATAGTTAGATCAGGTTTGAAGGCAGATGGCCACTAGAGCCTATAAATCAGTAAAATATTACTTGTGGGCTTTAAAAGTTAAGGTCATCCAATGAAGTAAATTGATTGGGTATCTCATCTCTAAAATACGGCCCGTAAGCTGATTGAGACTCTATTGTGTGACTTGTTATGGTTCGAGATAGGGAAGACAATGGCAACCAAAAACTTTGAGAAAAAAAAAAAATTAGGTGGTTTATGAAAAATACATTCAAAAGGAGATTGTCCACGAGATAGATGATGGCATTAAATTGATCAAGAAAACGGCTTACTCAAAGGCACTTGGAGGAAAGAGACAATTAGGCGGTTTAAGAAAAGTACTCTCAAAAGGAGAGGAGCAGCCCTCACAAGCCCCCTTCAACTGCACCTTCTTCTCTCACTAGAAAATAGTGGTCTGAACTTGATTTTTCTCTCTCTAAAACTAGACACATTTTGCACTAAATACTGGGTTTGGCATATTTCAAAAATGCCAAACATATCAACTCCTCCTGATGTTAAATAAAGCAGATATCTCAGATATATAGTAGATATCACAGTTAAATAAACCTGATATCTCAGATGTGCTAAAGATATCGTAGTTAAATAAACCTGATATCTTAGATATGCCGAAGTTATCGCAGTTAAATAAACCCGATATCTCAGATGTGTGAAGATATCGCAGTTAAATAAACCTTATATCTCAAATATGCCAAAGATATCGTAGTTAAATAAGTTGCACATTTGAGATATGCCATCATATTTCAAAAACGCCAAAGATGTGTGATTGAATAAACCCCCCTTAAGCACTTTGGTAAACTGAATGTCCCATGTTGGTAATGGACAAATTGGTTCATCTAACAATTGATGACGAGCCCGCACAATTGGAGGAATTTGTCTGGATTGGATGCCTGTGGACCCTTCATCATTGAGAAATTACTTAGATTTTTTACGAAAATGTAGCCCATCAATTTTCCTCCTAGCCAATCTTGTGGGTGATATATTCAATTTTCACGAGATAAAAGCCCAATGAGCCTCCTATCCATGATCTGCAACTTTCAACGACATGAATACGCACAAATCTTCATGTGGGCCAACACAAACGCAAAATTTCTCTAATTAAATAAGGTCCCAATGAAAGCTATATGAAACCCATCTTTATCTTATGTCCTTCAACCCGTTTAGCGTAAATATTGTTTTAATGAATTTATGAACAGCTTGTATAACTGAAAGGTATTTAGTCACCAGCCAGTGTTAAGTGTTTAATTTTGCATAAAATAGCCATAAATTAGCACTTGATTAGATCATCCAACTAACTAATTTTATAATTTTAAATTAATTTTAGCTTTAAATGATTATCCAACAGTTATTTCAAAATTGAATGGTTACATGATCATTAAGCTAATTAAATGGGTAATTAATGGTATGGATGATTCTAAGTTAGTCTTTTATTTTTGCAGATCGATCAAAATAAACTTTCGATGACTCAGATCGACTTGATCGGATCAAATCATCAAAGGCTTGATGGACCCCACTTTACAAGGAATCTACATTGGAAGCATGTCAGCCATTATATGGCAGCTTTCGCATACAGCCATTGCATGGCCGACATCGAATGGCCGCATTCACTACAGTCCATGGCAGACAAGCATTGGCAGATAAGTATGGGTAGACAAGCATGGGCAGACCAAAAAGGAAACTTTTTGGGTCCCCCTTATAAAAGTCGCACATCGGGCAGCTCTAGGACTTCTTCCTTCTTCTTCATTTATTTATTTTTCTCTCCTCTTCACGGAGGAGAGGGGGGGGAGGATTGTTCCTCACCCGCCTCTCCTATTCCCTCTCTCTCTCTCTCTCTCTCTCTCTCTCTCTCTCTCTCTCTCTCTCTCTCTCTCTCTCTCTCTCTCTCTCACTCTCTCTCAGTTCCTCACCAGCCAGCATCGGTGAGTGAGACACCGATACAAGCCTGACTGGTGGCTGCTTTCCTCCATCTCCTGTATTTCCTCCCCTCTATGGCCAGCACAAGTGCATGACACACCTCCATCGGCCAAAATTTGCTTCTTCACTCTTTCTCTCTCTCTCTCTCTCTCTCTCTCTCTCTCTCTCTCTCTCTCTCTCTCTCTCTCTCTCTCTCTCTCTCTCTCTCTCTCTCTCTCTCTCTCGTTGTTGCATCCTGTACCATTTTCACTCTCTGTTGGGAGCATGAGGGATGACAATAGATTACCTTCCCAGCTCCTCCTCCCGTCTCTCGGATTCCTCCCCTCTATTTCTCCTTATTATTCTGTGTTTCTCCTTATCTCATCTCCCGATCTCGCCCTGTCGCCCCCCTTCATCATCGACAACCGACGAACATCTCAACTGGATTTTCCTCCTCTATGCACAAAACTCGTTGCCCTTTTTTTTCTCTCTACACATTAGTCTGGCTACTTCCACCCTATCGCCACTCCACCCTAGATTTCTCCCTAGCTCCTCCCATCGATGTCATTCACCGTTTTCTACACCTCTCTCCTCAACCAGTCCATCACTGCTCCTTCTACAGCCAGACCACTCCTGTCCTCTCTCTCTCTCTCTCTCTCTCTCTCTCACACACACACACACACACACACACACACACACACACAACTTCAACGAACTACCCAAATCCCCATTCGGTTGTCCCTTCTTCATCTTTCCCTCTACTTCACCCCACCGCTGGTAGCACAGAATCCGTTTGCCTCTCTGGCACCAGGCGACCTAGATTCCCCTATTTCCCTCATTTTTTCCCTTCTTTCTTCTTCTTCCCCCATCTTCTTCTCCTTCTCCTTCCTCTTCTTCATCTTCTCTACTTTGTTTTCTTTGTCATAGACCCCTCTACTTCTCTTCTCCTTCTTTCCTGTGCCTTAATCTCCCTCGTTCTCTCTATTTCTGCCTCTAGCACCTTCCTCCTTTCCGCAGAAGAAAACCCAATCTCGTTTTCCTTTCTCTCCTCCATCATTCCTTCCCTGTCATCCTACGTTTCTTCTTCATCATCTACCATTTCTCTTCGTTTGTTACTATTCATGAACATAACTTTGGTTAATATTTATGAACAATATTTTACTATTTAAATAATAGTGATTTTACTATTTAAACTTTAGCAAATTTAAATCAAATTCCATTTCCATCCTTAATAGTCTTGTTGTAAGTCTAGATGTATCCCTTTTTTTGTCTTTTAGCTTATTCTGTTTTATTCTTATCCTGTCTCTCTTTATTCTTGTTTTATCCTATTCTTGATTAACTCTTGAACTATTTAGTGGAGTTCTTGTTCGTTGCCTGACACAACAATCAAGACAAAGAATCTATATTTGGATTATTATTGTATTTAATTTCATTTAAATTCAAAACATTGTACTCATGGGTTAATAAATTCTAATGTTATTTTTGTTAATTTATAATTAAAATTTGTGTAAACTTTAACCTTTTTAAGTCACATCCCCATGGAATCAACCCGGACTTGCACTAGCTAGACTACAATAGGTTTTTGGCGGCATTGTCGGGGACCCGCAAAGGAGTTTTCATGAAATTTAATTAAAAACTCACAAAAAATTCAAAAAATCATAAATTTTCAAAAAATTTAGGAGTTGCATTGTTTTAACATTTTAGGCATTTTAGGTTCATTTTAAAATTTTGTTAGTGCATAAATTCAATTTCTCCTAATTTTTTATACTTATTGATAATTTCTTATTTTGGAGAAAAATTGGAAAAAAAGGAGAAATTCAAGGAGTTTAATTAGGATAATTGCAATTTATTTTTGAGTGAATTATAGTGAGGATTTCATGTAATTATTTTATTTTTACAATTCATTCAAAAGGCTATAATAATATAGGTCAAGGTGGACCATCATAACTAGGAAGTGGAGGTGGAATGTAAATGATCCCACCCTTGTATGAGAAGACATTTTTCAAGACCCCACTATGAGAAAGTCCTAAACTCCTTAAAAGTTTTAGTTTAGGTTATGCATTATAGATTAAAATTGCATTGGTTGTTAGTATGAAAATCATATAGAATACATTTGATATATGTTGCATTTTTAGGGTTTGCATTAGTTTGTTATTTTTTATTGCATTTTTAGTAAATGTTTAACTACTTTAAGGTAATTATATGTTGACCAATTTTCCATGAAATGGAAAAATTAATTAGTGGGGGCACCTAACCCCACAAGATCAAGGGTGGATATCGTCACTACCTTTTGGCCCACCTAAGATAATCACCACAAGCACGTATCCCAACCTTCTAATTTAATTTAAAATCAATTAGAAGAGACTTATAGGGCCTACCACATGCTCATAGGACCCTCTTGGAAGGATACGACCTATTGTCACTCTAGTGACCCCTATTTAATTGACTATGCTGGTTTTTAAACGACTAGCTCTGCCAACACATTTTATGTCTCAAACTACCTACGACTAGTTGAGGAGGGTGTGAAGTGGTTGGTTAGTTAGGATCTAACTGGTAAGTAGTGAGATAAGTCAGAAAGAGAAGAGGAGCATCATTAATTTAAGCTAATCTAAAAGCTTCTCCCCCACACTATTCTAAGATAATCAAATTTTCTGTTGTTAGCCTTAGGGGTGTTTGAATTTTTGTGCCCTATCATCAGCATTTAGGTTGCATTAGTTTGGTAGTTAGAGAGAGAGAGAGAGAGAGAGAGAGAGAGAGAGAGAGAGAGAGAGAGAGAGAGAGAGAGAGAGAGAGAGAGAGAGAGAGAGAGAGAGAGAGACATGGTCATGGTCATTTTCATTCAAAATTCGTACATTGACCAAAATTATAATCGGTACCCCAACATTAATAGAGAAAATATTTTCCTATGGAGAAATAATCCCCTCTTTAATGATGATGAATCACCTCACGTCATGAATAATGATAATGTTTCTTCATGGACGAATAACCCTCTCTTTAATGCTAATGATCCTCCAACTCTATTCAATGATAAAATACATCAATGGAGGAATCATTCTCAACCACATGGAAATAGGAGAAGGAATTATAACAGGCAGTGGGACCAAAATAGATCATAGGAGGGTAATTGGCATAACCAAAATTCTCTTAGAAAAACATTAAGAGACTATTTATAGCCTAACTATATCAACATACCTTCATGCATAAATTTACCTCCAAATGCTGGTATGATTAAAATAAAGGTAGGAGTAATTCAATTGCTGCTAAAATTTAATGGGTTGGATAGTGAGAGTCTGTATGTGCATTTAAAAGAATTCGATGAAGTGTACATGATCCAATATATACAAAACATCAAATTAGACATCGTAAGACTCAAACTATTTCCTTTGTCCTTAAAGGAAAAAGCTAAGATTTGGTTTCATTCACTACTAGCAGATTCTATACGAACATGGCAAGAAATGACTAAGAAGTTCTTGAATAATTTTTTTCCTATACATAAGATGAATGCTCTTCGCCGAAACATAATGAATTTTACCTAGAAGGATAAAGAAACTTTCTATCAATGTTGGAAAAGATTCAAGAAATTATTGTTAACTTGTTCCCATCGTGGATAGAAACTTTGGCATATCATTAGCTTCTTTTATGAAGGACTTCATTCTGATATGTGCCAGTTTGTTGAAATGATGTGTAATGGTAATTTTTTAAATAAACAACCAAAAGAGGCAGAAGTGTATTTGGAATGGTTGGCAGAGAGTGTACAAATTTGGGCTCATTTAGAAATAGCAAGCCTAAGTTCACCATCACATCTGCTAACGGAGAAATATTTGCTACGACTAAAAAACATGATATGAAAAATAACATTCTAGCTAGAATAGAGGACATGGAAATAAGAAAATTTTCCTTTAAGAAAGTCGAACAGGTGTGTAATACTTGTGAAAGTAATACGCACCCAACTCAAGAATGTCTATCACTCCTGCATTTCAGGATGCACTTTATGAACTAACACATTCTTATGAGAAACAATTTTCCCCATCTTCATAGACATATAGTCCTAACTCGAGTAATCATCCTACTACCAGTTGGAGAAATGAACATAATCCTATCGTCTCACACAAGGCCTAGTGCCAATCTCATCACCAAAAACAAGGACCACTTGCTCTTGGACCTTACCTTCCTCCACATAAGAGTAGAGGATAATTTTCATCAAGTCATGCAATACCAAGAGAATAAAATTGTTCAAATTCAAGCCCAATTAAAAGAGAACATAGATTCCATGATTGAATTGAAGGATATGATGTCTCAAATGCTTCATACCATTGATCAAGGACCATGTCCTATTCCACCCAATGAAAACCTTGATGATACGGATGTGGTAGGTGAGATTAATTCTTCACTTACGAGCATGGAACAAATAAAGGCAATTACCATTGTTCATAGTGGTGACACAATTGAGAAATTTTGCCCTAAAAAGGCTGAAATAGTGCTCAAACCTATTAGAAAAAGAGATAGATTTGTCACCCCTACTAAGGAATATGACGTCCTTGCTCCATTTCCAAAAGGGCTGAATTGAGCTCCTACAAGTATCTTTAGTTATGAAAAGCAGCCTGAAGATAAATTTATCTTGCCTAGTGATAAAATGAAAATTTTTAAGTTGCAAGATAAATTCACTAAGTAGTCCTTTTCAGAGGCCTGTCCATCTCACTTTGTATGTGACCCAGGGAATTTTTGAACTCAGTAATATTTTTTCCTCTGAAAATTTTTCCTCTGTAATAATTGTGTACCTCTTCTTTTTTTTTTTTTCTTTCTTCTTTCTTTTCTTTTTCATATATTCTTTTTCTACATCTCCTAATTAATTTCAAATTTCTCAAATCATTATCATCATCCTACTTTTTAAACATTAAGGACAATGTTTCTTTCAAGTTCGAGGTGTAGAATTCTAGTAAATTCTAATTTTTTTTAAATTTTTATGTGATTTTCTTGATTATTCAAAAAAATAATCAAATTTCTAGTCAATTCGGACATTATAATAACTTTGGCTTATTAATGGACCTCACCATGACTAATTCATCATTTGAATCATTTTCTAATGTATTTCATTAAAGCTAGGTCTCAGATCACATATATACATGCAATTGCATATAGATAGTCTAAATTGATGAGTAGCAATGACTTAGAAATCCTAAAGAAATTTAGTGGATACCTATAATCTAAGTTAGTGTTGATTGTTTAACTGCAAGTGCACGGGCTATTGTAGTGTAGATTATGTAAGTACTGGTCGATTCCACAAGGACTTGATTTAAAATGATGGAGTTTGAATAAAATTTAATTATGTAAAATTTAAAAAGAAATCACTCAAAAATATTGGAATTATTGAAATGAGAATCAATGTTCAGATCTAATCAAATTATCAAAAATACAGAATTTCCAATTCTGAAATAAAACAAATAAAATCAAATAATGAGAAAAAACTACTTCCCTAGATCAATCTTATCAAAATCTTCACTTATGGTCTTCTAAAAGCTGATCCGCCTTTACAGACATCTTCAACACATTCTTGATTAGTGATCCACTTGTCGGATTTGACAAATTCTTCAAAATGGTCAAGATCTGGGCTAAATTGTGATTTCAAGATTTGGACGGCTCAGATTGATTTCTAGATTTCAGATAGAAGATCAGATGCATTGATTATGTCTAGGGATGTCTTAAGAATGAACCTGTAAAATTAATTTGAAATCTAAGAAGAAACGAAGGAGAAATTGAAGATTTGGTTTTGATTAAGGCAAAACCATTGATGGGTTAGGCCTTAATTGATCTGATTCAGATTGGACAGTTCCTGGATAAGAAAAATATGGATAAAACAAAACTGGGATAAATTGGGACACAGATGGAATTAAAAAGGGGACATAGATGGAATAAACTAGAAAGAACATAATTGTAATTTTGCTTAAAAGAGGAGGGCAAAACCGGAATTGCATGAAAATCTGGTTTTTAAGAAAAACCAGATGAAGGAGGAGACGGTGGTGGAGGGGAAACCGAAGGAGAAGGAGAAGGGAGAGAAGAAGAGAGGAAAGGAGAAGGGGGAAAGAAGGGAAACCCGTTTTGGGTTTTCTCCCCCGCCTGGGTCAATGGTTAAGACGACGCCGAATCGTGGGGTATAGGAGGAAGGAAAAAAACACGACGCCTGGGGCGTCGACTAGTTCAGACGATCCTGGATCGTCCGACCATCGTCTGGTACTGTCATGGGCTGGCTTGATGGAGGCGAGGGCCAGTGCTGGGCGTGATGTCTGAGCTTTTGGCCAGTGAAGACAATGGCGTGGGCAAAGGAGGAGATGACCCTGGTTGGTGCTAGTGCTAGAAAGCAACGGGAAAACTGGGGTGTTTTCCGATCTAGTGGGTGGAAGAAATTTAGGCGTCGTCCACGGCTATGTTGTGCTGGGCGGTGCTGACAATTCCTTGGACAGAGAAAACTAGAGGAGATGACTCACGGTGTTGGAAATATGGGCAGTACTGGGTAAGTGAGAAGAGAAAGCTGAGAGATAGGTGGGGATCGGATTTGAGCGTGAAGAGGAGGGAAAGAGAGCCTGGGATGAGAAGAGAGAAAGAGGAGGAGAAGGGAGAAGTGGGAGAATGGAGAGAGTTGGGTACGGTTGGGAAAGAGAGGAAGATGAGGAGAGGAGAGAATAGGATGGTGAGAAAGGAGAAGAAGAGATAAGTGTGAGAAATGGGAAAGTTGGGAACATTAAGAAGGAAGGCCCAAAAAGAGAGTAAGGAAAGTGGGTACGTGAGAGTGAGGAAGGGAAAAAGAAAAGGAAAGAAAGAAGGAAAAGGAAAAAGGAAAAAGAAAAAGAAGGAAAGAAGTGGAGGAAGGGGTTCCCTTTTACTCCTTGCTAATTTCGATTCCCTCTCTTGACTTTAGAAACTCCTATAGATTTGCAAGTTGCCCTTTTTGTCCATAATTTTCACTTGAGCTCAATTATCTTCTAGGAAACTATCACATCCATCTTCATGGTAATCTAGCCCATCAATCCTTTTTAAAATGATCTGCACCGTTAACTTTTAATCGTAGCCGTCCATGCGTCCTTTGGTTGATCTGCAAAAGAAAAGACTAAATCAGAATCATCTAAACTGTACATTAGTCATTTAATGAGCTCTAATGATCATCTGACCATTGATTTTGAAAAATTAAGATTTGGATGGTCAATTGGATTTAAATACAAAATCAAGCTAAGTTTTGTAAAATTGAACGGTTAGATGATCTAATTGAATGCTAAATTAGGAGTATTTTGACCAAAATTGAACACTTAACACACCCCCCAACCAGCATTTTGCTAGTCCCGAGCAAAACATGCGAAAAACCAAATTTCAAGATTTCAAATTTTATTTTTAAGTCAACTCCTCTTTTTCCTCAGAGAATTATCTTCAATAAATCACATCACTTTAGCATACTAATAAAAATGACTAAAGAATTCAAAGCCCTAATCACATGCCAAAGTCATTCCAATTAAGCTCAAATCTCAGAGTGTGTGTGTGTGTGTGTACAGTTTACATATAGAATCATCTTAATCTCTAAGTAAACTTCTAACTTTTGAATTCCATCCGAAATATGTTTTGACCTCAAGCCTCATTAATGATATACACTCAGAAATAAAATCTCTCAGATAGAGGGTTCAAATCATATCTCTCTTTTAATTATGTGAGAAGAGTTAATAAAAGCAAATTTTCTCATGTACTCATGAAAAATGGGAGTTACTAAGGAATTTCATTGTTTTGATCCCTTTAGAATAGATGTCATTACCCTTGAATATTTAGAAATACCACTCTTTTAGGTTCTATCCATTCATTTCCTCATCAAGACTATATATTTCCTAGAATCAATAAGTCTTTAACTGGGACGAAATGTATGCTTATGATAGGGTACCAAAGAAAGGGTATAAGGATATTTAAGGTTTCTTCAAAAATAAGTAGAGGTCTTCTAAAGTTGATAACTCTTTCTTTCTTTGATGAAGTGAATATTTCTTCTTTTTTTCCACTTTTCTTTGTATTCTTCAGACTTCTTCTTTTTTCTTTTTTTCCAGTCTTTTCTTTATATTTCAATACTTTTGAATCACTTTGAAGACTATTTCTTTTCTTGATATCCACTTTCTACTTTCATTACAACTAAAAGGTATTTCTTCATTCTTCTCTAACTTATTTTTCAAAGAAAATGGGTAATGGATAATTTATATTGGGTTAATATGGGTAAAGGATAATTTGGGTGGCAAAAGAAAAGGCTTTATATAAGAGGCTCAAGTTGGCTAACTAGTGGTAACAATACTTTATGGGTAGGCTTTATGTCTCTAGATTAACAACAAGGATGGCCTAAATCATTTTCTAGGTTTCCTATAATCCATCAAATTCAATGAACTTCTAGAATTTTAAAGATAATATTCTAATTATTTAGGTAATTGGCCAAAATTAAGAGTTTGGGATCAATTTTGTTTAAGCACGCTGAAGAAAATTAGGAATATTTATAACCTCTCAAAAAAGGATGAATAGCTCAAAAAACTCACTTAGGTTATAGGTCTTCACTGAATTTCTTAAGAATCTCTAAGTTATAGCCACTTATCAATCTAGACTATCTATATGCAACTGCGTGTACAGATGTGATCTGAGACTTTGCTTTCATAGAATTCTTTAGAAAATGAGTAAAAAGGTGAATTAATCATATTCAATTCCATTAATAAGCTAAATTTATCTAGATTATACTTTAGAAAATCCAATTCTCATCATAGTATAGGAAATGACCTAACATTTTTCTTTTCTTTTCTTTTTTGAAAAAAAAAGGATAAACACCTTAAAAAAAAAAACTAGAATTTGATAGAATTCTACACTCCCCAACCTGAGAGAAACATTGTCCTCAATATTTAAAAAGTAGGACCTAAAATGAATATAGGTGATGCAAAAACAACAAAAATGAAAAACTCAGGTTTGTCTCCCAGTAAGCGCTAAGTTTAATGTCTTTAGCCAGACATATATCCTCATTTGTCTTTTAGTTTTCCTGATTCCAATAATGAAATGGCAAGATTTCTCACGCCACTTCAAAATCTCACAATAGTCTATATATTTCATCCACCCTGAAATTTTTGGTGATGGTAGAATTATAACACAGTAGACTACCATGAATGTCCATTGAATGAGACCACTTTGATGATCTCCTATCTTCAAAATTTCACGGTAATCAATATAACTCCTCCACCTTGAAAATTTAGGTGGTGGAATCTTTATGACAATGTGAACTATTGTAAATTTAAATTCTTTTGAACCATATAAATGTGTAAAGTCCTCCCTTTCCCTTTCATTTTCCTGAGATTGAGATATAAGCTGACTCTGCCCTTCCTTAAAAGATTGTTCTTGTATTAATAGAGGAGGGGGCATGGTTTTGCTTACATCCTGATCATCTTCTAATGTGTACCTTAGAGTCAGTTGATATACAGACAGTATATCAATGGACTCTTTCTTTACTTGTTCTATTGCCATAGGCAAGGTTTTTGATGGACCTAAATTTGTATATAATGGCTGTTCAAATGAAGGCTATAGGTCCCAATCAGGTACATATTCTACGTTAAAAGGCTTATTTGGAATTTCAGGCTCTGTAAGTGGTTCTACTAATGATGGGAGGGGAGTAATCTCACTTAATGGAAGGTCCTCAAAATGAGGTTTCCATTTTTCTGTATCCATGATAGGAACAAAATCAAGGAGGGCATTAACTTCCTCTATTAATGCATCCTCATTAAACTGATTAAAATGGGCCAAACAGGCCTCTAGTGAGTATGACAAGGAAGATGACTAAAACTGATCTTGCACAACTGAATTTATCATGTTAACACTATGCAAATCATCAGTATTTTCACCAGGTTGCTTACAAATGTTAAAGATGTTTAGCTCTAATGTCATATTGCCAAAGGACAGTTTCATGACACCATTTCTACAATTGATTAAGGCATTGGATGTAGCTAAAAATGGTAGTCCCAGGATGACTGGTATTTCATTCTTCTCATTCACCACCGGTTGTGTGATAACCCGGATTTTTGAAACATGATTTGTAAAGTATTTTGAAAGGCAGGGCCCTTAAGAGTATAAAAAAAAAAAATTCGCAAAACAAAGCAGCAGAAATTCTTTTCTTTAGAACTTGTTTTGAAAACCCAAGTCACCACTTCATACATAACATAAGTTCAATTTGTGTACAAAATAAAATTCCATTGAAGGAATATACTTTTATTAAATCTCCAGGATCCATCTAGTGGTTCACAGTATAGACAAATCTAGAATACTTGTCCAAATTACATAATACAAAACTCAAGCTCACCATACAATAAAACTCTCAACAAAGAAAAATACATGTCTTCAAGGGTATACCTTGAAGATTATTCTCTTCAAGTCTTCTATAGTCTTCAGCTCCTAACTCTCCTTCCCTGTATATAAGATATTGCAACATTTACAATATGTCAGCAAGCAATGCTTGGTAGGGGATTCAAGAAGCATAATAATTGACAAGGTAATTCCAATACTTCATAATCTCATTATCCTTAAACATACTCTTTACTTTGTAAGTTATGTATATCTATATACATACATACCCTTCATGGGTAAACCAGTTAAATTTGTGAAAATAGTCAAATATCATTCCCAACTAAGCTAATCAATTCTTTTTATTTTGAGAATTTAGTACTTCAGTTAATCTTATACTGGAAATTTTCCTTTTGGAAAATATTGGTAATATACAATTACCTAGCATTTCATTATGCTACAACATAAGGCATTTCACTATGCCTATTCTCATATGCATCATAGTGCAAAATAATCAGAAAGGTTGCTATGCTGCAGTCTGATCCATACTAGTGTGCTCGGATAACTGCCTTGTTCACTACTAATACCATGGTAGAAAATATTATGTCACTACTCGTATGAGGGAGCAAGACTTTCACATTGGTGGCCTTCCCATAATTGCCACAACCCGACTTTTAGCCTCTCTTAAGACAAGGTATCATCACATCATCAAATTTCATGGAGCAGGTGGCCAAACCCTCATGACTCCTTTAGCAATAGCATTCCCCTAGGCTTATGCCTATTAAAACAAACTCACAAGCCTCCAAGCTTGTATGTAAAATAAATTTCATATATATCAGACCATATGTCTGTTTACTTAGGGCTGAAATATTTTCTACTTCCCTATTCACTTATAGTTTAGTCCTTAACCATCTTATATGTGTTTGGTTGGATCATAAGGTTTTCAAGAAATTTAATACAAGTATTATCATTACTCTTGTCAACATAAGATCATGAGTACAATCATGTATATCTCATGTAAATGCATTTATCAAATCCTCCTACCTTTAAGGATTGATCTCTTTTCCCTAATCTTCCATGATCCTGACTGATGTATGTAATCTGTACATCCATACATATTGTCAATATATAAATTATGAACAATCCTATTGATCACTAGATCTGATGTTTAGAATGATCTTTAGATCATTCGTATCTAAGTATTTTTTTCTATCTCTAAGTCTTTGTATGTCCATCTCCTTGATCTTGATCTTTCAAAGATCCATTGATTGACAATCTACACATGTTGATAAAGATCAAGGTCCTAGATCTCCTATCATCTAGTTCTTCTTTGATCTAAGTTCAGTTATTGGATCATCCCTATGGAGGATAATCTTGGTTTTCTTCCTTGAATCATCTTTGATCAAGGGTTTGGATTATCTAATCTAATGAACTATAACAAGTATACTAATAAACACGCATACTAAGTACAATATAGTGTTCTTATTCTTATTGTTCTTGATCATCTAAGATCTAATGGATCTTGTTTGATCATCCTTATCTTACTTACTATTTTTATTAGGGTTAGGTAATTTACTAACCTTTTATGCTCTTATTATTATTATTCAACCAGTTAATGTGCTGGTTGAAGGTAGCTTATTCAAGCCTAAATCTAGACTGCTCTTCTTATTTCCAATTGGCTAAGGCTTACTAGTTGAATGGGTGAACACAAAGTGGTTACTTCAATCCTCATGTAAGGAGGCGTTTAACCTCACAAACGTCAACGGAAGGTAGGGGAAGAGCGAGACTCTATTAGATAACCCCCTTAACCACTATGTTCATCATTCACTAGAATGACCATAGCTTGACCTTTCATAAGGTTCCTATAAGCATGTTTACCCTAAGTACTCTTTCTAATGGATTTTAATTAAGTCCATGAATATTTATAATGTCATTCATGGGGTTTATTACTCTTTTCCTAATTTGGGCCAAGGACTTGATAATCCTTATATTGTCCTACTAACTATAGCTCTTACTAATTAAGTCCAAAGTACTCTATTCTTATTTGTGCAATGAAACTCTACTTTCTCATTAGAATACATTTTTGATGTTTTATGCTCTTTATCTCATAACAAGTAGATCTACTAATAACATTTAACCAAAATGAATTACAAATTCAAAGCATAAAACTACATAATTTAACATTTAATTACAATGAGGCAAGGTACTTAAAATAATTAAATCTAGCACATTATGATAGCAATGAAATCACATATCATGCTAAAGTCTAAATGTTTTACTAGCATGCTTTATAACATAATCATATTTAAAATGCTATTATATAAAATGAAATTGATTACATTAACTTTTTTAGAAACCTTTACTTATGATCCAACCATTTGATCTTAGATATTTTCCTTTGATTAAGGATTTTAGTTATATTTAGAGGATTTTCTTTATTAAGGTCCAAAGATCATATTGATCTATTTTTGTCATAATCCATCCATGATTTCCTTGGATTTCATCATATCATCATTCATTTTATCCATCCTAAGGATATGATCATACTTGATCTCATTGATCAAGTGGGTCCCTTTGTATTTTTAGGGTTTTTCTACCATAATGGGTAGATTCCTTAATATATCTCAGATATTTCTAAATAAATCATAGATCTCACTTTATTTCAATAGTATATCATTAGTAAAACATATTTTCAAGATCTGATCATCTCAGATCTTGAAGATCTAGGTAATTGGAAACTTATTTCTTTAATACCGAAAGTTTTTACTAAATAGTATATCTATTTTATCATTTCATCGGAAAATAGAGGTTTCAAGCTTTCCATAGCTTCTTTCTGATCTCAATTTGAAGTTCATATGGCTCCGAAATTGGATTTGAAAGTTCACAGTCCTTCCTAGGGCTTAGATTTGATCTGGGCCCAAGGAACGGATGGCCTAGATCTTTCGGGTGAAAAACCAAGCTGGGCGGACGCATTCAGTTCGTCCGGCACGTCCGCTGGGATGAATGGAGGAAGTGCCCTTACGGGGCGTCCACAGACGCGGACGGGACGAGCGGAACGCTTGTCGTCTATGTGCCCGTAAAGGGGACTCCCGTCTGGCGCATCCGCTTGTGGGTTTGACGGACGTGCCGTCGTCTCGCTTGGGACGATGCTCCACGCACAGCGCAAGCACCATTTCCGACGATGCGTCACGTGTGCGTCTTGGGTGCCGTTAGATCCGGAGATCGGACAGTCCCTTCTGGACCGTCCAATCAATCCTCTCTCAATTGAGGGCCCAAAACGTCTCTGATCATTGTGAAAATTCTACCCTAGGGGTTTTGGACCCTTCTGGATCGATTGGTGCAGTCAGAATTTTCATCTAAGTACTTTATCATCCAAAATTAAGGGTTCTAGTGTTTACTTTATTTTTACCTTTTTATTATCAAAATAAATTACAGTAAACTAAAAATTATATAAAACAGTATTAAACATCTAAGAAAGTATTTTCACCTACCTGATTGGAGAAAAAACCTCGGTTATATGCCCAATTTAAAAAGAATACCTTGTTGATGAAGATATGGCCTAAGATCCATCTTTCTTGCAAATTTTCGTTGTTTGAACCGTTGGATCTTGAAATTGCTTTGGGGGTTTTGTAGAATAGATATGTTGAGAAGTTTTGGATAGTGAAATTGATCAAATTAGACCTAGAACAGAGTGACTAATTGATTTTAGGTCTCTTGTTCCAAAATAAAAAGAAAAACAAATTAAAAAGAGAGATATCTCTTAGAAATTTTGGGTTTTTGGGGAGGGATCTAGGTCTAATTTTTTAAGGAGAGTGAAGAAAATTTTGTGGGGATTTTATTAGAATTTTTGAAGGATTTTTGGGGTTGTATTTATAGGCATTTTGGGTCTTTTTTCATGATTATAATATTTTATTTTTTATTATTAAATGGCATGAAAGTCTCCCATGCTCCATTTTTTCTTCCCCATGCCCCATTTTTCTTCTCCAAGACCAGCTGATAATTTTTGACCCATGACTTCATGTGGAGTGCTGATAAGATTGCTTTTTGGGTCCCTTGTGGGCCCATGTGGGCCCCACATGGTGTAAAAAGACCGTTTTGCAATTTATGTATAAAATATTGGGTTTTATTCCCATGATCTTAGATTTGAGTGTACTTAGTGGTGTTAGATTCGTATTTTTTAGTACATTCTAAATTTTGATGTCTCATATTTTGATTTTTGGGAGATTTTGATTTTTGGGTAAAATTACTATTTTACCCCTTTTGTTTAAGAAATGAAGAAACTTAAGGATTTCTCATCCGAATTCAGAATTTGTCGTGCTTACAGTTATTTTGAAGGGTTTGCTAAGTTTAATTTTAATTTTACATGTCTTATGATTTGATTATACTTTTATAAAAAGTATATTCTAAATAACCCTAATATTTCAGCCCGAAATATCTCAAACTCAAACTTTATTGATTTTCTCAATCAATTACAAAAATTGGGGTTATTACAGGTTGTGTATCTAGAACTAGAAAATCTATAGGAAAACAAAATTGTTCTACCTGGACCAACACATCCTCTATTACCCCTCTCGGTATTTTTACAGAATGATCAGCTAGCTGGAGCGTAGTAGATGTAGGTTTCAATTCACCCAAACCTAATTGTTCGTATACCGAGTATGGTAATAAGTTTACACTAGATCCTAAATCAAGAAGAGCTTGGTTAATCTTGTAGCTGCCAATAATGCAAGTAAGAGTGGGGCAACCGGGATCTTTGTACTTTGGTGGTGTATGGTGTTGAAGAATAGAACTAACCTATTCAATCAAAAATGCCTTCTTCTAGACATTCAATTTTCTCTTTATGGTGCATAAGACTTTTAAGAATTTAGCATATGATGGGATTTGTTTCTAAGATCGGTATGTTGATCTTAACTTGCTTAAAAATCTCTAAAATCTCATCATTAGAAGCAGACTTTGGGGTTTGACGCAACCTTTGAGGAAATGGAGCAGGTATAGGACATGGATCAACAGGTGAAACAGGGTCCTTCTATTTAGAGTTTTCTTCAACTTTCATTGATTTTTCTACCTTTTCAGTCTTTTGAGGCTCATCTTTCTCAATTCTTTTACCACTCCTAAGAATGGTAACAGCCTTAGTTTGTTCCATGGTAGAGCTAGATGTTTCATCAGATGCATTAGTGCTAACCGCATGCACTCCCTTAGGGTTTGCTTGTGGTTGAGCTGGGAACTTTTCTTTTTCCATACTTTGCATCATTTGACTCATCATGTTTTTTAATTCATTCATGGACTGGTTGGTTTGTTTTATTTGACTTTCTAATTGAGAAATTTTCCTTTCCTGGTTTTGAAAGTTTTGATTATCCTCAACATGCCTTTTAGGTGGGGGCAAGTAAGGTCCAGAAGGAGGTTGATGAGTTTGATAAGGTAAGGTAAGAAGTTCTTGGTTTTGTTAATGAGGTTGATATTGTCCTGGTTGTGGAACATTAGCAGTAGGTCCATTTTTCCAACTAAAGTTTGGTTGGTTTCTCCAGTTGGGATTATAAGTGTCTGAATATGGAGAGAAAGGTCTTTTATATGTGTTAAGTGCATTAGCCTGATCATGAAGTACATCTTGAAAAGCAGGGGTTGTAGGACATTCCTGAGTAAGATGTGACATACTTTCACAAATGCTACACACTTGTTCTTCTTTATTTGAGTTTTTCTTTCTCATTTCTATGGCTTCTGCTTTTCTCGCTAGGGATGCTACTTTGGCATTGATATCATCTTTTTCAGACATAGCATACATGCCTCTCCTAGCATGGTCTAATTTGGCTTAGGTCTATCTGTATGTTCTATTCTTTCTAAGTCAACCCAGGTTTGTGCACTTTCAGCTAGCCATTCCAAATACTCTTCCGCCTCATCTGGTTGTTTGTTGAGAAAATTACCATTATACATCATCTCTACAAACTGGCGCATGTCAGAATTTAGTCCTTCATAAAAGAAGCTGATGATGCGCCATGGTTCATATCCATGATGTGGGCAAGTGAGTTGTAGTTCTTTGAACCTTTTCTGGCATTGATAGAATGATTCTTTATCCTTTTGGGTAAAGTTCATTATCTTGCGGCGAAGCGTATTTGTTTTATGGGTAGGGAAAAACTTCTTTAAGAATTCCCTAGTCATTTCATTCCAGGTTCTTATAGAACCTAATGGCAGTGCATTAAACCACATTTTTGCTTTTTGCTTTAAAGAGAAAGGAAAAAGTTTAAGCCCAATAGTGTCAAGACCTATATTTTGTGTTCTTTGGGTACTACATACCTCATCAAATTCTTTAAGGTGCAAGTAAGGACTCTCACTATCTAAACCATGGAATTTGGAAAGTAATTGGATTACTCTCGTTTTTAATTCTAACGCACCAGCATTTTGAGGAAGAATTACACAAGACGGTGTGCTAGTGCATGTAGGCTGAAGGTAGTCTTTTAAAGTTCTACCACGAAAGTTTTGATGACCCTCAATATTATCATCCCCATGTTCATTCTACTGGTCCCACTCCCTATTGTTTCTTCTCTAATCTTTATTTAGTTGATGATTATTCCTCCTTAGTGGAGGTTGATATTCATCGTCCATCAAGGGTGGTGGGTCCTCATTCATGATGAGTGAAGCCCCTTGACTTCCATGGGGTGAATTATCCCTGGAGCGTTGATCAGTCATAGATGTGGCATGATCTTGTTGTATGTCTTTTTGGTTGTACTTGACTAACCTTCCGGTTTTGTCGCATCTCCAAAAGTACATACAAGGGAAGCTTTTTGTGTGTGTGTATGTGTGTGTGTGTGTGTTTTTTTTTGTCTTTGAGAGAACTAACCTAAATGATGTAGGCGTTTAAATCTCAACAAACGTCAATAGGAGGTGGGGGAAGAGCGAGGCTCTATTAGATAACCTCCAATAACCACAGTGATCAAAAGCCACTGGACTGACAGTAAATTGCGTCCTATTAAGAGGGTCTTACGAGCATGTGATGGCCCTATAGGTCTCTTCTGATTGATTTTAAATTAATGTGAAAGGAAGGTTTGCGCGCTTGAGGTGATTATCCTAAGTTGGCCAAGCAGTGGTGATGAAATCCACCCTTGATCTTATGGGGGTAGGGTGCCCTTACTAATTAATTTTCACACACCATGACAATTTGATCAACATATAAATCACCTTAAAACATTAAACATACCCTAAGAATGCAATTAAAAGCAGTAAACTAATACAAAATCCTAAAGTGCAATAATTATAAAAGATGCTTCTATATGAATTACACTACCAAACAAGGCAAATTATTCTAAATGCAAAGCCTAATCTAGGAAATAAATGAGTGAGGAAACTCACAGTGGGGTTTCTGATGAAGATCAAGTGTGGGCCACCTTATCCCACACTTGCCCTATATTATACAACCCTTTAAATTTTAAAATGAAAATGAAAATTTACAAGGATCCTCACTACAAGATTCAATCAAAAGAAAAAAAAAAAGTCCTATTCTAGGAAAGCAGGGAAGTTTCCATTTTGGTGAAGATCCACTTGCCCAATTCCTCCACTTTCCAATTTCCTAAAAAATAAAATTAGAAATTAGTACCAAATTCAAGAAACCAGGTGATTATGCCCTAAAAACAATTGAAAAATGCACCTAAAATTTTCATAAAATGCTAAAAATTGCAATTCCTAATTTTTTTTTATATTTTTTTGGATTTTTTTGAAAATTTTGGATTTTTTTAATTTTTTTTGGATTTTTAATTAAATTTTATGGAAACTCCTTTCCAAGTCCCTGGCAACGGCGCCAAAAACTTGTTGATTATTTAACCGCAAGTACACGGGCTATTGTAGTGTAGCTTATGCAAGCACGGGTCGATCCCACGAGGACTTGATTTAAAATGATGGAGTTTGAATAAAATTTAATTATGTAAAATTTAAAAAAAAAATTTACTCAAAAATACTAGAATTATTGAAATGAGAATCAATGTTCAGATCTAATCAAATTCTCAAAAATACAGAATTTTCAGTTCTGAAATAAAACAAATAAAATCAAATAATGAGAAAAAACTACTTTCCTAGATCAATCTTCATCAAAATCTTCACTTATGGTCTTCTAAAAGCTGATCCACCTTTACAGATATCTTCAACACGTTCTTGATTAGTGATCCGCTGGTCGGATTTGACAGATTCTTCAAAATGGTCAAGATCTGGGTAAATTGTGATTTCAAGATTTGGACGGCTCAGATTGATTTCTAGATTTCAGATAGAAGATCAGATGCATTGATTATGTCTAGGGATGTCCTAAGAATGAACTTATAAAATCAATTTGAAATCTAAGAAGAAACGAAGGAGAAATTTAAGATTTGGTTTTGATTAAGGCAAAACCGTTGATGGGTTAGGCCTTAATTGATCTAATTCAGATTGGATAGTTCCTGGATAAGAAAAATATGGATAAAATAGAACAAGGATAAACTGGGACACATATGGAATTAAAAAGGGGACACAGATAGAATAAACCAGAAAGAACATAATTGTAATTTCGCTTGAAAGAGGAGGGCAAAACTGAAATTGCATGAAAATCTGGTTTTTAAGAAAAACCAGATGAAGGAGGAGACGGTGATGGAGGGGAAACCCAAGGAGAAGGGGAAGGTAGAGGAGAAGAAAGGAAAGGAGGAGGGGGAAAGAAGGGAAATGAAAATCTAGTTTTTAAGAAAAACCAGACGAAGGAGGAGATGGTGATGGAGGGGAAGGGAGAGGAGAAGAGAAGAGAGGAAAGGAGGAGAGGGAAAGAAGGGAAACCCGTTTCAGGTTTTCTCCCCCGCTTAGGTCAGTGGTGAAGACGAAGCTGGATCGCGGGGTATAGGAGGAAGGAAAAAAACACGATGCTTGGGGCGTCGACTGGTTTAGACGGTCCTGGATTGTCCAACCATCGTCTGGTACTGTCCTGGGCTGGCTTGATGGAGGCGAGGGCCAGTGTTGGGCTTGATGTCTGAGCTTCTAGCCAGTGAAGACAATAGCGTGGGTAGAGGAGGAGATGACCCTGGTTGGTGCTAGTGCTAGAAAGCAATGGGAAAACTGGGGTGTTTTCCGATCTAGTGCATGGAAGAAATCTAGGCGTCGTCCACAGCCATGCTGTGCTGGGCGGTGCTGAAAATTCCTTGGACAGAGAAAACTAGAGGAGATGACTCACGGTGTTGGAAATATGGGCAGTACTGGGTAAGTGAGAAGAGAAAGCTGAGAGATAGGTGGGGGTCGGATTTGAGCGTGAAGAGGAGGGAAAGAGAGCCTGGGATGAGAAGAGAGAAAGAGGAGGAGAAGGGAGAAGTGGGAGAATGGAGAGAGTTGGGTACAGTTGGGAAAGAGAGGAAGATGAGGAGAGGAGAGAATAGGATGGTGAGAAAGGAGAAGAAGAGATCAAGTGTGAGAAATGGGGAAGTTGGGAACATTAAGAAGGAAGGCCCAAAAAGAGAGTAAGGAAAGTGGACACGTGAGAGTGAGAAAGGGAAAAAGAAAAGGAAAGAAAGAAGGAAAAAGAAAGAAAAGAGAAAAGGAAGGAAAGAAGGAAAAAGGAAAAAGAAAAAGAAGGAAAGGAAGGAAAGAAGTGGAGGAAGGGGTTGCCTTTTGCTCCTTGCTAATTTCGGTTCCCTCTCTTGACTTTAGAAGCTCCTACAGATTTGCAAGTTGCCCTTTTTGTCAATGATTTCCACTTAAGCTCAATTATCTTCTAGGAAACTATCACATCCATCTTCATGGGTGATCTGGCCCATCAATCATTTTTAAAATGACCGTTAACTTTTAATCATAGCTGTCCATGCATCCTTTGGTCGATCTGCAAAAGAAAAGACTAAATCAGAATTATCTAAACCGTACATTAGTCATTTAATGAGCTCTGATGATCATCTGGCCGTTGATTTTGAAAAATTAAGATTTGGATGGTCAATTGGATTTAAATTCAAAATCAAGCTAAGTTTTGTAAAATTGAACGGTTAGATGATATAATTGAATGCTAAATTAGGAGTATTTTAACCAAAATTGAACACTTAACAGTGAGCTTTAGAGCCATTCATTCTTTTTGAAAGGTTATAAATATTTCTAATTTTCTTCAATGTGCTTAAAGAAACTTGATCCCATCAACTTTTTAATTTGGCTAATTACCTCAATTGTTAGAGTATTAACTTTGAAATTCTATAAGTTCATTGAATCTGATAGATTATAGAAAACCTAGAAAATTATTTAGGCCATCTTTGTTAACCTAGAGACATAAATCCTACCCAAAATATTTTTACCACTAGTCAGCCAATTTGAGCCTTTATATAAGTCTTTTTCTTTTCACACCTAACTAAACTTAACCCACTATGATATATCCATTACCTATTTCTTTAAAAGATAAGTTAGACATGAATGAAAATATACTTTTTAGTTATAATCAAAGCAAAAAAAATGAATATTGAGAAAAGGAATTTTCTTCAAAAGAGATTCAAGTGTTGAAAAAAAAAGAAGAATGAATAAAAGAAAAGTTTGAAGAATGCAAAGAAAAGTGGAAAAAGAAATATTCACTTTAGTACAAGCAAAGTAAAGAACAAATTGTCAACTTTAGAAGACATCTACTTATTTTTTAAGAAACTTTGAATACCCTTATATCTCTTCTTTTATACCTCGTCCTAAGCCTTCATATAGTCCTAGTTAAAGACCTAATGATTTTTAGGATGAATATAGTCTTAATGAGGATATGAAAATATAGGATTTAGAGAATAATACTTCTAAAAGTTCAAAGGTAATGGCATCTTATTCTTGCTAAGGGGATCAAAACTACATTCTGTAGTAACTCCCGTTCATTTATGAGATATGTGAGATAAATTTGTTTTTGTTGACTCTACTCACATATTTAAGAGAGATATAATTTGTACCTTCATCTGAGAGATGTTGTTTTTGTGTGTGTCATTATTGAGGATTGAGGTCAAAACATGTTTCAAATGGGGTTGAAAGTTGTAATCTATTCAGAAATAAAGATTATTTTATATGTAAAATTCACCCACACACACACTTTGAAAACTAAGCTAAATCGGACTATCTTTAGCATATGAGCAGAGTTGTGAATTTTTCATTCACATGCTAAAGTTGATAGATTTATCTGCAAAAGAAGTGAAAATTGACTTGGAATTGATATTTTGGAATTTTGTGGGTATATTCACTGCAAACCCTCACAAGCCCTAACTCGTCCACTAGGGGTAAACTAGGGGTTTAAGGGCTTGTTGCATGTGCTAAATGTAATCGTGAGTACCTACGAAAACGGTAATATGCATCACTTTTAATAATTGCTTTTTCGCATGTTTTTGCTAGGGACTAGCAAAATGCTGGTTTGGGGTATGTTAAGTGTTCATTTTTGCCTAAAATAACCCTAAATTAGAACTTGATTAGATCATCCAACTAACTAAATTTATAATTTTAAATTAATTTTAGCTCTAAATGATCATTCAACCATTATTTGAAAATTTAACGATTAGATGATCATTAAGCTAAATAAATGGGTAATTAATGGTATGGATGATTTTAAGTTAGTCTTCTATTTTTGCAGATCGATCAAAATAAACTTTGGATGACTCAAACCGACTTGATCGGACCAAATCATCAAAGGCTTAATGGACCCCACTTTACAAGGAATCTACATTAGAAGCATGTCAGCCATTATATGGCAGCTTTTGCATGCAGCCATCGCATGGCCGCATGCACGACACTCCATGGCAGACAAGCATGAGTAGACAAGCATAGGCAGAGAAGTATGGGTAGACAAGCATGGGCAGACAAACATGGGCAAACAAAGCATAGGAAGCCCAAAAAGGAAACTTTTTGGGTCCCCCTTATAAAAGCTGCACATCGGGCAGCTTTAGGGCTTCTTCTTTCTTCTTCGTTTTTTTTTTTTTTTTCTCCTCTTCACAGAGGAGAGGGGGGAGGACTGTTCCTCACCTGCCTCTCCTGTTCCCTCTCTTTTTCCCATCTCTCTCTCCCATTCTATCTCTCGGTTCCTCACCAGCCAGCACCGGTGAGTGACATACCGATACGGCCCTAGCTAGTGGCTACTTTCCTTCCCTCTGTGGCTAGCACGGGTGCGTGACACACCTCCACCAGCCAAAGTTTGCTTCTTCATTCTCTCTCTCTCTCTCTCTCTCTCTCTCTCTCTCTCTCTCTCTCTCTCTCTCTCCTCCTGTAGTAGCACCCCGTTCCATTTCCCCTCTCTGTTGCGAGCACAAGGGCTGACCACAGATTACCTTCCCAACTCCTCCTCCCGTCTCTCGGATTCCTCCCCTCTATTTCTCCTTATTATTTTGTGTTTCTCCCTATCTCATCTCCTGATCTCCCCCTATTGCCCCCCTTCATCATCGGCAACAGGCGCACATCTCAACCGAATTTTCTTCCTCCACAAGCAAAACCCATTACCCCTTTTTTTCTCTCTATGCATTAGTCGGGCTGCTTCCACCTGATCGCCACACCACCCTAGATTTCTCCCTAGCTCCTCCCGCTGATGCTGTTCACCATTTTCTACACCTCTCTCCTCCACCAGTCCATCACTGCTCCTTCTACGGCCAGACCACTCCTCTCCTCTCTCTCTCGTTCTTCTCTGTCGCACTCTCTGCTCCATCACTAAAGCTTCCAGCATTGGTTCTCTCTCTCTCTCTCTCTCTCTCTCTCTCTCTCTCTCTCTCTCTCTCTCTCTCTCTCTCTCTCTCTCTCTCTCTCTCTCTCTCTCTCTCTCTCTCTCTCTCTCTCTCTCTCTCAGCTTCAATGAACTACCCAGATCGCCATCTGGTAGTCCCTTCTTCATCTTTCCCTCTACTTCACCCCACCGCTAGCAACACAGATGTCACACCCGGGGTTTTTATAAACTTTTTTCCCATAATAATAATGATAATATGTTTTAAGAAAAATATACAGGATCCCTGAAAATGAAAAGTCAAAATCTATAAATTTTTGCGTAGTTTTATAAGATTAACCAGGAATGAAAACCTCATTCAAAAATTGCAACCATAAATAAAATCTAAATCTAAATACTCTGAGCATGCTCGATTTAAAACCATGATAAATACACAAGCTAATTAAAGACAATAATAAATCAAGTAAAAAAGCCACTAGGTTCCATCCATGATCACCATAATATTTACATATGAAATTAAACATTCACCATACCATAGTATGGGTCCAATCTATCCAAATATGTAAACATCTAATTAAAATCTCAAAAGTCTAATACAAGTCTAAGAGACATACACTAATCTATCTCCGAATATAAAAAAAAGGATGGTCTTCAGGTCTTCTCCCAAATCAATGCTACTCTACTCGCTTTCCTTTCTAGTTATGGCGCTCCAAATCTGAGGCATTGCAAAACAAAGCAATGCCTCAGCAAGCTATGCTTGTGTAAGTGATTACGTCAATTAAAGCTTAATAAAATCACATGGTGATTCTCATGAAATAAACATATATAAGACACATCAAATAATCGAACGCTTATAATCATAAATCTTCACAAAAAAAGGTATTAAGTCAAATCAGGATGGCATGCAAGGCATGATCAAAATACAGATGTGCATCTATCAAAAAAATATGGGTCCATGTTCACAGAATAATATGCATGCAAGTCATAATAAATAAGACACTGTATCCAAACAATACCAAAAGTATCCCAAGACACTCAATCACTGGTGATGAGTACTCATATCAACTGTGGGTTCCTCCCGTACAGCCCGCATCAGCCCCTGGAGTTCCTCATGGCCTAGGCCCAGCTTGCCCCGGTTCATCCCACATATAAATCCACATGAACATACAGAATAATTGCATGGGCAACTATGGTGCAGTGGCAACCCCATCAGGATCTGAACCACTGATACACCCCTTCGACACCACAATGGAAAACTTTCTCGGTCCCCATGGGGAGGAATGGACCTGTATGGGGGACTACCCATGATACCACCACCTATATACCTGGCCCTGCATCACTCAAGGCAGTGTCTAATCATCATCATTACAAAGTCAGAGTGCAGGTGGCCAACCCTGTAACCGTCCTAGCATAGTGCCCACTAGGTGGAAGCACCCGTCATAAATCATCAATTAGATGTAAATCATATAAAGACTCTATAAATAATCTCAATAAGTATGATCAAAGTCCATGATAAAATAGTACATCACATGTAAAACATGATTATTCGCAAAAATGGAATGTCATGCTACCAACAAGGAGTAGGGACCTATTTATGTGAACATGAGAAGACACAAAAACACATGCATCAAAACTTTAGAGAACAAGTCATGGTTACTAAAATCATGGAGAAATTTGAGTGAAATCACCTACCTCAATAATTACGGTGTTCCAATTAGGTGCATGGGCAATGACACATTGCGTGCTCTGATGTACCTGTTACCCCATAGTCATCTATCACTTGACAATTCAATGAGATCTGTCCCCCTAATACCCTAGAACATCTCATACTAGATGTATACCATCAAGGTCTAATGCCTGATCAGATATTGGAAGGCCTAATCTAGGTAATCTAATAGTATTTAGTAGTTGAACTATAAAAAAATGCTCATATTTAGATTTTTAAGTCAAATATAGGTCCACGCCAATGATACTATTGCAATGCCTCTTTCAGATCACAATTTGGACCTTCATAGCTCCTAAAAATCAAGTTTTTGTAAATGGATGGGTCAAAAAACCCCAAAAATCCAAAAAAGCCATGCCACACTTTGCCCCTCGCATGTGCGCCACTTGCATGTGTGCATGTGCAGCCATGTGTATTGCGCGCATGTGTCGCTCACTCACGCACGTGCAGCCGCGTGTATGCTGCATGCGCATTGTCCGCGTGGCGTGCATTGGTTGCGCCACATGTCACACCGCAATCATGCTGCATGTCGATCAGGTGTTATGCCACATGCACGTGTTGACATGGGTTGCGTGCCATATATGCGGAGGTGCACGTTGACGCATACGCTCGTTGCCCTATGCTCCCTACGTGTGGCTGCCGCCAAGGACAATGATTGGCTGGCCACTGTCATCGCAGATGATGGCCGAACTCTGGTCGCCGCCAATGACGCTCAGGTGTCCAAATGGTGCAATTTTTGCACCTTTTCACAAAATTTATTGTTATCTTGTATTTTTACACAATTTTTATTACTTTCTTAAAAATATTCCCTTATTGTTTTTTGAGCTTTTCATCATCTCTAGCAGTCCAATCACCATGAAAATTCATGGATTTGTTCTTCGTGTTACTATGCACAAGATGAATGTCAGATCACAATCTGATACTATTTCGTTAGTTTATATTGAAAAGAATAATAACGCCTAATATTTCATAGGAAAACGGTAATCCACGCTATTTTCTGGCATTAAAAATGACGAAAACTTAAGAAAAGAAATGGAAAACCATAAAGGGTGACCTACCTTGGTTAGACTGGTTAGAATGAGGGCTTCCCGTTATCGTGTGCGCTTGAGAGGGGGTTTTGCGTCATTGCCGGCGTTTGGCGTCGTCGTCATCATCGTCGTCGGTGACATAGAAACTAAGAGGAAAGTTTGGCCATCCAAAAAGACAGGGTAGACTTTTTATAGACTCATTCATGGGTCCCACACCCTATAAGTGGGCCCCACATGTATTTACCATTTTACCTTTTTTTTTAATTATGTATTTTCCAGATTTAAAAATTTTGGGCTATTACAATAGAACCCGTTTGCTCCCTGGCACTAGGCGACCTATATTCCCCTGTTTCCCTCATTTTTTTCCTTCTTTCTTCTTCTTCCCCCATCTTCTTCTCCTTCTTCTTCTTCTTCTTCCTCCTCCTCCTCCTCTTCTTCTTCTTCTTCTTCTTCTTCTTCTTCTTCTTCTTCTTCTTCTCTGCTTTGTTTTCTCCTTCACAACCCCCTCTGCTTCTACTTCTCTTCTCCTTCTTTCCTGTGCCTTAATCTCCCTCGTTTTCTCTCTATTTCCACCTTTATCACCTTCCTCCTTTCTGCGAAAGAAAACCCAATATGGGTTTCCTTTCTCTCCTCCATCATTCCTTCCCCATCATCCTGTGTTTCTTCTTCATCATCTACCATTTCTCTTTGTTTGTGTACTGTTCATGAACATAACTTTAGTTACTGTTCATGAACAGTATTTTTACTATTTAAATAATAGTGATTTTATTGTTTAAACTTTAGCAAATTTAAATCAAATTCCATTTCCATTCTTAGTAGTCTTGTTTTAATTTTAGATGTATCCTTTTTTTTTCTTTTAGCTTATTCTGTTTTATTCTTATCCTATTTCTCTATATTCTTGTTTTATCCTATTCTTGATTAACTCTTGAACAATTTAATAGAGTTCCTGTTTGTTGCGTGACACAACAATCAAGACAAGGAATCTGCATTTGGATTATTATTGTATTTAATTTCATTTAAATTCAAAACATTGTACTTATGGGTTAATCAATTCGAATGTTATTTTTGTTAATTTATAATTAAAATTTGTGAAACTCCAACCTTTTTAAGTCGCATTCCCGTGGAATCAACCCGGACTTGTACTAGCTAGACTACAATAGCCGTACACTTATGTAGAACTCAATAGCTAGTTACATTGTATTCTCACAAATACATCTAAGGCTACTAGTATTGGCACGATACGTATAATCCTAAGTTTAAAATTGTTGAAAAACACTCGCTTAAAGAGTATACCAGTCCCTGACATAGAAGATTTCAATAGAAGCTTGAAGATCATAAACTTGCACTGGCAACGTAGAATGGAAGGGGGCTCATGGACATGATTTTTGCCCCTAAACTCTTATTTTGGTTTCCATAATTTAATTAACCCTTTGTAAATAGCCTCTTTGGACGGAATTTATTAAAATAGCCATTTACATGAGCGTAGTTTAGTCATTTTCTTTTTTCTTCATTATGTATGCTGACTAAAATTAGTTTGGATTGCACTTTTAGGTTTGCGAGGAAGACACTATAATTAGTTTGATCTTTTTTAGTAATTTCACTTAAGTCTCTAATCTAGATTCATATAAATGTAAATACATTATGAAGGAGGAATTGTCACATAAGATAAAGAAGGCTCTGGATCTGTATGACTCAAATGAGTTAGCTATACCAGGAATCTTCTACAAATATATGAGATGAACGGTTTGTGTTAATCACAAGTGGCTCTTATTATGTGAACATATAAAAGTTGCTTGCATGGATTAAACCCATGAAGGACATCTATGTATATAGGTAGAATTGGACTTAGATGAATTTAACTATTATTTGGTCTTGGTTGCTGCCAAGGTTGGTTTTAAGCTTGATTTATAGGCAACTTTTGGGAATCGGTGGGGTTTAGGATCTGTTTGGCTCAGCCATGTTGGACTTAGGCTTCAAATATTGAATGCATTTGGTACCACAATGGGCCTGGCCATATGAACGTCCATTATGTTTTGGATCAAAGCCAGATCAGAACTCAAAATAGAGTATATACTCGGCTCTTATCTAAGTGGCTCCTGCTTTTCACACCAAGTAGCTCTTAGTGAGCACTGTGACTTGTAAAATGGATGACATGAAACATAACAGATGCGTCCTAGCCAGAATAGAGGGGCTTGCATCACAACTTCCATTAGGACCAAATTTGATATATTCAACCCCTCTAGTCTAGTACGTGAAAAGTAGATGATTTTCCATGGAGAGAGATCTATCCACAAGTCAAGCGGCCGTCATGGTGACAAAAAGGATGTTTCAAATTGAAGTAAATGGCAGTAGAAATACTTAGTGGATGATTGTTATCTCGTACCAAGCAAATTACTTGCCCGAAGATCAAATATTTCCTTATTTTTTCCTTAGAAGTTTTTCCCTAAAAGTTACACACACATCCATGGCCTTGACTAGCACACTCGAGGGAGTTAGTCCTTTCGCCCTTGTGCTGATTAGATTTCAAAGTGGAATTTCATTACCCATGCTCTACATAGCCTGTCACTCTTCTAACCATTCATATTCATGAAAATGGATGTGGAAGAGGATACCTTTTACAATTAAAAAGTAACTAGAAGCATTATACGTGCATGAATTTTTTCAAGTAGCCTAAATAGGCCATGGCAGGACAATAAAAAGATGAAGAAGAATGAATCAGATAATCTAAAAGTGAGGGCTTAACTAGGTAGCATCCTATAAACCGCAATCCTTTTACATGCGCCCCCAGAGCACCAAAATAAAAAGTCCAACATTGGATTTCTTAATGGATCAGCGTGTCCTTGTTATGTAAAGTGCTCACCAAGGAACAAATCTAAATCAAATACAAGTGTGTCTCACTATGTAAATGACACTATCCGTCTATAAATTACTCAATTTTCTAGTAGTAGAAGCCATGCATTCTTAATGAAGAGGACTACTACACTACAAAGGCTTTTGAGACACAACCAAGTTGCTCTCCAGGTCTGTACTTTTACTTTGTGGGTCCTACCTTTGGTTGAAAGTCATAGAAGAAGAAGCCGGGTTTCAAAGAAGAATTTTTTTTATAAAAGATGCAGCAGCTGCAGATCTGTCAAGGGGAGAGGATGGCATAGATGGTTTGTGTCACCGTGAGGCCTAAAAGTACAATTGCTCCAACTAGGGAGAAGAAAGTCCATGGGTTCTTGAAATACTTCTCTCTGAAGGTTGAAAAACACATTCTAGTTCTTCTCTCCCACTTCCTTGTTCTCCATTTGTAGTATCCTTCCAATTTCTGGCTAACGTGTTCTATAACCGAAGTAGGCTAGAAATCCATCTCATCATTCACTTCATTCATGAACTAGAGAGAAAGTGTAGAGGAGAGGGGGAACATGGAGAGAGAGAAGGGAGATTGAAAGAGAAGAAAGGGTGTGGGGGATGGTTTCCTCCTATGGTCCATGGGGTGAAGAGGAAAGAAGAGAGGAGAGAAGAGGAGAAGAGAGGTCGGTCAGCTACCCAGTACAATCTAGAGGGGGGCAAGAGAGGGATAGAGTGAGAGACAAAGATGGTGGAGAGAGAAGATGAGAGAGACAGAGGGGAAAAGAAGAGAGGTGAAGGGGAGGATGTAGTTTGCCCTGTTTGTTTCCTTCTTTCCTTGGTTTCCTCTTTTATTTATTTTTCAATTCTCTCATGATCCATCTTACTTTGTGATGTTCTTTAAGATAATCTGTCATTGTTGATTTTTGATCTGAGCCAAACAAGCCATAATTTGGTTGATCTACAAAACAAAAGACCATATTAGAGTCATCTCAACGGTACATTATACCTCTAATTAGTTTTGATGATTATCTGACTGTTAAATTTTACAAATCAACAGTTGGATGATTAATTGAAACTAAAATCAAAATTGAGCTAAAAATTATAAATTTGATTAGCTAGATGGTCTAATTAAACGCTAATTTATGAGTATTTTGACCAAAATTAAATACCTAATAGTCATCCTTTAGCAAATCATTAACCACACAAAACTAGAAAAAACTAGATCCTAGTATAAGTTGGATTTTCACACTGAACTAGAGTCACAGGACCTTGTGATCATTCAATGAAAACATTCTCACCAAAAAAACACCTCCCTAACAAACCCTTGCAGAGCTCAAGAAAAGACAAATTCTTCCGAGTAGAAAAGGGCAAAGAATAGATTTCTTCGTGAACTTGGAGTATGTCAAAACTAGAAAGAGGCTCAATGAGCATTACTAGTCACTAGTTCTACTAGGGACCAAAGCAAAAGATCAAGCTTAAAAGCTCTTAAAACTAAACCAGAATTACGAAGCAAATTACATCTAGAACCCACTATCCAACACCTATATCTATTTGAAATCTCTTAAACAAGGAAAAAAGTACCACCTCGAAACTCTAACCAAGTGTACATGGTGAGGCATCTTGTTCTCTGCATCAATTGTGCTAAGCTCTGCATTCCTTTTGTTGAATGGCTTTCAATGGTCCGCGAATAACTGAAATCTTTTGGTTAAAAATCTTAAGTTTACTTTGAATAGTTTCTTACCCGATTCTATTATCTTCTCTCTTTCATCTTCTTTTCAACTTTTTGCCAAATTCTTTGAACATCCACCGTACTGATTACAGTTGAATTGTACGTCCCGTCACAGGACAACAAATTGCAATCTTGGACCCAAGTGTGCATGATAGAATCTGAGCAAGTAACTAGACTCGTAATACATGCCAGTGGTGGCCAGAGGCCTTGTTGCGGTATCCCGATGGCATTCATGCGTTTCAGTCCATGCCCCCACGTAGGGACTTCACAATGGAAGGCGGACGGTCCAAATCTACTGCCTACTACAAAGGCGAGTCCCATCAAAGTCTGGTGATGGTCAACTACTTTAGATGGTCAGGATTGCTCAACAAACTAGATAATTTGTCATTGGGGTCCATTAAAAGTGGGTCCAGTTTCAGATTTGATCGTTGAGATCTGCAATTGAAATTGTACCAACGTACATCACATTTGGACCCACTACCACGTAGAACAATGCTCTACTGTAATTGGTCCAATTGGCAGCGAAGCAGATTGGGCCACCGCCGTAGGTACTTTTAGCCTTCTACGTGTACGATTAGACGGCGAGGACGTCGAGGAAATGGCATAACTCTCAACTACGAAACCTAGCACCTTCTAGATGGTTCGATATGAGCATAACTCAAATATCTGCGATTTCAATCCAACGGCTTACACACTCCCGAAGCTTCAAGAGAAGAATCCTCGCTTTATAAAACCTAATCCTCGATTCGTTTTAGTCTTGCTGGAGTTTCTCGACACAAGCAAGCTACACCTTATCCACCCCAAAACCCTAATTTTCAGGTAACAATTTCAGTTCATCGCTTGCCTGATTCTGCTCTTGTTGTTGCCTGAATGTAATATTTGCAATTAAAGTTTGAATTCTGTGGACTTGTTGATTCTGTTGTTGGCTTACATTTTGTCTTCTGTTGAGTTGGATTTTGGGTGTCTGAGATTTCTACGGTCTGTGTTGTTGATTCCATTTTATCTGTTGAGGCTTTGGACCATTGCAATGAGGTGCATCGTTTTCTACTTTATAATGCTTGTTTCTCTTTGGGAAGTTGTCTCTATCTAGAAAGACCACTGTGTATCTATATTGACAATCATTGGGAACGGTATTAGGTTAGGTTAGCTTGTTTAACGAAGCTACTGCTTAAGTTTGGATTTCGAAAGCTATAATTAAAGGGCAATTATGATTTGCAGCTTTTCTTTCCTCAGTTGAATGCGTGGTATATGTGGTTTGTTTCATGAAGAATAAAAGATGGCAGCAGTAGGCTTGTTCATAATCTTGATTCCTATTTCCAGAAATAAACTTGCACTTGAACCGCTGACGCAAGCATTCAGTAGCAGTAGATTCATATGTTTATTTAGTCCTGGAAATTCGGGAAGCCCGACTAATGAGCTTTTGGAAAAACCAATTAATTGGGTTTCAGGTGGTGGAAAACATGATCTATTTGTCCACTGAACCCCAACTTGGAGTAGGCTTCCTCATCTATTCTAGAATCATGTTTTGTGTTAACATCTGCGTATATTTGGTGCATATGAAAGGGACTGGATATGTAGCTCTGTGGGATTCCCTTATATAGTATATTGTGATGCATATTAACGTCGGAGTGACCTGCGTGCTAGCCTCTTGTTCTCCTATTAATTATCCAGTAAGCAGGACAGGGACGACGGGCAATATCTAGTTTTGGGAATTTACTGTAGATATGACAAATCATCTCTGAGTCTCCTGTAATTCTCTTTTGATCTTAGTTGCTATTGCGGGCTAGAAATGAAATTCGTTCTCGAGAATTTTGCTCTTGGGATTGGATATCTGATTATCAAGGTGATGTTTCAACACCTTCCTATGTTTCATCTTGGTGTGCATTTCCCTAAATCTTTCTGTGCAATTCCCTATATCTTTTGTGATGCAAGCTACGAGCAGACACTGACTTTATATGCATGTCTTCTATGTGCACATTGTGTCTTCATGTCTGCATGCATCTCAACATGTTAATGCCTGTGTGTACCTGTTCCTTCTACATTTCTGCCTTTCTTTTAGTGGTGCTGGATATCATTATTGAGTCGAAGTCCTTTGGAAAACTTTCAGGTCTTGAGAACATGGCATCTACAGTTGGCTCATTGGTAGCTTCAACAAGTATTGCAATGGACAAAAAGCTTTCACTTTCTTCTGCGAAGTTCTCTTCTCTGGCATGCATATCTTCAGGTTCTCTTAGTGGGAGGAAACAAAGATTGCATATGCGGAAAAGATGTTCTCCCAAAATCAATGCGATGGCCAAGGAGCTGTATTTCAACAAGGACGGTGTGGCCATTAAGAAGCTTCAGGTGAGTTTTATGACCTGTAGATGTTGCATCTGCTTCCCACTTCAGTTAAGTACACATTTGTTCTGTCCTTCCTTAATGTTTTTCTTTGCTTCCATTCTAGACTGGTGTCAACAAGCTTGCAGACCTTGTTGGAGTAACTCTTGGGCCAAAGGGCAGAAACGTTGTTCTGGAGAGCAAGTATGGTTCCCCAAAAATAGTTAATGATGGTGTAACTGTGGCCAGAGAGGTATATCAGTGGTGCAGATTCAAGCTTTTTTAATTTTGTTAGCTGAATGCATTTATCTATTATTTGTTAAAGTGTCGGATACAGAGGTTGCAAAGTGGGTGTTTCAGTGCTATTTTACAAGTCTTATTCTTACCATCTTGATTGCCATTTTTTAGGTTGAGTTGGAGGATCCTGTTGAGAACATTGGTGCTAAGTTGGTGAGACAAGCTGCTGCAAAGACCAATGACTTGGCTGGAGATGGTACTACAACCTCAGTAGTTCTTGCACAAGGTCTGATTGCTGAAGGTGTTAAGGTTTGTGATTTACTCCTGCCATTTGTTGAGTCATGTTTCTTCAGAGGTGTACAGCGTTGTGTGCATTACTAACTGGAAAATGATTTGTTCAGGTAGTTGCAGCTGGTGCCAATCCCGTTCAAATTACCCGAGGTATTGAGAAGACTGCCAAAGCTTTAGTGAGTGAGCTCAAGTTAATTTCCAAAGAGGTTGGTTCAAGGCATCATGGGAAGCTCTTTGGAAGATGTGAATTACGAGCTTTATTATCTAAATTGTTTATTGTTGCATAATACGAGCTTGGTTATGATATCTTTTAGGATTAATGGAAATTAGCTGCTTGAATATATATAGCCTTACATTCAAGTGTTGGATATGATCTTTGTTTTGCTTGCATACTTTTTAGCCTTACATTCAAGTTTTGAATATGATCTTTGTTTTTCTTTTTCTCCACATTTGATGGAGCGGTTGGGCCTCATCTGAGGTTTTATAGGATCGGCTGATTTCAACCATTTCCTCTATATTCATGTCCTTGGTAGCCTTTATGCAATCATGACATCCTTAAGTCTTTAGTTGTGATATTGTTGTTGAGGAAACTTGTTCACTCGCCTTGCATATAAATAACTATTGCAGGTTGAAGACAGTGAACTGGCAGATGTAGCTGCAGTTAGTGCTGGAAACAACTATGAAATTGGAAATATGATAGCTGAAGCAATGAGTAAAGTTGGTAGAAAGGGTGTAGTGACACTTGAAGAGGGAAAAAGTGCTGAGAATAGCCTCTATGTTGTTGAGGGGATGCAATTTGATCGTGGTTATATCTCTCCCTACTTCGTAACAGACAGTGAAAAAATGGCTGTGGAATATGAGAATTGCAAGGTTTGTCATCTTGCAAGGACTTTTAAGTTTTTGACATGAAGGAACTTACGATTTTAATTTTTAAGAGATGTGAGTTGTAAATTATCTTCTGATGAATGGATTTCCTCTGTGCAGTTGCTTCTTGTTGACAAGAAGATCACAAATGCAAGAGATTTAATCAATGTTTTGGAGGATGCAATTAGAGGTGGATACCCAATTTTGATAATTGCTGAAGACATTGAACAGGAAGCTCTTGCAACCCTTGTTGTGAACAAGCTGAGAGGAGCGTTGAAGATTGCTGCTCTTAAAGCTCCTGGATTTGGGGAGCGTAAAAGCCAATATCTTGATGACATTGCTACCCTTACTGGAGGTTGGTGTGCTATGTATTCCTTGTGACCTTAGTGCAACGTGGAAGATAGTTTACGGTCCGGGCATTTCTCTAGCCATTTTGATGGCTTGTCCTGTGTGCTGAATCTTGGATTCTCGTGTGCAGCAACTGTTGTCAGAGAAGAGGTTGGACTGTCCCTAGACAAGGCTGATAAGGAGGTCCTTGGTCATGCTGCTAAGGTAGTACTCACCAAGGATGCTACAACCATTGTTGGTGATGGCAGCACACAAGCAGCAGTGGAAAAGCGAGTTGCTCAGATCCGGAATCTGATTGAGGTGTGATTTTGTCTGCAACAATCATATACTTCTACATCTCTTCTTATCTGTTAGTGGTTTAATGTTTTAGATTTATTGAGATTCACACGGATATGGCTTTGCAGGCTGCTGAGCAGGACTATGAAAGGGAGAAACTTAATGAAAGAATTGCAAAGCTTTCTGGTGGTGTTGCTGTCATTCAGGTACTCCATGAGAGGATCGTCTTTTCAGGAGTTTTATGCTTTATATTGGGATGAAATTTCTTCCTTTCTCTAATACTTGTTTGTGATGGTTTTGCAGGTTGGGGCTCAGACAGAAACAGAGTTGAAAGAGAAGAAATTGAGAGTAGAAGATGCCCTTAATGCGACGAAGGTACCCCTATCAGACTTTGCACTGACTCAAATGAGCGTTGTCTTAGGACTGACTGAGCCAATTTGAAGTCAGTTCCTGAATGTGTGCTTCTGTTGCCATCTAAGCTAGGAACCTTCTTTTTCATTTTTTCAGGCGGCCGTTGAGGAGGGTATTGTTGTTGGTGGTGGTTGCACCCTATTAAGACTTGCATCGAAGGTTGATGCCATAAAGGATAGCCTCGAGAATGACGAGCAAAAGGTGGCTTATCAGAATGCTTCAGTCCTTGATATATTCTCAGACAGTAATTAACTATGTTGTTGCTTTCTTGATGCATGCCATGTTGACCTCTCGGGATGTTCTGCAGGTTGGTGCAGATATTGTTAAGAGGGCTTTAAGTTACCCACTGAAGTTGATTGCTAAAAATGCCGGTGTCAATGGAAGTGTGGTCACTGAGAAGGTAGATGTATAATGTAGTTCTGCTGTCAGAATGACGACGATTTTGGAAGTTTTGAGTTTGTAATGTTGTTTAATTGGGATTTCCGTTTATTCCAGGTCCTCTCCAGTGACAACCCAAGGCATGGTTATAATGCTGCAACTGGAAAATATGAAGACTTGATGGCTGCTGGAATCATTGATCCTACAAAGGTAAGTTGTTGTTCTTTCAGCTGACAGTCACTTCTGGAGAATCCAATATTCATCTTTGTTCTCCTTTCTACTCCTGACACTAAATTTTGTTTTTCAATCAGGTCGTGAGGTGTTGTTTGGAGCATGCAGCCTCTGTGGCAAGAACATTCCTCACATCGGATGTTGTTGTTGTTGAGATTAAAGAGCCTGAGCCAGTCCCTGCTGGAAATCCCATGGATAATTCAGGTTAAGATTAAAGCTGAGATCATGTGCTATTTGTTATTCCATGTATATCCTAAATTATTAATTGCAGTAACTAATTGTTTTCTGTTTCTGGTTATGATCAGGATATGGTTACTAGGCATGGGAGTGCTCTGAGAGCTGGGAATAGGATCCTCCATGGTGATTACGATGGTTGAGATCTTCCTTTTTGTAAATTGGTATTGTTAATTTGAGACTGTAAGAAAGGACGGTGAGGTTAAGTTAATTGAATTCGGCATAAGTATTTACTGCAGGCAACTGCAATTTGTTAACGATTCCGCATTTGCTATGCAAGAGGGAATGTTTTTTCATTTTCAACACGTCTGATATCTGGGTGAAAAGCAAGGCAAGAACTGTGTGAAAACCTTGAAGAAGAAGAAAATCTCTGGACTATTATAAGCTCTAACTGATCTTTATATTGTCAAGCCCGTACTCGTTAGGGTCTGTTTTCTGTTGTATCTCTATGGACGCTTATATAGTGGTAGAAGGAAGAGGCAAAAGGCTTGCTCGAAATTTCCTCTACAGTTTACATTCATTGCTGGCCTCATTTAGCACCGCCTAGAGACGGTACAAGCCTTTGCATCAAAGCTTATTTGGTATACGTGCACTTGGAACTCATCCTCCTACAGGGACGCTGACAGCTGAAAAGGCAAATAACTCGGCAAAAGGCCTTGTTACTGTAGCATTGGGTATGACCAGTAGGGTTGAGCTAAAGCAGGTGGACGCAAAGACAACATTCCTTTGTGGTGAGTTGAGGTCCTTATGGATGAGTACGAGGTTTTCAAAGAACAAGGAAAATAGTAAAGTGCTTGTATGCAAGCTTTACAGGTTATGGGCTGATACAATGTCAAGGCAGTGGTACAGTGGCTTAGTACAAAACTTTCGATTCTTTCACGTTAAGAATTGGCTATCAATCGTTTGCGTTTTACTTTAGAGCTCTATAGCTTCAGCGGGTGATATGCTTATAGCTTAAGGAGTGTAGAAAATTGTTCTCTTCAAATCCAAGTCAAATTTAAATTTCTCGTGTTGTTGTGAAATTAATCATCGGTTTAGAAATTCATAGTCAGGAAAGTAAGCAATTTGTGATTCACACGGTGAAAAGGTGCTACAGAGGTTCAACGTGCACAACTGTGGAACCATTAAATACCGCCTCTAGTAATCCATTTTTTGTTAGCTAGTTGGTTTGTCTTACAGGTGAAGAGAATCAGGATACGTCTTGGGCATTGTATGCATGTCGAGTTTTATTTGAAGACCTGTATGCACGAGCGTGAATTCGGTAAATGCACACTAGCAAGCCAATTTTTATTATTATCTAATTTGTTAATTCTTACAATAGGTGAAGAAGTAGAATATGTCTGAGGCATCGATACGCTGGGCCTGTAGCCAGCCAGTCTTGTTATGCAGTTTGTTGTCAGTAGATACATGTATAACCTAAGTAAAGAGAATTGGAAAGCAGTAAACCGGGGATGTGAGTAAAGCCGGCGAAAAAGATATAAATATGCAAATATCAGTTTATTTGTGTCCGATTATTGGGTTGAAGAAATTAGATCTGTGTAAAAAATGGATTGAATCATTTCGGTCTGTTAAATGCCCGAGCTATATTGGATTTATCTATGGATATCCGTTTAAAAGAGTACAAGATGAATTAAAAAATGAGGATATATTATGCCAATTAGTTACTTGATTTATCGATGCTGATTGTTTTCTAGATTGAAGTCATTCATCATGTTCTTCATTAGAGACAACAATTGGGTAGGCGAGGCTAGTTTTAACTGCCCTCATGAATTGATTTATATTGCTCTCTGTACTCCATTCATATTTATGAATTTTACAACCCAACATCACGTTATAAAAACTAGTGATAGGATTTTACTAATAAATAGGTAGGATTAGAAGATATAACTAAGAGACAATTTTAGAAAGTTATAGGAGCGATACAAGAAATACCTAACAGAGATGTTGATATGTTTATAGGAGTAGACTTAAATGACTATATAGGAAAAGAAAATGAAAGATATGATAGAATATATGGAGAGTATGGTGTTGGAGAAAGACCAGTCTAACAAACAAATACTTTAAGAACAAGGATGAGTTAGTACCTTCCTAGTAAAGGGTGTCTGGGACTTACGAAGGCATGTGGCACACTTGCCTTTAGGTCTTATTGCTGCCTTGGATACGCAAGCCTTCAGGTCTTATGGTATTCATAGCGCACCTGCTGATCGATTCAAGACTTAGGACACTCCAAGAGTGACTGTCCAAACATCTTACAGTTGCTCATAGAGCATATGTTTAATGCATCAACATATCCATATCTATCAATAATTACGGTCACTCATAGAGTGTCTGCAAAAAGCATCAATAAAACTATAACCATTAGGGCTTACACCTACTCATAAAGTGCCTACCTAAACATGGACAAATCTGCATCCATTAGGGCTTATAGCTACTCATAGAGTGCCTGCCCAAATCATAATCATATACATCTTTAAAATCATTTTATGAATATAAAATGAATATTTCAAAATTTTATGAGAAACCATTCAAATCTATTCATTTTCAACCCATATTCTCAACAAGCTATAAAAACATATCTTCGTGAACATTTAGAACAAGCAGTCTTTATTCATATATTAGATAATTCTTTTTTAGTTTCAAAGCTATGCATCCAATGCAATGATTATAAAAGATAAATCTTTAAGCAATATCTTAAATGTGCTTATAACTCAATGGATCATAGTTAAACATGTGATAAGATTTTCCTCAGTAAAGACACATATGTTACAACTTAAGGTCATGGCTTGTAAATATCTGTTGCATGTCCATAGCATTTAAAATATTCTTAACATATCTTCATGAGCATTTAGAACAAGCAGTCTTTATTCATATATTAGACAATTCTTTTTTAGTTTCAAAGCTATGCATCCAATGTAATGATTATAAAAGATAAATCTTTAAGAAATATCTTAAAGGTGCTTATAACTAAATGGATCATAGTTACACATGTGATAAGATTTTCCTTAGTAAAGACAGATATGTTAAGGTCATGGCTTGCATGTCCATAGCATTTAAAATATTCGTTCCAATTTTAAATGTAAATCATTTCATCATTCTTGAGTCGTTAAGTTATAAATATGGCATCTTGTAGGTACATTTGCTTAGGTCTTTCTATAGTTCAAAAACCTTGTGAGATACTCTAAATTCTTTACTCTATTGTTGATATACTTATTAATATCTCACACTATTTGGGGCATTCCAAATATTATAGTATCAATACACAAGTCGTAATGTCTCAGTACCATGCAAAAGATCAAACCTTGTTTAAGGTATTACAATGTCCACATCTGTAGCTAATTTGGATGTATATCATGTTTCTAGGTATTATCAATGTTGACTAAATGTATATGTATAAAGTTTCAGTCAATGAGTATAGTTTTCATTCTTTTGTTTATGGGGTTACAACTAGGGTAACGGTAACATTTTTCTGTAAATTTGTCATTTCATTTTTTGATCTGATCATTTAAAAGGTGTCACAAGATAACTTCTAATTTCATCACATGCTTCCATAATTTTAGTAATTAAAGACAATTATTTGTAAATCATTATCTGCATCCATTCATTCTTATAAAGACATGTCAATTATTAAACTTTGCAAAATAGCAATCTTAATCAGCCTACCTCATATGATGCCTATCCTTAGTTTACATGTATACCTCCTTTATCTCAATCTGTTAATTGACTAATTTGTAGGGTTTTGTAGTCAATCAATCGATGGAGGACTCCAACTATGTTTCTCTTGTTGATTAGTGTACGAGAAAAGCAAAAATACACTATTCTGTAACTCCAACCATGGAACTACTACAAATTAGAAAGAGATGTAGTGTCTAATCTCATAGTCAAATCTTAAGGATGAGCTAGATCAGACACTACATCTCTTTCTAATTTGTGAGATTAGATGCCAGAAGCACCAAAGCCATGTTAGTCAGTGGCGCATGGAGCCTTGGGTGGCCAGAGTTTGAAGTTGTGCACCCTTATGTCCTACCATTCAAAAAGTGGAATGCTAATAATAGTTCCTTGTGAGAGTGTTCCTATACCACTTCTTCTGGAGCCCACTTTTACGTAATCTGACTCATTCATGTCTTTGCTCCTACTTTGGTTGTCTAATAATTCAAAAAACATGTGAACTAGTCCAAAATCATCGGAATTAAATGATCCCAGCATCTAGACTTACATGGTTGTTTCTTGCCCTTCCTTTCCAAGTAAAAATCTTTAGCTACTAGGATTAGGTGCCATATGCTTTTTGAGCTATTAGACATCCAAAAGTGAGAGCAATGACATGAATGAGTCATACTATGCAAGAAGAGCTCTAGAGACACTCTCATAAAAAGCATCCATTTATCATTCCTCTTAAAAAAAATTAGATGCCAAAAGAACCATAAAGAAAATTTCATCATACCATAATGTCCTTGTAACCTATATGATATAAAAAATGGCAGCCCGGGTGCATGAAGCTACCGCCTATGTGGGGTTCGAGGAAGGGGCATACCACAAGGGCCTATAGTACACAACGTTATCTTGCATTTTTGCAATATGCTATCTCCACACTTTGAACCTGTGACCTCAAGATCACATGACAACAACTTTTACCATTGCACCAAGGCTCCCCTTTTGTAATCTATATGATATATAAAGAAAATTGCCTAGATCAAATATGGACCAACTTAGTAGACTCATAATATTTATAAGTTATACTATAGAATTTATATCAATGGTGCTCTATATAAATATAAGTCAAAGTCTTTAATATATATCTTTATAGGTGGCTACTAATGGGATTTATGGAAAAACGAAAAGCCAACTCTTTTGCAAAAGAAAGTGGTTCTGTCCGTAATTAACGACATTCTTTTGAAAAGGAAAACTTCATATGCCTCTCTCTCTCTCTCTCTCTCTCTCTCTCTCTCTCTCTCTCTCTCTCTCTCTCTCTCTCTCTCTCTCTCTAGTCATACGCATGCATGTGCTCATGTAAGTGACTGGTTTTATATTAAATTGTTTTTTTTTTTTTTGCAAAAAATGCCATTAATTTTTGGCATATTTGCAAAAAAGTCCAACATTTTCTAAGTTTTGCAAATTTGCCATTAAGTTTTGATGAGATTTGCAAAGTTGTCATTCTGTTAGGTTTACATCCTCTTTCCTTGTTAATTTTTATGAAATTTAGATGTAACCCTTTTCTAACAAACTTGCTATCTCATAGATGCAAATGTGATTAAGTTACCAACTTCGGCAACCAAAGTTCAATTATTTCTTGATAAAAAATTTCACTAAAACATGGTATCTAACACAATTCGATAATAAGGAATCTAATGGTAAATTTATATTTCAAAAGAACAATCAGAGACTCTCATGAGTCTAGATGTGAAGTATCTTCAGTCCTTTGCACAACTCCTAATTTGATTCCCCATGAGCAATAGTGAGATATTCAATTGCAAACATACCATGTTAACCAGCTTGTGCATAGTACCTGCTACCTCACAAATGCAACTTGATTAAGTTGAGGATTTTGTGTATGATTTAAAGCTCTGTTAATCAACAAAAATATCTGAAATTAATCTTACATTGGGAAGAAGAAGATGCAAGTCTTAGATTTCTAAATTTCATTTATAAAGGCATAGAACAAAGAGCTTAAAGTTTGTTACTCATGGTTTTTTGGGTGAAGAATAATAGCACTTTGCTTATGCCTTAAACTTGAATTTTTCTTTAATTATTGTCTTTAATTGATTTATAACATTGATTATGCCATAATTTGTGCTAGTAAGAGTTTTATATTAGTTTTTGGGGAGAAATTGAAGTTTAAATTATTGAATTTCATTGAAAAAGCTTAATAGGCACTGTTGCACAAATTGGTGAACATGGTATGTTTGCAATTGAATATCTCACTATTGATTAATTATTATTGAAATCTAACCATATCATTAGATTCCTCATTATTATATTATATTAGATACTAAGTTTCATTGAAACTTTTCATCAAAAAGTCAATGAACTTAGTGGCCAAAGGCAGCAATTTAATTATGACTGTGCCTGTGAGGTAGTAGGTACTGTTGTGTATGTTGGTGCACATAGTATGTTTGTGATTGAATATCTCAATATTGGTTGGCTTTTGTTAAAAAATAACCATACCATTAGATTCCTTATTGTCAAATTGTATTAGGTACCAAGTTTCTCTGAAACTTTCCATCACAAAGCGATTGAACTTGTTGCCAAAATCCTCAATTTAATCACATTTGCTCTATAAGGTAGTAGGTATTGTGTGTAGGTTGGTGAATATGGTATATTTGCAATTGTATATCTCATTATTGGTTGGGCTTTTTTTTTTTTTTTTTTAATATAACTTTGCCATTAGATTCTTTGTTATCAAATTGTGTTAGATACCAAGTTTTGTTGAATTTTTTTTTATCGGAAAGTCATTGAACTTAATGGCCAAAGTTGGTAACTAAATCACATTTGATCTGTGAGGTAGCAAGTTTGTTATAGAAAGGTAATATTGGAATTTATAAAAATTAATAAGGAAGGAGTATTGAAACCTAACAGAATGACAATTTTGCAAAGCTCAACAAAACTTAATGAAAAATATGCAAAACTAAAAAAATGTTGGAATTTTTTGCAAATATGCCACAACTTAATGACATTTTTGCAAAAAAAACTATTAAATTTTGGTTTAGTTGACGGCATATTAGTCTATCAACTAACAATTTGTAAGACACAAATACCCTCATTGCATTTTTTAATAGGTGACAACATCTCGTACCTCTACGTTTCTAAGCAGAAACAAGTGGGTATGTGTATGATTTTTTTGCCATCCCTTGCATTTATTGTTCTCTTTCACCTTGTTTTGTAGTTTCTGCTCATTTCCTACGAGTAATAGTGTGACGACCTAGGTTTTTCCCATGCATTTTTAAATGCAATATCTAATTCATAAGGCGTGATGCATCCCTATTTGAAAACCATTTTTATAAAAACAATGTAATGCAGCGAAAAATCTTTAGTTTTAAACTTATTTTGAAAACCCTGAGTGTCATTTGCTTTCACAACAACCAAAGTAGTTTTTGAAAAACTTCAGAAATCATAAATGTTTTTCCCAGGTCTTTCTAGTCACAGCTCACAGCCCAATTGTAAATAAATACAAATACATGTCCAAAGGGTAAAGTGTTTACTTACATGTATAATTGTTTCATTTTGATTTTTCTTGCTGGTAGCACTAACATTTCCTGAGGCGTCTTCTACTCGTGAATGGAGCTATCTTGAAAAATGTTAAGGATTGGGTGAGTATATACTATACTCAGTAGGAGTTTATCACTACTATTTTTACAATGCATGCTATGTTTAAAATCATATGCTCTTTAAAACATATGCATGTTTGAACACTTATGTTCAATATCGATATTAAAAACCATTGTCGAATTGGAATACTGACGACTTAAAGAATTGCATAATCTAAGTTGAAAGTATATATATATATATATATATATATCATAAACATAATGATATGCATAAGATGCTCAACTGAATTCAACTCATGGATATATGGTATGATCGACCAACCTCATGTCATGCCATAAGCAATGCAAGTAAATCCTCAAAACATAGGGCCCACTATGCCCACGACCTCACCTCCGTGTGGTCCCTGGGTACCTGGGGACACTCGATCATAGCCTCCACGGGGCATATGACACATCGACCCAGTGCTGTGATACCAGTGGTAGCCGCTTGTACCACATGTAGTCGACATAGGAACATATCTTTTTTTGGCGTAGTACCCTTTCCACCTAATAGTGGTAGAGGCTGGGAGGCCACCCCAGACCTCTCGACATAGCGCCCACGAGCTTACTAGCCCAAATCATATACAATCAATCAAGCAAAAACCTCTTTTTCAAAACCTGTCCTCTTTGGGTCCCTCACAACTGCCTAATCCTCACAACTGCCTACCCAGCATCTTTTGGGCACTCCAGCATCTTTTGGTAACCCTTAAAGATATGCAATTTTTCAAAACTCAATAACCACAAATCATGCAATTTATGCAATCGTTTGCAAAACATGTTTATGCATAATGTATTTATCATATGCATGCTGAATTCATTTATATGCTAAACAAGTCATATATAAAATTAAGTCATGCTAAACAAGTCATATAATTTATACTTAAAACATTCATTCTCAAAACAATCATGGGCTCTTTTTATAAAAGTCTAGTAGCGATAGAGCACCTACCTGGTTTGGTCACGTTAGCCCCCTTATCCTCGTACGCTCTTGCTCATAGTTTAGGAGAACAAGGTTAGCTTGGCCTATTTCTATAAGTTTTAGAATGGTTGATCTCACTACTTAGGCATTAAGGGTTCATTCTCATGCCTATGGGTCTCCTAAGGTCCTAACTGGGCCTTGGTATCGTTAGGTTTACAAAGGTTTAGTGGCCCCGCACCACTATCATAGTTTAAGGGTCATGCCCACCTTAGATAGGGCTTTGATTAGATATTTTATGGTCTGGGTGTGTCTGCGTTGTCGATACGGACACAACGCCTTTCGCGGCGCCTCAATCGGAACCATAGAACCCAAGTTATGGGCATTTTACTCTCAAGTGTACATATAAGGCCATACGAGGTGGAAGCCCAAGACGCTAATGCATCCCGCGTCAGCGGTGCGTGCTCCAGCGGGCGCGTCTGCAGATGCACCGGGCTCTGGCCCGACTTTTTCATTTGCGGGCGCGTCCGTGGTTTCTCTTTAACGCGGTCGACGCATTTCGTCTTGTGGGGACCGAGGTGTCGTCGGGATGCCCTGGTTCGACCTTGTTGAACCACTGCGCCCTAGGCACTGTCCCTGGGTCCTTTGTGGCTCCTTAGAGGCCTGTTTTGCATGGTTTTTCATGCAGAAACTTGGGGAAATCCACCCTAAGTTTAAGGGGGAGATGGGTTTGGAGGGGTTTTGGGCATACCTAGTTCGTGGATGGGTTTTTCTCCACATTTTCTCCTCTTGTCTGTCTCTCCACGATGGGTTTTTCCCAAGCTCATGGGCTGCCATTGGAGGCGCCCAAGAGCTCTATTTATAGAGTCAAAGAGGGTTTTGGAGGGGGTTCTTACCGCCATGGAATGGCGGTAGAGAAACCTCCAGAATGGCGGTGGTTTCTCCCCTAAACACCACCGTTCTAGAACCCTCTAGGAGGTTGAAGAAGAGGGGTGCCTGTATTAAAACGGGCCCTATGTTTCTCAGGCTAAATTCATTTTTAATGCAAATTACACTTTTTCCGTTGAACTTCAAAGGGACATAACTTGCTCATTTTAACTCCGTTTTGAGTGATTTTGGTTTTGTTGGATTCCTTTTATTGAGAAACACCTAAGGGTACTACTCTCAGGACCAAATTTCTTGGTCTAGTCCAAGTGAATAGTGAAATGACCAAAATACCCTTATCTCCAAAAAGGGAACTTTTCATTTCCTATAGAATGTCCAATTCATTTTTGTTAAATAACATAAATTGCTCGAGCATTATAAATAGTAGGAGAGAAAATGCATATATACAGAGCCAACTGCTTCTTTTGATTTAGAAAGTCTACAACTTCAATTTATTTATGGGTTATTGTTTGATCCATGATATGTATCATTATGTTATTGTATTGTTAAAACCCTTTTCCATTTATAAACTATGAACTCTGGGTTTGTGCTTAGAGGACTACTAGAATCAGGTGTGACATTCAGTAGTCTTGTGATATTATATTGTAGTGTGATCCTTTGTTAAATAATTGCTTTCATGCACTATCCTCGATCCTTGTTCATTATAATATGAGGTGACTATTAGGTGACTAATATGGAAACTATGGTATTTCTCTAGTTTCCTCTATTTTTTGGAGCCTTATTATGTACATAAAATTAATCTAGAAATGATGATAATTATTGAATAGATTTCATCTCTATTTTGTGGCTGCAACTTACGAGGGAAAAACTAACTATCATGAATAGATCAAAGATGAGAGTACATTTAAATGTTAAATTATTATACAAAGAACTATAATAAGTTTGGTCTTGATAAGTTTCAATTAGTTGTGGCCCTTATCGATCCTTGGAACAAAATGACTCCAATCTAGCTAAAATCATGATGGAATGCTTCCAGTTTTAATTTAACCGAACACTAACCACACCATTGATAACCTTGACTATATGCATACATGATTAGGAGCAATGCTAAACTGACTGTACTATAGGTGTAGTCTAGTGGCCACTTCTTCTGTAGCATACTTTTGAATGATCTAACCCGATCATCTCATTGCTTCCTTTTAGATATTTTATAAGACAAAAAAGCATGTATTTGGATGGCTCTAGTATCTAAAAAGCATATGATAGAGTATGCTTACTAATGGACACTTTAGAAACTTTGCAAACAACACACATAATCATCCATATCATATGATCTTTTATGAGATCTGAAATTTGCACACCCCTTTGGTAAAAATGTCACCACCTCCATTGGACTTTTATGGTAAAAGTACATGTGCGGTTCACTTTTTTTAGTAATCAAAATGTTCATCTTAAGTACCATGCAATAGGCAGGCCATGTATCAAAAGATCACTTATTTTAAATGATCTGACATTAATTTTTTTAGCTGTTTTTAATACTATTAAATTTTCTATTGCTGATTATAGAAGTAAAAAAAGTAATATTAAAATCATTCAATGTATATGATTTTTGAGTCAGACCTCATCTACTGCAAAACAGCTAAGATGAATAGTTGAAATTATTAATAAAACTCCAAAAGATGGTGTGACAATAGTATCAAAGGGGTGTGGAAATATCAGCTCTCTCTTTTCTTTTTTTATTTACAAGAAAAATAAAGTTGGAGAAGAATAAGATAAACACTTACAATCATGCAAAGGTAAACTCTAATTGTGGTAGTCTATAGTGCCGGTTAAGTATGCCTCTATGATTAGGCATGAGCTAGAATAGGCGCAAAATCTATAGCTGCTGCCAATCAAATTGAGAAATATTGAGGAGTGTCTGAACATTAAATGGAGTAAAAATACAGTTGAATTTGGCTGCATTGAGAAAATTTAAAAATGATCAACTAAACATGGCAGTGATGGACCTATAGAAACAAGCGAGTCCACTTTGCAATTTACCCATGTCAAAGTGATGGACCTAGAGAAACAATCAACTATGCATCCATATCACCATTTCTCAACCTAGACTTTAGGCGTCTCTAGTGGATAGACTCTTATTGTCTCAAAGGATCCGTTCACTTAATATTTTGGATGGATACTGCAGACTTGGACATGGACAAGTTGCTGCGCACTTGCATTTATCATTTCTCAAGGGATGGAAACTATCGTCATTAGGGTTGCTGTGGTTAGCCGAAAACTAGAAGATTTTCGACGGGGCTTATCTAAATTAGCTGCAAAAGATTAGCGGCTGGTATCCCCGAAAATCTGCCCGGGCAAGGCAATGTAATTGGCTTGAGTCAATTGAGACCAGTATGGCCATTTCCCTATTGTTGACATCTAAAGATGATCGTGCATTTTACTCAACTCATTCTTCAGTCCTTGATCTTCGCCATTTGCGTGCGAGTGTTCGCATGAGACAGAGGAAGATATGTAGGTTATAATCATATATCTATAATTTATTTACGTATACATTGACAATCACGTGAACAGCCACACATTATACATAGGCATCTCGATACCTTTCGGCTTCAGAGAACATGTACGTACACGCAAACGATCTAGGGTCAACTACAGCCCTGGACATGTAAATGTCTTCCATTTAGTGACTTGAAGATCTTGCCACTTCACTCATCAAAACCGATACGTAATCCCTTAGAATTTATATTTATCCAGCAGAACCCTTATCCTCTAGTTCTTTGGAACCCAACATCCATGGAGACCATACGGGAGGCCGTATGGAAAGTTGGCTCGAGCAATCTCTTCGAAGGTTGATCCATCTAGCAGCAATGCGTACCCTTCGCCATCTTTGTCACTGATCATGGAGATCACTACACCTGCAACCAAGCATATCATGAGTTGAGAGAGAGAGAGAGAGAGAGAGAGAGAGAGAGAGAGAGAGAGAGAGAGAGAGAGAGAGAGAGAGAGAGAGAGAGAGAGAGAGAGAGAGAGAGAGAGAGAGAGAGAGAGAGAGAGAACCAAACGCCTCCCCAAGGAAAATGGATTAAAGGATTCATTGATATATGGAAACATTAAAATGGGTCATTGAGGAAGTTCAGTTGAGGGGGAGATCATTTGTTTTTTTCTTTTTCTTTTGAAAGCTAAACACAGCCCGACCCCATGCACAGTCTCGAATGCTGGTCAAGTGGTCAGTCAGGTGAAACACCTCGCGGCACTGCGCTAGATGCATGAGATTTTGGCGCATGCGTGGCCTGTCTAAGACATGAGGAAGAGCAGATGAATACATACTGGTTTGGATCATCAAAGAGTAGGGCCGGACATTAGATTGTGCTCCGCCAGCTACCATGCAAAAAATTAGACACTGTAGATTCCACTGGTATAATTTATAGGAACACGGGTGAACAGCTGTTATTACCCAACACCCAATTAATAACGCTTAATTGACGATCCCAGCTACCAAATCAGGGCATTGCATATGCATGGCCTAATTATTCATTTACACAGATCTTGTGTCTGTCCTCTTCATTGTAAATTTGTGATTAAAAAAAGAAATGCAGGATTTGTTGATTTGATTTTGTATACTCACCATCATCTTCCTCAGTGGCCCCGGGCCTAGCTACAAAGAACGGCTCCGAAGGGACGGCGCCCTCGACATGCCAGCTCTTAGCCATCTTCGAGACCAAATCGATCTTGAACAGCCAATTTAACACATGTTAGAAGCAAGACTATACTATTAATACTATGACAGTGCGTAACAGCCCTTCTGCATGAAATTGTTACCTTTGTTAGGGTGTTTGGAAAGTTGCAAGGGCGTTGAGCACCACAAGCGTAGGCGTATCTGTATTTCTTTCCCAAGTAAGCTGGATTGATGCTGCACATATCCATCCCTCTGCCATGGTGGTCAGGGTCCAAAGCTGCCTCCAGCGTCCCCATTAGGCTCCCATCCATGGGTATGGTAAAACGCCCTACCCTGGTATATTAAACATAGACAATCCTAGTTAGTCAACAAATTAACCCGTGTTTTAAGTAAACATATGGCATGATTTGTTGCTGGAAATAGAATTTTACCTAGTCTATTGATGAATGTTTAAGGCGACACTCATATTTGAAATACTAAAAAGAAACTTAGGGAACGTTTCCAATGGGAATAAGGGAAAAAGAATTATAGATTAAGTTGTTTTGGAACATTACAAATGAGTATTTCATTAATGCGTGCCTTCAGTTGAAGATCCATCTTAATGGATTGTAAAGAGTCCTACCACTCAATTACCACAGAAAGATAAGTCCTGCAGCTAAAAGCTTAGAGTAATTTTCTTTTTCATTTTTTAAATAGATTTTTTTTTTTTTTTTACTATTCTAGAACATCTTAATCTATGATTCTTATTCCTAGTGTTATAAAAAATAAAATAAAATCTAAATTCTCATTTTTATCTTATTTTCATATCTTTTGTTTTGAAAGTTTCAAGTAGAACAGAAAGGTTTCATATTCTAAACAGGAAATATACCATGCAGTAACAAGTAGAACACTACCACCTTGCACTACGATTAGGGGGTCATGTTTAAGCAAGGACCAGCCATTTGCCGTCATGTCGGTGTCATCCATTTGGGGCGTTGCTTTGAAAATAGAGAAATTATAGGGACACACTTCCTAATCTGTTGCATTTTGATGTGTCATGAAAGTGTCAAGTGATGCCTAGTTGGCTGAGTGCAATTTGGGATGCGTGTCCCAAAAAATAATTTAAACAAAATTACATTTAATTTATAAGAAGATTTCACGGACAAGCAAAATGATACAAGGAAGGGAATCAAGATAGATAAGCCAGGGAAAATTGGTTATAAAGACAAAATAAAAAAATATCAGAACTGCAGTAAAAGATACTGCAAACGCGGGTGTCGTGTCCATCATGGTATTGGAAGTTGGCATTGGCATTATAAATTAACAAATAATGAAGGTATATACCTAGCATCTGGTAATACGTCTTGGCCACAAAATGACCGGAGATTTTGTAGCCTGAGCTTATCAAGTATAGTGGTATCAGCGTTGTGCTCACAACAGTCGGCGATGATGGCCGTGATTCTCCCTTCCTCATCTTGTTCCTCGTACGCATTGATAAAATGGAAAGTCACGTATAGAGGAACCTCCACGCTTGCCACCTGCAATTAAATAACGCACTAATCATTGTTCATACTAATCAGATGAAGAGAGAGAGGACCCTCCACTGCCCTTTCGCGAGGCCCTTCCACAGGGATACAAGGATTTGATAAATGGAGGTCTTAAGATTTAAATTCAAGAGCTCACATTAAAGCTCATATGCCATTCAATCTAAATTTAAGCCGATAAGAAGTGAGCGAAAAATATTTACATATTACTTTTCAGATTAATAATTCTAAAAAATTAGGCATAGAACATGATATGTGATTTCGTGTATAATGCCCTGAGTCAAGAGTTAGGACAAGTGGAGGTGGAGTACTACTCCATCGAAGTCACTTAGACCAAGTCCTCAACGTAATCGTCAGCTGGGGATTGTCACAGGTGAGGTCAATCGTGGTGGGTAGTCCACCAACCTACCAAAGATGGGCCATGTGATAGGATTGGTGGCTTGCTTACCTAAAAGCAAAATGGTGGGACCCGTCCTAATAGCTTAATAACTGTTCTTCTATCAATATGTATTACTATTCTGAGAGTTTTGACCGTCTCCGTTAGGGCCCGTACCATGTCACGTATTATACAACTGCACATTTCTTCGCCAACCTAGCATAGTGGTGTAATTGGTTTAGTGGTGGGCCATTTATGAAAAACTTATACTCAATTATTCCTTCTCTTTGCATTATATTTGTTGTGAGAGGTATTCACGTGCGCCCAACCATTATTTATGTATCGCAAGGTCATAAATACATATTAACAGCTAAAATTTTTGGACTCAGGATCGCATAAATCGGCAAGGCAAATATTCACAAAACTGTTTGAGAAGAGTTACGGGAAAAGGAGGGAAAAAAAGTTAAGAAAAAACAAAAAGCGATGAAAATGTATGTACTTGAATATCTCCAGATAGGTGTACAAATAATATTTCAGAAGCCCACAAGTTATCCAGTAAATTTGTTTCTAACTAGGCAAAAATTGAATTTAGTTTAACTTGGTAAATTTAGTTTGATTTGAAAATTGTGAAATTTTTTTGGAATTAAATTAAAAAGTTGGGACTCTTATCAAAACAATTTCAATTACTTGGCGACTTCTGTAACTAAGTGTGACTATATATTTAGTATTATTATTCTTATTTATTATAAATAGGAGCACTTACAATCTTCCCACTTGCTTTACACATAACGTGCATGAATCCTTTGGAGTCAGGGTGCCACTCAAACTTGTACAGTGGCGTGGGCTCCGCCCTGAGTAGATTCTGAGCGCAATACCTCAATGGCATCTCTGGCACAATGATATAGTGTTCGGTTACAGGGAACGAGTGGACCCACCCTGGAGAGGGCCCACCACGACAATCAACCCTTCCTATCACTTTCCTCTCATTGGTGTTGGGCTCCATCCGGACCACTGTATACCCCGGCCTCACTAGATCTGGTACTAGTGTTAAGAACTCCGAGTCCGTCACGATGGGGTGTGCCGAGTGAATCAAACCCCCAACATTATCTTTGAACTCGAACTTCCGGATTGTATCTAATGTGTCCGGATCCACTTCAATCGAGCCTTTGATGGTCTCAGTCAGACAGACGACGCGGCCGTCTCCGAGCTTGACTACCCCGGTGTTAGGGTTGTCGGTTAAAGACGCGCCGGAGAAGAGATTCGCCAGATCACCTATGTAGGCCATGAAATTATCGGTCTTCGGAGCCTCAGAGAATTCACGGTAGCAAAGCTTTTTGCACTTCATGGCTGCCTTGTAGGCATCGGACTCGATTTGTCTGTGGCCAGCCACAAGTCGGCCATTCTCAAAATAGAGACGGACTAAGGTGGCGTAGCCGTCGAAGAGGTGGCGGAAATTGTAGTCTTCGATGTGCCATAGTCCTGGACCATTCCTTAGGTAAGTTCCTTTCTGAAAAAAGTCAACATGCAGATCAGAGATTAGTTGATTAATCCAATGAGAAAAATTGGGGTAATAAACAAATATTTTTTTATTATTTCCTTACATTTTTTAAATTAATAAGTGAGTGTATCATATATATAAACAAGAAGAAGGCCTTACTTTGTCTCCTTTTTTGCACTCTAGTTATTGTTTTTCTCCAAACCCTAATAGATGATATTCACACATCCTTTGTTACTAATGCCACACTCTATTCTGAAGTTTTTGTGGTAAAAGTACACATATGATTCACATTTTTTTTGTTGTTGTAATAGAGCAGTCTATTTTAAGCATCTTGCTCTAGATAGGCCATGTTTCAAAAATTACATATTTTAAATGATCTTAATATTAATATTTTATCTGTTTTTAATACCATTAAATCTCCAATTTAAAACTTAAAAAAGCAATAATACAATCATCCAATATATGTGATTTTTGTGTCAAATCTCATGTACTGCAAAATAACTAAGATGAATGGTTGAGATGATCATGAAAGTGCGTCCCTTAGATAAAATTATGATAAAACTCCAAAAGTGAATACTTAAAACGAATTGTTTAAATACTAAAAAAAGTGAATCATGTATTTTTACCATAAAACTCTAAAAAGAGAGTATTGCACGAGTATCGGGATGTGCAAATATCAGCTCCCTTATCATAGAACAAAGACAAAATTATATAATATATTCGGTGCAAAGTCTCTTACCTACTTTCCGTTCAACATATTGATCGGGTTTGATATGAGGTCTTGGGTTATGGAATTGAAGATAAGGCATGTACAAAATTGAAAGGGAGTATTAGAACCTGTTACCTTGGTTCCATATAATTAAGGGGCATAGTTACATTCAGAACTGAGACTTTTGTTTCTCCCCTTCTTTTTTTCTTTGGAAAGGAAGGCGAAAAAAAGCTTGACTATCAAGCAGAAGTTTTGCACTAAAATAAAGAATCTAAATCCTACGAGCAATGTTAAATACTAGCATTTTTAAAAAAAAAAGTGATAGACTCGTGCGCTCACTCACACACACCCTTTGGAGAGTCTCTAATTCGTAACTTCAAGATCGATAGCTCATTCCTGCGCCACTGCACCACAGCTGAATAATAATAACATGGGGAGCAAAATCAGAGAGAAAATGATTTACTACTTGCCAATGTGTTGATAACAAACCGGCTTTGCTATGAAATAGCAAATTATTGTTTATTTTGGAAGGTTCTTTACTTTCCTTCTTCTTTTAAAGGAAGCAGAAAAAGAAGAAAATCATGTTATGTTAATCATGGTAAATTAATCATCTTATATACCAGCCACAACGGAATTTCACCCTCGACGTTCAACTCTCCTTGCCATCTGTTCTGTCGGATACTTGTCCATGCTGCGAGTCTCCTCTCAGACTCGGCTTGATTCTCCGGCGAGGGAATGATAGCAGGCGGTTTGGTAGCAACGCCCACCGTAGGTGACTCGAGCATCCGGCGTCTAGTTGATAATAGACCTTTTGAAGGATGCCCAAGGCAATTGAAGCCAGCGGGATCTGTTGAGGTCGATGGAAATATGTATTTTCCGGTTCCAACAAACGCTATGCAAGCCATGTAAGTTGAAGAAGGAAGAGTGTGCAGCTTAGTGAGAGCTTTTTGGAGTACAAGTGAAGGTGCACAAGTAATATATATAGGCCTAATTTTCATGAGGGAATCTTGGTTGGGGGAGTTTCTCTCATTAGAGGACGAGCAGAAATGTCTTCGGCTTGCGATTAGCCATTTAACCTTTTCTTTTTCACCAAAGTAGCCCTACAACTCAATAAACTAGTCTGCAAATAGTCCTTTTAAACGAAAACTGTTAACTGGGTGTTAAGTGGAGGGGCATTTTGGAGAATTTTTTATCACTTGCTTGCCAACCATTCTATATATTGGCTATCAAAAAAAGAATTACAATAGCCAAATGATGAAAGCTTTGTATACAACTTATAGAGTAGACGTGACTTCAAACATAAAAAATCAAGTTCCCTTGTCTCTTTCGTTTCATCCTGGCTCGAGCTTTATTGGAGTTGCGATCCAGAAATTTCTACTGCAAATCCAAGCTTTTGTTGCCACCATCAAAACAAACGCCATAAAGGTAATGATGCTACGAGAAGATAGTGAGTCCACCGATTTTTACTTCAATATAATCCTTCATACAATGGACTGATCTATTGGGTAAATTAGCATGATTTTAGTGTCATAAAGATTGCCGGGTGGGCATGTGACATATGCGGTTAAGATCTACTTAATTAAAACATGGGTGGCCCACTTCTGAGGGTTATAATTGAAAAGGAACCAGTTCAATTGATCTATACTAAATAAATGGACCATCAATCTACTAAAATACATGCTGGTGCCACGCATCTAGTAGCAACTTTAATAGTCTGCCTTGGTAATTTGGCAGTCATAAGACTTCAAAGATCACAATCCATGGATAATTTTGTCCAGGAAATGTTAGCTTCGAGTCTGAGAACCTTAAAGCGTCAAGCCATCTACTTGATTAGAATCAAGTAGATCCACACTTCTACGAAATGAACGGTCCAGATTGGGCACAAGTCTACTGCGTTCTGAGAAAAACTTCGAAACCGACATGGATGGTTCAGATTATTGTGACTTTGTACATAGATTACATGGTGGCTAACTAGAGATCCAACGATATCTTAAGCCCATTCCAAGCAGCCTTTTGTCTTCCTGCTTTGCTTCATCCGCGGTTAGCTTTCACTTGAATTAGTAATCTAAGAACCATCGTCAGATCAATTACAGTATTTAGAGTTGTTTCAAACAACCGTATGTTGTAGCATAGAATTTGAGTGATCATAAACATCTGGACAGTGACAATCTTGAAATATGGATGGTCCCGATGGTTCATTTCAGAGCCCATATATTACCTTGTACAATATGCAGAACCATTTCATTGGCCCCACCAGTCTGATGATCGAATGTTCATCTAGGATACCTATCATGGGTCAATGGTTTAGATGAATCCCCATAACTATCACTGTAGAATTCTCTAAGGAGACAAAAACTAAACATTTGGAGGCAGCAACAGAGAAACAAACAAATGCTAAACAAAACAGAAGTAGGGACGGTGATATCTTGGAGTTCCTTTGTATCATGAGAAAAACAACATCCATTATGTCAGAACGTCTATCAAACATGAAAGACAGCAATGCACAAATGTACAGGAAAGCTGGAATAACCTCTGGCAAAGGAAGAATAAAAAAGGGAGAAAAAATCAGGGTTTTTCTGCTTAATGGAGAAGGAAAGATTAAAATCACCAAAATATTCCTCAACTTAACGCCTACTTAACAGTTTATATCCAAAAGGACTACTCACAAACCAGTTTATGAAACGAAACGATTTTTAATGCCTAATCACAAACAGGCCTACTTACAGACAAAAATGGGAGTTCTGGGTTAATCACCAACCCTTGCTGGAAGAAATTAGTGACTTGGAGAAGGTGAAATTACGTAACTACCCTCATTATTTTCCTTATGGGCAGTGGTTTGCAATTTTATTCCTCAAGAATGACCTACATGTCCTCCCAATTTTAAGATGACTTGAATCATACGTAAGCATCCAGGAAATTGATGTCTCCACTCACTTGTTTGTAACAAATAAAGAACTCACTTGAGTTGATTTTTCCTAGTTAGATTAATGAAGGTTCCACGAGAACGACTTCGATTGATACTGATGGCGTTTAATATAACTCTATGAGTTATGTAAAAGGATTTTGAGTACATTATTTCTAGCTTTTAGGTCTTAATCCATTCAAATTTTGGTCAATGGTGATTAGTTGTTTAGCGAGCTGTAAGGGACACACGAAAATGACGCATTTGGAAACACAATTGGATAATCTAATCTATTCATCTGGTTCAACCTCACCTCCTTAAGCTATGTGAGAAAATTCATACTCATGGAAGGTTTCTAACCACTAATTTTTTCAGGTGGAAATTTTAAGAGTCATGAATAATAAATCTAGAGGATACTGGAATCATCCACGTATAAGGCCTGTCAAGGTTGCGTTTCCAAAAAGCGTTACTTTACATGTCCCCCAATCATTTTCCTTTGCTAAAAGCTGCAAAACACCCCTTCCCATTGATAAGTTAGCACTTCCCAGAGCGCACAAGTAATCCCATTCAGTATTAGTACAAAACAGTGTGGTCAAGGGTATATACTAGCAAGATTCTAACTTTTCTTTATCTTTTTTCTTTCAAAGTAAATTACTTGTACACTCACTCATATACTCTTAAATTAGAACAACTCAAATTTATGACCAAGTATATTTCAGGCTAAATACCGAGTTGTCTGCGACCTACCTGTGCTACACGTTTGTTAGCTAACATAGTTTAACTTGGTATCTTATTGGAGTATCAATTCAATTCTGAGGCCCCTATCGGTCAAAACCTGACGAGTTCAATAAAGTAAGGGCTTCGAAATGTCTCAACTTTGTTATAGAACACCAGACTCCTTATTTCCACCAATAAAATGTATTTGGAGGCATATAACGCTTATACCAAAGCCAGGGAAAATAAAATGGAAAAGAGAAAAAGATGGTATAATTTCTTTTTACCTAAATAAAAACCATCTATTAATAGACGTGTTCTGGTAATAGTCCCCACTCAAAGAGAAATCGAAGGAGCTACCCCTCTTTGCGTGGTGAATTTATTATTATTTTTTTTAAAATTAAGTTAATCATTATATTTGGAATAACTTAGATAGGCTAGAGATCAAACTCCATATTTATTGGCTGTTTTTAGCACTATGCTTCTTTGAGTTGGAACTCACAATTATTCAATGTGGTTAAATTCATCCAAGTGCATTGATTTCTCACGAGTTACCTATTTTTGGTACTTAGAACATGATAAAAAACTTAGATCTATCAAAAGAGTATCGCCATACATAAAAAAAGGGCTTGGACTCCTTCCATGCCATTTCAGCCTGGACTCGAACCAGGACTCACAACAGAAACAAGAACACAAGCCACAACTTTTCCTTTTGCAATATACCTTTTAATTGCACGCTCAATTGGGCGTTGAAGCTGCCGATTGACTAAAGTAGAAAGACCGATCCAGGAGCCTGTTTAGTCATATTCCAGACCTAAGGAACGATTCAACTTGTCTATTGGCTTGGAATAACAAAATAGCGTTCAATTACATTACAAGCTAGTTTTTATCTTACCTTCAAGTTTAGACCTTGGAAAATTCATATTATCTTACAAAGGCTTTCGTTGAATTCCCTTTCACATGAATGATTATGAAATTTTGTTGTTTGCTTGTGGTCTTCAAGCCCTACACTATTTTGAAGTGAAGTAATAAAATAAATCTCATAAACTAAATTTCAAAGTGGGTCTCTCTTTCAGCTTGCTAGGTGTCCCATTTAAGCACAGTAAATGATTAGTGCATGTAACCACTCAAAAAGAGTTAACCAAATTAAATGAGACTCGTGGTAGGCTAAGAGGAAAACTTTGAGGATTGGTTAAATAGCTGCAGTTTATCATTTTCTATTTTGAAAGGACTAAATCATTAAAAGGATGGTTGAGGCGCACTTTGTCCCTTTCTGCTGCTTGTGAAGCCTCTTTTGATCTGTGTCATGACACCAATGGAGGATCTCCAAGTATAGTTTAAAAACTCCACTCAACTTGAACGTCAAGCGAGAAGAGACAATTTGAAGCCACCTGTGGGTGACCTAAAAGCACTCAAGAGATATTTAAAATAAATTTTAGTATTTCATACTTATATTTATAAATTTCTTTTTATTTGCATTACCTAAGCTATAGGTCAGTTGGTTTGGATAGGGTGTTACAGTTTGAATTTTAGAAGTATAGCTCCAAGTGGCTGCTTATATCTGTGCTACCTCTAGGAAATGCAAACTTTTAGCTACAATGCAACTATAGCTCTTCATGATATGAACCATGGTTAGATTACTTATGAGACCTTTTACTTTTTCAGGATTGATTACTTCAAAGACCATTAAAAGAGCAAAGGAATCTCCTTAAAGATACGAGGTATTAGTCCATATATAATTGTAAGGCCTGGTTCAACCCAAACCAATTTTCATTCTTTATCTATCTACTTTCTTAGTGTTGGGTATGTACAAACATGGGCAGTCTCGAACTTGGAACCTACCACGGGGAAGAGGAACCACCGTGCTAGGAAGCCTTTGTTGGAAAATGTTGCAACATGCTCAAGAAATGGTCTATATTTGCTTTCAAGCTTCTAAAGCAATTAACCATCAGCTTTAATCTATCTATTATTTCAATATCACTTGCTTTGTTATCCTTTTATGTTGATTGTAAGAGAGATTAGTATATTTGAGAGAAAATATGGTCGATGTATAATGCAAAAAAATGCTTTGATTAATGTGCAATTTGCACTTCAAGCAAATCATGATGGGGATATTCTATGTAGACATTTTAAGAGAAGCATTCATTATACATAAAAATAGCAAGTTGCCTACGTGATTCGAATGACTGTGTTTTGCTATAGATGAAGCCACTAAGAAATAATCCAAAACTAAAATTTGTGCAAGAGAAAATTTCGTACAAGAGCTTTCATGAAAAGACATATTGGCTTCTATATATAGTATATTAGAGAGCAAGGAGAAAAGGTATAAAATCTTGTTTAAACTAAAAAGAAAAAAGAAAATATTTTTCCTCAAAAGTATTCTCATTAAAATATCACCTATATCTACATCTTCATAGCATTGAATCTTATCTACTGTTACAAGAAACATAGAGAGAAAATAAAAAATAATGCAACACTTTGGAAGATAAATGGCACAATATATATACAATTTGATTAGAAATTTTTTAGGTGATTATTAGATCTCACTTGCCATATAGTTTAAATAATTATTCTAATGAAAAGCTTAAATATATGCACCTAAATCCAATTGAATGAGTATGATGAAACCTTATTTAAATAGAAAATCTCATCTACTATTATGTAGAAATATGGATAGGAAGCAAAATATAATGCAACACTTTTGAATGATAAATATCAAAACATTTATACAATCTAGATATATAAATACTAGATTTATATGTACATATTAGACCTAACTTATAATATTGTTGTCAAGTCTTTCTAGAAATTTTTTTTCAATTAGGTGTTTGTAAACTTTTCATTTTTCTAAGAGTAAAATTAGCAAATCTTAATATCTAGGTGTCTATAGGCCCCATCCATTTTTTTAGGCATAAAAAAGACCCACAACACCAAATTGTTGTGAGTAGAAAAAATTCTTAATCTTATTAGGATAAAAAATCAGCAAATCCTATTTTCTAGGTGCTTGTTGGCCCATTATACTTCACCATCTATAACATAGTTCACAATATAATTGAAAAATATTACAAAAACTAAAACAACACTTTGGAATAATACAAGTCAATATACCTATACTTGCTGAACCCATTAAAAATAGAAGAAAATAGGTGGAGAAAAAAAGAGAGAGGAAGTGACACATGACGCTCTTGATTAGATTCTTCTCAAATGTAGTGCAACTATTTCCATCAAGAGGTTGTCCTCGTGAGATTTGATATGATAGCCAGCCAGTCACCATCTAAGATTTGCACTAGGGGCTCAAACTAGAAGTGCTATCCAGCTCCTTCTTGATCAAAGTCATTCATGGAGTCATCCTCGTCTTGCCCAAAAATTCTTTCCATTTCGATGAACTTATTGTTGGTGTAAAATAAGATGCATGCTAAACTAAGAAGCCGTATTAGGGGCCAAACCTTTTGCATTCAGGGCCTACTTTGCGCGATCAATCCGAACCATTCATCTGGGTTCTTATGCTTTTGATGCATGTCTAAAAGTATGTACCTTCGATCAGAGAAACAGACGGTATAAAAACTTAATATAAAACCAATACTTAGTTTCTAGGAGGTTAGAATCGTCCGATTCATGTATATTTTTGCTTACGAGATAAACAAAGAGAGCTAAGTCCTTACAATACAGTAAAGCTAGAAGGGCCTCTGCTGTGCTTAGCTCACGGGTTTGAGGCACTCATGGATCATGGGCTATCCATAACCTAGCAAAACAAAGGATTTGAAAAGCTGGAGCACTCAGATACATAGATTGGATCCTTCAAATGTGAGCCCTTATGCAAAAAGTGAGGCTCTTTGATACCAAGCTATTGCTCTAGGCTCTAGTATTCCTTGCAAGATGTATGGCCCAAAACATTCGAAACGAGGAATAATGAATGAGTTAAGATTATTTGGCGCACGGACTCTGAAGGCACTGAACGATGATGAGGTCCAACAAATGATCCAAAAAAATAAGTATGAAAATATAAAATTGTCTTTCCTTTATTTTTCATTTTTATTCTTTCCTTTCATTTTTTGAAGATAGGGAATTTAAGTAATTTCTCATTGAATCTCAATGACCCGTTAGCCATTAAATGGTTTTAGTTGACAAACTATAACTTTACTTCAGAAGCATGAAGTGAGAGGAAGGAATCTAGTTATGCTCCCCCAATCGCCCAAAGTGGGGTGAAGACAACCTCTCTTTGTTGAGTCTTTTCCATTCCATAGAATGATTATGTTCCTCATGGCTAACTAAGCATTTCCATGACTTCAACTTATTTTGATGTTTAAAATTCATTCACTAATGTCTTAAGGAGATGACTTTTATCGTGGTGGGTATGCTATACATGCTTCCACTTTATCAATAAATTCATCGAGCTATATATGCCAAAAGTTTTAGCACCAAAAAGAATAAATACGTAAAAATGGGCCTTAATATGCAAAGAGAAAGGGTGTTTCTAATTGAAAGTGCAAATAAAAATGAGATTATATGGTTATGGAAATATTATGGAAAGCTTGGTTCATATGGTATCATGGTCCTTGTGGACAGAAAGAAATAGGAGATGTTTCTCATCGACTACTCTTCCTCCACCTTCCATATGCTTTTGGTGGCTTAACAAGAAGAAGGATCCGCCTTGGAGGTTCCTACTTATATTTGAAGAAATTTTCTCTTGGATTCAGACCAAAAAATATTTCGTTTCAACATGTCCCAAGGACTGCAAATCAGGTAGCATATGCATTAGCAAAAGGAGCAAACATGGTGGGTTTTAGAATCAATTCATTTCTTGATCTAGCAACTACCTCAACGAACACTCGTATATGGACCCCAGATAACAGCTGCCATCTCTCTCTATTCACTGCAAGATACCTCTATGCTGACCCTCCAAGAATCATCTCATTTCAGTGCTAAATTTTGTTGTGCTGATCCGCAGAATATTTTTTCCACTAGTTCTCTCCCTCTTGCGGTGATTTAGATGCTTCTCTTGCTTACTCCTATTTGGTTTTTGCTACAGATTTACGGCAGTTATTTCTCATTTTCAAATGTTGTATTCTTGTTGGTGATTGTTTGATGACTTTGTTGCTCCTATGACTCAATCATCTTGATCTACTCACCTATTGCATTTCTTCTTTTCATTAATACAACTTCATCATTCAAAGAAAAAGTGAAGTATTCTATTTACACTATAATCCTTCACATATTATTCTTTATGAAAAGGTAGATAAGTGTTTAAATGAAAAAAGTGATCTTAGAAGATCAAGGCTCAATAAGGTATAAATTGGTACAAGCTGGCTTCACATATTATTCTTTATGAAAAGGTAGATAAGTGTTTAAATGAAAAAAGTGATCTTAGAAGATCAAGGCTCAAGAAGGTATAAATTGGCACAAGCTGGCTTCACATATTATTCTTTATGAAAAGGTAGATAAGTGTTTAAATGAAAAAAGTGATCTTAGAAGATCAAGGCTCAATAAGGTATAAATTGGCACAAGATGGCTATTATAAGTTAAGAAGCATAGTTGTACAATAAAGTGCTCAAATGATTTCCAATATTAAGATAGAATTCTCAGTGCTCTAAATCACTTGAGAAGTTTCAAAAGAAAAACATGAGAACTAGACACAATGTTTGGGAATGAAATTTTTAAGAAAATTACAAGAATACCATTGGTTAGTAAAGTTATTTTTCATAGCACCTAAACTTGAAGTTTTCTTATAGGACCTTTAGTTTTTAGCACTTATATGAAATTTTATAATTTTTAAGCTTTTGATAATAGAGAAATACCTTAACATTTGAAATAAAAAAAATTCACCCAACCTCCAAAATTTTGATTTACACTTGGATCAAGGCATTGACTTTTTCTCCTTTTGGAATTAGGTCTTGGGACTATTTTTATTGAACTCAAATGAGGGGTTTTCCCTTATTTACATTATAATGTCTTATTTACTTAAATGACATTATAATGTAAATAAACACTCTTTCTTGGCATATGTATTGTAGGCTTGTTAACTATGCCAATTCATAGCAAAGATACTAGTGCACACCCAAGGAGCACTTGTCATTACTGGTGCCAAATAGAAGGTAACATCTATCACTCTCAGTTTCACCTTAAGAAAGAGTCCAACACCAATGAAACTAGACATTTGTAAAACAACTCAAGAAGTATTTTAGCACTAATGGTGCCAAACGATCTCATATTGCCTTAATAAGGGTACTACACCAAGTGGCATTGACACTCCCTATTTGCTTCAAAGACATAGTCCAATGCTAGTGACACTGGATGATATCCATCCTCCTTGAGACAAGAGTCTGATACCAATGATACTAGAAAAGAAATTTGCTCAAATTGGCATCAAACAAGTTTTCTTTTGATGCTAGCTTCTTACATTTACAACTGGCAGGGATTTCACTAAAGGTGGCATCAGATAAGATGGTGTTAGACAAGCTCCTCTTTGAGTGCTGGCATTAGACATCCACAAATGGCACTAGACCCTCTTATGTCAATCTGGATGAAAATGCAACAAATGAGTTGTTCTTCACCACTCCCCTGACAATAGTTGCATAATGTCATCAAACAGTTTACTAATACCATATTGGGACAATATAGTTACAAGGGCACTTCAATCTGCTGCCACAATTAAGTTAGTTATAGTCTTAGTATCTCAGCCTTATTTGTTGCTCAAAATAATTATCTGAGTAATGACATCTATAAATAGGGATTCTCTCCTCCATTCCAACAGATTGAATTTAGTTAAAATTGTAGAATTATTCTAGAGTTCCTTCTTTTAAGAAGTTTTAGTTCTACCTATCTATCTGTCTGTCTCTCACTCTCTCTTCCCCCTCCCCCCCAACTCACAAGGTGATAAACTTTTTAGTTCTCTTACTATTTTAAGGTGTTTAGGATATATATGAGCTTAGGTTTAGGTTGTCATGTCTCCAAGAGGTTACAACTGCGACCATTATTGTCTATGCTCACTAGTTTAGACGCATGTATTGAGCTTTGGTCTTTTGGGGATATGGCTATGATCAATGTTGCATATGTCCCCTGGACCCTAGCTTGGATTATCTAGGTCCTTGTCCACTTATAGTGATGCCTATGACCAACCATCATGAGCCCTCAACCACCTTGGTCTTAGCCATGATATTGGTACCTAAGGCATTGACTAGTCAAGCCTAAACTACCCAAGTTTAAGTTGACCATTTGCTAATCACGAAGTCATGATTCATATTGACATACTATCTATTGTAATGACTCCAATTTTGTAATATTGAAATTCCAAGTTAAGCAATGAAAAGATCAGTTTTTGAAGATAAGGGCATTTTAGTCATTTCACTATTCACCTTGACTGAACCCAAGAATTTGGTCCTAAAAATGGTTTCATTATATGCGTCTTGGAAAAATAAATCCAACGAGACCAAAATCACCCAAAACGGAGTTAAAATGAGCAAGTTATGGCCCTTTGAAGTTCAGGGGAACAAATGTAATTTTATTAAAAACGAATTTACCTTGCAAAAACACAGGGGCCCGTTTTGAGACAGGCACCCCTTCATCTTCAACCTCTAGAGGGTTCTAGAACGGCGGTGATTGGAGGAGAAATCACTGCCATTCTAGAGGTTTCTCCACCGCCATTCAAAGGCTGTGAGAGCCCCCTCCAGAACCCTCTCATAGCTATATAAATAGAGCTCTTGGGCGCCTCTAATGGCAGCCCAAAACGTTGAATAAAACCCGTTGAGGAGCAGTGACCTAGAGAGGAAAACAAGGAGAAAAACTCAGCAACGAGCCAGGTATGCCCAAGATCCCTCAAAACCCATCTCCACCATAGTTCTAAGATCAATTTCCTTAGGTTTTTGCATGAAAAACCATGCAAAATGGAGTCCTGGAGACTCACCAAGGATCCAGGGACGTTCCCTGGGCCGACTGGTTCAACAGGGTCGAACCAGGGTGTCCTGAGGATGCCCCGGTTCCCCAACGAATAGGACGTTCCAGTCGGAACGTCCCACGTCGACCGAATTTGAAAAACCAAACGGACGCGCCCACAAAAGAGACAGTCGGGCGGAAAACCCGGCGTGTTTGCAGACGCGCCCGTTGAGGCGCATGCCGCAAACGCTCAGCGTGCTAGCGCTACGAGATTTCTTCATTCCTTAAGGAAGCCAGGGCGCACGACGTAGACGCGCAGCGCCCTAGCATTCCGTCTTTTCATTCTTAAGACCCTTATGTACGTGCGACACTAAAACGCTTATAACTTGAGATCTAGAGCTCCGATTTATGCGCCGAAAAAGGCATTGTGTCCGTGTCGACGACTCGGACACATCCAAACTATAAAATCCCTGATCAAGGCCTAATCAAAGGTGGGCATGACCCTTAGAATAGGATGGTGGCGCATGGCCGCTAGACCTTTGGAAAACTGAGGATACCAAGGCCCAATTAGGACCTTAGGACACCCATAGGCTTAGGGATGGACTCCTAATGCCTAAGTAATAAGACCAACCACTCTAAAACCCATAAAAGATAGGCCAAACTAACCCTGATTCCCCAAACCATGTTCAGGAGCGTACGAGGACAGAGGGGTTAGCGTGACCTAGCCAAGTAGGTGCTCTATCACTACTAGATTCTTTTAAAAGAACTATTAGTGTTTGAGAACATATGTTTTAAGTATATGACTTGTTTAGCATGACTTAATTCAACATGCATGTGATAAATGCTTTATGCATAGACGTGTTTTGTAAATGATTGCATATACGTTGAGCATAGATATGTTTTGCAAACTATTGCATACATCACATGATTTGTGAGCATTAAGTTTTGGCAAAAGTTGCATGTCCTTGAGGGTTGCCAAAAGACCCTCGAGTGCCGAGGGCCAAGCAGTTGTGAGGGACCCAAAGAGGACAGGTTTTGAAAAGAGGTTTTTGGCTTATTTGATCTTATGTGATTTGGGCTAGTAAGCCCGTGGGTGCTATGCTGAGGGGTCTGGGTTGGCCACCCAGCCTCTACCACTACTAGGTGGAATGGGTACCACGCCCAAAAAAGGGCATGTCCCTACGTCGACTGCATGTGGTACAGGGGCTACCACTGGCGTCACGGCACTGGGTCGATGTGTCATATGCCCCGTGGAGGCTATGACGCTGCGTCCTCAGGTACCCGGGGACCACACAGCAGCGAGGTCGTGGGCATAGTTTGAACCCTATGGTTTGATGATTTATGTGCATTTCATAAGGCATGATATGAGGTTGGTCGACCATACCATACTAGATATCCATGAGTTGGATTCCATGTAGCATCTGATGCATATCATAATGTTATCATATATATGTGTATGATACTTTCAATTTTGGATTATGCGATCCTTTAAGTCATTAGTATTTCAGTTTGACAATGGATTTTGATATCAATATTGAACTTGAGTATTCAGACATGCACATGTTTTGAAAGAGCATATGATTTTAAAACATCTCATGCATTATAAAACTAGTAGTGATAGGCTCCTACTGAGTATAGTATATACTCACCCAATCCTCAACATTTTTCAGACACAAAGTAAATACTTAAGGGCAAGGAATGCTTGTGATAGAAGACACTCAGGCTAAGTGCAAGTAAGTAAACCCTTACCTTATCTTTCAATGTTACTTGATTGTAGTTACTCTCTAATAGCTGAGGCTGTGACTAACACTTTCTTGGGAACAATATTGATTTAAAATTTTCCATGGCTAAATAATTTGATAATGTGTTTTGACACTGGGGGTTTTTATGAAAGATTGTTTTCCAAAAGAAAAAGATTTTCATGCATTTCATACTTATAAAACAAGAGATCTCGTCTTTTATCAATATTGCATCATATAAAAACCCAGGTCATCACATCTATATAACGAGGTTTATGTTTAAGCCTTTAGGCCTTATTAGGTGTAAGTTATGATCCCCTATGTTCTCGATGGAGAGGGTACAGATGTAGCCATCTTGGGAACCTAATGACATATTGTCACATGGATCTTCTATGGCTAGTCACATATAGCTTGTGGCCTCTAGTCAACCCTATGACTCCCATAAAACCTTCACAAGGCTCAATCTATCCTTAGGCTTATGTCATATAATCAAAGCATGTGATAGATAATCAAAAGTTTTGTCTTTCGTTACTCACATACAATTAATAACCATAAGGTTTGGAGATATCTACACTCTTTCATCTAATGAATAAAAACCCACAGGTGGAAAAATTTTGTACTACTTCCTTTATGCATTCGCTTACTTATAAATGTATGAAAATACAATTTTACTTGTACAAAAAGTTTCCTACATTTGTTGTTCATTGACCCTAATCATAGTTTAAAAACTCATGAGTCCACTCGAAAACTCAGCTAATTTAACTTGATTCACCTGCAAATCGAGTTGATAAGTTGGGCATTTATGTCGTGAAATATTAGGTTAGTATACTAAATATAAATAAATTTTCTCAAAAATGCTCTTTAGTAATTTTTAGTCACTAATGTGTTGATCCTAGTTGACCTGATTTGTAGCACCTTCAAGTCAAGTCTCTAAGTTTTTTAAACTAGAACTCTAAAACACACACTCCTCTTTCTCTCTCTCTCTCTCTTCCATCTCTATAAACTTAGTGGTCCCCTCTTAATTCTATATAATGGTTGATATAAGGTTAGTCTTAATTGCTAATATAGCTCACACAATATTTCTACTGACATTAGTCATGCTAATTGTTCAACTACTTTGATCCTATGCAACTGAATATTTTTTAGCCTTGAATTTAAACATATTCTCACATAGTTTGTATTCCATACTCAATAGACAAGAACACATTTAGTTGGATCCTAGAATACTTTTGGCATGCATGTTTAAGTACTCCAACTTAATGTAGTTAACTAAGCCCAATCCTATTTCCTTAGTTTTTCTTTTATTCTCAATGATATAAGCAAGTACACACTTGACCAATCGATCTATAGATCTAGATCTAACTAGTTCCATTAATGATCTTTAAGTAAAGTACATGCAATCCTAGGATTTCTCCAAACTATGCACAATGTGATTTAAAACTAGTTGGTTTTGGCCTTAAGATTTACATACATTATTTTTTACAATATACCAAAGTTAAAGATGGTGTATGACCTATGGTTAAAATCCATATTTTCAAGGCATTCTATATTCTCATATGATTTTTTTACATTATTTGGGAAAATAATCTCAAAGGCAACATCTTTGGGTGATTGCAACCCTTTAGTTTCGTTCTCCTCTCATACACTATTTGCTAATGATCTCATTCTCTTTGCCAGTAAAAGTTCCTTAGAAGCCTCTAATATAAAGGCTATCATTTTGAGCATTTAAGGTATTTTTTGTAATGTCTCAGAATTTATTATTATTATTATAAGCAATAAAAATCCAAAGTTCAATTCAGCGTTAAAAAATTGAAAATTTGGGAATTTAGTAATCTTACAAGAAGACCTCTACTAGTGGATAAAGCTTGAAGAGAGCTATCCAATGACTATAAGCACGTTAAAATCGAATAGACAAGATTGAAGTTATGAGTAACATAAGGTTTTACATTGATATGACACCTCTTACTAATTATATAATAAAAATGTGTGAAGTGGGATCCACAAAACTACCAAATTTTGGGTAGCCCAGTCAACAAAATGTCCAAATATGTTGAATAGTAGAAATAGACATTTTTTTACCATATTAAATTTATGAGAGAATCAAAATAAAATTGGGATTAGAACTATGTACAGTATAAAATAAGTAGAATTTGGAGAATAATTGAAAAATAAAAAAGTGTATACATGATAAAATAAAATAAAATTTTAGAGGACTTTAGTTTCGACAAGAAGAAATATTAGAAAATTTGAAACAATACATGATGGAAAGGAATCCCACTTTAAGTGAGAAACTAGCCAAGATGTCTCATTAATTTGGACCTCTTGGGCTAGAGAGGAGAAAGAGAGAAAGGAGAAAAGAAAGAGGAAGAGAGAAAGAGAAGAAGAGGGAGAAAGAAATAAAGGGAAAAAAGGAGGAAGAGAAAAAGTGGAGGAGACACCCCCTATTTGTCCGTCCACTGCTACACATGGGGCTTTTAAAGTCAGTAAAGAGTGATAATAAAAGTTGCTTATGAAGCTACTTCTACGAGGCGACTTGGAAAGTCATCAACTTTTAAAATTGTTTAAAAAAATGACTTTTAAAGTCACAAACATTTGTAAGCGACTTCAAAAACAACAAAATTTTAATTAACTTTTGAAGTCGCTTAGGAAAAAAAAAAAAAAAACTTCTAAAGTTGATGACTTTAAAAGTCGCTTTTGGATAAGCGACTTCAAAATAATGTCACTTGGATGAACTTTTGAAGTCGCTTATATAAAAATGACTTCAAATGTTTGTGATTTTAGAAGTCATTTTCATATAAACAACTTCACAAGTAAAAACATTTAAAAATATATCATAACTTTTAAAGTCGTTTTCGACAAAACAACTCTAAAAATTATCATCTTTTAAAGTTGTTTTGTAAAAAACGACTTTAAAAGTTTTTTTTTTTTTTTCAAATTTATTTTTTTGCTCCACCTCATGTATACAATGAATAACAAACACCTAATATTCAAACAATGTTTATAAACATTAAAAACCTATTTACAAACAATGTTCATCCACTTCTTAATACATAATATCATGTATACATTAAAATACTTTAATCTCCACAAACATGAAAAACCAATAACCACTATATTGTATCCATATCTTAATTTTTTGATACATTATCACTTGTGTATACATTGAATAACAAACATTTTATGTACCTAATACTTCTAGCAATCTTTATAAACATGAAAAACTAAACATCATATTCCCTTAATAAATTCAATCTCCATACACATTCCAAACCACCATCCACTACAATGCATCGACATCTTTCTTGATACACTACCACCTGTGTATACATTGAATTACAAACATTCTATTCACCTAATACAAACAATCTTTATAAACATGAAAAACCAAACATCTAATACAACATGCATCCACTTCTTTCTTGATACCCCGAATCGTTCTTAAAATATAACACCTAATACATCCATAATGGCTACAAAACATCCATACTCTCATTATCCATTCACATCTATCTTGAAAATAAGTTATATAAGAAACTACAACATATGCATTGTCTATAACATACACATTCACTTTATTTGTAAATCCATATACATTCTAAGTAACCCTCTCATTCTTCATCTTGTAAAAGTTATATAATTCAACCGCCACATATTCACTTCATGTTCAAGATCCAAATTTACTTCATTCATACACATTTATTCCCACATTCCAAATTTTTACTCATTTATTGCTTAAAATGAATATATATATATATATATATTTCAAAGAAAATAATAAAATATAAAGGAACACAAACAAGTCAATGAAAAAATACTTTATTATGTATTTCAAGCTCATAAAGTTACTCCAAGTAATCTAATTGAAACTCATTACATACTTAGCCCATTCATTTTTTATTTTATTGAGATTTACTTTGGAGTAACTCTTCTTGTTTGCCCACTTAGAAAGCACAGCAGTCTAAAATACAACATATTTAATAAAGCTAAATTTTTTTAGCTGTATCCATAAAAACTGTAAAAAAATATAAGATTATGCAAAATAAAAAGTGTTCTACCTTTTTTAAATGAGAGACAGGAGTACAATCAAATATGAGGGACCTCATGTACCTCAGGATATAATACCCACACTCCTAATGAAATTGTTATTTAGGCATTGTACAACAAGGACAACAAAGAAGAACTCATAAATATCATTTGTAATAACATAGGTTTAATTAGTGATAACTTAGAGCAATTAACTGTTTCATATACCTTGACATTCTTCAACGTGAGTTTAGGTGGTTGTAAAGTCTCGGTCATTGTAGCCCATCCCCACCAGGTCTTGCAAATTTAAATTTCAAATGCATTATAGATGAATAACAAATTACTTATCTACATATAACACACGAAAAGAAATAAATGCTTACTTATTTATAATATCTATGAGGGCAGAACAGATGTGCGCTCCACAAGAATAAAAAAAGAAAGCATGACCACCATGCACATCCAAAACAAACAGAATCCAATGAGACCTACATAGACAGTCATATGAATTTAATGGAAGTTGACAATCCCTAGTATATAATAAATTGGCAAGAAAACAAGAAAATTAAAACTTACCTAGTATTGTAGGAAATCATTAAGCCTTGTCCTTAAGAGAGCCGCCAAAGAATCCTGGAAAAATATCCTGAATATGCCTCTCAATTGTCCATTGCTCCGTCTCTCTAGAAATGATGCCAAGGTCAAGGAATCTGTAAAGTGTACCCTCACCCTCAAAAAGGCTAGTAGCATCATTCAAGAAGCTGAATAAAAGAAATAATTATTACATATACCATTAAAATGTAATATATAATTAAATACTAAATGATTTACAAGCAAGTATGTGCATATACCCCATATAGGAGATAATGTGAGGGTGCTCGAGTTGATCCCATAGGAAAACTCATAATAGGTCCTCTGTCATAAGTGGCACTTCAACAATGTCCTCAGCAAACACTCCCCGCTTGATTTGTACATGATTAATTATAATATTGTCATTGATGAGACCATAGATTAACCTAAGGGATTGAGGCGTGTTAGGTGGGACTTCCACATGCTCCTAGGTTGGCTACTGTAAAAGATGTAAATTTTTTTAGCTAAATAATATTAATCTATGAAGAGGGCCTAATTTATGATGAAAGAAAAATCAAAGATATAAACAACTACCTATTCCATTGGTGCAGCAGCCAAAGATGACATTGGAATGGCGACCGATTTCGGTTCCTCAATTTGTTGTTGATTAACCGTATAATGTTATTAAATAATTAAGTGAGGTCTTTAGCTAAAAAATATTAATGCAAAAGGTAGTATGATAAGATACATACTGTGGACTCTATGAGAATGACTAGTGACTCTAGCCAAGCGATGTGATATGTAACTCCCTGCTCAACGGTTATAATATTTTCCATTTCTAATGGGAATGGTAGGTAGGCATTAGCATTCAAAGCCATGGTAATGGAGACCTATTTAGTATGTGGTGGCAAACTAATTCTGTGCAAAATGTTTGATTCATGCTCATAGCATGAACCAACTGCCATGATATTTTGACAGGAATCCAAGGCTAATAGGCATTGACCCACCTACAAATGAAATATGTAATAGAGAGTTTGAGATATAGAATTATTACAAATGGACAATAAAAATTTATAGTTTTGTCAATGTATATAGCTCTTGGGTGGGAATTTCCTTTTTGAGGGGAGGCAAATGTCCTTCATTATCTTCTTTAATTGGGGAATTGCAACTTGCATGTGATGGAGGTATAGTAGGGTGCATATTATGAGCAAGGATTGGAGTACTAATCGAACCTCCCTCACGCATATGTCTAAATAAGTCACCCTTTATTTTCTCAATGAGCTCATGTATGCTTACACATCATCTTGAACTTTAGGTATATGTCCTCTACAAAAGAATTTAGAAGGAACAACTCCTCGACCCATACCCCTAACTCGTCTAGGGTGGTCATGCTTATTGCTCATGGCCCTATACAAGATGTCATCCTTGGCAGCAGTGCTGCTTAAAGATCCTGTAGTAGTGCTTTCTTGGTTAAGAATGTCCTGCAAAATTTAATTAGAAAGACATGATCATTTCATCTACCTAATTGTAAAAAATTTATAGACAAGTGGAGCCCCTTACTATGCACGAATTAATTTGCGCAGTAGTATCATCTGTAAACTTGTTGCTAGTACGGCCCATTAAATGCGCCATCTTCTAGAGGATGGAGTGATCAATGAGTTCCATAGTCTCAGCTTTTTTTTGCTATCAAGAAAAGGCACTATAGTTAGAGAAGATGTACATAACCATAGTTGCATTAAATTGAATGGGATAAATTGTCACAGATGCTTACTTCACGCTCTTCTAAATGAGTGTAGCCCATTCTAGATAGGTGGTGTTGCATATTTGTTTCATGCACCTTTCTTCCCTTTGCACCCTTCTCTTCCACATTTTTACATGCGTGCTCAAGTGCACTAATTGAGCATTACATTTAATTACAAGAATGAAGCATTGTTTCTGCACATACCTCAAACTCGGTGAAGGTGCGGTTTTGAACAAATGCATTCCAAGCCTCCTAATCAATGGCATCGGAATAAATGGAAGGCACTGTGTAGAGCCTTGATAGATCTTTGACATTTGGAGCTATATAATTTCAAACAAGGTAGTTCTTCCATTTTCTCCATTGCTCACCTGCCCCTTGTAAATGCACGTATCTTCTTGTCATTTGACATGTTAAAGGCAAACTGTAAATTGAACACATCAAATTACTATATTTGAAAAATAAGGAAAGTTATAATGTAAATAATACATGTACTTAATATTTACATACCTTCACCATTTTCTATATTGAATCATTTGTTGAGGAAGGCATATGTCTTCAATCCTCAAATGTGATAGGAACATTACTTCTTACTGTACAGCAAAGGAAACTACTATAAGCAGGTGCACTCTCATTAGTTTCTTTAATTCCCTTCAACTTTCTCTTGATAACTTTTTCCATTGTTGTTTGCCCTCTGCCCTTTCGTTTTGGAGTGGTGCTTATTTTGGCCTCTTGTTCATGCTCATCAATATGGTTGTAATCTTCAGTTTGATGTTCTTCTGATTCCATTGTTACTACAAAGAAACACTTAATGATATTAGAACAATGACATAAAAAATGGCTATGTAATTCATTTAAAGAAACCAACTAATGTCCTTAATAAACATAGTTTAAGTACAAAAATAATTAAAGGAGACTCCGTCTCCCTCCATTCACATAAACATATAATATTTAACATATGTGACATACTAACCTCTAGGAAAACAGATAAATGATGCATGAAAAGTATTTTCCTCTAAGGTATGGATATTTGTAAAGGGGCTACAAATCTATAGACCTCTTACTAGTCTTTAACTCCACTACTTCGATTTCACATCTCTTAGTGGGTGTAGGTATTCATAAGTAGTGATAATCTTAACTTATGCTAGATGTTCATCTATGTACATATGCACAATTCATGTACCAAATTCCATCCAATAAAGTTTATGTCTTATGTAAGTTTCTCTTAGTTATTTGCATGCTTGAAATTCATTAAAATTTTGGTTTTATGATCATGTTTCATGTCTTGAATCACATGCACCATGTCATTTCATGCCTTGTTTGATTTAAGTTTCATGAGTATCTTACTTTTGGAATTTTACCTTTCATGAGTCATATATACATAACTTTGAGCAGACCATACACTTTATTTACTTGATTTCTTAAGAATGACTTTAGCTTTTTAGATAGTTTAGTTACTATTTTTGTTAGATCCCATGTTAACAAACTTTTAATCCACACATTTCATCCATTTCCTTACTCATGAACCATGCGCACAATTCCATGGGTCATGCACATGGTGATTGGGTGGTTTGTCTTTAAGTGGTTTATTGCTCCCTTATTTCATGATAGTTTTGCATTACTTGTTTAGTTATTTGCATCATAGTTTAGCTTTAGAATGTTTATTTGTTTATTTTTACAATTTTTTATTTTTAGAAAGTTTTAGGATTAGGAACGTGTTAGTTTAAGAAAGTTTTATTTTTAGTAGGTTTTCTTAATTAAGGGTTCCTAGAATCATTCATTTTAGTTTAACATTATTATTTTTTTAAATTTAATGCATGTTAGTTAGGAAAGTTTCTCATTCCATTGGAAATCTTTATTTTCAAAAAGTTTCCTTTGGCTCATGTGTCTAATTTTATGCATGCTTCTCATTTCATTTTGTTTAAATTCCGTGTTTATCAAAATAAGCTTTCTTTATCTAAGCTTCACAACTTAAATAAGATCAAATCAACTAGAAATTCCTCATGGGATAGACCTCTTTCAAATGAAATTATTACTTTGATTTGTGCATGCTTGCAAGTAATTTTAAAGCTACATCACCTAGCCTAAGAGAGATTGGTTTTGATTTAACTAGGAAAGCAAATAACATGATAGTTTAGCATTACTTGTTTAGTTATTTTCATCATAGTTTAGTTTAAGAACTTTTCTTTGTTTTGTTTTAGAATGTTTTATTTTTAGAAAGTTTTAGTCATAGGAAAGTTTCATTTTTAGCAAGTTTCCTTAGTTAAAGCTTCCTAGAATCATTCATTTTAGTTTAACATTATTATTATTTATTTAATGCATGTTAGTTAGGAATGTTTTAATACCATTGGAAATCTTTACTTGAGAAATTTTCCTTTGGCTCATGTGTCTAACTTTATGCATGTTTCTCATTCCATGTTGTTTTCCATGTTTATCAAAATAACCTTTCTTTAGCTATGCTAAGTAACTTAAATAGAGTCAAATCAACTGGAAATTCCTTGAGATTTCTCATGGGATCGACCTCTCTCACATGCAATTATTACTTTGATTTGTGAGCTTGCAAGTAATTTTAAAGTTACACAACCTAGCCTAAGAGAGTTTGGTTTTGATTTAACTAGGAAAGCAAATAACATGAAAATGGAAACATGCAATGGAGTTACCAGATGTTCTTACTAGACATGCATGTTGTTAAGTGTTTAATTTTGGTCAAAATACCCCTAATTTAGTATTTGATTAGAGCATCTAGACCATTAATTTTAAGATTTTACATCAAATGTTTCATTTTAGCTTTAATTGGCCATCCAACCATTGAATTGTAAAATTTAGTGGTTAGATGACTATTAAAGCTAATAGACGGTTTAGATTGCGCTAATTGGGTTTATGCATTGCAGATCGGTCAACTCAGGCGTGGACGCTCCAGATCGAATCAAGGATATTAGATGGAGATCAGATAAGATGGAATTTGAAGAATCCTAGTACAGGACAAAGTTGAAGACTTGCAGAGTTCTAGTAAAACTAGAATTCCAGTGGACCCACTCTCTTCCTTATCTCTCTCTCTCTCTCTCTCTCTCTCTCTCTCTCTCTCTCTCTCTCTCTCTCTCTCTCTCTCTCTCTCTCTCTCTCTCTCTCTCTCTTATCTTCCTTATCTTTCTCCTCTCTTTTCTCTTTTTCTCTCTCTTATCCCTCTCTCCTATACGTCTCTCCCTATATCTCTTTTAAAAGACCCTTCTTTCTTCTCCAAAAGGATGGTTTTTTTTCCCTTTTAGGAAGGAGCCGGCAGACACATTCTCCTCTCCACTCTCAATTTCTCTCTCTCTCTCTCTCTCTCTCACCGTCCTTCCCTTTCCTTTCACCTCTGCTAAACCCTCTCTCTCCATAAACGTTTTTGTCTCTTGGGAGGCTAGGCTGCTTCCTCTCTCTCTCTCTCTCTCTCTCTCTCTCTCTCTCTCTCTCTCTCTCTCTCTCTCTCTCTCACTCTCTCTCTCTCTCTCTCTCTCGCAGTGCAACCCTTTATTTCTTTTCTCTTTCTCTTTCTCAATCTCTATCAACCGCACTCTCCCTTCTCTCTGGTCCTTCATTTCCTCTCACCTCCTCCTCTCAACTCTCCCTTTATTCATCTCTCACCCAACCTCCACCGGCAACCCGGCCAGCCTTGCTCCAAGCCCAATTGACCGCATCCTCGGTCTGCAGCTCTCTCTCTCTCTCTCTCTCTCTCTCTCTCTCTCTCTCTCTCTCTCTCTCTCTCTCTCTCTCTCTCTCTCCAGCTCTTCATTCTTCACCTCCCAGGCAGGACCGTGGTTGGCCGGCCCACTCTCTTCTCCTCTTCCCCTTCTATCCCACGTTCCCCTTCTCCTTAACTCTCCCTCTTTCTTTTCCCAGCCTACCTCCTCTGCGTCATTACGCTCCACCGGAGTTCGTTGGGTTCTGGTTCAGAGCCGGCAGAACGACGCATCTCACCAGCCCATCTCTCAATCTCCGGCATGGTTCTCTGTTTTCGACGTTGATCAAAGTCCAGGGAAAGAAAACCCAAATCGGGTTTTCTCCCATCTCTTTTCCTCTCCCTCATTCTTCTTCTCCTCTTTCCTCTCATCTTCCCCCTTCTCCGGTTTCCACAATCATCGGCCTGCTCAAGGAGAGAAAACCCAAATCGGGTTTCCTCCCGTGTTCCTCTCCTCCTTTTCTTCTTCTTCTCCTTCCTCTTTTCCTCCCTTCTTCTTCCCTCCTACGGTTTTCTCCTCTTCTTCCCCATTTGTTTTCCTGGTTTTTTTCGTTAAAAACTAGAAACCCCAGAAAATTATGAGTCTGCCCTTGGCAGATCTCAGTAATTCCACTTATGTCCTTTATAAAAGAATTCCATCTGTGTCCCCTGGCAGATTTCAGGAAATTCCATATGTGTCCCTAAAAGAATTCCAACTGTGTCCCCTAGCATATTTCAGGAAATTCCATCTGTGTCCCTAAAAGAATTCCAACTATGTCCCTTGGCAGATTTCAGAAATACCAACTGTGTCCCTGGTTTAATTACAACAGTGTCCTTGTGCTATTCTGGTTTTAACTTATCTTCATTCTGACTATTCAGGGACAGTGCAATCAAGGACAGACTATTCAAGGACAGACTAATCTAGAGACAATGCAATCTAAGGACAAGCTTATCCAAGATGCATTTTATTTTTATTTTCTGTTTTCCTTGGAATAAATATTTGTGAACATTGGAACAATTGAATAAATCTGGATTTTATTTTTTGTTAGCTTTTATTCTTTTAGTTGAATTTTATGTAAAACTCCATAATTTTAAATCAAGTCCTCGTGGGATCGACCCGTATTTGCATAGCTATACTACAATAGCCCATGCACTTGCGGTTAAACAATCAACAAGTTTTTGGCGCCGTTGCCGGGGACTTGAAATGGAGTTTTTATAAAATTTAATTAAAAATCCAAAAAAATAAAAATAAAAAAAATTAGAAAATTTTCAAAAAAAAAAATCAGAAAAATCCAGAAAAATACAAAAAAATTAGGATTTACATTTTAGGCATTTTTAGGTGCATCTTTAGGCATTTTTAGTGTATAATCACTTTATTTCCTGAATTTGGTACTAATTGTTATTTTTCTTTTTCAGGAAATTGGAGTGGAGCTTCATCAATTGATAGATTTGTCTTGCTTTCTTAGATTAGAAATTTTATTTTTGAGTGAATCTTGTAGTGAGGCCCCTTGTAATTTGCATTTTCAATTTCAATTTTAAAGGGTTGTAATAATACAGGGCAAGTGTGGGACAAGGTGGCCCACACTTGATCTTCATCAGAAACCTCACTGTAAGTCTTCTCACTCATTTATTTTCTAGATTAGGGTTTGCATTTAGAATAATTTGCATTGTTTGGTACTTAATTGCATATAGAAAGCATATGTTATAATTGTTGCATCTTAGGGTTTTGCATTAGTTTATTGCTTTCGATTGCATTTTAGGACACGTCTAACGCTTTAAGGTGGATTTTATGTTGATCAAATTGCCATGGTGTGTGAAATTTAATTAGTAAGGGCACCCTACCCCACAAGATCAAGGGTGGATTTCATCACCACTCCTTGGCCCACCTAGGATAATCATCTCAAGCGCGCAACCTCTCCTTTCACATTAATTTAAAATCAATCAGAAGAGACCTATAGGGTTATCACATGCTCGTAGGACCCTCTTAATAGGACACGAATTACTGTTACTCTGGTTGCTTTTGATCACTGTGGTTATTGGGGGTTGTCTAATAGAGCCTCGCTCTTCCCCTACCTCCTGTCGACGTTTGTTGAGGTCTAAACGCCTCCTTACACGAGGGTTGTATTAACCGCTTTGGTTAGAACCTAACTGGTAAGCAGCAGTCAACTCCTAAAGAGAGTAGGAGCGTTAGAGTAGGCTAATTAAAAGCGTTGTCCCCATAGAAAATCAAGAAAATCAAAATATCTATGCTTGCTAGCCTTAGGGGATTGCTTGATTGTGTCCTGTTTTGTGCATCATTTTAGGCATTTAGGTTGCATCATTTAGGATAGAAAAAAAAAAAAAAAAACATAAAAAAGCAAAAAGATCTTTCATTGTATGCCCTTTTGGATACGCGACGAAACCGGTAGGTTAGTCTCGTACGACCAAAAAGACAGACCAACAATGGCCGATGAACGATCAAGGGGTAACTCACCCCATGGTAATGTTAGAGGTGATCAAGCTCCACTCATCATGAATGAGGACCCACCACCTCTAATTGATGATGAATATCAACCTCCACCAAGGAGGAATAATCATCAACAAAGAAATTGGAGAAGGAATGAAAATAGGGAATGGGACCAACAGAGTGACCATGGAGAAAATGATGTTTATCAGAATCCTCATGGACGAACCTTAAGAGACTACCTTCAACCTACACGCACCAGTACACCCTCTTGTGTCATTCTTCCTCAAAATGCTGGTGCGTTAGAATTAAAAACGGGAGTAATTCAATTACTTCCCAAATTTCATGGGCTAGATAGTGAGAGTCCTTATTTGCACCTTAAAGAATTTGATGAGGTATGTAGTACCCAAAGAACCCAAAATATAGGTCTAGACACTGTCAAGCTTAAGCTATTTCCTTTCTCTTTAAAGGAAAAAGCAAAAATGTGGTTTAATGCACTGCCACCAGGTTCCATAAGGACTTGGAATGAAATGACTAGGGAATTCTTGAAAAAGTTTTTCCCTACACATAAAACAAATACACTCCGTCGTAAGATAGTGAACTTTACCCAAAAAGATAAAGAATCATTCTACCAATGCTGGGAAAGGTTCAAAGATCTATTGCTTACTTGCCCACATCATGGCTATGAACCATGGCGCATTATCAGCTTCTTTTATGAAGGACTTAATTCTGACATGGGCCAGTTTGTAGAGATGATGTGCAATGGTAACTTTTTGAATAAACAACCAGATGAGGCGGAGGAGTATTTGGAATGGCTAGCTGAAAGTGCACAGACCTGGGCTGACTCAGAAAGAGTAGAACATTCTGATAGACCTAAGCCCACTACCACATCTACCAGGGGAGGCATGTATGCCATGACTGAAAAAAATGAAATCAGTGCCAAAGTAGCAACCCTAGCTAGAAAAGTAGAAGCCATGGAAATGGGAACGAAAACCTTAACTAATGATGAACAAGTGTGTAGCATTTGTGAAAGTACATCACATCTTACTCAGGAATGTCCTACCATCCCTGCATTTCAAGATGTACTTCATGATCAGGCTAATGCACTCAATAATTATAAAAGACCTTTCTCCCCATATTCTGAGACATATAATCCCAACTGGAGAAACCATCCAAATTTCAATTGGAGAAATGGACCTAATGCAAATGTCTCACAATCAGGCCCATACCAGAGTCATCAACAACCAAACCAAGGACTACTTGCTCCACCACCATACCAAACTCATCAACCTCATTCTCCTAGACTTTACTTGCCCCCACCTAAAAGGCATGTAGAGGATAATCAAGTTAATCAAAATCAGGAAAGGAAAATTTCTCAATTAGAAAAGTCTGTGAATGAACTAAAAAACATGATGAGTCAAATGATGCAAAATATGGAAAAAAGAAAATTCCCAGCTCAACCTCAAGCAAACCCTAAGGGAGTGCATGCGGTTAGCATTAATGCATCTGATGAAACATCTAGCTCTACCATGGAACAGACTAAAGCTGTTACTATTCTTAGGAGTGGTAAAATAATTGAGAAAGATGAGCCTAAAAAGATTGAAAAGGTAGAAAAACCTAAAGAAAAATCTAAAGAAAAGGACCATGTTTCACCTGTTGAGCCATGTCCAGTCCCTGCTCCATTCCCTCAAAGGTTGCGCCAAGCCCCAAAGTCTGCATCTAATGATGAGATTTTAGAGATTTTCAAGCAAGTCAAGATCAACATACCGATCTTAAATGCTATAAAACAAATCCCATCATATGCCAAATTCTTAAAAGACTTATGCACCATCAAGAGAAAATTAAATGTCCAAAAGAAGGCATTTTTGACTGAACAGGTTAGTTCTATTCTTCAACATCATACACCACCAAAGTACAAGGATCCTGGTTGCCCCACTCTTACTTGCATTATTGGCAACTACCAGATAAATCAAGCTCTTCTTGATTTAGGATCTAGTGTAAACTTATTACCATACTCGGTATACAAACAGTTAGGTCTGGGTGAATTGAAACCTACATCTACTACGCTCCAGCTAGCTGATCGTTCTGTAAAAATACCGAGAGGGGTAATAGAGGATGTGTTAGTCCAGGTAGAACAATTTTGCTTCCCTGTCGATTTTCTGGTTCTAGATACACAACCGGTGGTGAATGAGAAGAATGAAATACCAGTCATCCTGGGACGACCATTTTTGGCTACGTCCAATGCCTTAATCAATTGTAGAAATGGTGTAATGAAATTGTCCTTTGGCAATATGACAATAGAACTTAACATTTTCAATATCTGTAAGCAACCTGGTGAAACTACTGATGATTTGCACTGTGTTAACATGATCAATTCAGTTGTGCAAGATCAGTTTCAATCATCTTCCTTATCGGACCCACTTGAGGCCTGTTTGGCCCATTTTAATGAGTTTAATGAGGATGCATTAATAGAGGAAGTTAATGCCCTCCTTGATTCTGTTCCTATCATGGAAACAGAAAAATGGAAACCTCCTTTCGAGGACCTTCCACTGAGGGAGTCCACTCCCCTTCCATCATTCATACAACCTCCCAAGCTTGAATTGAAATCTCTACCATCAGATTTAAAATATGTCTTTTTAGGAGACAAAGAGAATTTTCTTGTAATAATTTCCTCCCAATTAGAAACATCTCAGGAGGACAAATTAATAGACACTTTAAAAGAACACAAAGGTGCTATAGGATGGACCATAGCTGATATAAAGGGCATTAACCCTTTAATCTGCACCCATAGGATATATCTAGAGGATGAAGCTAAACCATGTCGTCAAATGCAAAGAAGGTTAAATCCTAATATGAAAGATGTGGTTAGAGCAGAAGTCCTAAAGTTGCTTGATGTGGGAATCATCTATCCCATAAGTGATAGCAAATGGGTAAGTCCTACTCAGGTGGTTCCAAAGAAGTCTGGAGTGACAGTAATAACTTACGCCAACAATGAACTGATCCCTACCGGGGTTACTCTTGGTTGGCGTATGTTTATCGACTATCGAAAGTTGAATCTTTGTTACAAGGAAGGACCATTTTCCTTTGCCCTTCATTGATCAAATGTTAGAAAGGGTTGCAGGACACCAGTACTATTGTTTCTTAGATGGTTATTCAGGGTATAACCAAATAGAAATTGCACCCGAGGATCAGGAAAAGACCACATTTACATGTCCTTTTAGCACTTTTGCTTACAAAAGAATGCCATTTGGATTATGTAATGCTCCTGCCACATTTCAACGTTGCATGTTAAGAATTTTCAGTGATATGGTGGAGAGAATTTTAGAGGTTTTTATGGACGACTTTTCTATTTTCGGTAATTCATTTGAAACATGTCTTGAAAATCTAAGAAAAGTTTTAACTTGTTGTAAAGAAAAGAACCTAGTGCTTAATTGGGAAAAATGTCATTTCATGGTTCCTAAGGGAATTGTCTTAGGTCACATTGTGTCATCTAAAGGTATAGAGGTAGATAGAGCTAAAGTTGATCTAATTTCCAATCTACCCATTCCAAAATCTATTAGGGACATTCGATCTTTCCTAGGTCATGCAGGATTCTATCGGAGGTTCATTAAGGATTTTAGTGCAATATCTAGACCACTATGTCACCTCCTCACAAAGGATATTCCTTTTGAGTGGACTAAGGATTGTCAAGAAGCATTTATAAAGTTGAAAGACAAGTTGACAACTGCACCTATCATGCAGCCGCCTGATTGGAGTCTACCCTTTGAAATCATGTGTGATGCCAGTGACTATGCTGTAGGAGCTGTACTAGGACAGAGAAAAGAAAAGAAGCCATACGTCATCTACTATGCCAGTAGGACCTTAAATAGCACCCAAATGAACTATTCTACTACGGAGAATGAACTCTTAGCAGTTGTCTTCGCATTGGATAAATTTAGGTCTTACTTGGTTGGATCTAAAATAGTCATATTCACTGACCATTCGGCCCTCAAGTATCTTCTTTCTAAGAAAGATGCTAAGCCTAGACTAATTAGATGGATTCTCCTACTCCAAGAATTTGACATTGAAATAAAAGATAAAAAGGGAGTAGAGAATGTGGTAGCTGACCATTTGTCTCGCTTAGTCCTAACAGAGCCTTTAAATGAGTTGCCAATTAAAGACACTTTCCCTGATGAGCAACTTTTTCATGTTTCCCATCCTCCCTGGTTTGTTGATATTGCAAATTATTTAGTCACGGGGAAAATTCCGGAACATTGGACTAAACAAGAAAAGAAAAAATTCTTTTCCAATGTTAAGCACTATTTCTGGGATGATCCATACCTGTTTAAATACTGCCCAAGATCAAATCATTAGGAGATGTGTCCCTGACTTAGAACAACATAGTGTTATCTCCTTTTGTCATTCAGAAGCATGTGGTGGACATTTTTCTACACAGAAAACAGCGGCAAAGATTTTGCAGTGTGGTTTTTATTGGCCGTCGTTGTTCAAAGACACACATGTGTTTTGTAAATTATGTGAGCAATGTCAAAAGTTAGGAGGAATAACCCGTAGGAATATGATGCCTCTAAATCCTATTCTTATCATAGAAATTTTTGATTGTTGGGGTATAGATTTCATGGGTCCATTTCCACCTTCTTTTGGCTACATTTATATCTTATTGGCCGTAGACTATGTTTCAAAATGGATTGAGGCTATCCCATGCAGGCATAATGATCACAAAATAGTTCTTAAATTTTTAAAAGAAAACATTTTTTCTAGATTTGGGATTCCTCGAGCCATTATAAGTGATAACGGTACACATTTTTGCAACAAACCATTTGAAGCACTAATGAAAAAATATAATATTACACATAAAGTTGCAACACCGTATCATCCACAAACAAGTGGACAAGTAGAAGTATCAAATCGGGCCATCAAACAAATCCTTCAAAAGACTGTTAATCCAGATCGTAAAGATTGGTCTCTTAGGCGGAGATGCGCTGCGGGCTTACAGATCGCACATCGCACCCCGATTGGTATGTCTCCCTATCGTATTGTATACGGTAAGGCTTGTCATTTGCCTGTGGAATTGGAACATAGAGCTTATTAGGCAATAAAGACATTCAATTTCAATATGGATAAAGCAGGCTCACATCGCAAGCTCCAACTTAATGAGTTGGAAGAGATCAGGCAAGAAGCTTATGAGAGTAATAGGATATATAAAGAAAAGATGAAAGTTTTTCATGATAAGAACATAATGAGAAAATCCTTTACTCCAAGCCAAAAGGTTCTACTTTACAATTCTAAGCTCCACCTATTTCCAAGTAAGCTTAGATCTCGATGGACTGGTCCATACATAGTAAAAGAAGTTTTTCCATATGGGACTGTCGAGATTGAGAATACTAGGACTGGTCATTCTTTTAAAGTGAATGGTCAACGTTTAAAGCCTTTCCTAGATTATGAGAATCCAGAAGTTGAGTCCACAACTCTGGAGGATCCTGTTTATCAGGATTGAGTGAATTTGATCTCTTTGTACCATATTTTGTATTTTGTTGTTTTCTATATCACCCATATTCATTTTAGGTCCTACTTTTTAAACATTGAGGACAATGTTTCTGTCAGGTTGGGGGGTGTAGAATTCTAGCAAATTCTAGTTTTCTTTTAGTTTTTAGGTGTTTTCCTTGTTTTTTTTTTCAAAAAAAAAAAAAATGAAAAATTTTAGGTCATTTCCTATACCATGATGAGAATTGGATTTTCTGAAGTATAATCTGGATAACTTTAGCTTATTAATAGAATTGAATATGATTAATTCATCATTTTACTCATTTTCTAAAGTATTCTATAAAAGCAAAGTCTCATATCACATTTGTACACGCAGTTGCATATAGATAATCTAGATTGATAAGTGGCTATAACTTAGAAATTCTGAAGAAATTCAGTGGAGACCTATAACACAAGTGAGTTTTAGAGCCATTCATCCTTTTTGAGAGGTTATAAATGTTCAAAATTTTCTTCAGCGTGTTTAAAGAAAATTGATCCCAAACTCTTAAATTTGGCTAATTCCCTGAATAATTAGAATACTACCTTTAAAATTCTGAAAGATCATTGAATTTGATAGATTATATGAAACCTAGAAAATGATTTAGGCCATCCTTGTTATTAACCTAAAGACATAAAGCCTACCCAAAAGTATTTTTACCACTAGTTAGCCAAGTTGAGCCTTGAATATAAAGCCATTTTCTTTTGTCACCCAAATTACCATTTACCCATATTAACCCAGTATAAATTATCCATTACCCATTTTTCTTTGAAAAATAAGTTAGAGAAGAAGGAAAAAAATATCTTTTAGTTGCAACAAAAGTAGAAAAGTGGATATCAAGAAAAGAAATATTCTTTAAAGTGAGTCAAAAATATGAAAAGAAAGAAAAGTGAAAAGAAAAGAAGAAAAAAAAAAAGAGTTTGAAGAATGCAAAGAAATGGAAACAAAAATATTCACTTTAGAAAAAAGCAAAGAAAAGAAGAATTGTCAACTTTAGTAGAAGACCTCTACTTATTTTTTTTGAAGAAACTTTGAATACTTTTATACCCTTTCTTTGGTACCCTGTCCTAAGCTTATGTTTCATCCCAATTAAAGACCTATTGATTCTAGGATGAATATAGTCTTGATGAGGAAATGAATGGATAGGATTAAAAGAGTGGTATTTCTAAATATGCAAAGGTAATGGCATCTATTCTAAAGGGATCAAAACAATTCCTTAGTAACTCCCGTTCTTCATGAGTATATGTGAGATATATTTGTTTTCATTGACTCTTCTCACATAATTAAAAGAGAGATATGATTTAAACCCTCTATCTGAGAGACTTTATTTCTGAGCGTATGCCATTAGTAAGGATTGAGGTCAAAACATATTTCAAATGGAGTTCAAAAGTTAGAAGTCTACTTAAAGATAAAGATTATTCTATGTGTAGACTGCATATGCACATACTCAATCTGAGATCTGAGCTTAAGTGGAATATTTTTAGCATATGGGTAGGGTTTTTTTTGAATTATTCAGTCATCTTTATTAGTTTGCTAAAGTTGATAGATTTATTGAAGATAATTATCTGAGAAAAAAATGGAGATGACCTGAAAAATAAAAAAATAAAAATTGAGTTGATTTCATCTTTTGCTAGGGATTAGCAAAATGCTGGTTGGGGGGTGTGTTAAGTGTTTAATTTTGGTCAAAATACCCCTAATTTAGTATTTGATTAGAGCATCTAGACCATTAATTTTAAGATTTTACATCAAATGTTTCATTTTAGCTTTAATTGGCCATCCAACCATTGAATTGTAAAATTTAGTGGTTAGATGACTATTAAAGCTAATAGACGGTTTAGAGTGCGCTAATTGGGTTTATGCATTGCAGATCGGTCAACTCAGGCGTGGACGCTCCAGATCGAATCAAGGATATTAGATGGAGATTAGATAAGATGGAATTTGAAGAATCCTAGTACAGGACAAAGTTGAAGACTTGCAGAGTTCTAGTAAAACTAGAATTCCAGTGGACCCACTCTCTCTCTTATCTCTCTTTTCTCTCTCTCTCTCTCTCTCTCTCTCTCTCTCTCTCTCTCTCTCTCTCTCTCTCTCTCTTATCTTCCTTATCTTTCTCCTCTCTTTTCTCTTTTTCTCTCTCTTATCCCTCTCTCCTATACGTCTCTCCCTATATCTCTTTTAAAAGACCCTTCTTTCTTCTCCAAAAGGATGGTTTTTTTTCCCTTTTAGGAAGGAGCCGGCAGACACATTCTCCTCTCCACTCTCAATTTCTCTCTCTCTCTCTCTCTCTCTCTCTCTCTCTCTCTCTCTCTCTCTCTCTCTCTCTCTCTCTCTCTCTCTCTCTCTCTCTCTCTCTCTCTCTCTCTCTCTCTCTCACCGTCCTTCCCTTTCCTTTCACCTCTGCTAAACCCTCTCTCTCCATAAACGTTTTTGTCTCTTGGGAGGCTAGGCTGCTTCCTCTCTCTCTCTCTCTCGCAGTGCAACCCTTTATTTCTTTTCTCTTTCTCTTTCTCAATCTCTATCAACCGCACTCTCCCTTCTCTCTGGTCCTTCATTTCCTCTCACCTCCTCCTCTCAACTCTCCCTTTATTCATCTCTCACCCAACCTCCACCGGCAACCCGGCCAGCACGCTCCAAGCCCAATGCATCCTCGGTCTGTGACTCTCTCTCTCTCTCTCTCTCTCTCTCTCTCTCTCTCTCTCTCTCTCTCTCTCTCTCTCTCTCTCTCTCTCTCTCTCTCTCTCTCTCTCTCTCTCTCTCTCTCTCTCTCTCTCTCTCTCTCTCTCTCTCTCTTCATTCTTCACCTCCCAGGCAGGAACGTGGTTGGCCGGCCCACTCTCTTCTCCTCTTCCCCTTCTATCCCACGTTCCCCTTCTCCTTAACTCTCCCTCTTTCTTTTCCCAGCCTACCTCCTCTGCGTCATTACGCTCCACCGGAGTTCGTTGGGTTCTGGTTCAGAGCCAGCAGAACGACGCATCTCACCAGCCCATCTCTCAATCTCCGGCATGGTTCTCTGTTTCCGACGTTGATCAAAGTCCAGGGAAAGAAAACCCAAATCGGGTTTTCTCCCATCTCTTTTCCTCTCCCTCATTCTTCTTCTCCTCTTTCCTCTCATCTTCCCCCTTCTCCGGTTTCCACAATCATCGGCCTGCTCAAGGAGAGAAAACCCAAATCGGGTTTCCTCCCGTGTTCCTCTCCTCCTTTTCTTCTTCTTCTTCTTCTTCTTCTTCTTCTTCTTCTCCTTCCTCTTTTCCTCCCTTCTTCTTCCCTCCTACGATTTTCTCCTCTTCTTCCCCATTTGTTTTCCTAGTTTTTTTCGTTAAAAACCAGAAACCCCAGAAAATTACGAGTCTGCCCTTGGCAGATCTCAGTAATTCCACTTCTGTCCTTTATAAAAGAATTCCATCTGTGTCCCCTGGCAGATTTCAGGAAATTCCATATGTGTCCCTAAAAGAATTCCAACTGTGTCCCCTAGCAGATTTCAGGAAATTCCATCTGTGTCCCTAAAAGAATTCCAACTGTGTCCCTTGGCAGATTTCAGAAATACCAACTGTGTCCCCGGTTTAATTACAACTGTGTCCTTGTGCTATTCTGGTTTTAACTTATCTTCATTCTGACTATTCAGGGACAGTGCAATCAAGGACAGACTATTCAAGGACAGACTAATCCAGAGACAGTGCAATCCAAGGACAAGCTTATCCAAGATGCATTTTATTTTTATTTTCTGTTTTCCTTGGAATAAATATTTGTGAACATTGGAACAATTGAATAAATCTGGATTTTATTTTTTGTTAGCTTTTATTCTTTTAGTTGAATTTTATGTAAAACTCCATAATTTTAAATCAAGTCCTCGTGGGATCGACCCGTATTTGCATAGCTATACTACAATAGCCCGTGCACTTGTGGTTAAACAATCAACAAGTTTTTGTTATTACTAGATGTTACCAGATGTTATTACTAGACATGCATGTTGAGAAACAAAAGAAAAAGGAAGCAATCAAGCACCTGTAAGATCGCACATGTCAACTCTGATTCCTTTGAATGAATAGCTCCAATGCTGGGGTTTGCACACAAATAACTTAATTTTGAAGAAAACAATGAAAATTGGTCATGAAAATCAATCAATAAAGAATTGTAACTCATGCCCTGCCCACCACTGTGACTGAACCTAGTTCCCCTCCTCCCCCTTCCTCCCACTCCCCCACTTAGCTCCTTCCTCCCCAACCCCCCCCGCCAAAACACAGTTCCCCACCCCTGTCCACCACCACGTCGGAACCCAGATCCCCTCCTCCCCCTGCCCCCACCTCCCACCCAACTTCCTCCTCCCCAACCCCCTTGCCGAACACATTTCCCCACCCCTATCCACCGCCACGTCGAACCCGGCTCCCCTCCTCCCCCTACCCCCACCTTCCACCCAACTTCCTCCTTCCCAACCCCCGCCGAACATAGTTCCCCACCCCTTGCCCACCACCACGCCGGAACCCGGCTTCCCTCCCCTTGTCCCCTACCTAGCTTTCTCCTCCCCAAACCCTTGGCCCACCCAAACCCTCCCACACCCCTCCCTTCCCCTCCCCGAACCGAAACTATCGCAGATCCTTCCCACCGTTTGCACCCCTTCCCCCACCTAGCTCCTTATTAACGCTTGCTCGACTCGGCTCCTTCCCACCGCCCGAGCCCCCTCTCCACCCGGATCCTTCCCACCGCCCGACCCCCCTCCCCACCTAGCTCCTTCCCACCACTCGCCGAACCCACCAACCTACCCCCACCCCTTGCACCCAGCTCCTTCCCACCGTCCGCTAGAACCCTCCACCCCCAACCCCACCCGGGTCCTTCCCATTGCACCGAGAACCCTGCAACTCCACTCAGCTCCTTCCCACTACTCACTAGAACTCACCAGCCCGCTCCTTCCCATCGACTGGCCAACCTAGCTCCTTCCCATTGCCCACCCCACCAGCTCCTTCCCAACGCCCTCCCAAATCCTCCTCCCCCCTCCCCCCGCCTGCCCAAACCCCCACCAAGCTCCTCCCCACCTCCCTCAACCTCCGCAACCTCCCCCATCCAATGCCCACCCCATTGCCAACCAACTATAGGTACGTACTGCCCTCTTCTCCTCTCTCCTTCCTTGTTTCTCTTCTCCTCTTCTTCTCTCCCTTGATTTTTCTCTATGTAAGTCGGGGATGGTAGGAAGTCTATTTTGGGTTTTAAATATGGGTAGATAAATAAGTCATTTTATATGTAAAACAACTTTAAGAGTATACAATTTTTTATTCAAAATATATACACCTTTTATGTTAGTACTTCACAATATCTAACAAGTAATATACAATGAAACATATTTTTTTATGAAAGTCAACATTGATTCATGGGTTTAGGCATCAAGGTTTAGGATAAGGTTTCAGGATACATATGTAAGTGTTCAGGGTTCATGGTTCAAGTGTTCGAGGTTCAAGTGTCTTGGTAACAATGTTGGGCTGGGGTTAGGTTAAGGGCTCAGAGTTAAGGTTTAGAGTAAGGGTTTAGGGTTCATGGTTCAAGTGTTCATGGAACAGGGTTGGGGGTTAGAGTTAAGTGCTTAGGGTTAAGGTTCAGTGTTAGGATTAATGTATGGTTGATCGATGCTTAATTAATTTTAAACGAATATATATATGTATTTGATTGAAACTAAGATTAATTCAAAGTTTACTTGTGGTACAAAATATTATAGAAACACTCCTAAAGAACCAAAAATATGTGATAAATAAAGAAGTACAAAAACTATACTAATAAAAGAATATTAAAAAAATAAGATGATAAATTAATTATGAAGTGGGAATGTGGGGGTGTTAGCTTAAATTTTCATGTCTATTTCTTGACCTATGTGTGTCACAATGGTTCTTACATTAACATTAATTTTCTTAACACCAAATTTACATAAATCATAAATTTGTAAATTGTTATTTAAGAATCAAAGATGTTAAATAATTAATACGATAAATTTAGGAGGTCTATCTCTTTTGTTGATACATTAATTTGTTATATATAAAGAAGTCATTTAAATTTTAAATGACCTTTGAAGTTTACAATTTCTTTTATAATTTTTTATTCAAAATATATACACCTTTTATGTTAGTACTTCACAATATATAACAAGTAATACACAATGAAACATATTTTTTATGATAGTTAACATTGATTCATGGGTTCAGGCATCAAGGTTTAAGGTAAGGTTTCATGGTACGTGCGCAAGTGTTCAGGTTTCATGGTTCAAGTGTTTGGGGTTCAACTATCCAGGTAACATGTTGGGGTTAGTTAGGTTAAGGACTCAGGGTTAAGGTTTAGAGTAAGGGTTCAGGGTTCATACATAAGTGTTCAGAGTTCATGTTCTGGGAATAGGGTTGGGGGTTAGAGTTAAGTGCTCATGGTTAAGGTTTCATGGTTAGGGGTTAGGAGTTCAAGGTTAGGGTTAATTAGGGGTAGGGTTCATGGTTGATCTACACTTAATTAATTTTAAATGAATATATGTATTTGATTGACACTAAGATTCCAAAGTTTACTTGCGCCACAAGATATTGTAGAAACACTACTCAAGAACTAAAAATATGTGATAACCAAAGAAGTACAAAAACATTACTAATAAAAGAACATTAAATAAAAAAGATGATAGATTAATTATGAAGTAGGAATGTGGGGGTGCTAGCTTAAATTTTCGTGGCCATTTCCTTACCTGTGTGTGTCAGAGTGGTTCTTATATTAACAATTATTCTCTTGACACTAAATTCACATAATTCAAATATTTTAAAATTGTTATTTAAGAATCAAAGATGTTAAATAATTAATACGATAAATGTAGGAGATCTATCTAATTAATATGTTGATATATTTGTTATACATAAATAAGGCATTTATATTTTAAATGACTTTAAAAGGGTAGACTTTTAAAGTCATTTATTTGTTTTATAAATAACTTTAAAAGTTACACTTTTTATAATTTTTTATTCCAAATATATACACCTTTTATGTTATGTACTTCACAATATCTAACAATTAAATAAACAATGAAACTACTTTTTTTTATGATAGTCGACATTGATTCATGCATTCTTTATATGCGAGCGTGCACACACACATATATAGCTCACTATCAATATTTCATATGGGTCATGACAAAAGTAGAGCTAAAAATTATTAACATGAAATTATATATATATATTCCAACTGACTAATATACATATTCCACATACCCCAAAATATATATTATTTTCAAACCCAAGCACCTTCCTCACCATTATCATGCACATAATCCTCATTCTCAACAAGTAATGTTTCAATTAATGGGATTGTTTTGGTAATATAAGGGTAATTTATTTTAGCATCTCCTAGATCGTCTTCATCATAAAAATCCTTCGGATAGGATGATAAAATAGTTGACCATCTCTTATCATGTTCATCTTGTATGTAAAATACTTGTTTTTCTTGAGATGCCAAAATAGATTGATCATTTTGTAGCTGATCCTGTTGTGATCAATCAATGTCAATCCAAGGGCATCAATTTTGATGATGTTGTGTTCCACCCAATCACACTTAAATATAACCACAGTTTTAAAAGAATAATCCAAGGCCCAAATCTCTCTTATAACCCCATAATAAATATCATTTGCAACTATTAGTCTGTTATTCTTTGAATTTGAAAAGAATGTACCATATGGTAACTAAGCTAACTCTACTATTTTGTTGTACTCTCGAGTTATCACGGACTTTCGTGTAAAAACGATGACCATTGATGGCATATCCAACGTATTTTATTACTTCTGGTCATGGTTTCATTATCATCTAGCTCAACGTTTCTGATATGTCATTGCCTATTACTTCTCGCTAATCTTGAATCTGTGTATATTAAGTAGGCTTAAGTAAGATTAATATATACATACATATATATACAGAATGTAGTTTTTAAAATTAAGTGAGATTTCTTTCATTTTACCTTCTTATGCAGCCAATCATTGAAAGTGCGACAATGCTCAAATTGTAGCAACTTCTGTTTCTTTGCATAACTTGGATTCTTTGCCTTGAGTATATCCATGTGTTCACTGTGTACACACATGCACAAATTGATTAATCATGGAAAATGTAATTAACCATCAGTAATTAAATTTTACATAAGTGCATGCATGCATGATCAACTTACTCAATGTAAGGTTGGACTTCATCAACAACTTGCAACACATAAAGATGCACCTAGTTCCATTCTTTATAGTCAATAGTCAATACACGACCACTCGATAGAGGTTCACCAGCCTTTGGATCATGAAATGTAACTGATTGTTTCTTTCTTGGGATTCTAATGACATCCACTCATGCTAAGTACTTTGTGCAAAACTCCACTACTTCCTCTACAATATAACATTCAACTACATACCCCTCAGCTAGTCATGATTATGTACATGCCCTTTTAAAATTTTCATGTACCTCTCAAATGGATACATCCATCACATGTAAACTGGCCGACAAAGTCTGACCTCATTAATGAGATATGATGTTAAAGAAGGATGGTGGAAAGATTGTCTCAAGCTTACATAAAGTTGTCACTAGATGACCTTGAATTTCTATTTTGAAACATCAACCACCTTCTTGCCTAAGGCATTAAAGTAGTAGAATTTTGTAATAGCTCCCCTAACTTTGTTCAGTAACACAGAACATATTGTTACTACTAGTTGTTGCATCAATGCATGACAATTATGGGACTTTATCCCCAACAATTTTAGGTCTGCCATGAAAATAATGTTTTAAAGTTTGAAGAGTAGCAGTCTGGGACTTTGAGCTTGAATAAGGTTTTACACATTATTCTCCTCTCCTCTCTATCAAGAGTATAACTTTCCTTAGGCAGGTATGTTCCTCGACTACCCCTATCCTCAAGGTGCAACCTCCTCTTAAAACCCATGTTCATGAGATCCATTTGAGCTACAAGTCGATCCTTTATTTTTCCTAGGATATTAAGCAAGGTACTCATCAAGCTTTCACACACATTCTTTTTAATGTGCATGACATCGAGCACATGGCACATATGCAGTGATTTATAGGATGGTAGATGAAAAAATATTGATTTCTTCTTCCAACAACTTCTACAATTACTTTCACCTACATGTTTACTTGATTTCTTCATATTCTTTCCCATAAGACATTAATATTTTCAACTTGCTCCAATACTTGGTGTCCTATCAACATCTTTGGAAGTATCCTTGTTTATACACTCCCGTTAAATTCTCCCTTCTTAAAATGATATGGATGGTCTTCGTGTAACCATCTTCTGTGCCCAAGGAATGCCATTTTCCTACTATGTTTAAGTTGTATGGCACATGTTTGATCACTAGAGATAGGACAAACATTGTATCCCTTCACAGTGCATCCATACAAATTATTGTATGCAAAGAAGTCGCTTATTGTCCACAACAATATAGCCTTTAGGATGAATGAATCTTTCCTGTATGTGTTGTATGCTTCAATGCCTAGATCCCATAATGTCTCTAGATCATCAATTAAGGTAGACAAGTGTATGTCAATGTCATTCCTTGGCTGCTTTGAAACTAATATCAATATAGTTAGCATCATGAACTTCCTCTTCATACATAAAGATGGTAGAAGGTTGTTACAAACTAATATAATGGGCCAACAACTATACTTGGTACTCATAGAACCATGAGGATTAATCCCATCTGTAGATAATGCTAGTCATAGGTTTCTAGGTTCTTCACCAAAATTAGGCCACATGAAGTCTAGGAGTTTCCATGGTGGGCTATCTACTGGATGGCGTGAAAAGCTATCAACTACTCTATCATTGGCATGCCACACTAATTTCTTTGCTATTTTTGTTATACGAAACATTCTTTTAAACCTTGGAATAGGGGGGAAGTACCATAGAACCTTTGTAGGAATGACTGTAACTGTCTCAGTTGAATTCTTCTTTAACTTCCATCTTGGCTATCCACAAGTTGGGCATGTAGTTTTATCCTTGTGCTCCTTCTTGTACAAGATGCAATCATTGGGACACGCACATATCTTCTCATACTTCAACCCTAGTATAGTCATAGTTTTCTTTGCCTCTCATGTGGACCTCGCCAATTTATTATCCTTAGGTAGTATCTTATCCACTACTTTTAAGACTTCTGTAAAACCTTGATCTGAAAAACCAAATCTTGATTTCACATTATAAAGTTCTATCACTGTAGATAGCTTGGTATAATCTTTATACTTAGGGTACAATGGCTCATTAGCTTCCTCTAATGTAGTCTAAAATTGTTCAAGGTCAACCTGGAAGTCATCATATGTGTCTCAAAACATTGGTATAGCTGTACTATTGTCTCCAACACTTCCTATAGTGTCTTGATCATATATTCTAGGCCTTGTTGAGGGCCTATGGGGAAGTTGTTTTCCATGTCAAATCCATAGGTTGTAGCTTTCATTGATTCCATTAAAGCACAAGTGTTCTCTCAAAAACCCAATAGTTACTTTTTTCAAGATTCCACATTTTTGAGCACGGACAATGAATGCGATTACGATCAACACCTGCCCAGTGCAAACTCTATGAAATTGTCTATGCCCTCCTCATATTCCTTTGATGTCCTTGTCACAAACATCCAAGCATATTTGCTCATTATCATAAGAAATTGAAGAAAATTTGTGTGGAGACTTGTAAGACATGAAAACATTAGCTTAGGCATTTTACCAAACATTAGATATGCATGAATTAGAAGTATTCAAAATAATTACATTTCATGAAAATTTTCAATTAACAATGAAAAAAATGTAAATTATGATAGACACATTCATGAATAAAATCAAATTTCAAAAGAACAATTTCTAACCCACAACCTTGTAAAAATTCTTGAAATATGCATAATACATATGAGATAAACGTGGAGATAATAACCAACACTCAAAAATCGATATTGACCCCAAATTTGTGAATGTAATTCATTCACACATGTAGGATTTGGTTTAAAGTAGGGAAATAGATGTATAGCTTAGTTTTTATGCATAGATATAAACACAGAGTGAAAAGGAACAGCGAAAGTCAACTAAATAATTCTTAAAACAAAAGTACAAATTGAAGTCGTTTCCAGAAAATGACTTTAAAAGTAAACAATTTTAAAGTCATTTCAATAAAAATGACTTTAAAATTAAACAATTTTAAAGTCATTCCAATAAAAATGATTTTAAAATTATAGACTTTTAAATACACAATGAAACTAATTTTACAATACAATCATATATATATATATATATATATATATATAAACAAACACATCAACCAGGATATCAAATTATTTTTTGATTACCTCCATTGTTACATATTATTAGATCTTGGCAAGCCAAGATCAAACAACAAATCTACACTTTTTCATCAAAATCTGGCCTAGTATTTAGTTGACACCACTCTATTTTATCAAAACTGGCCAAAAGTTGATGTTATAACCACCACTTTTCATTAAACCCAAATTTTGGGTGAGAACTACAAATCATATTGTTCTCCCATGCTTTAATAGTGAGGCTTCAGAGAGAAGTAGTTGTCATTTTCAATGAAATCATACGATTTTGGCAAAATTAGGATGATTAAACACATTGTTTAACCCCATGATATGTAGTGCAAAAATCCACACAATCTACTAAATAAAAAAATAAAAAATATAGTAATAAGAAAAAGAAATATTCATGTGATTTAAAAGAAGTTGTGCTTTACTTACAGTTTTTTCCATGACACAAATAGTCAAAAATATAAAAATGGAAATTATGAAGGGAAAAAGAAAGAAGCATAAGGCCCAAAGATGATAAAGGAAAAATGTACTTTGATAGCTATTTATAAATCATCAAAAACTTTAGAAGTCGTTTAATGCTAAATGACTTTGCAAATATCTAACTTTTGAAGTCGCTTAGCACTAAATGACTTTAAAAGTGAGGAACTTTTAAAGTCATTTATATATAAACAACTTTAAAAGTCCATTCCTACTAAATAAAATATTCTCGCCAAATTTATCGTGATACTTTTCAATTGGCTTCCTTAAAACAACTTCAAAAGTTATCCATTTTTAAAGTCGTTGTTATGAAAACGACTTCAAAAGTTGTTAACTTTTAAAGTCATTTAAAAAAAAAAAAAACAACTTTAAAAGTTCTTCCTGTAAAAAATTCCCTTCTCACACCAATTTTTTAACGTCACTTATGCACAAATGACTTCTTAAGTATTTATATTTAAAGTCATTTATTTTCAAACGACTTCTAAAATACTTATAAAGTTGGTAGTCATATAAACGACTTCTTTATGTTGACTTTAAAAGCCTCATGTGTAGTAGTAGTTAGATGAGTGATCTATGATGTTAAGATTGTCAGTGATAGAGCAAGGCAAAAGGTAGAGGCAAAGGTGCATTGAATCTATCCATCGGTAAGTGGATCTAGATCAGTAGGTTTTCAAAATGTTTTGGAAAACTTAGTTATGCATTTTACTCTCGAGTTTTTGAGATTTTGATGCTACGTGATTTTTATGTAATTAATGAGTTCATGTGCTTGTAACCATACTCCTATATCTGAGCTTGTTTTGAATTTAAGATTGAACCTATTTTTCGATGTTTCATGCGCCAATCATTATACGAGTTCTGAATTATTTTACTACATACTTGGTGATGAATTGGTAGATGTTTCAAATGTGTGGCCTTTCATGTTGATGGAGGATGATCCTTATAGATGTGTATGATGGTGCTAGGTAGAGGACATTGAAAATAAGAAGAACCAAGTCTTAGATTTTCAATTTTCACTCAAAAAGGTATCCAATGTAGAGCTTAAAGTTTGCTACTTGTTGTTATTAGTGTGAACAATAACAATATTTTGCTTATGTTCAAGAGCACTTTGTGCATGATTCTTCATTTATTAATAATTGAAAATCTATGAAATTGATTGTGCTAGATAGGGGACATTGAGAATAAGAAGACTCAATTCTTAGATTTTCAATTTTCATTCAAAAAGGCATCCAAGGTATAGCTTAAAGTCTGCAATTTCTTATTATTTGTGTGATTAGTAATAATATTTTGCTTATGTTGAAGAGCACTTTGTGCATGATTTCTCACTTTGTTAATCAATGAAAATCTATAAAATTGATCGGGCTAGATAGAAAACAATGAGAACAAAAAGACCCAAGTCTTATATTTTCAATTTTCATTGAAAAACACATCTAACATAGAGTTTTATAAGACAATTTTGAAAAACCATCTTATATTTTATAAATTTATAAGACAAATTTTCAAAAACTATCCTGTATTTTCACAATTTTATAAGTCTTTTTTTGAAAAGTCGTCTTATATTTTCACAAATTTATGGTTTTAAGAGACAATTTTTCAAAAACTATCTTATATTTTCACAAATTTACAATTTTATAAGATGAAATTTCGAAACCCATCTTATATTTAAGAATTTTATAAGATGAATTTTTAAAAGCTATCTTATAATACTTTTAATATAAGACTGTTTCAACAGCCGTCTTATAGAAGTAGTATTATAAGATAGTTTTAGTAATCGTCTTATATTTGTTTTCATTTTATAAGATGGCTAAGCATAAATGGTTTTTGAACTATCTTGTATATACATTTTTAATCATTTTAAAAACTACTTGCTGTAGTAGTGAAGAGATATTTAGAAAGTCGAAGGTACTTGCTAAATATACGTTTGGAATCTAAAAGGAGTTATTTTTTCAAATGTGCTTTGAAAAGTTTTGACGTGCCAAATGAAAATGGCAGGATTCTAAAAAGAAAATGATTTAAAAATCATACTTGGTAAAGTTTTGAAATGTGCTTTTAGGCATGTTGATACCCTGTATGTATATTTTTGGTAGGCTAAAGTGCTTGGTAGGCCTATGCAAATGGGTTTTACAAGTTGGCCTCTTGATCCCCAACCACCAAAGTGTAGAATGGTATTCAATGCCTGAAAATAACAAATTTCTTGACCGGGGGTAGGGATCATTATAGGTGACTCATGACACTCCTTCAAAATAGGACGTATGTCCTGTGAGGATACAGTTAAGGTCCCCTGGGATACCGGCATGCACACAATTCAGTAATCTAAATAGGACGTATGTCTTGTGAGGATATAGTTGAGGCCCCCTTGGATACCGACATGCACAGATTTAGTAATCTAGTTGTGAGCATATCATTCTCACTTTTGTGTTTTTCTTTTTACTCCTGTGGAGTCTATTGGCAGTTCTATATAAAAGAAACCCAAGATGGTTGTTAGATGAGTACTCATGACCAATTGGTAAATGTATTACCAATGTGCCACAAGGCACAACATATTAGCAACTAGAGTTCTGATGCCATTATGTTATTGATACAATTATTTTTATGATTTGCTAATCATAATTTTCTATAAATTATGATCAGTAATTATCCATACACGTAAATTCTTGATATATGAATATTTGGGAATGCTAGAAATTACTTAGCATGGACAACTAAGGTAAGTTAGTCATAAGGTTTCATTGCATTAAAAATATATTTTCAAAGCATATGCATGTTGGATGCCTTGGTTTTTTGGCTAGTGGTTTAGGTTCATCAACTAGGTATATTATATACTTAAACAAAATCAACACATGTAGATCCATGGTGTAAGGCATAGCAGCAAAGTGAGGAAGACTTAGACCTACAATTGAAAAGACAACATGAGAAGTTGCTTGATATAGGAGATACTTTTTATTTTATGGACAATTCATGTAATCTAGTCATTGGTGCCAAACTTTCATTGTGATGATGATTACAATAGTGAATTCTTGTCAATGACTTATTTTAGGCTTTTTTGTATTTGAGATAATAATAGATCTAAATCAGCTTACACATGAGTTTGTATTTTAGAAAGATAAGAAATTGGATGAAAAGGCATTGGGGGTTTTAGAAGATGACTTTTTGATTTTACAACAGTGATTTTAGAAATAGGGATAACTTGCTTTTGAGAAAAATAATTTGAGGAAATCGTGATTTAAAAAATCTGGGGAGCCACAATTTTCCAAGAAAGAGTTATTTTTTCAAGTCTGCTACATTGGCTTTGAATCTTTCTCCTGAAGAAGCTTACATTACTAATTTATTCCTTGATTCTAATATTCAAGAGTTTGTAGCTATATTAGTAAGTTAAAATAACCCAATAAGGCATGCAATTGTAAGAATTAAATGTAGAATTGCAATGTTGGAAAGAAATGTCTTTCCATGGGTTGCTATGTGACTTTGTTAACTATCTTTTGGTGGTTTCAAAAACTAAGAATATTCAAAAAAGCTTTTTATGAGGAGATTTAGGTGATCATTACAAATATCATTTGATGAATTGGAATAAGGTATGTTGTCTAAAGAGGGAAGGGTGTTTGAGTACTAGGCCAAGCATACAATTCAAATTGGCACCTTCAATGGAATGGATTGGGAGATTAGGTGAGGACAAAGATCACCTTTGGAAAATGGAAAACTATTGCAACAATTCATAGTACACCAAGGACATGGGTGGAAGCCCAGAAAACATTGTTATGGGCTCATGTGCAAAAGTCGTTCTTTTTGTTTAATCAATGTGTTTACTTCATGTTTGAAGATGCTTGAATGTACAATATCGGAATGAAATGTGGAGTGCCAATCTTTTAATAAAGGTTCTGTTTCATCAACTCTCTTATAAAGTTTCTATACTTATGCATCTACATCTTGCTACTTGACTATTTTAATTAAGGTGTTTAATGGCAGATTCCTCTGAAAGAGCCCAAACACAAATTAGAAGAAGGAAGAGAGAGATGGGAGAGTATGGAATAATTCTACATATCCTCTAGGGTTGTAGATATTTTGTTCTATAGAGTGCAATTAGAGTTATAAGGATAGCAATTAAAAAACTTGATAATACATAGATAAAAATTTTCCAATGTAATGAATGAAATAAAGAAAATAATAAGTCAAAGAAAAATGAGAGAACTTAAAGGCTATGTTTGGCTCTTAATGCTCTCTCTAAATACCCAAATTTGTACTTAAAGACAATCAAATGAGAACCTATTCACCCTTAGTGGTTTTAGCTATTTCCTTATATGCTTTACTAGATTGAATCACTTGCCCAATGATGAACATATTTTGAATATTATTTTACAATGAAGAACTTGAAAGAAGTGAACTGTTACCCCGAAAACCATCCAATTTGTCAATATAACTCTTTTGTCATACTATTCTTAGCTCCACATCATACTATAGTAGTACTATAATGCTGCATAATATTGTAGTTGTATTATAGCACTGAGCAACATTTCACTCTTAGTCACTCCCAGTCACTCAATTTATGTTTCCGGTGCCTTTTATTACTACTGTAAGAGATACTATAGCATTATGCAATATACCACTAATGACGTCAACAAAACTTATTTTGAAAATTGTACCCTTTCTTGACTAAGAATTTTAGTCCCACATTGACTTGTCACTTTGAATTTCTTGTCTTTTAGTGCTATAAAAGGAAGGTACATGCTAATAATAATAAAAAAAAAGGAGGGAAGAGAGGAAACCTACTTAATAACAAGTATGATTAGCATACTTGGGACCAAGTACATCACAAGAGAGCTATTTTAACTACTTTGTAAAGTAATTAGAATTTCTAAGTGGCTTATCAAGTATTCAAAGTATTGTTGAAGTCTTCAGGAGATTGGGAAAAGCTTGAAGAGTCATTGTAACTAAGGGTATGGTTTCATTAAGTAACTTTTGATGTAATTATTTCATTTTAGTTTTTTTTTTTAGTTTGATTTACTTTAGTTTAATTAGTTCAGCTTTAATTTATTTTTGTTTTAAAGTAAGTTTAGACATTTACTTCTTTATGCCTTTTATATCTTTGTCTTTTGTCCTCTATATGTTTGTGTTTTTTATTCTTTTATCTCCTCTACATGTTTGTGTTTTGTCTTCTTTTATTTTATCTATGTATTTGTGTTTAAAGGGGAGCCTTGGTGCAACAATAGAGTTGTTATTATCTAACCTATAGATCATGGGTTTGATGTGTGGAAACAATCTCTTGCAAAAATGCATCCTAAGACTTCATACTATAGACTCTTTGTGGTCCACCCCCTTCTGCAAACCCCACAAATGTGGGAGCTTCGTGCATTGGGCTGCCCTTTTTACATGTTTATGTCTTGGATTTTGTATTGTTGTTTCCTACTAGAATTGATTTCTCTTAGGCTTCCTCAAATTTTTACGTTCAAATTTCATTACTTGTACAATGAACTTCATGATGGAATTAACTAATCCATTATGGATAGAATAAGGCCTTTAAAGATGTGGTTGTTAATGTTGAAAAATTAGGACTTATGGCCTTTATTTTCATAAGTGGCAACTCTATGTTGTATGATGTGTTCTATTAATAGGCAAGGTTTTCACTAGTAGATTACCAATGTCTACACTATTGAATAGTAGATCCCTAATGTGTCATCACATTATAATCTTGTCTTCTATGATGTTCTACGTAAGTCTTTAAGATTTCTAGAAAGCAGCTAAGAGAACTTAACTCTCCCTCAAACTTAACAAAGATATGCCATTAAGTGTGTCATGAAACCAAATGAAAATATCAAATGTAATCCCTCTTGTCATTCAATTTTCACTATGATTCTCTATAATAATTAAGAAAACTTGAACAACTACAATAGCAGCCCGCTCTAGCAAAAAATGGTGTAGTTAACTTTAGCATGTTTTTCCTAGCATTGAAGATAGGATTAGCAACTATGTAAGAGCCACTATTGTTGCCATAGAATAAAGTCGAGTCAAGAAATGTGCATATTATTGAGTAGAAAATTAAGCCACTAAAGATTAGCAATAGCTGAGGTAAGAACATGATATTTAGCTTTTGTACTTGATATGGAAATAGTTGGTTGCTTGCAAGAGCCCCATATGATAAAATTAGAGCCCATAATGATGAAGGTTCCTATAGTGGATCATCAAACATCTAGAGATCCTAGCTGATCCGCCTCACCAAAAGACAAAGAAAAAAATCCTTGTAGGCTTTAAAGCAAAGGCAATGTTCAATTATGCCCTCAATAAATATGTAAATACACTTTATAACCTCTTAGTAAATAGTAGTGGGGCAATGCATAAACTGATAGAACTTTATTGATTGAATAAGATATATCAAGACAAATTAGTGTCAAATATTGCAAAGATCCAACTAACCGGCTATATCAAGTTTAATCAAGTAATGGATCACCATCATGACTGGAATGCTTAAAGCTAAGTGGAGGAGTGAAAGCTGGATTATAATCTAGAAACTCAATGCAATGAAGAAGATTAGTAGCATAATTGGTTTGATTGAGAATAATAGATTCAAATGTATAGGTGACTTCCATTCCAAGAAAATATGATAAGTTGCCCAAGATCATATATAGGAAATCAATATGATAAAAAAAAAGGTCAATGGTCGAATACCATTAGAATCACTACTTATTATCACTATATCATCAACATAGAGTAATAAAAATATGCATCTATGAGTAGGTGTAGAGCCATGATTTTATTTCAAGGTGACAACAGATTGGAGAGCCATGGTTGTACAAGCTTTAACTTTCCTCCAAAAGACATACAGCCCCTTGTCCATGATGAAAGTTTCCTTTCAACTATCTCTGACATGAAATGATATCAGTTCTTTATAGGTGCTTTCATACACCTAAACCAAGACGAGATACAAGAACTCACATGATATCCTAGTGCCTAAGGTAAAGAAAACAATCTACAAATTATAATAATGGATTTCTTTTGAAAGACATAATTATAAGTGAATAACATTTTTTGTTTAAAAGAATAAGAAAAAAGAATAAATATAAAAGATGTAGATACTGTTGCATCGTTTGAAGTTCTAAACCATGCTAACATTAATTTTAAATTTTTGATCTTGGTGGTAAATGGAAGAGTCCCAGCAAGTATACATGCTCTTTAGCCTAATAAGAAGTCAACACCCTATTTCCATGCGTGGTGCATCTTTACTTTGCATTTCTAAGCATTCACCATGTTTACAATGGCTTAAATAGAATAAAGATCAAAGTTCACATTCACTAGATGTTTTTTCTTATGTTTCATGAGTACAAAATAGTGATCATCCATTATTAATAATATTTTTAAAGGTAAAAAACAATTAGTAAGATCAGTCAAATACATTTATTTTCATTAATTATTTTTGGTATAAAGAACACAATGAATGTCTTAGAACTACCAATGACAATTAAACAAGGAGTTACATTGGTTAGCCACCATTCCATGAGTACAAATCCTGAACTAAAATGATTGAGCAATCATGGGAGGCTTATTTAACCTTTAGATGGCCTTGTGAAGTTGACATACATGATTAGGCTTGTTGGATCTACAAAAACCTGGTGGTTGCTTGCATATAGAAAACCTCAAGAGATTGGTTCATGTTAGAAGGCATTGTTGACCTGAAGTTGATGAAGTAGCCAATGGTAAGAGCATGCTAAGGAGAGTTCAACATAAAAAGTAGGAACCTTAAGCAACATATTGAATATATCATCAAAGTTGAGACCATGTTCTTCATGGAAACCCTTATTAACAAGTTAAGCCTTTCTACACTCAAGACGATTATTAGCAGAAAGTTTGTTCTTGCAACCTACAATATTAGCATGCGGAGGGGGAAGTTCAAAAATCAAGGGTGCCATTTTTTTTCAAGAGCACCAATCTTGTTATGTAAAAGCATTCCAAAGTAGATCCTTATGATCTCCTTTAATAGACCATGGTTCTAGTGAAAGTTAGAAGATGATAAAAAGTAAGGAGAGAAAGGATATTGAGTGAAAAGTAAAACCTTGCAATTGCTAATACCATCCTTAGTTGCATCATCATAGGATGCACATTCGTACTTATATGAATAAAGGCAGGAGCAACATGTTCAATGGCTTTGTTGGGTGGATGTTCTACATTATAGGATTGTGGTGATGCATCAGAGGAGTCCATCATGGGTGGCAAGACCCTAGGTGTGGCTTCTTTAGATACAGGTCCATTAGGTGGGGGATTTGATGAGGGAGAGAGTTGTGGGCCCTAAAGGTGGCTTAGGTGAGATGATGGGCAAAATTGATAAGTTTGTCCAATACAATAGCACTCCAATTGTTACAGGAGGTGTGGATGGAAAGGATAGTCTTGGAAAAGGAAACAATTTTTCATCAAACAACAACATGAGGAGATGTATAGATATACACATTTTAGGGATCCAAACATCAGCAGCCTTTGTGATTAGAACCATAACCAATTGAGATGTATTGTTTTGTCTTCAAGTCAAATTTCAAGCATAAGGCACAAGCAAAGGATAACATTCATAGCCAAATTCCTTAAAGAGCTCATAGTTGGTGATTTTCCAAAGAGAACTTCAAAAGGATGACATTTTTTTAAGAGTTGGAGTAGAAGGTTGATTAATGAGATAAATACTTCTTAAAATGTATCAAGCTAAAATTTATGACCTAAATTTTGCCTAATCAAGTTAAGCTAAGCTCATTTCAACTACAAATATACGTTTCCTTCCCAACAAACCTAATATGTTGTTGTGTATAAGGGCAGGAAATTAAGATGTTCAATGCTGATGTCTGACAAAATAGTGCTAACATCATGACTCATGAATTCACCACCATCATCATATTGAAATTCCTTAATGCATTTAAAGAACAAATTTTTAAGTAGAGTCATAGAAACACAAAAACAATTAGTAGCATCACTTTTATTATGAAGGAGAAACAACCACAAAATTTTGAAAAAATCATCAATTAACAAAAGATAAAATTTGTTTCCAGATGTGCTTGATACAAGGAGGATTCTTAGATCCTAATCAGGCCTATTTTTCACTTCATTAGGTTTAGGGTAATTCTTTTATGAGTTTAGTGTCATCTCCTATATTTGATTATGTATAAAGTTGCCACTGAATAAAAAAAGGCTCTAACACCTTGAGTTTGAATACTAGTAATTATTTAAGTGCTTGATTATAAGGTTGGAAGGGATTAGGTGCACCAGTACAAGACTGACCTCTACTACATGAGATGATCACAATATTATGGGTTGAATTATGGACCAATGATGGTTAATTCCTAAGATCATAGGATGCATGCTTAATTTAGAAAAATTATATTGATTTATATAGAATTTCAAAAAATATGCATGAGGGCTGACCTAATCTTATAAGAAGAGGAGAGTGAGACCCCACCTAGATTAGGATAGAGGATTCTTGGGGAAGGAGGGAGTATTTCCATTCCTCCTCCTATACTGAGAGCTCACCTCATTTGAAAATGAAACTAGTCTCACTATTACACATGAGGCTTTTAAAGTAGGCATAAAGAAGTTAGTTTTTAGTCTACTGACTTCATAAATATTTATAAAGTTGGTTCTAAAAAATGATTTTAAAAATCATACTTAAGAAGTTGGTTTGTCAAATACTAACTTCTTTAGTCTAGTGTAGAGCACTTTTTTTTTGCGAGAAAAGCATTTTAAAGCCATTTTTCCAAAACGTCTTTAAAAGTTACAATTTTTAAAGTTTTTTCACGAAAACAACTACTTTTCTTAGTTCCTATTTTAGTTTAGCGAGAAAAACATTTTTTCATGGGAAAAGATTTTAAAAGTCGATTTTGATAAATGACTATAAAAGTGCCACACTTTCAAAGTCATATTCTGAAAATGACTTTAAAAGTTTAACTTCTAAAGTTGTTTCATGAAAATGACTTTAAAAATTCCACTTTTAAAGTGGTTCTTTTGGAAAAGACTTTAAATGTGTGGCACTTTTAAACTCATTTTAAAAAATTGACTTTAAAAGTACTACTTCATTATAATAATTTTTACATCTACTTTAGATTTCTATTTCAGACTATCCTCATCTATACTCAAATTGAAGCTCAATATATGTTGATTTTTAGTGTACCTATCTTCAACCAAATCCCTACTATGAATTAAAATTTCATATACATATTCTCAATGAATATCAATTTGAGTAATGGTTAGTATCTCCTTGTTTGTCTCATATATATGCATGTTTGATATATTTTGCATGTATGATTATTGTTAGAAACTTCCCTTTTTAAAGTAAAATTTTCTTTTAAATGTGTCTTTCATATTTTACATCATTCTTCATTGTTAATTGGAAATTTCCACATGTGTGTATGCATGCAATTTAGCTTTTTCAAACACATATAATTCATGTATACTAGTATTTGGTAAAATGCCTAATCAAGTTCGCTATAATCTTTTCATATTAAAAAAGTCTTCACACATAGATTAGCTTCAATTTGTTGGAAAAATGGACAAATATGCTTGGATGACCACAACAAGAACATTAAAAGAATATGAGGAGGGAACAGAAAAGGTTATAAAGTTCACACTTAGGATCGGTGGTGATTGTAATCACATGCATTGTCCATGCTTGAAATGTAAAAACTTGAAAAAAGTAACTATAGGGGCATTGAGAGAACACTTGTGCTTTAATGGATCAATGAATGCTATGCCCATGGATTTGACATGGAGAAGTACTTTTGCATGGGCCCTTGACAAGGGCAAGAAGATTTGAGGACACTATAGGAAGTATTGTAGACAATACAGCTACACTCATATTTCAAGATGAACACAATAACTTCCAATATGATACTGAACTATTTCATAGTATATTAGAGGAAGTCGACAAGTGGTTGTACCCTACGTATAAAGATTATACTAAGTTGTTTGCAGTGGTAGAACTTTACAATGTGAAATCATGATTGGGTTTTTCAGATTAAGGTTTTTTAGAAGTCTTGAAACTAATGGGTAAGATGTTACTGAAGGATAATAAATTGGGGAGGTCCACATAAGAGGCAAAGAAAATCCTGGCTACACTAAGGTTGACGTATGTGAAGATCCATGTAGATCTCAATGATTGCATCTTGTAAAGGAAGGAGCACAAGGGTAAAACTACATGCTCAACTTGTGGATAATCAATTTGGAAGATAAAGAAGAATTTAACTAAAACAGTGACAGACATTCCTACAAAGGTCCTTTGGTATGTCCTCTTTATTCCATGGTTCAAAAGAATGTTTTGTATTACAGAAACATTGAAAAAATTAGTATGACATTCTAATAAGAGCGTAGTTGATAGCTTTTTACACCATCCAGCAGATAGCCCCACATGGAAGCTCGTAGACTTCACGTGGCCTAATTTTAGACAAGAACCTAGAAACCTATAACTTGCATTATTTGTAGATGGGATTATTCCTCATGGTTCTATAAGTAGTAAGTATAGTTGTTGGCTTATTATATTGGTTTGTTACAACCTCCCAACCTTTCTATGCATGAAGAGAATGTTCATGATGTTTACTATGTTGATATTGTGATCAAAGCAGCCAGTGAATGACATTGACATGTACTTGGCTTCCTTGATCTATGATCTTAAGACATTAAAGGATGTAGGTGTTGAAGCTTCTGACGCATACAAGAAACAATCTTTCACCCTAAAGGCTATACTATTGTGGACAATAACAACTTCCCTATGTATGATAATTTGTTTAGATTCATCATTAAGGGATGCAATGCTTGTCCTATCTATAATGACATACATGTGCCATATGACTTAAACATGGCAGGAAAATGACATATGTTGTCCATAGAAGATATTTGCCAGAGACCATTAATACTATTTTAAGAAGGGGGAGTTTAATGGTAGTGTAGAGACAAAGACACCTCCAAAGATGTTGACAGAATGACAAGTATTGGAACAAGTTAATGCCCTTAATGTCTTATGGGAAAAGAAGAAAGCAAGTAAATGTGTAGGTGAAAACAACTCTAGAAGTTGTTGGAAGAAGAAATCAATATTCTTTCAACTTTCATAATGGAAATTACTACATCTGCGTCATGTGACTAATGTTATGCACATTAGGATGAATTGCATGTGAAAGCTTGAACGGTACCTTGCTTGATATCCAAGGTAAGAAAGCTTGAACGGTACCTTGCTTGATATCCAAGGTAAAACAAAGGATGGACTTGCGGTTCAAATAAATCTTATGAAGATGAATTTGAAGAGAATGTTGCTTTCATAGGACAGGGGCAGTAGAGGAACATACCTTCCTAAAGAAATTTATATGCTTGATAGAGAGAAGAGAATAATAGTATGTAAAATCCTATTTGAACTAAAAATCCCAAACTGCTACTCTTCAAACTTTAGAACATTGTCTCTATGATAGAGCTGAAAGTGTCAAGGATGAAGTACCATTATTGTCATGCATTGATGCAATGAACTCCTGCTTATAACAATATGTTTCATGTTGCCGGATAAAATTAGAGGATCTATTACAAAATTTTGTTACTTCTTCAATGCTTTGTGCAAGAAGGTGGTTGATGTTTCGAATTTACAAGAAATCCAAGAACATATAGTGACAACTTTATGTGAGCTTGAGACAGTCTTCCCACCATCCTTCTTTGACATCATGGTATACTTAACAATGCACCTCATTGATGAGAGCAGACTTTGTGGGCTGGTTTACTTATTATGAAAGTACTCATTTAAGAGGTACATGAACATTTTAAAAGGATATGTACAAAATCATAACTGGCCAGAGGAGTGTATAGGTGAGTGTTATATTTTAGAGGAAGTAATGGAGTTATACACAGAGTACTTATCGGAAGTGGATATGGTTGGAATCTCAAGAAAGAAAAATTCAGTTAGAATTCATGATATCAAGGTTGTTGAACCTCTATCGAGTGATCATATATCAGCTATTGATTATAAAGAAAGGATTAGCATACTTTATGTGTTGCAAAACATTGATAAAGTCCAACTATATATTGAGTAAGTTGACCATGCATGTAGCAAAAATAATTATTAATGGTTATATTTTCTTTTATCACTCCATTAATTTGCGTGTGTGTGTGTATAGTGAGCACATAGACGTCCTCATAGCAAAGAATCCAAGTTAAGCAAAGAAACAGAGTTGTCTGCGAATGAATTCACACTTCTAACAAATTGCATTATATATATATATAATATTATACTTACTTGCAACAATCATGTCCTACTTAATATGTATATGCACAAGTTCAAGATTGGTGAGAAGTTTTAAGCAATGGTATATCCTAATCCTTAGGTTGGACCATGATCAGAAGTAATAAAATATACTGGATATGCCATTAATGATTATTGCATTTACACAAAGGACCGTGATAACTCAAGAGTGCAATAGAATAATGTGGTCAGCTTAGTTGCTAATGCTACATTCTTTTCTTGTTCAAAGGATAATAGGCTAATAGTGGCTGATGATACCTATTGCTAGGTTATAAGAGAGATATGGGCCTTGGATTATAGTTGCAAAACTGTGGTTGTGATTAAGTGCAATTGGGTAGGATCCAACAAAGACAACATTGATGCCCTTGTATTAACATTTGTTGACCTCAACAAGATCAGTTATGAAAATAATTTGTCTATTTTGGCATCTCAAGTGAAATAAGTATCTTCTATGCAAGACGAACATGATAAGAGATGGTTAACTATTTTGTCATCCTGTCCAAGGAACTTTTATGATGAATATGTCCATGGAATATTGTAATAAATTACCCTTGTATTACCAAAACGATTCCATCAATCAATGTAGTTAGTCAGAATGAAGATTCTGTTCACAATAATGGTGAGATGGGTGCTTTGGTTGAAAACAATACATGAGGGCGATATATTGATTGCATTAGTGAGATTAAATAATTCAAGATTGGCTCTTTTATCATGTGTTATGTGGATTGTATTAGGGAGATAGAATACTGTGTGACATTTGATATATATATATATATATATATACATGTATGTAATATTATAATAAAAGAATGATAAATGAGGAGTTATTGGAAAATTTGCATATCTTTGTATTTATTATATGCAGTGTGATTCAACACAAATTTGAATGAAACATTATTTGGTATCATGGTAATTAGAGAATTTAAACTCAGAAAAAAAAAATTGAGTTTAAGAACTTTTAAAGTCATTTTCAAAAAATAATTAAAAGTCCAAACTTTTAAATTCATTTTTAAAAAATTACTTTAAAATCTAATTTTCTCTATAAAAAGGCCAAAACCTCCTCTTGTTCTTCTATCTCTCTCTTCCTTGTTCCCCTTCTTACCTTTCTTTTTTGAAATCTCGAATGTTTGTGGCATGTAAAACATAATAAGGATACTAAACCTCTTGTTATATTCCATGAATTTGTTGTTACTATCTCTCTGTTTGCATTTTGTAGGTGAAATGGGTTTTGTAACTTAAGATGATGGGATTAAATAAGTTGGTTAGATTGTCATAATTCTAGCAAAAATTGTATGATTTCATTGTAAACAATAACCACTTCTATATATAACCCTCACTATTGAAGAAAGGGAGAACATTATGCTTTGTAGTTCTCATCCAAATTTAAGTTTTGATGAAGAGAAATAGTTCCATCACATTGGTTGAGGAAGTTGGAACTTGAATCTTTACCATCTCTGTCCCCGTTAGAAAGTGGTGTGGGCTAAATACTAAGAGGCTAGATCTTGATAAAATAGTTCCATATTAGGTCTTTAATCATGTGGTATCTTGTATTAATGAAATGTTATAATATGTAACATTTGATATATGTAATAAAAGGATAATAAATGAGGAATTATTGAAAAATATTTGGCTTTCCTTGTTCTTGTGTTTGTTTACATATATATATATATATATATGCATAGAATGCATGAATCAAAGCTGAATTTCATGAAAATCAATGTCATTGTAATTAAGTAAGAGATTGTCTTGTAAATATATGTATATATAATGTGAAATATACATAAAATTAAATAATTTTAAAGTAAAAAATGACTTTAATAATAGTTTTTAAAGTCGATAAAAAAATGACTTTAAAAATAATATTTTTGAAGTCATCTAAAAAAGTGGCATAAAAATCATGTTTTTAAAGTTGGTACGCAAAAAACGACTTTAAAAACCATTGTTTTTTAAAGTTAGTTGAAAAATGACTTAAAAAATTACCACATTTAAGTTATTTTTTTCAGAACGACTTCAAAAGTGCCTTTTTTTTTTCAAACCAAATTTAAAAACACTATTTTTAAAGTTTTTTTTTTTTTTTTCTGATCAACTTTAAAGGTCTAAAGTATGTAAGATTGAAATGTGATAATCCCTCCATTTGCCTTTCAATATTTGTCATCTATAGTTGCCCACGCAATCTTTCCATCAACCAGTGTCATGCCCTTGATGTGTTCTAAATAGTACTCACAAGCACATGAATCAAAGTTGTATGATTTCACACAAGTGCAGTCGATTCCATGAGGAATCTCACATATTTGCATGCAATTGGAATCTTATTTAGATTACTTATCCTAGGCAAAGAAAAATTAATTTTGAATTACCCTAGGAATTAAAAGCACATGGCATTTTAAACATGCATAAAACTAAACTAAAGAAACATTCTAAAATTAAGATTAGAACCCCTAACATGGAATTATAAACTACCTATAACTAGCATGCATTCAAGAAAAGAAACTGATACAAAAGTAGAAACATTAATAACTTAGAAACCTAAAGATGAATGAACTTTCAAAAACTAGAAATTGGAAAGTTAGTAAATATGAGACTTCTTAAAGATAACTTCCAAACTATCATTAAAAACTCCCTAAAAACTAAGATCTAATCTAAACATGCAACTAAAGACAAGCAATGCACAAAATAAAATCTAAGCATGCGCAAAACATGATCAAACTAAACTAGCATTCAACTAATATAAGCAATAAATCAAAGCATGCATGATAAGGAAACATGGACAAGAAGAGTGCACATGGAACTTAGAAAGAAGATGCATTTAACAACTTTGTTATTTAAATGAAATCTATTGTAAGCGAGATACGAGTCATTCCGATACATGAAAATAACACAACATGCTTCAAATTTCCAAAACTAACACCATCTATTTGTCATGCGTGTGAACCAATAAAAAGAGAGAACCAAGGGATAAAGAAGAAAAGATGGGAAACAATTTCAAAGGATAAAAGAAGAAGATGATGATGAGAACTAGAAAAGAAAACAAGGGGCAAATCTAAGGCTAACAACTAAAGAAGAGTAAGAACACTAACCTTGACTGAATGCTTTAAAAGATGATCCAAAGGCTACTTCCTCTTGGATATCACTACAAGAGATTGATGGCCTTTGGATGAAGGAGAACTAGAGAATCAATGAAAGGCAAACACCATGAATACAGTCCAAGTAGAGTGCACATGATCCAAGGAACAAAATTTGACCAAAGAGAGGAAAATTATGCATGGAATTCAAAGTGAAAAGTGTGTACAAAACTACACATTTTTTACATATTTATAAAGGTAGCTCTCTTGCTAATCTCTAGCCTAAAGGATAAGGAAAGAGAGGATAAGGATTAGGAAAGATAGAGATGAGATAAGGGAGGGAGAGAGAAAAGAAAAGTCCAAGGAATGTGGTCCACTTAGCATGCCTATCTACCCATGTGGATGGAGTCCCATTTGTGTTACTATTTATCTCTTTAAAACACATTTTCTTCAAGTCGAAGATTGTGTAGAAACTTACCAAAATGTATGGACCCATTGTTGGATGGCTTCTTTTGATGGCTTCTGACTTGGTGGCTTCATTGGCTAGTGTCCTGCCTTCATGGCTCACATGGCTTAGCTTCTCCTAGATTTTCCTTGATGGCTTATGTGGCATGCCTGGCTTCAAATCAGATGCAAAGGTGGTGAATTTTGCATGGATTTTACATGATCCCATTTTTAGTTACCTTGAATTCTTCAATGTTTTCTAGGACTTGTCGACTTGTTCTGAAATAATCTTGATCCTTGTCCCAGTTTGTCAAAGTTGATTTAGATCATTGGTTATCATCTAAGGCAATCTAAATTGTTGGATTATTCTTTTAACACCTACAAAAGATTAAAAATAATAATTGATATGTAAAAAAATTATGATAGATTACATAACTTTGGATTAGCTTCAGAATATGCAAATATTAGATTTTTTGTTTATTAATTTAGAATTGCACGTGTCATGAATTTTTTAAAAATCCTAGATTAATGGCCTATAGTTTATGACACATGTACTACTAATTAGGTACTTTTTATAAAAAATTGACTACTTATCAGCCTCGTTGGAAAATTCCTGATTCTTTGCTTGCAAAAGGTATGTCACGTGTCATGAATTTTTAAAAAATCCTAGATTAATGGCCTATAGTTTATGACACATGTACTACTAATTAGGTACTTTTTATAAAAAAAAATTGACTACTTATCAGCCTCATTGGAAAATTCCTGATTCTTTGCCTACAAAAGGTATGTCACATGTCATGAATTTTTTAAAAATCCTAGATTAATGGCCTATAGTTTATGACACATGCACTACTAATTAGGTACTTTTTATAAAAAATTAATTACTTATCAGCCTCGTAGGAAAATTCCTTATTCTTTGCCTGCAAAAGGTATGTCCTCCTCTCCATGCTCTCTCCTTCTTTGCCATGCTTGCAATGACTGACCCTTCCCCTTCCCCATCCTCCTTCTCCCTGTTAGTGATGACTAACCCTACCTTTCTCTCATCCCTGCTGACGATGATTGACCCTCCCCTTCCCTCCTTCCCTTTGCTAGTGACTACCGAATCCCCCCCTCCCAGTGGCGACGATTGACTCCCCCAACCTATCGACAATGATCGAAACCACCCCACTGCTTGCCTCCTATTGACGACGGCCCCCCCAGCCTACCGGCAACTATCGAAACCATCTCTTGCCTCTTATCAACGATCAAAATCATGCCCACCTCTCATCAACAATAGAAATCACCCCCTACTCCTGCCAACTGCTGACCCCCACTCCCATCCTACTAGTAATGACCAAAAGCACCATGTGCATGCCTCCTACCAATGACCAACCCCCTGTTGGCAACGATTGAAACTGCCACCCCCTCCCTCCTCTACAGTCTCCAGTCAGCCATGTCCGTGAACCCCTACTCCTCTTCCTGTCTCTTGTTTTGGTTTGTTATGTTGCTTTAGCTTTGATGAATCTAACAAGAATGTTTGAAATGCTTCTTTTCATTTACTATGTTTCCTATGATTTTTTTAGTGATTCTTGTAACGGTCTATGCTTTCTATTATCTCAAAGAGTCATGTGGACTAATTTACAGTGAAAAGCCTGGGTCTATGCTTTCTCATAATGGTCAATTTGTACCATATGATGATTGATTAGCTTTAGAAGCACAGCTAGAAGGAAAATGAACTTGACAAATGATATGATACAATTCTATTAATTGAAACCAATGAAACTAAATTTGTTCATAAAATGGTAAATGAGTCTATAGGATTATTAACATCTCATAGAAAGGTCTGAAACATCCAACATAAAATAGCTGAGCATAGAATCACACAGAAAAAAAAGCCAAAAGAAATTCAAAACATAAAGAAAAATCAGCAACTTCAATATAAAAACACCTTAAATAATTCCCAAAAGACTACAAATCTATCAAAATCATAAAAAATTTGCACCATCCCCTTAGAAATTGGAATCTAATTGGATGAGATTGGGAGAGAGATCAATGAATTATGAGAAAATAGTAAAAAGTTAAACCAAAAAATTGGTAGACCATAAACCAAAATTAGGCACCATAAAGAGTTTTGGTTGGAGGAGGATGGGAGCGAAAGCTCAAGGTCATACCTTTTTTGCTAGAGAAGGTTGTAGGTCTTGAAGGCAAGAAGTTGCAAATCATTGGTTGGAGGAGACTAGTAATGAGAATTTATATTTTCCCATATTCTACATCCACCTTACAAATGAGATTGTCCACCAAGGAACTAAACCAAACAATGCTAAGATAGTCTAAGAATGATTAATGCAAAGAAAGATAGAACTTGTAACTATGGTAAACATGAGACTAAAAAGTACCATGCTTCTAAATTAGGAAAGTGTTAAATATATGAATTGATCATGCATTTAGTTCCTAAAATGGTCCTAAGATGTATGACAACCTGGGTTTTTGTAACACATTTTGTAATACATTTTTCAAATGCAAGGCCCTTAGTGGTAAAATTTTTTGGCAAAACAAAGTAACGAAAATTCTTTTGTTTAAAACTTGTTTTGAAAAACCCAAGTCATCACTTCATACATAACATAAGTAGAATCTTTGTGCAAGATAAAATTCCATTTAAGAAATATATTTTTATTAAATTCCAAAATCCATCCAATGATTCACACTGCAGCCTGGTATCAGTACAATACTTGTCCAAATTACATAATCCAAATTTCAAACCTCACCATATATTAAAAACTCTCAATACAATACAATACTCTCAAATAAAAATACATGTCTTTAAGGGATATATCCTGATTGATTATTCTTCCAAATCTTCTTAAGTCTTGAACTCCTAATTCTCCTTCTTTAGATATGAGATATTGTATGCTTGGTAGGGGATTCAATGTAATAACCCGGGTCCAACAGTAACAATATTGTCCACTCTAGGCGGTAGCCCGCACGGTTTTGTTCTTCCCCATTTGCTCAGGGAAAACACGTTGTTACAGTTAGAGTTCTCTGAACTCTTATAACTAGCCCAGATCTCCCTCCCCAGGCGATGTGGGACTAACTCTCAGTACCTCCCCACCCTTGTTCCCTCAGACTATCTTGGGGCATCCCCCTCAAGCCATCTTGACCTCATCCTCAAGCCGTCTTGGCAAACACCTATGGATTCACCTTTCCCCCTTTAGGGACACATGTCCACACGTGTGGCTAGCCCGCCCCATTACTAGGGAATTGGCTTTGATACCTAATGATAATGGTACAAGGTACTTAAGATTACACTAGCATGATTTCTAACCCATGTACATTATCTAACAAATTCAAATTAAACTATCATGTACCTAAGGTACCATCTCATACCATAGTCTAATCTAACGTGAAATCCTAGCATGGTCCGAAGTTACAATTGCATGAAATCATACCAACATGGTCTTAAGTTACAATTCATCATTCATGAATAATTTTATGGACATTTCAAATGAAGTTATACTAAAATAATCTATCATGGATCCTATATTCATGAAATAAATCAAATGAAATCAATGCATAACTCAAGCTAACACATTTCTCATTATTAAAGCTTATATTTATGAACCAACTATTATATCTTAGGTATTTTCCTTTTAATCAAGGGTTTTAATTAATTTTAAGGCTCTTACACCATTAAGGTCCAAGACCATATCCCTTTGTTTTTAGTCATATTCAATCCATGATCTCAATGGATTCCATCATTTTATCATTCATTCAATCCATCCTAAGGATTTAATCATACTTGATCTCATTGATCAAGTGGATCCCTTTGTATTTTTAGAGTTTTTCTACCATAAAGGGTAGATCCCTCAATTTATCTTGGATTTGTCTAAATAAATCATGGATATCACTTGATTTCAACATTATATAATTAGTAAATCAGATCCCCAAGATCTGATCATCTCAGATCTTGAAGATCATGAAAATTAGAAATTTAATTCTTGAAAATAGAATGTTTCTGGAATGTTTTTATCAATATTATGGTTTCAGAAGAAAATAGACATTATAAGATTTTCCTAGGATTTTTTGACCATTCTGGATAGATTGGATGGCTCAAATTTTCCATCTGAGCCTCCATAATCCAAAATTGAAGGGTTCAGGTCCTTACTTTATTTTTATAAATTTTAACCTAAAAATAATTACAAAAAAATAAAAATTATATAAAAAAACATGAAATAAGTATAAGAAGTGGTTCCACCTACCTGATTGGAGAAAAAACATAGATTTGAAACCTAATTTGAAATAAATACCCTTTGATGATAAGATAGCTCGATAGTCTCTTGTTTTGTGATTTTCTATTGATTACACCGTTGGATCTTGAAATTGATTTAGGGGTCTTGTAGATTAGGTACTCTAGGACAATTTTAATGGTGGGATTTATGAGATTCTATTTGGAATAGAGTGCCGAATTGAATTTAGGTCTCTTGTTCCAATTAGAGAGAGGAGAGAGAAAGTACAAGCAATAAGATTTTTGGGAGTTTTGGAACTTTAGGAAGGAATCTAGATCAGGTTTTTTAAAGTAAGTAAGATGATCTTGTGGAAATTCTAAGGAAAATTTTTGGAGGATTTTTAGAGGTGTATTTATAGATGTTTTTGAATTTTTCATAATTACTTATAATTATCATGTTTCAATTCTTTTAAATATTAAATTAACATTGGATCCTCCACTATCACCTCCTTCTCTACTAGAAGCTGGTAGTGTTTTGACTACTCATTACATGTTTTCTAGACATCGGATCCGTTTGTGGGCCCCCGGGGGTGTGAAATGACCATTTTGCCCTTTTATGGAGAAAAATCCATTTTATTCTCCCGAACTTGAAATTGAGCGTACTTGGTGGCGTTGGATTTGTATTTCCAAGTAATTTCTAAATACTTATGGATTAGATCTTGGTTATGGGAAAAATTACCATTTTACGAATTCATAAAAATGAAGAAAATTAGGGATTTTTCATTTTAACTCGGAATTGAACATACTTAGTGTCATTTCCATCAATTTTTCTAGTAAATTCATAATTTCTAAAAGGAGAATTTCTAATAACCTAATATTCCAGCCCATAATTTCTAAAAATTCAAACTAAATTGATTTTCGCAATCAATTAACAGAATTTGGGGTTATTACAAGATGTATGTAAAGAAAGTTTGAAAAGTTAATAAAAGCTTTAAAAAGAAAGAATCTAAGATCTATGTGTCAGATTTTAAAATTGGAAAAGTAGCATACTTCTAAAGTCGGAAAGGTCTAAAAACAAGAAAAAGTAAAATGATGAAGACTTTCTACACTGGGACAATGATCTCTTATGCTTATTATGCTAAAACCAAAGTGTATAATGCATGAAAACCTAAAACTATCTAAAAATTAAAAGTATGATGCAAGCTAGGAAAGTGCTAAACATACAAAACTAAATGATGAATGGATACTAAGCTATGGAAAAAGTGTATGATGCTTGAAAGAACTAATTAAACATGCAAAAGCATCACATGCTTTGGTTAATTAACTTGTTAATTAGGTGTCAGGTGGTTCATTGTTATCATATTATTTAGAGAAAGAAGTTAGATCCATGGAATTTCTTTATTGAATGGCATTTCCATCTTGAATTGGAAAGGAGCATGCTAATAATGCCTTATACTTGTCTGTTTACTTTAAGCAATAATATCTACTTGTTGTGGTCTTAACTGAATCCTCAGAGGTTTAAGATATTTTTAGAGGCCTTGATGATTTTTGCATTTATATTCTCTTTTATTATGAATTTTTTCTCGAGTTTTTGTTATGAATTATTTTGATCATGTTTATGAGTTTTCCTTAAGGTTTTAGGATATTGGAACACATCCATGTTATTAATCATCTGTAGCTTGATTTTGATTCATTTGTGTGGAAGAGGTAAGGTCACTAGTTTTTCATTATGTTGAATGCTTATGAATTATATCCATAATATGTTTACATAACTAAATATGTAGGTAATTTCCTTAAATATGTAAACTCTATTTTTGTTATGTTAGAAAATCAAAGAAAATAGTTGATGTTTAGGTCAAGGTTTCTGTTTAAATATCACTATAAATTCATTGGCTAATGCCACCTTTATAGTAAAAAAAGGAAGTTTCTTATGTTTTATTCTACTTATGTTTTCTTTAAATGCATGGACTATTTGATTTCATTTTCTGATATCATTATGTAGTTGTTTACAGTAAAGATGAAACTTGAACAACATTAAAATGAAGAATATGAACAATATTAAGAGCATGAATGAGGCCAATCTCAGTAGTACTCCAAAGAGAAAGGGCAAAGGATGAACAATGATGGAAAATGTTTGAGAAAGTCGAAGGAAATTAAAGAAACTATCTCATACAAAAATATGGGGTAAGAGATAGGTGAGAATGTAGCATCTTATAGTAGTTTTCTCTACTTCATAATAAGAAGCATCACGCCTATCACATTTTATGATTGGAGACATGTGCCACCAACCATAAAAGATTTAACATGGGAGATGGTGAAGGTATGTAAAAGTATTATATATTATATAATTTATAACATACCTTATCTTCTTATTTTAAAATTTAGTAACTTAATTTATACTTTGTAGACTACCTTCAAGGTACCTCAGTATAGTATATGGGTGCTTTGCGAGGAGCTAGTTATCACTAAAGAAAATGGAAGAACTACCTTATCAAGGACCGCACATCCTCTGAATTTGAGATATTTGCTAAAAAAGTGTTTTATTTAACTAATTATATGTAACGTCCAATTATTACACTTGATTGCCTACATATAAATGTGTTGGTAAAAAGTGAGAGAGGAAGAATGGTGTATGAAACTAATATGCAGCACCACCTCTCTAAGTTGGGCTATGCTCATTTGGAAGAGCGTGAAGTAAGTATTTGTTATAGTATATTCCTTTCAAATTATACTATAGTTATATACATTTTATTAACTAGCTATGATGGATTTCTTGACAAAAACTATGAATCTCATTAACCACATCACCCTTTAGGAGATGTTGCATTCAATGGGCTATAACGCCTATACATTCAAAGATGAAGCTACTGCACAAGTTGCTTCTCGTATTGCAAGTGATTCCACCTATATACCCTTATGTACCTCAATTTTGTACAATTAAATGAATGAACTGATCAATTCCTTCTAGTTAAATTTTGCAAGACATTCTTACTCAAGATAGCATGAGTATAGAAATTGTAAGCAGCACTGCTGCCAATGATGACATCCTGTATAGGGCATGGTATTACTCCTTCCAGATTCTTTAGAAAAGAATATCTATAGTTGAAGATTAGAAGTCCTACAATGAGTTGTGTGAGAATATAAAAAACTATATAATTAACCAGTTGTATGAAGGAGGTTTAGTGATAGTTTCTTAGTCCTTGTACCTGATTGTCCCACTGCCCCTGTGCCTTCATCAAATGCTAGCTGTAATTCTCCTACCGAAGAAGTTCATGAAGGACAATATGAACCCTTTGAAAGAGAAATTTCAACCTAAGAGGTATACACATAGTCACTTGAACTTTTTTTATTGTCTTTTTGTAATCTCCTATCTCAACCTCTCTCATATATGATGTACTTATGATTTGCAAGTGAGTTAATGTCTATTGGCCTTAGATACCTGTCAAATTATTGTTGCAATTGGATCATGTTATGAACATAAATCAACCATTTTGCATGGGATTAGTATGCCTCCATATACTAAGCACATGTCCATTACCATGGCTTTGATTGCAACTGTTTACCTTAAAAAATACTGTAACCATTGGGCAGGCAGTTGCATATCACGTTGCTTGGTCGGGGGAATTCCCACGGAGTCCACAGTATATATCTTTTCATACTACCTACCTCAACAATAGTTTTTACCTAAAGACCTTAGATTAATTGTTTATTAACTATATCTAAGGTTAATCAGTAGCAGAACACGCCATTGATGCTATCCACTAATGCAACATTAACTACTATCACACTAAATGGAATCGATATTAGTATTTATGTTTTTTTTTATCATAAAATTGAATGTCTTCATTGATCAATATTAATTGACCAAAATTCTCTGTAAATTTTACAGTAATTGTCGAAGGATCATGTGGAAGTCCCACTTAACACTCCTCAATCCCTAGGATTACTCTATTGACTCATTAATGAAGATAGGGCAATCAACTTTGTATGGATCAAGGAGGGAGTGCTTGCCAATGGCATTGTTGAAGTGCCACTTATGGTAGAGGACCTATTACAAGTTTGCCAAGGGGATCAAGTCAAGCACCCACATAATGTCTCCTACATGAGATATATGCAAATATCTACTTATAAAATACTTGACATTACATGTTATTTTTTCATTGTAGGTACTAATTATTTTTTTATATAGCTTCCTGAATGATGCAACAAGCCTTTTTGAGGTCAAGGATGTACTTTATCAATTCCTTGACCCTAGCTTCAATTGTGGATCAAGGGAGTAATATCTGATAGAGAAGCATATAGATGATATGTTACAAGTGTTCTTCCAATGCTCCAAGGGGTAGGGCTTTAATGATTCCCTGTAATAGTGGGTATATTTTAATTTTTTTGGTTTTCTTGACAACTTATTCTATACTTAAATATTGTAAATTTTAATTATAATTCATATGATTGTGTATATAGGGTTCATTAGATGTGACTCATTTTGGATGTGCATGGTGACCATGTTTTCTTTTTCTATTCTTGTGGATCACACATTCGTCCTGCCCTTGTAGAAATCATAAATAAGTAAGTTTTTCAATATTTTCATGTATTATGCATAGATAAGTAAGTTTTTATTCATATCTAATGCATTGGAAGTATAAATTTGAAGATCATGGTCAACATGGGCTAATGTGATTGAGACTATGCAACTACCGAAACTCATTTGAAAGAATGTCAAGATATTAAAATAGTTAATTACTCTATTTTATAACTAATTTGACCTATAGTATTGCAAGTAATATTTTTTTATCCTTTTTATTTTTCTTGTTGCACAGCACCCTAGGGAGCAGTTTGATTGGGAGTATGAGTACTATGTGCAGAGATACATGAGAACCCTAGTACTCAGTGGTGTTGGTGTCTCCCAATTAACAAAAGTAAGACACTCTTTGCTAGTCATAATTGTATATTTTTTCACAATTTTGTATGCATTCTAGCTCAAAAGAATGTGCCAACTGAATTAAATATGTTGTATTGTAGACTTGTGCTTGATGAGTGGGCAAACAAGTAGAATTACTCCAAAGCAAACCTTAACGAAATACCAAGTGAATAGGCTAAGTATGTAATGAGTTTCAATTAGAACAATTGGAGTAACTACATAAATGTAAATTACTTTATTCATAAATAAAATATTCTTTTCATTGATATGCATGTGTTCTCCTAGTTTTCATTATTTTTATTTAAGTATATATATTTTACGTGATGAATGAGGAGTATGTCGATATGAACATGTAAATGAAGTGAATGTAGAGGTTGCATTTTCATTAATATGCATGTGTTCTTCTAGTTTGTCATTATTAATTTCCATTAAAGTACATATATTTTATGGGATTGATGAGTGAGGGGAACTTGGAGTGTAGAAGTAAATTGGCATATGTATATGAACTTGTTAATGAAGTGAATGTGGAGGTTACATTTTCTTAATTTGCATGTGTTCTTCTAGTTTTCATTATTTTCACTAAAGTATATATATTTTATAAGATCAATGAATGAAGAGAACTTGGACCGTAAATGTAAACGAACATGTGTATGGACTTGTAAACGAAGTAAATGTGGAGGTTGCAGTGAATGTGTTGTAGTTTCTTAAATCAAGTCTTTTCAAGATAGATGTGGTTGGATGATGAATTTGGAGGTTTTATACCCTACCGTGGAAGTGATTGTATGTGTCTTTTTCATGTATATGAAGATTGCAAGAACACGTTAGCTAATAATTGAATGTATGTAGAAATACATTTGGTGATTAGAATGTAAAAAAGAGAAAAAAAAAAAAAGGAAACTTTTAAAGTCGTTTTGAGAAAAATGACTTTAAAAACAACCATTTTTAAAGATGTGTGCAAACCAACTTTAAAGTCACAATTTTTAAAGTAGTTTTTTAATCAACTTAAAAACAACCATTTTTAAAGTTGTTTTCAAACTAACTTTGAAAGTCATGACTTTTAAAGGTATTTTGTAACCAACTTCTTTGCTTACCAATTATCAAAGTCGGCTCAATAGAAGTAGGTTAATAAATCGACTCCATTTAGTGTTTTTAATCTACTTTAAAAGTGTGTGTCTTGTGTTGTGTTGTCTAGAGTGTAGAAAATTAAATCTGCTATAGAAAAGGGAAACTATTATATGTACTACTATTCTAAGAAATTTAGCAAGTATGAAAGAAATTAAATGAGAGAAAACAAAATTACTCATAAAGAGGAAAAAATAGAAAGATATAGAGGATGAAAGACTAGAAGACTAGAGATCCAATGAGCTGACCCTCTAGAATATGAAAGTTTACATTGAGTCCACCTTATGTACTTTCCAAGAAGAAACAACTCTTTTAATTTCTATGGAAAAAAAATTCAAGGGTACTATCTTCTCATTAGAAGTCTCCGTCTTACCATAAAGATTGCTACTTCATATTTCTCTTGAGGATATAACCCCTTGATATAGGTCACGTTGGGCAAAAGGGCGAAAATAGGGGTATTTGATCATTTTGTTGCTTCTATTTATAAGCATGAACTTTTGGTCAATACTCATGAATTTTTGACAATACACATAAAATTTTGACTAGTATGCATGAATATTTGAAAGATTCCTTCATGTAAAGTATGTAGAGAGGGACATGTATAATTGTCTCCTTAAGGGTACATGCCTCATTTCTCATGAAATTAGGTTGTAGGCTTCAATTTACTTCTAAAACTTTTCCTTTTTTTATTTTCCCAATTATGGAGCATTTTTGTGACAAAATTTGATGATTATGGTGAGCCAATTTGGGGTGCATGCCTCAATTTTGAAATGAAAGACTCTAGAACCATGGATGAGTGGTCAAGTGGGGGAGTCCTCATTAGTTCAAGTATGTGGTGCATATAATAGGATGTAAGCCCAATTTCAATGAATTTTTAATGATTTTCATGATTAATAACCTTCTTGAAAAGGGTCATATGCCATGCTTTCTACCGTCTACTAGCTTGGGTTCCTTGGGTAAGAATATGCCATCATTAGGGATTAAAAATTGGCTTAAGATGATTAGTGGGGCCCAACATCTGGTGCCTGTAGATCTCTATACATTCAAATGAAGTAGATTCAAAGTAATAGTAGAACAAACCAAACAAAGAACAAAAGGAGGCGCACAATGCTTTCCTGCTAGACAATTGGAGCACATCTTGTTTTCTAAATGGGAAAAATAGAAGTCATGGATTATTTCTATAGCAAACCATGTAAAATCTTATTTGGGTGGATGGTCAAGTTACAATTGGAAAAATACATCCAAATAATTTTAGGAGCTTAAAGCTTCTGAATGAGGAGTGCTATGCATAGAAATGGTGTAACCCTCCCTTATTCTATATGTGAAAAACTTTCACCATGCAGTGGTCTTGAATAGTTGTAACCAAAAGCATCAAAGTTGAAAACACAGTCATACACTTGAGTTGATTGTGCAACTGAGAGAAGACTTTTCTTGATGTTAGACACATAGTCGACTTTAGAGAGTGAAAGAACAACATTAGATAATGACATATTAACTCTACAAGTATGGGTAATAGGTAAGGAGTTAACACTGCTTACATAAATCAAATTATTACTAGTATACTCTGTCTTATTAGTGAACTAAGAAGGATCATTTACCATATGATTTCTTCTTCCCTTATCAATGTATTGGTTTTGGTTGTAATTTTTCAAGTTTCATAACTGAGAAGGATTGAGACATTTCTTCAAGTTCAGGCTTAAGATAATGTTTCAAGATGTAACAGTTCTTAGAGACATGCCCTCTCTTTTCACAAAATTGACAAACAATGTCAACTAGAATTAGGTGGAGCTCATAGAAAGCCCTGAGAATTAGAGGATGGTGTGTTCGACTTTACTAGAGAGGAGAAATAATCCTAGTTTTTACCTTTGTGCTTACTAGAAACTTGCGACATCCCTTATTGCTTTGAACAATATCAATACTAGATTACAACTAAGATTTATCCAAGGAAGATTTTGTCTTTCAAGGAAGGATTCATGAGTTAAAAGTATGGTGGAGATACCAATAAATGATTGTGTTTGCTTGATAATCGAAATAGTAGTAATAATGGAGGAGTGCTGAGGTGCATGCCTTAGAAAGTGTGTAAAGACGGATATTATTTTTGGTAAAGGATTCTTAGAAGTTGTTAAGGCATTGAAAAGGGAAATATATTTTGAAGATATTCAGTGATGCTGTAGAAGCATCCCTTGTTCTATTAAAGTTCCCTTTGAATGTGAATGATTGGAGCTACATATTGGAAGGAGAAAGTAACTTCAAGACAATCTTAAGAATTATTAGATGTGGAGGGATTAGTGTAACAGCTGGGGTCCCTTAGTTGTTACAATTAGCCACTTGGTTATCATGAGTTTAGTCGTGTAGGGATATATCAAAGAGACAATGGTCTAATCTGCGTGTTCATATAGAACATAGACTATAGAGAGTTGAGAAAGATTAGTTCCTTGAACATTTTGGAAGGTGCAAGGGTGGTACTTTTAGTGTAGCAAAGTAGATCTTAAGTGTATAAAACCTATTGCATTTGACCACACTAGAGAATATAGTTAGACAATCCAACTATGTGAAAACATGGGGTGTGATATTGGTAATGGATGAATACATGAATTTTACATTCAAACTGGAAGATGATTTCATAGTAGATCTCGAGGAGGCTATTGATAGAAGAAGTGGCAAAAAATATAAAAGAACGGGTATAAAATCCATCAAAAAGCCTTCCAAAGAAAATTTAAGGGCTGAAACAAATTCAAAGCACCATAAAGCTCCCATGAATACTAATGCTCACAAGTGCCAACCCAGTGCATAGAGTAAGAGAAGAGCTTTCTAGTACACTAAAAATTGCCTAGTTCTAACATTAGATGACCTAGATATGATTGTGACAACATAGAAAGGTCCAAAATAAGGACTAGGAGATATGAAATTGGATTGTAAAATCTCAATCATGAAGGCCACAACTTTAAAACTCCTTAGGGTTGTGTATGTGTGCATATGTTCACCATTAAAAAAATAAGGAGGATCGGAAAGTTAATCATAGTGGAACGATCTTTCTCTGATACCATGAAGGAGCCTAAACAAGGGTATAGAGAAGAAGAAGAAGGAAGGAAGGAAGAGAGAGATTGACAAGTTCTGAGTAATTCTACATATCCACTAAGGTTGTAGAGGTTTCATTGTATAGAGAAGAATTAGGGTTACAATGGGTTATAATTGAGGAAATTTCTTAGTATAGAAGCAAAAGTTTCCATAAGTGAATGGAACAAAAGAGAGTATAAGTCAAAGAAAAGTGGGAAAACATGGAGCATGAATTTGGCTCTTAACATCCTTTAGACATCAACATTCTTTTGTCTATTTTAAACAAATAGAATTGCGTACTTGATAACTTATTTGAATTCAATAACTAGAGAGGTTGGTGGAGATAAAGATTTTGGACATGGTACTCTATAGGCCTGTTTTGGTGAGGCCTTTCTTTAATTGGTTGATGGACTTCCTTGCTCCTAATTTTAAAGTTGGCCAAGGTTGGAATTGGTGAATTTCTCCTTGGATCTAGTGCTTTTGGTGGTTTTAGATAAAGCCTTGGTAGTTGATAATAAAAAATCAAAAGGTTAGATATGTCTCATGTTGGGAAGATAAGCACAATATAAACCATTTATTCATTCACTTTATATATAAGGTAGGCTTAGATCTTTCTTTTTATGGAAAATTCTAGTTCTAGATTTTATCTAGAATTTTTGGACAATAGACACATTGATTGGTTTTGCTCCGTATAGGTGCCTATTTCACTTTTTCTTAGGTTGTAGTCATTTATGAAGTCCTTTTTATTATTTGGTACCTAAATGAGGACTGGGCCTGTTTCTCTGTTGGAGTCCTTCTAGATGGATGCTTCCAATTAGACATTGACACATCACCAACTTGTTATGGATTGTGTTAGTAATTGTTGATGGCATATTGTTGATTATTTAACCGCAAGTGCACGGGCTATTGTAGTGTAGCTTATGCAAGTACGAGTCGATCCCACGAGGACTTGATTTAAAATGATGGAGTTTCAATAAAATCTAATTATTTAAAATTAAAAATAAATCACTCAAAATTACTGGAATTATTAAAATCAGAATCAATGTTCAGATCTAATAAACTTCTCAAAAATACAGAATTTTCAGTTCTTAAAGAAAACAAACAAAATCAAATAATGAGAAAAAACTACTTCCCTAGATCAATCTTCATCAAAATCTTCACTTCTGGTCTTCTAAAATCTGATCTGCCTTTACAGATATCTTCAACACATTCTTGATTAGTGATCCACCAATCAGATTTGTCAGATTCTTCAAAATGGTCAAGATCTGGGCTAAATTGTGATTTTAAGATTTGGACGTCTCAGATTGATTTATAGATTTCAGATAGAAGATCAGATATGTTGATTATGTCTAGGGATGTCCTAAGAATGAACTTGTAAAATTAATTTGAATTCCGTTGAGAAACAAAGAAGAAATTGAAGATTTGGTTTTGATTAAGGCTAACCTGTTGATGGGTTGGGCCTTAAATGATCTAGTAGAGATTAGGCAGTTCCTAGATAAGAAAAACACAGATAAAACAGAACCGGAATAAAATGGGACACAGATGGAATTAAAAAGGGGACACAGATGGAATAAACCAGAAAGAACAGAATTGTAATTTCTGTTAAAGAGAGAGGGCAAATTTGGAATTTGGGTTAAAAATCGGGTTTTAAAGAAAAAAACCAGGAAACCCGACGAAGAAGGGAGATGGGAAAGAAGGAGGAGAAAAGGAGGAGGTAGAGGAGAAAAACCCGACTTGGGTTTTCACCTCTGGGCAGACCGGAGACGATGAGAGACGACGCCGGCGGAGGAATGGGTGCTACACCCCTAGGTCTTTGCAACCGGCTTGGATGGGAGAAACTGACCTTCAATGGGTGGAGGGCGTCTATGTGGGAGAGAGAGAAAGAATGAGGCGAGAAGGCAGAGGCGAAGGAGAATCAAGCAAGGGGTTGCCGTCCTGGTTTGGAAGCAGAGGGGGATGGTGAGAGGGAATGGTAGAAGATGGGAAGAGAAGAGAGAAGGGCCAGTCGGAGGTGAATGGAGCGAAAGCAGAAAAGGGCTAGCCAAGCTATGTGTCCTAGCTTGGTGGTTGTGGTGCATGATGGAGACGATGCCTGGGCTGCCTAGTGGAGCGGTGGAAGACGGGACAATCTGAGCAGACCAGTGCGACTGGAGCGAAATCTGGTCGGTGATGGTGCGATGGGTTTGTTCGGTCCTTTGAAGGGTGGAGACGTCGAATGGCAGATAAACAAAGGGTGACGATGGTGATGAAAGAGAGAAGTAGGTAGGGAAAATAGAGATGGGAGAGGGGTGAGAGAAAGAGACGTGAGAGAGAGAGAGAGAGTAGGAGGGGAAGTAAGAAGAGAAGTGAGAAGAGGGAGAGGGCAGTGAAAGAGAGATAGAACTTGGGATGAGAAGAGAGAAAGAGGAGGAGGAGGGAGAAGTGGGTAGTGCTGGTCGGGGTGGAAAGAGAGGTGCGAAGGAGAGAGTGAAACAAAGAGGGGTGTGTTGCTGTGTACTGTGTTGTACAAACAGAGGAGGTGAGGAAGGGAAGGGAGGAGAATAGAAGGGTAAGAGCGAAGAGAGAGATTGGGAAAGAGAATGGGTGAGAAAGAAGAAGAAGATAAGTGGGAGAACTGGGAATGAGAAGGGGAAAAGAGAATGGGGAAGTTGGATGTGGGTGGTGCAGTTGAGAAAGAGAGAGGAGAAGAGAAGGGCGTTGCGAAGGGAGAGGGAGTAGAAGGAGAGCCTTTTTGAGAGAGTAGAGAATGGGAAGTATGGGAGAAAAAGAAGTTGGGTACGGTTGGGAAAGAAGGCAATAAGGAAAGTGGGTATGTGAGAATGAGGAAGGAAAAAAAAGAAAGAAAGAAGGAAAAGGAAGAAAAAGAAAGAAAGAAAAAGAAAGAAAGAAAGAGAGAAAACGAAGGAAAAAGAAAGAAAAGAGAAAAGGAAGGAAAGAGGAAGAAGGAAAAAGAAAGGAAAGGAAAGAAGGAAGAAAAAGAAAAAGAAGAGAAAAGGAGGAAAAAGAAAGAAAAGGAAAGAAAGAAGTGGGGGAAAGGGTTTCCTTTTTCTCCACGATTTTAAATTTAGCTCCATTGTCTTCTAGGAAACCATCATATCCATCTTCATGGGTGATATGGCCCATCCATTGCCCTTTGAGATGATCTGCACCGTTATCTTTTAATCACAGTCGTCTGTGCTTCCTTTGGTTGATCTGCAAAAGAATAGACTAAATTAGACTCATCTGAACTGTACATTAGTCATCTAATGAGCTCTAATGATCATCTGACCGTTGATTTTGACAAATTAAGGTTTGATTGGTCAATTGGATTTATATTCAAAATCAAGCTAAGTTTTGTAAAATTGAACGGTTAGATGATCTAATTGAACGCTAAATTAGGGGAATTTTGACCAAAATTAAACACTTAAAACACCCCCCAACTAGCATTTTGCTAGTCCCGAGCGAAACATGCGAAAAACCAAATTTCAAGATTTCAAATTTTATTTTTAAGTCAACTCCTCTTTTTCCTCAGAGAATTATCTTCAATAAATCACAACAACTTTAACATACTAATAAAAATGACTGAAGAATTCAAAACCCTACCCATATGCCAAAGTCATTCCAATTAAGCTCAAATCTCAGATTAAGTGTGTGTGTGTGTGTGTGTGTGTATAGTTTAGATATAGAATCATCTTAATCTCTAAGTAAACTTCTAACTTTTGAACTCCATCCGAAATATGTTTTGACCTCAATCCTCACTAATGACATACGCTCAGAAACAGAATCTCTTAGGTAAAGGGTTCAAATCATATCTCTCTTTTAATTATGTGAGAAGAGTTAATAAAAGCAAATGTATCTCACATATACTCATGAAAAATGGAAGTTACTAAGGAATTTAATTGTTTTGATCCCTTTAGAATGGATGCCATTACCTTTGAATATTTAGAAATACCACTCTTTTAGATCCTATTCATTCATTTCTTTATTAAGACTATATTTCTCCTAGAATCAATAGGTCTTTAACTGGGACGAAACGTTGGCTTAGGACAGGGTACCAAAGAAAGGGTATAAGGATATTCAAAGTTTCTTCAAAAAATAAGTAGAGGTCTTCTAAAGTTGATAACTTTCTTTTTTCTTTTTTTTTTCTTTGATGAAGTGAATATTTCTTCTTCTTTTTTTCACTTTTCTTTGTATTCTTCAAACTTTAATTTTTTATTTTTTTTTCAGAATCTTTTCTTTCTTTTCCAGTACTTTTGACTCACTTTGAAGAATATTTCTTTTCTTCATATCCACTTTTCAACTTCAATTGCAACTAAAAGGTATTACTTCATTCTTCTCTAACTTATTTTTCAAAGAATATGGGTAATGGATAATTTATATTGGGTTAATCTGGGTAAAGGATAATTTGGGTGGCAAAAGAAAAGGCTTATATTAAAGGCTCAAGTTGGCTAACTAGTGGTAACAATACTTTATGGGTAGGCTTTATGTCTTTAGGTTAACAACAAGGATGGCCTAAATCATTTTCTAGGTTTCTTATAATCCATCAAATTCAATGAACTTCTAGAATTTTAAAGGTAATATTCTAATTATTCAGGTAATTGGCCAAATTTAAGAGTTTGGGATCAATTTTCTTTAAGCACGGTGAAGAAAATTAGGAATATTTATAACCTCTCAAAAAGGATGAATAGCTCAAAAAAACTCACTTAGGTTATAGGTCTCCACTGAATTTCTTTAGAATCTCTAAGTTATAGCTACTTATCAATCTAGACTATCTATATGCAACTATGTATACAGATTTGATCTGAGACTTTGCTTTTATAGAATTCTTTAGAAAATGAGTAAAGAGATGAATTAATCATATTCAATTCCATTAATAAGCTAAATTTATCTAGATTATACTTCAGAAAATACAATTCTCATCATAGTATAGAATTAACCTAAAATTTTTCAAAATTTTCAATTTTTTTTTTTTTTTTTAAACAAGGAAACCACCTAAAGGCCTAAAAAAAAAAACTAAAATTTGCTAGAATTCTACACCCCCAACCTGAGAGAAACATTGTCCTCAATGTTTTAAAAGTAGGACCTAAAATGAATATGAGTGATGCAGAAAACAACAAAAATACAAAATATGGTACAGAGGGATCAAATCTACTCAATCCTAATAAACATGATCCTCCATAGTTGTGGACTCAACTTCTAGATTCTCATAATCTAGGAAATGCTTTAAACGTTGACCATTCACTTTAAAAGAATGACCAGTCCTAGTATTCTCAATCTCGACAGTCCCATATGGAAAAACTTCTTTTACTATATATGGACCGGTCCATCGAGATCTAAGCTTACCTGGAAATAAGTGGAGCTTAGAATTATAAAGTAGAACCTTCTGGCTTGGAGTAAAGGATTTTCTCATTATGTTCTTATCATGAAAAACTTTCATCTTTTCTTTATATATCCTATTAGTCTCATAAGCTTCTTGCCTGATCTCTTCCAACTCATTAAGTTGGAGTTTGCGATGTGAGCCTGCTTTATCCATGTTGAAATTGAATGTCTTTATTGCCCAATAGGCTCTATGTTCCAATTCCACAGGCAAATGACAAGCCTTACCGTATACAATACGATAGGGAGACATACCAATTGGGGTGCGATGTGCAGTCCTGTAAGCCTAAAGCGCATCGGTCAGTCGAAGAGACCAATCTTTACGATCTAGATTAACAGTCTTTTGAAGGATTTGTTTGATAGCCCGACTTGTCCACTTGTTTGTGGGTGATACGGTGTTGCAACTTTATGTGTAATATTATATTTTTTCATTAGTGCTTCAAATGGTTTGTTGCAAAAATGTGTACCATTATCACTTATAATGGCTCGAGGGGTCCCAAATCTAGAAAAAATGTTTTCTTTTAAAAATTTAAGAACTATTTTGTGATCATTATTCCTATACGGGATAGCCTCAATCCATTTTGAAACATAGTCTACGGCTAATAAGATATAAATGTAGCCAAAAGAAGGTGGGAATGGACCCATGAAATCTATACCCCAACAATCAAAAATTTCTATGATAAGAATAGGGTTTAGAGGCATCATATTCTTACGGGTTAGTCCTCCTAACTTTTGACATTGCTCACATAATTTATAGAACACATGTGTGTCTTTGAACAACGATGGCCAATAAAAACCGCACTGCAAAATCTTTGCCGCTGTTTTCTGGGCAGAAAAATGTCCACCACATGCTTCTGAATGACAAAAGGAGATAACACTATATTGTTCTAAGTCAGGGACACATCTCCTAATGATTTGATCTGGACAGTATTTAAACAGGTAAGGATCATCCCAGAAATAGTGCTTAACATTGGAAAAGAATTTTTTCTTTTCTTGTTTAGTCCAATGTTCAGGAATTTTCCCCGTGACTAAATAATTTGCAATATCAGCAAACCAGGGAGGATGCGAAACATGAAAAAGTTGCTCATCAGGGAAAGTGTCTTTAATTGGCAACTCATCTAAAGGCTCTGTTAGGACTAAGCGAGACAAATGGTCAGCTACCACATTCTCTACTCCCTTTTTATCTTTTATTTCAATGTCAAACTCTTGGAGTAGGAGAATCCATCTAATTAGTCTAGGCTTAGCATCTTTCTTAGAAAGAAGATACTTGAGGGCCGAATGGTCAGTGAATATGACTATTTTAGATCCAACCAAGTAAGACCTAAATTTATCCAATGCGAAGACAACTGCTAAGAGTTCTTTCTCCATAGTAGAATAGTTCATTTGAGTGCTATTTAAGGTCCTACTGGCATAGTAGATGACGTATGGCTTCTTTTCTTTCTCTGTCCTAGTACAGCTCCTACAGCATAGTCACTGGCATCACACATGATTTCAAAGGGTAGACTCCAATTAGGTGGCTGCATGATAGGTGCGGTGGTCAACTTGTCTTTCAACTTTATAAAAGCTTCTTAACAATCCTCAGTCCACTCAAAAGGAGTATCCTTTATGAGGAGGTAACATAATGGTCTAGATATTGCACTAAAATCTTTAATGAACCTCCTATAGAATCCTGCATGACCTAGGAAAGAGCGAATGTCCCTAATAGATTTTGGAATGGGTAAATTGGAAATTAGATCAACTTTACCTCTATCTACCTCTATACCTTTAGATGATACAATGTGACCTAAGACAATTCCCTTAGGAATCATGAAATGACATTTTTCCCAATTAAGCACTAGGTTATTTTCTTTACAACGAGTTAAGACTTTTCTTAGATTTTCAAGACATGTTTCAAATGAATTACCGAAAACAGAAAAGTCGTCCTTGAAAACCTCTAAAATTCTCTCCACCATATCACTGAAAATGCTTAACATGCAACGTTGAAATGTGGTGAGAGCATTACATAATCCAAATGGCATTCTTTTGTAAGCAAAAGTGCTAAAAGGACATGTAAATGTGGCCTTTTCCTGATCCTCGGGTGCAATTTCTATTTGGTTATACCCTGAATAACCATCTAAGAAACAATAGTACTGATGTCCTATAACCCTTTCTAACATTTGATCAACGAAGGGCAGAGGAAAATGGTCCTTCCTTGTAACAGCATTCAACTTTTGATAGTCGATACACATACGCCAACCAGTAGTAACCCTAGTAGGGATCAATTCATTGTTGGCATTAGTTATTACTGTCATTCCAGACTTCTTTGGAACCACCTGAGTAGGACTTACCCATTTGCTATCACTTATGGGATAGATGATTCCCACATCAAGCAACTTTAGGACTTCTGCTCTAACCACATCTTTCATATTAGGATTTAACCTTCTTTGCATTTGACGACATGGTTTAGCTTCATCCTCTAGATATATCCTATGGGTGCAAATTAAAGGGTTAATGCCCTTTATATCAGCTATGGTCCATCGTATAGCACCTTTGTGTTCTTTTAAAGTGTCTATTAACTTTTCCTCCTAAGATGTTTCTAATTGGGAGGAAATTATTACAGGAAAAGACTCTTTGTCTCCTAAAAAGGCATATTTTAAATCTGATGGTAGAGATTTCAATTCAAGCTTAGGAGGTTCTATGAATGATGGAAGGGGAGTGGACTCCCTTAGTGGAAGGTCCTCGAAAGGAGGTTTTCATTTTTCTATTTCCATGATAGGAATAGAATCCAGGAGGGCATTAACTTCCTCTATTAATGCATCCTCATTAAACTCATTAAAATGGGCCAAACAGGCCTCTAGTGGGTCCGACAAGGAAGATGACTGAAACTGATCTTGCACAACTGAATTGATCATGTTAACACTGTGCAAATCATCAGTAGTTTCACCAGGTTGCTTACAAATGTTAAAGATGTTTAGCTCTAATGTCATATTGCCAAAGGATAGTTTCATGACACCATTTCTACAGTTGATTAAGGCATTGGACGCAGCCAAAAATGGTCGTCCCAGGATAACTGGTATTTCATTCTTCTCATTCACCACCGGTTGTGTATCTAGAACTAGAAAATCGGCAGGGAAGCAAAATTGTTCTACCTGGACTAACACATCCTCTATTACCCGCTCGGTATTTTTACAGAACGGTCAGCTAGCTGGAGCGTAGTAGATGTAGGTTTTAGTTCACCCAGACCTAACTGTTCGTATACCGAGTATGGTAATAGATTTACACTAGATCCTAAATCAAGAAGAGCTTGGTTAATCTTGTAGCTACCAATAGTGCAAGTAAGAGTGGGGCAACCAGGATCTTTGTACTTTGGTGGTGTATGGTGTTGAAGAATAGAACTAACCTGTTCAGTCAAAAATGCCTTCTTCTGGACATTCAATTTTCTCTTTATGGTGCATAAGTCTTTTAAGAATTTGGCATATGATGGGATTTGTTTTATAGCATCTAAGATCGGTATGTTGATCTTGACTTGCTTGAAAATTTCTAAAATCTCATCATTAGATGCAGACTTTGGGGCTTGATGCAACCTTTGAGGAAATGAAGCAGGTATAGGACATGGATCAACAGGTGAAATAGGGTCCTTTTGTTTAGAGTTTTCTTTAACTTTCGTGGATTTTTCTACCTTTTCAGTCTTTTGAGGCTCATCTTTCTCAATTCTTTTACCACTCCTAAGAATAGTAACAACCTTAGTTTGTTCCATGGTAGAGCTAGATGTTTCATTAGATGCATTAGTGCTAACCGGATGCACTCCCTTAGGGTTTGCTTGTGGTTGAGCTAGGAACTTTCTTTTTTTCATACTTTGCATCATTTGACTCATCATATTTTTTAATTCATTCACAGACTTTTCTAATTGAGAAATTTTCTTCTCCTAGTTCTGAGTAACTTGATTATCCTCAACATGCCTTTTAGGTGGGGGCAAGTAAGGTCCAGAAGGAGGTTGATGAGTTTGATAAGGTAAGGTAAGAAGTCCTTGGTTTTGTTGATGAGGTTGATATTGTCCTGGTTGTGGAACATTAGCAGTAGGTCCATTTTTCCAACTAAAGTTTGGATGGTTTCTCCAATTGGGATTATAAGTCTCTGAATATGGGGAGAAAGGTCTTTTATATGTGTTAAGTGCATTAGCTAGATCATGAAGTACATCTTGAAAAGCAGAGATTGTAGGACATTCCTGAGTAAGATGTGACGTACTTTCACAAATGCTACACACTTGTTCTTCTTTATTTGAGTTTTTCTTTCTCATTTCTATGGCTTCTACTTTTCTTGCTAGGGATGCTACTTTGGCATTGATATCATCTTTTTCAGACATAGCATACATGCCTCCCCTAGCATGGGTGTTATTGGGCTTAGGTCTTTCAGTATGTTCTATTCTTTCTGAGTCAGCCCAGGTTTGTGCACTTTCAGCTAGTCATTCCAAATACTCTTCTGCCTCATCTGGTTGTTTGTTGAGAAAGTTGCCATTACACATCATCTCTACAAACTGGCGCATGTCAGAATTTAGTCCTTCATAAAAGAAGCTGATGATGCGCCATGGTTCATAGCCATGATGTGGGCAAGTGAGTTGTAGTTCTTTGAACCTTTCCCAGCATTGATAAAATGATTCTTTATCCTTTTGGGTAAAGTTCATTATCTTGCGGCGAAGCGTATTTGTTTTATGGGTAGGGAAAAACTTATTTAAGAATTCCCTAGTCATTTCATTCCAGGTTCTTATGGAACCTAATGGCAGTGCATTAAACCACATTTTTGCTTTTTCCTTTAAAGAGAAAGGAAAAAGTTTAAGCCTGACAGTATCTAGACCTACATTTTGTGTTCGTTGGGTACTACATACCTCATCAAATTCTTTAAGGTGCAAATAAGGACTCTCACTATCTAGACGATGGAATTTGGGAAGTAATTGGATTACTCCTGTTTTTAATTCTAACGCACCAGCATTTTGAGGAAGAATTACACAGGATGGTGTGCTGGTGCGTGTAGGCTGAAGGTAGTCTTTTAAAGTTCTACCATGAAAGTTTTGATGACCCTCAATATTATCACCCCCATGTTCACTTTGTTGGTCCCATTCCCTATTGTTTCTTCTCTAATCTCTATTTGGTTGATGATTATTCCTCCTTGGTGGAGGTTGATATTCATCTTCCATCAAGGGTGGTGGGTCCTCATTCATGATGAGTGGAGCCCCTTGACTTCCATGGAGTGAATTACCCCTGGAGCGTTGATCAGTCATAGATGTGGCCTGATCTTGTTGTATGTCTTTTTGGTCGTACTTGACTAACCTTCCAGTTTTGTCGCGTCTCCAAAAGTACATACAAGGGAAGCTTCTTTTTGTTTTTTTTGTTTTTTGTTTTTCTTTGAGAAAACTAACCTAAATGATGCAACATAACTTCTAGAATGATGCACAAACAAAAGGGCACACTTAAATAATCCTAAGGCTAATAAGCAGCAATATATTTGACTCTCTTGGATTTGTGTGGGAACAACGTTTTTTATTAGCCTAGATTGGTGCTCCTCCTCTCTTTAGGAGTTGATTATTGTTTACTGGTTAGGTTTTGTCCAAAGTGGTTAATACAACCCTCGTGTAAGGAGGTGTTTAGACCTCAACAAACGTCAATAGGAGGTGGGGGAAGAGCAAGGCTCTATTAGATAACCCCCAATAACCACGGTGATCAAAAGCCACTGGACTGATAGTAAATCGTGTCCTATTATAAGGGTCCTACGAGCATGTGATGGCCCTATAAGTCTCTTCTAATTGATTTTAAATTAACATGAAAGGAAGGTTTGCGCGCTTGAGGTGATTATCCTAAGTGGGCCAAGAGGTGGTGATGAAATCCACCCTTGATCTTATGGGGGTAGGATGCCCTTACTAATTAATTTTCACACACCATAGCAATTCGATCATCATATAAATCACCTTAAAACATTAAACATGCCCTAAGAATGCAATTAAAAGCAGTAAACTAATGCAAAGTCCTAAAATGCAACAATTATAAAAGATGCTTCTATATGAGTTACACTACCAAACAATGCAAATTATTCTAAATGCAAACCCTAATCTAGAAAATAAATGAGTGAGGAAAACTCACAGTGGGGTTTCTGATGAAGATCAAGTGTGGGCCACCTTATCCCACACTTGCCCTGTATTATAAAACCCTTTAAAATTTAAAATAGAAATTGCAATTTACAAGGATCCTCACTACAAGATTCACTCAAAAGGAAAAAAAAAAATCCTATTCTAGGAAAGCAGGGAAGTTTCCATTTTGGTGAAGATCCACTTGCCCAATTCCTCCACTTTCCAATTTTCTGAAAAATCAAATTAGAAATTAGTACCAAATTTAGGAAACAAGGTGATTATGCCCTAAAAACAATTAAAAAATGCACCTAAAATTTCCTAAAATGCTAAAAATTGAAATTCCTAATTTTTTTATTTTTCTGAATTTTTTTTTTGGATTTTTAATTAAATTTTATGAAAACTCCTTTCCAAGTCCCCGGCAACGGCACCAAAAATTTGTTGATTGTTTAACCACAAGTGCATGGACTATTGTAGTGTAGCTTATGCAAGTATGGGTCGATCCCACGAGGACTTGATTTAAAATGATGGAGTTTCAATAAAATCTAATTATTTAAAATTAAAAATAAATCACTCAAAATTATTGGAATTGTTAAAATGAGAATCAATGTTCAGATCTAATAAACTTCTCAAAAATACAGAATTTCTAGTTCTTAAAGAAAACAAACAAAATCAAATAATGAGAAAAAACTACTTCCCTAGATCAATCTTCATCAAAATTATCACTTCTGGTCTTCTAAAATCTAATCCGCCTTTACAGATATCTTCAACATGTTCTTGATTAGTAATCCACCAGTCGGATTTGTCAGATTCTTCAAAATGGTCAAGATCTGGGCTAAATTGTGATTTTAAGATTTGGATGGCTTAGATTGATTTATGTATTTCAGATAGAAGATCAGATATGTTGATTATGTCTAGGGATGTCCTAAGAATGAACTTGTAAAATTAATTTGAATTCCGTTGAGAAACAAAGGAGAAATTGAAGATTTGGTTTTGATTAAGACTAACCCGTTGATGAGTTGGGCCTTAAATGATCTGGTAGAGATTAGGCAGTTCCTGGATAAGAAAAACACAAATAAAACAGAACCGGAATAAAATGGGACACAGATGGAATAAACCAGAAAGAACAGAATTGTAATTTCTGTTAAAGAGAGAGGGCAAATTTGGAATTTGGGTTAAAAATCGGGTTTTAAAGAAAAAAACAAGGAAACCCGACGAAGAAGGGAGATGGGAAAGAAGGAGGAGAAAAGGAGGAGGTAGAGGAGAAAAACCCGACTTGGGTTTTCACCTCTGGGCAGGCCGGAGACGATGAGAGACGATGCTGGCGGAGGAATGGGTGCTGCGCCCTAGGTCTATGCAACCGGCTTGGACGGGAGAAACTGACCTTCAATGGGTGGAGGGTGTCTGTGTGGGAGAGAGAGAAAGAATGAGGCGAGAAGGCATAGGCAAAGGAGAATCAGGCAAGGGGTCGCCGTCCTGGTTTGTAAGTAGAGGGGGATGGTGAGAGGGAATGGGAGAAGATGGGAAGAGAAGAGAGAAGGGCCAGTCGGAGGTGAATGGAGCGAAAGCAGAAAAGGGCTAGCCAAGCTATGTGTCCTAGCTTGGTGGTTGTGTTGCACGATGGAGACGATGCCTAGGCTGCCTAGTGGAGCGGTGGAAGACGGGACGATCTGAGCAGACCAGTGCGACTGGGGCAAAATCTAGTCAGTGATGGTGCGATGGGTTTGTTCGGTCCTTTGAAGGGTGGAGACGTCGAATGGCAGAGAAACAAAGGGTGACGATGGTGATGAAAGAGAGAAGTAGGTAGGGAAAATAGAGATGGGAGAGGGGTGAGAGGAAGAGACGTGAGAGAGAGAGTAGAAGGAGGGGAAGTGAGAAGAGGGAGAGGGCAGTGAAAGAGAGATAGAACTTGGGATGAGAAGAGAGAAAGAGGAGGAGGAGGGAGAAGTGGGTAGTGCTGGTCGGGGTGGAAAGAGAGGTGAGGGGTGTGTTGCTGTGTACTGTGTTGTACAAACAGAGGAGGTGAGGAAGGGAAGGGAGGAGAACAGAAGGGTAAGAGCGAAGAGAGAGATTGGGAAAGAGAATGGGTGAGAAAGAAGAAGAAGATAAGTGGGAGAACTGGGAACGAGAAGAGGAAAAGAGAATGGAGAAGTTGGATGTGGGTGGTGCGGTTGAGAAAGAGAGAGGAGAAGAGAAGGGCATTGAGAAGGGAGAGGGAGTAGAAGGAGAGCCTTTTTGAGAGAATAGAGAATGGGAAGTATGGGAGAAAAAGAAGTTGGGTACAGTTGGGAAAGAAGGCAATAAGGAAAGTGGGTATGTGAGAATGAGGAAGGAAAAAAAAGAAAGAAAGAAGGAAAAGGAAAGGAAAAAGGAGGAAAAAGAAAGAAAGAAAAAGAGAAAAGGAAGGAAAAAGAAAGAAAAGAGAAAAGGAAGGAAAGAGGAAAAAGGAAAAGGAAGGAAAGAGGAAAAAGGAAAAGGAGGAAAAAGAAAAGAAAGGAAAGAAGGAAGAAAAAGAAAAAGAAGAGAAAAGGAGGAAAAAGAAAGAAAAGGAAAGAAACAAGTGGGGGAAAGGGTTTCCTTTTTCTCCATGATTCTAAATTTAGCTCCATTGTCTTCTAGGAAACTATCATATCCATCTTCATGGGTGATCTGGTCCATCCATTGCCCTTTAAGATGATCTGCAGAGTTATCTTTTAATCACAGCCGTCTATGCTTCCTTTGGTTGATCTGCAAAAGAATAGACTAAATTAGACTCATCTGAACTGTACATTAGTCATCTAATGAGCTCTAATGATTATCTGACCGTTGATTTTGACAAATTAAGGTTTGAATGGTCAATTGGATTTATATTCAAAATCAAACTAAGTTTTGTAAAATTGAATAGTTAGATGATCTAATTGAACGCTAAATTAGGGGAATTTTGACCAAAATTAAACACTTAACACATATGAAAGCTCAACTGGAAATATTGGTAAACAGGTATTGATAGCAGTAGACTAAAATACCAAAATGGCCTTCAAAGAAAGTCTACTTTTCAAACATATGCCATTCATTCCAATTTGAGAAAATGCCATTCATATTTTGAATCTGCCTAGCTAGGCCCCAAATTTGGATGATCTAACTTAACCATCTTGTTTGACCTCTTTTATTTAGGCTACTTGCAAAATTTTGCTCTCACTGGATGCTCATACTACTAGTCTTTCATTCGAAAATTCCAATGGTCATGACTAAAAACCTTAAGACATCATTAGCTTAAATTATGCCTTGGTTAGGAATTTTTGTGGCTAGCCAATCTGATGCATTCCCAATAAGATAATTGAGTTTGATCATCCAAAATGAGGCCTAGTTAGGTAGGGCTAGAAAGTGAGTCTGTAAAGTATTTCTCCCTCTCTATGACCCTTTTCTATGAAAAATAACTAGAAAGGAAAGCTTGACATAAGCATAGGATTTTGAGGTCATTCCCTCTATATATAAGGTAAGTTTAGAGCTTTCTTTTTAGGGAAAATTCTCTTTCTAGATTTTGTCTAGAATTTTTTGACAATAGACACATTGATTAGTTTAGCTCCACATAGTTGCATCTTTTGCTTTTTCTTACGTTGTAGCTCCGCTATGACTATAATGCCCTTCCATTGCTGATGTGGCTATTGTACTTTGCATAAGCATTGCATGGTATTGAATTTGTACACTTTCAAAACTAAGTTCAAACTTATTTGTGCAAAACCTATGTAGTCATTTATGAAGTCCTTTTTACTTTTTTGTACTAAATGAGGATTGGGCCTATTTGTCTTTTGGAGTTCTTCTAGATGGATGCTTTCAATCAGACATTGACACAACACCAACTTGTTATTGATTGAGTTAGTAATTGTTGATAACATGTGAAAGCTCAGTTGGAAATATTGGTAAACAGGTACTGATAGCAATAAACTGAAAGAGCAAAATGGCCTCCAAAGAAAGTCTAATTTTCAAACATATGCCATTTGTTCCTGTTTGAGAAATGTCATTCATGCTTTGAATCAACCTAAGTAGGCCCCATATTTGGATGATATGACTTAACCATCTTGTTTGGCCTCCTTTATTTCGGCTACTTGCAAAATTTTACTCTCACTAGATGCTTGTACTACTAACCTTTCAGTTGAAAATTCCAATGGTCATGAATAAAAACCTCAAGACATCATTAGCTAAAATTATGTCATGGTTAGAAATTTTTGTGGCTAGCCAATCTAATGCATTCCCAATAAGATGATTGAGTTTGATCATCTAAAATGGGGCCTAGTTAGGTAGGGCTAGAAAATGAGTATGTATAGTATTTCTCCCTCTCTATAGCCCTTTTCCCTTGAAAACTAACTAGAAAGGAAAGCTTGACATGAGCCTAGGATTTTGAGGTCATTTATCTTAAGAATGAAAAGGTTGTTAGAGTTCGTAGTAAGTTTATATGTGTCCTTCTATAGTGGATAAGATTATTCCTGTGATACTATTTGCAAAGAGCATTCGGGAATTAAATAAAAAATAGAGCTGTAATGGTATTAGTAGACTAACCCAACACTTGCCCAAGAAAATTAAGATGGTCAATTGCTAGACAATTGTGTACTATCAACTCTATATATGCTACACTTTCCCATACATATGCAAAATGGAACTATCCACTCTATAAAGGTAGTACAGTCAGCAAACAAACTAAGTAGCATTTCCATGGCATTTTTTCTTCTTTTTATGCTTTATAACATTCCATAGGTGATACCTAGAGAAAGTTCTGAGTTGTTTGCTTGTTGGTGGTGGATGTGTAAGTCTTTGAAAGGTAGAAAGTTGTGGAAATAGGTTATCATCATGCCTTGGGATGTAAAAAGAAAGGAGCTACTGGACTTCTAATGGTTCTCCAATTTAGATTGATGTAATTATTAAGAAGATCTTAATTTTGATTCTATCATGGGCGGTTAATGATAAGATTTTGTTGGATATCCTTTGAAGACATTGTGAGATCTTGAAACCTCTTTATTGCATTATGCATTTAATTCTCATGTGAACATACGGTGGATTAAACCTTCTTTTGGATGGATTAACTTAAACTTTGATGGTTCTAGCTACGTCAACCTCAAAATACTAGGCATCGAAGGTTTAGTTAGGGATAATTGTGATGTGACACTTCTTCAATATTTTGTTTGCATTCACATCAAAGAAGCTTTTGAAACTAAAGTTGAGGCAGCAAGAAACGATATTCTGTTGTTGAAGTGCAAGAGGAGTTCAATGATTATTGAGTCTGATCTCATTTGGTAACAAACTGGATCTTGAATCCTTCTAGCATTGGATGGATATTTGTTGGATATACACGAGAATATAAAATTATTTCTCATGTATATTCTGTTAGGATAATTTTATACAAGATGGATGTTCCGAGTCTACATGTAACTTTTACACAAGTTATTATTCAAGGGAAGTTTTAAACTTGGGCATTCATTGTCTTTTCTCCTTTGAGAAGCGAACTTTTAGTTCCAGATTGAAAAACTAGTAAGCTTCTTGTGCTTGTAAAGGTTTTTGTTTTTTTCTCATGGTTGGCATCTAAAAGGGAAAAGAGAGTGAGTTAAATAGGAAAGTCATTATATGCTGATTATTCTATTGACCACTAACTTGACTATTTTTATTGATAAACATTTTTAAATATGCATTTAGAACTAACTGAGACGCCTTGTTATCTATGAATTAGGTCTAAAAACTAGAGAAAAAATACACAGAAAAACAAGCTTTTCCTCAAAAAGGCTAATGTGCTATCGTTCTAGTTTGTATTAGTTGATTCGAAAGCGCAGATTGTTGTGTCCTGGGAGACAGTAACTAAGAGTCCTGCTTGCACCAGATTTGATATAAGTACGCGATCTTGTCGTAAAGACAGCGAACTGGTTGATGCCTCTATCAATAAGTTTTTCTTCTCACTTATCCAAGATACTTTTCAAGATTTAGTTTTGCGATTATTTATACTTTTGAGAAGAATTTTCAGAATTAAAACCCAACTCTACAGAAAGAGAGAGAAGGGTGTGCAATGGTTTTGGTGTCTGGGCTTCTGAGTTTGAATGGAACTGGAAGATTGTATTATTTTCTCTATTGCTCATAGTGAAGAAGAAGATTGGAGCATGTTACATGGACGCGGGCCTTACAACCGAACGACGTAATCTCTGCGTCATTGCGTATGCTTAGTTTATTTCTTCCATTTCTAATCAGGGTTTGTCTCTTTTTTCACTTATTGATTATATTTTATGGTTGTAGGTTGACGTTGACATGATCATTATTAGGCGCAAGCACAATAATTTTGTGTGAGAAACGGATGGGCTGTTTTCGGACTCCATGTCAAATATTTATTTTTAACGAAGGAAAAAATTAGTAAACCTTTTTCTTTTCTTTTTTTTGGTAAACAAGTTTTTTAGCAAGCCTATGTTAGCTTGGGGTCTTCCCTTCTTTTTTCTTGATTATTCCTAAGATATTGACATTGAATTCCTTGCCGCGTGAAATTTAATTTCATTTTGGAGTTAACTCATAGTAGTCAGAAGAAAAATCAGAAGAAAGGACTAAGCCCTTGATATTGCTCGGGTCTCATCATTCAACAATATGTGTCATGTGTTAGTGAGGATGTTGTGGGGTGGCAGACAAGCCATGGTTCCCCCACAAGGCAACATTTTCCTAACTAAACTAGTTAAGGTCCAAATTGGATGATTAGTGGAGGGTCCAATCATGATTGAATGGTGGGCCCTTGCTACCACACACTCATGTGTCATGTTTTCAACTTGCCTAGGTTATCAACGTGTGATGGGACCTACTGACTTGTGCTTATGGTGTCATTGTTTATTGGATTTACTTGTGAATTTGGCCACTACTTGCCTGATTGATTTGAGACGTTCATTCTCTAAATGAATGTCTAGCAATGGTGGTTTAAAGCTGTATGTACGAAGATTTCATGATGCCTGTTATTTGTAGGTGTGATAATTTTATTGATAAGATATGGAATGCAATTTTAGTAAGGAAAGGAGCATAATTGAAGTACCAGTAAAGATTATTGATAACCAAGAAATTCTCCTAAAAGAATACTTTTGATACTTGGGATTGATAATGAGTCGCGACCCAGAGGATTTTAAGAGGAACTCCTTATTCTCAGAGTGGGCAAACCTCATGTGGTGGATTAACAATCATGAGAGTGAAGATATTGACAGGGAGGTCACTTAGAGTATTCAAGCGGGTTGGAACAGATGAAAATGTGTCTCTGGAGTTTTGTATGATCTACAAGTACCACTCAAACTGAAAGAAAATTTCTATAAAATGGCTGTAAGGCTGGCCCCATGCTCTATGAATTAGAGTACTAGGCAGTTAAGAAACAACATGTATATATGATGAGTATCACCAAATTGCAAGTGTTGAAATGGATGAGTGGCAAGACAAGAAAGACAAAATTAAAATGAAAACATTAGAGAAAACTTAAGAATAACACCAATAGGTAACAAGATGAGGAAGATTAAACTTAGATGGTTTGGAAATATCCAACTGAAAACAAAAACAACATTGGTTAGAAGGAACAAGGTGATCCAAGTTGAAGGTTCTAAAAGGCAAGGGGAAGGCCCAAATGAACATGGATAAAAGTGGTGAGAAATGATTTAAAAACTTTGGACTAAATGAATCCATGGTACTTAATGACGGGAATGGAGGAACAAGATTCATGTAACTAACCCCTAATTGGGATAACGTCTTGATGACGTTGCTGTTGATGAGGTACGAAGATGCAGAACGTCCGTTTGTTCTTTACGCTCTTCTCTCTCTCTCTCTCTCTCTCTCTCTCTCATTGGCTGGTCGGTGAATTAAAATAAGCATATGTCATTAGTGGTCATAGTGACCTGTCATTTGTTGGGCCCAGAATTGATCGATGGGCACGTAGATGCTGGTTACTATATCGACTATGAGTATTTTCAAATGGTGGTAGACGGAAGAGACCAAGTTTCATCGGTGTCCAGTGGCTGGAAGTGCGAGTGAGGCAGATTTTCTGTAATTCAACCCGGCAGACTTTATGGCCCTCTTGCATACCCCAAAGACATTTCTATTTATAATGCTAGCCGTTGTGCGTTTGCAATCGTAATTATAGAAGTGTGTGAATAATTAAAACCTTTTGGAAGGGGGGAACTTGACGGGCTTCAGAAAATCGTCCCTCAAAAGCAGCCAGTTTTCGTTGAAAACGCCACTATTTTCAATCCGGGATTAGGGGACCAATGCTTTGCTTTGAATGTCATGGTTGTCCTGTTAGTTTCTGATGTCGAGCTCTTGGGATTTGCTCTGCTTGCTGTTCTGATTTGGTTTCTGCTTTGTTCTCGTATGCTTCTCCTGGTCAAGGGTGTTTTCTGTTGGCTGATGCTTATTTTCGTTCCTTGCTTCGATCAACTTGATCAAGGTTTTTGTATTAATGAGCTTACTAAAATAAAACATCATTCTAAAAAAAAAAGTTCTGACTTTTTTATTTGCCAAGTTTTCGTAATCGAGGAATACTTAGTCCTGCGCTCATCACTCAAAAGTTAGGATGCTATGTCCTCAGTTGACCATTGTGGGCTTAACTTGTGGTAGATCAGACGCACTCATTTGATCTTTTCTTTTTTTTATCTATGTGGATGTCTGTTAACCCTAAAAGAGTAGTGTTTGGTTGAGTGTGGAACTAAGAAGTATGCTTTTAGTCATATAAAAATAGACGGCCATAAACGCTGCTAAAAAACTGATCCAAAATGAACAAGTTGAAAGCTCTGCTTTTGAATGTTAAAATGTCCAATCTTCATCATTTTTGTCATATGAGATATTTGGAGTTAAAGAAATTAGCTGAACGGGTCTGATCTAGCAAAAGTGGAGCACACAACAGAAAAGTTGGGGTGCAACACCCTTACTTGGAAAATGCGCGCAAGACTCACAATTTTCTCTTAATAATTCATAAGTTCTTCTATGTTATAATTCAATCCAAATTTATGTCAAAATAAATTTACCAATAAGAGTCCAAATTTCCTCAATAACTTGTCAAATTCCAACACATACATATGTACGTGAGGGTGCATTCAAATTGAAATAAAATCCTTAAACTAACATTCCAATGAATGTGTGTGTGTGTGTGTGTGTGTGTGTGTGTGTGAGAGAGAGAGAGAGAGAGAGAGAGAGAGTATTGAAACATGCAAAAATAAGACCTAAACTTATTGTATCGTATCAAAGTAAGACCTAAACCTTCTATTTTGAGATTTTTGAAACATTTGGACACTATAAAGTAAAAAAGAAAAGAAGTGGAGCCAACTTTTACATTTTAAGAAGCCTATATGACCACTGTACAACTTGTTATATCATAATTTAAAAATAGGGAGTGTATTCATGTTAATGATGAGTGAAATGAAATATAAACAGAAAATAGGAAGAAGGTATGAGAAAGGAGGATCTTTTAAGCAAATTGCCTACAGGCTATACCCTATTCCTAAACATATTTGAAATTTTACCAGTAAGGGAAAAGTGCCATCTTGAACCTCTGATAAAGTATAACAAGGAGAAGTACCTTGTTGTTTGTAGCCTGCTGTGTTAGATGGTTTTAAGCATCTGATGACTTTGTTTACTTATCCTTTTCAAAACTTAAGGTTTTCAACATATGGCCTAAAATATACGAGGAATTATCTCATTTTAATGCATTTTGATGAAAACTATTTTGATTTAATGACCCATAGAAGTAGGAGAAAACTCTATTACAATTTAATCTAATTTGTTTATGAAATTTTTATTAGCAAAAGAAAAGAGAGATTCCATGACTGAATCAAAGCTAAATTCAAGTCCACAAAAGCACCATTCAAACATATTTGCTAGTTGAGTTAACCCAGCCACTATTGGTGACTTAAAAATACTCAAGTGAATTTATAAATAGGATTTCTTTCTTAGTTTTTATGTTTTAGATTTTAAATTCTGTGTATGTAGTAGCTATTAGGGGTTGTGGTTAAGATGTGTCATAGTCAATGAATACTGTCTTTTCACTGTGAATTGACTTGTCAAGTGACTTGATTTGCTATTGAGTTCAATAACTTTGATGAGTTTTCCAAGTCAACTTGTGAGTTTCGTAACCATGTTCACAAGGTATCTAACCATGTTCACAAGGTATCACATTATGTGCATAGGAAGTGTAAGAATCCAACAATGCAATGTCTCTATGGAGCAACACCTCACTGAATATCTATAACCTAAAGGCAAAAAGCAGCCTGGTGAAAAAGTAGGTAAGTGCACAAAAAGCAAATAGCTCTTCAATCCACATGCTTGCTTCTCAACCCAATTGTTTCAATGAATTTACAATTTTGCTACCGCCTTTGTTAAGTTACAATTTTACCCTCATTCCAATTGACCTATTCTTATCTTAGGTTTATTATATTTGACTTTACCATGTTTAATGATTTAAACCTATAAGTTTACAATTACAATTTTGCTTTGAATCTAAGGTGACTTATTCTTCTCAGATATTTTCCTTTGTTAGTTATTTGTTTATTCAGTTAGCTTCTTAAATTGTACAAGGATTTACCTTGGCCTTATAGCTAGCCAAGTGGTGCTCTCACTTTTAATGATCTAAAACTATTCTTTGGTTTAGATGATCCAAATTGTTGATTTGATGGTCCTATTTCAACAAAACTATACCAAGTTAATTGAAAGTGAGGCTAGATTTTGATGATCCTAACCACATACATTAGGTCCTATGCTTTGATATTTCATGTCCTGAAGTATAACAAACTAGGATCCAAAACTATTCAATTAGTGGTCTCTATAGTTTAGAGGATTGAAAGTCAAGTGGATCCCTAAACTTTGGTGATTCAAAACTATATGTATCTTAAACTTTAAGTAACATCTAAATGAATAAGCCAGCTCAATTTTGGTAATCCAAATTGATGTAGTGATCTCATTCAACTTATACTTACACCAAGCCAATTGATGGTAGATTTTAGTGGCCCTAATTGCTTGTCTATTGCATGCCCATCTTTTTGTGATTAGCCAATTATAAGAGGGAGTAAATATTGTTTATTGTTATTTATTGGTCTCCAATCTTTGCGAGGCCATAATCCTAAAATTGAATGGATTAGAATTTAAAACTATTCATATATAGCAATCCCTTTTGGCAATTCAAGCTGATTGAGAGTGGCTAGCCTTTTGTGATCCTTAATTGTTTATCAATCTAGTTACATTCTCTTACAAGCTACAGCCTAAAATCTAATAGGTTGGTATCTCAATGGTGTTATTTTTTGAAAAATTATATTATTTTTTGGAGAGATAAACGAACTTAAAAAAAAAAAAAAACCACTTTATGTATTTTAGATAGTATTTTTATTACCTACTATTGAGTTTCTTGACGTGACCCCTCTAAGATTTGACCAATACAGGCAAATTCTTAGGATCACCAAAAGCTAGCCGATTTATTCACCCATCAATATAGAAATCTATGGTTGTTGAATGTAGACCATTGTTGGTACAATGTTTCCAACCATTTGTTTCCAATAATCAAGAGCAATTTTTTATGATGTTGTATTTATCCAATATCATGATTTTGGGTTATAGGATCTAAAATCAGGAAAATCAAATGCACGGTTGGGGTCAACAAAAGGTAAGATCCACCTATGATAAGATGAGACACATATGAACATTATATCATGAACAATGGCAAAAATTCATGTGTCTATATTTTGCATGCACAAAAATTCAAAAAATATAATTTCCAACCACGTGCGCAAAGCATTTGCCTAGCACTAGTGTCACGTGCCAGGTGTAGCTAAGCAAGTAGATGTATCAAAATATAGATACTAACTAAAATTTGTATTGACTCTAATAATGACCAGATCAACTATATCACAAGCAGGTTATGTCCTTCTTTTCCTAGCATGTATGATACATATACCTACCTACAAATGCCTAATGCTATTAGTTGCAAACAACTCAGACATATTTCTTGGAACAAGCTTGGTCACTGGCTTAAGTTGTGACTTTCCCCTTTAACTGGGAATTAGAGTTGGGAGTATGTGTGAGTGTTTTGCTTTGTAATTCTTCATTAAAAAAAAAGAAGAAAAAACCTAATATACATACCAAGCTAGTTACCATATAACAGTAAACTAATATACTTAGCCTAGCTAATCAGCTGGCTACTTTCCACCCCTACCAAAAAAGATTATTTAAAAGTCTTTAAATAAAAAAAGAGTAGTTAAAGGCAATAGTCCCCTAACCAGTTACAACATGCTACTGTTCTCGGAGAATATCCTCACCCTTTATCCGTGGGTAATGTACACGCTCTATTTTTGTACTTTTCTTATTGGCTGGTTCAATTAAATAAACACTCGTAGGTCCAAAATACCTATTTGTCCATTTCCTTAATTGGATCGCGGATATATATTCCATTTGTGAGGATATTGCAAATGGCATTTTGTATTTGATGCCTTTCCTTTGTGCTTCGTGCTTTCTTTGTTTCCTCTACAACAATGTCCTTTTTGTGGTTTTACACGTTAAAAGTAAAAAGATCCCATGCATGTAGGTTTAAGGAAGGGGTGAACCAAGAAGGGTTTAGAGTATACAATCTTACCTTGCATTTTTACAAGATAGCATGTTTATGCTTTGAACTGTGATCTTAAGGTTACTCGACGACAACTCAACTATTGCACCAAAGCTCTCCTTCCTTTGACATATTAAAAATATGTCTAGAAAATAATCTTATTAGTAGATTCATGTGTAATAAACTCAAGTTTTTGTAAATTATTGAGGAAAATCAATAAAGTTTGAATTTTCAAAAATTTAGGGCTAGAATATTAGGTTATTGGAAAATCTATTTTTAAAGAGATTAAACCATTATTTAAAATATGAATATTTTGAATGTACTCAGAAAACCATTCAAAATGACATTAAGTATGTTCAATTACGAGTTAAAATGAAAAATCTCTAATTTTCTAAACAAAGGGTAAAATGATAATTTCACTCATAACTAAGAATTAAAACATGAATATTTGGAATTTACTCAAAAAACTAATTTAAATGACTCTAAGTACACTAAATTCTATGTTCGGACAAATAGTGCTATTTTTTTCATTTTTGGGAATAAAAAGAGCAAAATAGTCATTTCACTTTTTAGTGGGACCCACAAAAGTTAGGTAAGGATTGAGATCAGCAATGATGTAAGTCAAGCATCAGGCAACACTCAGCTCCTAGTAGAGTTAGTGGAATTTCCACTCCCCATTTTAATATTTTGAGTGGAATTTAGATTAAAATAAAAAATTAATAAAAAATTACAAATACTGCCTCTAAATAACTCTAAAAATTCTGCAAAAATTTTAAAAACTTCACCACAAAATTTTTTAGATCCCATAAAAAATCAGAACAAAACTTCTCCCCCATTTTCCCCAAGCTATCTCTTTTTTCCTCTTTCTCTCTCCTCTCTCTAGAATAGTACAAGAATCCTAAATTCAATTAGCCACTCCATTCTAGATAAAATTTCACAAATCTCATCATCCATATTGTTCTGAATTCTCTGATCTACAAAACCCCTAAAGTAATTTCAAGATCCAACAATTCAATCAATAGAATACACAAATCAATATTTATTTGGTGAGTTATGACATGCGAGGATTTATTTATTTTGACATAATTTCTTCATTTATAAGCAAATCAGGTAGGTGTATATCCTCCTATATTCATTTTATGTCATGTTTGATATTTTTAATTTTACTAAATTTTATTTTCTATTAATTTTTGGAAAAATCAAGTTCTAGTAAAAAAACCCTCCAAATATGCATCATGGAGGGCTCAGATTGAAAATCTGATCCACATAATCAATTCAGAAGGGTCCAAAACACCTAAAATAGTGGTCATGGAAAATTTTAATTGAGTTTTGATCATAGATGTGAAGGGATTTGATTAGATGGTCCCAGGACGCACTTTTGGAACGCCACACAGGGACGTTCCCTATGTGTGCGAACCGCATGCAGGGCGTTCATCTCGCGTGAAGGCCAGTCATGGGTGAGCGAACGCAGCTTGTTCCTGGTGACAGAGACGTGACCCCCTCTACTAGGAACGATCTGGCCGTCATTCCGCTAGAATGATTGTAAACTTCAAATTGAAATTCTGGAGTCATCTGAACTCCAAATCAAGATCCGAAAGATGCTGAGGAAACCTTGTGATGTCTAGTTTCTTATGAACTAATAAAATTTAAGAAATATTTCAAGAAACTTTCTTTTTAAAGAAAAAAAGATTCTTACTTTCATGATCTTGAAGATATGAGATGATCAGACCTTAAGGATCTATTCTATTTATGTTATAATGATGAGGATATGTAGAATTAAGGGTTAATTATGACATATCTATAAAGAATTGATGGAATCTAGATTTATGTTAAAAATACCCTAAAAAAATTGTAAAGGAACCTTCTTGATCAGTATGATCAAGCATGATCAAACGCTATGAATGGGTTGAATGGAGTTCATAATGATGAGATCTACTAGGATCACAGATCAGTTGTGATAAAAACATGTGAGGATGATCTTGGACCTTTAATGTGATTAAAACCCTAAGATCAACGGGATGGACATAAACTCTAATGGTTGGATCATATTAAAAGACTTTAATAATCTTAAGTTATTATTTTAATTGTCTTTACTTATTAATTGAATTGTGAATTTGATTTATGGCATGACATAGGATCCATGCTAGTTTAATTCTTCACTTATAGTATAATTGCTTTACATTGCCTTAGATTATTTATACCTTGTACCATTATTCTTAGGTTTACATTGACTTATGCTTTAAAGTTTATAATTGATTTATTGTCAAATCTTCTTAGTAGATTTGATTATTGATTAGTTATGATATAAAGAGCATAAATCACCAAAAATGTAACCTAATGAGAAATTAGAGTTTCATTATACAAATAAGAATGAATGACTTTACTTGGACTTAATTAGTCAGGGTTATAGTTAGTAGAAAAATATAAGGAATGGTTCACCATCTCCTTGGCCCAAAGTAGGAGAATAATAAACCTCCATGAATGACATTATGGATATTCATGAAAATTAATAAAAATCAAGTAGAGATAAATTTAGGGTATATGAGCTTATAAGAACCTTATGAAAGGTTGAGCTAAGGTCACTTTAGTGGACGCTGAACATTGTGGTTAAGAGGGTTCTCTAATAGAGCCTCGCTCTTCCCCCACCATTTGATGACATTTGTTGAGGTCTAGACCCCTCGTTACATGAAGATTGAAGTAACCACTTTTTGAGCAAACTGTAGCTGGTAAACCTTAGTCAATTAGAAATAAGAGGAGTTGTCTAGAAGTAGGAGTGAATAAATTATCCTCAAACCAGTAAAACACTAACTGGTTGAGAAATAATAATAAAAACATAAAAGATTAGCAAATTATCTAATTCTAATAAAAATTGCAAATAAGATAAGAATGATCAAGCAAGATCTAAAAGAGATCTTGAGTGATCAAAAACAACAAAAGAAAGGAAATACAAATATAGAGTAAATTGTTGTTGTATGATTATACTTGTAATATAGAGTTATTAGATTAGAAGATTTGAACCCTTGATCATATATAATTCAAGGAGGAAAGATTTAGATCATCCTACTTAAGGATGATCAAAAGACTATGTAGTATTTACCCTTAGGTAGAAGATGACATTATACATATGGTTTGACAGATATATGCTGATCAAAGACTATGACAGACTTCAAGGAGTAGTAATACCTTATTGAGGAAGGAGGATTTTATGAATGCATCTACATGAGAATATACATGTTGAATGCAGGATCTTATGTCTAGAAATGTTGACAAGTATAATGTAAATACTTGTAATAAATCCCTTTGAAATCCATATGATCCGGCCATTATGATGAGAATATATATATATGAAATGGTTAAGTGTTGAGTTAAGGGAAAACCCTGAGTAAATAGGGAAATAGGAAATATTCCAGCCTTATGTAAACAGACAGATTATCTAATACGTATGAGAAATATTTTACATACAAGCATGGAGGCTTGTGGTTTTATGAGGATCTAGCCTCCCGCTTCCTAAAATTATGATATGATAGATACCAAGCCCAAAGAGAGGCTGAAAGTAGGTGGGGCAATTATGGAAAGGCCACTACTGTGAAAGTCTTGTCTCCCCATATGGGCAATGACATAATTTATCCACCATGGTATCAGTGGAGCATGGAGTAATTATCTGAGTGCACTAGTATGGATCAAGCTACAAGCATGGTAGCCCTTGATGTATTTTGCACTATGATGCATATGAGATAGGTATAGTAAAATGTCTTATGTTTTAACATGATGAAATGCCAGGTAATTGTATATTACCAGTATTTCCTAAGAAGGAAAATTCTCGTTATAAGACTACCTGAAATATGAATTTTCTATAGTGAAATGAGTTGATCAGCTTAGTTTGGGGAATGTTATTTGACTAATTTTATGATTTTAATGGATTTATCCATGTATAGTATGTATGTATAAGGATGTACATATATGACAAAGTAAAGAGATTAATCCATGATTATGTTTATGATTATGAAGTATTAACCCTAGGTTTTCTAAATCTTTTTCCAATACATATAATAATAAAAATAATTTGCATTATAAAATGGGAGGAATCCTTAAAAATAAAAATTGCAATTAACATAGATAATGCAGCGTTTAAAAGAAACCCCTGAAGATCATTTCATATCCAAAACCACAATAATAAATAGAAGTCAAATTGTCGATACACTGAGCATGCTCAAAGTAAAACCACGACAAATCATACACAGTCGTAAAAAGACAATAATAAGAATAATATATATAAATTTTCCCCAAGGTCCGTCCATAATCACCACGTCATATACACATAGGCAAGTAAAGGTATACTATACAAGTAGTGCGGGTCCAATCTATCCAAAATATCAACATCCATGTATAGCCCAACAAATTTAAACATAAGTCCAAGAGACGTACACTAAATCAATCTTCGATATACAAAAAGGCAGATGATCCTCGAGGTCCTCACTCAGTCAATGATGTTCCACTTGTTTACCCTTAACGCTATTGCGCTCCAAAATCTGAGGCATTGCAAAACAAAGCAATGCCTCAGCAAGCTATGCTTGTGTAGGCGATTTACATTCAATAACAAAAACGATAGAAAATCACATGGTGCAAGGTATCAAGGTCATGGTAAATCTCGCAAGATGAATATATATATGAAACACAAAACATTAGATATCCATGACAAAAAATCCATTATATGAATAAAGCAATATCAATCATGAGCATCATGACATATAAAACATGAGAAAATACGTAGATACACGTATGCCATAATAATGAAAATATGTATCCATAGAATAACATAAATGTATGTTAAAACCAACAAAACATCATGCATGGTCAAGCCCTATGAGTGTCTCAAGTACACTCACAACAATGTGGGGCCAACTCTCAGTACTTTCCACTTTCACCCTTTAACTCATAATGGGGCACTCAGGCACTCACAAAAAGACACGTTCTAATCCAACTTTCACCCACACGGGGCACTCAAGCACTCACAGGGGGATGCATCCCATCGCAAACTCAATTTTTCCAATCAACAAGGCATGGAAACTCTCACATGTAAAAATCTCAATAAGATCCGATCAAAGATACAAAAATGTACCATCAATCATATGTTCAAATCATGCAAAATAAAGTAATTTTCTTGGAAACATGATAATGCGTAATCATTCTCACTACAACCAAATCGAGTGAGTAATTTAATATATCAACATCATGCATCGAAAATCAGTATATAACATCCTCAATAATCAAATTGATGCAACTGAAATATACTAAAAATCGTGCATAAATCATGCACAAAAAAAGTAACAAGCATATCGATAATACATGTTGAAAAATAATTTCATGCAACATGGCAAGGCATAAAACCTACGCCTTAAAGTTTCAAATACTATATCATGATTTAAAAGATCATGAAAAAATCACCAATGTAATCACCTACCTCAATAAACGCAGTAATCCAATCAGGCATGTAAGTTACATCAAGTCGTGTGCCCTGACACACCTCATTGATCACTTGGTATTCTAACATCTCAAATAAACAGCTCTAAGTAATAACTTCCCTGATCTGGTAGTTAATCCAAGATTAACGGCTCAGATCATCTGATTAATCCTTCATTAGGGAAATCCTGAGCTAGATGTTGGTCTTTCTAACATCTAGATAGTCATATGTCATCTTTGATTGTCAATCCTACTTATTTTCATCACGGTCCATTTAATTTCTATGTTCGTTTAGTGATTTACATGTATATTTATGATTACGCATCGATCTGACGGTCAGATCGCTCTCTGATCAACCCATCCTAAGGCACCTGATCAAATTGAAGGTCAAGATCACTTTTCTTGGTAATTCAATGAGATCTATTCTTCTAATCTCCTAGATCATCTCATATTAGATGTATACAATCAAGGTCTAAAGCCTGATCATCCATTGATTGGCTTGATCTAGGTTATCTAATGGTATTCAGTGGTTTTATCATTTAAAAGGTATTCAAATCTAGATTTGCAAGTCAAATCTAGGTTTGCATTATTGAGATGATCGCAACGCCTCTTTTAGATCACAATTTGGACCTTTGTAGTTCCACAAATCACATTTTTTGTAAATAAATGGCTTAGAAAGTCCAAAACTAATAAAAAAAAAATGGATTTTAAATTGGGCCACGCATGACACACGTGTGAAGTGCACGTGCCGCTCACATGTAGATGCATGTCGTGCCACGTGCACTCCCTGCTCAAGCGTCACCTGCTTGCACGCACCGCCCACTTGCGCACACCACCTGAGCTGCCGCCTGTTGGGTACCGTCGCCTAGAACGACAACTGGGCTGGCCGCCGTTGCCGGAGATGACGACTGGACTTCAGTTGCTACCAGTGACCCCCTGATGTCCAAATGGCGCAATTTTTGCACCGCTTCACTCAGTTTTTTTGCATGCATTTCATTTTTAAGCTCCCCTTCAATAGATTTTGTTATTATCTCACGATTTTTATACACAATTTTTATCACATTTCTAAAATTCTCCATCTTTTCTTAGTTTTTCGACATCTCTAATTGTCGGATCTACATGAAATTTCATGGGTTTGTTCCTTGTTTCATCATACACAAGATGAACGGTTCGATCATCCATATGACACCATTTCATCGGGTTATTTTTGCAAAAACAGTAAGTTACATGCAGTCATTGGAAAAATGACATTTCACGTCTTTTTCAGGCGTTAAAAACTTAAAAACTCAGCACACATATTGGAAATGGAGAGTGTGGGTAAGAGGATAGGGCTTACCTCAAATCAGGCCTACCAGAGGTGTGTTCCGTCAAGCATAGTAGTGTTGTAGCCGTTTAAAGCGTGCCTAGTAGTGTGCAAGGGGGGGAAGAAATGAGGAAATTTGATGGGGGTGGTGCAATTAAGGCACCTCATAAATACTCTTTTTGTGTCTAGTTTTGCAGATCCCCCATATAAAATTACCAATCTACCCTTCATACTTGTTTTATTAAATACAGAAATTACATTAATTAGCCATTCTTCATCTGGCCTTTGATTTCAGTGTTCATAGTGGCGTTGGATTATATTTTTCGAGTATATTCTAATTATTGAGGTTTTAAATCGGAATTTCATCCCCAAATTCTCCATTTCTAAATTTTTTAATTTCTCATAATTCCACATAATTAAATATTTCTAGAATTTAAAAATGGCGGATGTTACACCTACCAAACATAGCTTGCTAAGATATTGTAAATGTTTATAATATCTCAAATATAGAGAAGGAGAATTAGGATCTCAAGACTTGAGAAGATTTAGAAGAATAATTTTTCAGGGTATATCCCTTGAAGACTTGTATTTTATTTCAGAGCTTTCTATTGTACTGAGAGTTTTCATTGTATGGTGAGCTTTGAAATTTGGATTATGTAATTTGGACAAGTATTATAATAATACTATAGGCTATATACTGTGAACTACTGGATGGATCCTTTAATTTAATATAAGTATATTCCTTCAATGGAATTTTATCTTATACAAAATTCTACTTATGTTATATATGAAGTGATGACTTGGGTTTTACAAAACAAGTTCTAAAGAAAAGAATTTATGCTGCTTTGTTTTGCGAAATTTTTTTACTACTAAGGGTCATGTCTTTGCAAAATGTATTACAAAATGTGTTATAAAAATCTGGGTCATCACATCATGTACATCCATATTTGTAGCAATGAGAGGGAACATAAATACTTTGAATTTGTGGGACCAAGCCTTATGGTTGCAATCAGTTGATGCGTCACCCATGTGAACCTTGTTTAGTTAGTAAATTATCAAGTATCAAGTACATAGCTAAATGGTGTATTAAGGTACGTGGACTAGGACGTATCCGGAGACGGCTTTACATTAATCAGCTTTAATACTAGTTGTTGTGATCAGCACAGTTCGCGTTATTATTATTTGCAGCTGTGAAAATTACAAACAGATGAGGAGAAGTACGAGCTAATCGAACCAAGATCCACATCAAGAGAGAAATATGATCGTAATATATTGTTTAGTTGTGTGTCAAATGGTGGAAGTATAGGGACACTACAGTATGCAACGTGTAATTAAGGATTTCTACTTAGATCTCCATTTTTCCGATGTCTGCCTTGTTCAGTTAGTGATTAGTTTAGTGTGTAAAGCGTGGTATTAAAGTAAACATCCGATAGGCCGGGCTTCTTGTAGATGGTATTACAATGATTAGTGTTCGATTCTGGTTGTCGGGATCTATTCGGAAATGATCCATATCAAGACACAAACACCACAATCTTTGTTCTCTATTATATGTTGAATAACGGCATGATAAGGCCACTACCATATTTAACATTTAATTTATTGCAGCAATGAGAAACTTAATCACAGTCATTCATACTATTTACCCGCGTCTTGCATGTACATGTATCAAAGATGGTTGACACGCATTAATTCAGTAAGAAAATGAGATAAAGAGCCCGTCTATTCTATGAATAATATCTCAGATAGATGATATTTACTCTTTGTTTTATAACACTCTTTCTGGCCAAAATCCAACAACAAAAGTTTGGAATAGAGAAAACGTTCAAATATCAGAATCAAGAAACAGTTGATACGCTGATTTATTATCTTGGGCCTTCCGATTCTCTTTTTTTTTCCCTTGCATTTTTTTTTTCTTTTTGTTTTTTTCCTTCATGCTTTAGGGTTTCCTCTAGACCTGGCGGGGTGTTGCCGGTAGAGAATCCTTTGCAAATGGACAGATGCCAAAGGGATCTATTTTACCCATCAATCCTCTTTATAAGTCCTCCCATCCTTATCCTTATCACGTTGTTTAAATAGTTGTTTTGAACACATAGTATCAAAATGCGCCGTATCGACCAAGAAAAAAGGTTTTTTTATATTAGAGGAAAACATTTGTGGTATGGTATGTTAACTGCCGACCTAAGCTACACGTTTACTTTGGTGGCCAAAGTATTGATATTGGGGTCATATTTATTGTGATTCAAATAGTTCATCTTCTCTGAGCCAAGATTTAGATTGGCCATGACCAAAATCTTGTGACTGGATCCCAGCCTTTATTTCTTCTGTGTTGTATATGAACTTGAAAGGCAAAAGTTAACCAGCATAAAAAACTTTTGACCACTAGTTACGTCCATGAGACCGCTTTGTGATTCTGAGGGTTATCTTTCCTTGTCATCTGTATATTGATCGAGGAGTTCTCTATCTGCCTTATTGTGGTTTTCTGGTTAGTAGTTTTTTTCTTCTTTTTTTTTTTTTGAGATTCGATGGAATTTTTCGTGAGTCCTGGTTGTAGCATTTGTATATTTTGAAGAAAGAATTTAAGTTTCTTTTTGCAACTTTTCTTTCTTCCAAAATTTTGAGTTGGACCATGGCGTTCCTCATTATTCTTAGGGGGTTAGGCTTCAAGAAGAGAGAAATAATTACCAAAAATCAAGGAGAAGAGAAACAATTACAGAAAACGTCATCTCTATAAATCTAGCAGGGTTATTGTTTCTCTTATTAGCCGTCAAATTGAAGTGGATCAAAATCTATCTTGCCCGCCCAAATAATTATCTTTCTTACTATTAAAAGCTGCTTTTAAATTAAATTTGCCAATAGGCATATTTTATATTTTGTCTTGATTTGTTTTGGTTGTTATGTTTGCATGAATATGTGAAATGACTTTTTGTATTTATGGGCATAATCACTAAAATTTTGTAGATCCTTGAATTCATTTTACAGTTTCTTTGTAACGGCTAAGCTTTAAATTCATTTAACATCACTAACCGTTCCATGTGTAACAGTTATTGAGCTTTATGAGGCTATTTCCTTAACACCTATATATAAAGGTGTGAGGAGCGCATTTCAACGCAGACTTCAGATTTGTAGAAGAGCTCTGCTAGTAGTTTTTCTTTGTAGAATTTTGGAGTTTTAGAGGCTATGAAATCTCTCTGGTTCTAGCTTTTTTAATTAGGCTCTTTGTGACTTAGATTGTTTCAAGTTTTTTAGGCTTTTTGAGACATATTACTTATGATTTTCATATTATCATCCCTTTGGGACATGAAATCCAAAGATAAGTTACTGTACTTTTTGAGACCTACGAATGTTTATTTTCTTGATCATCATACTCTTTGAGACTTAGACCTGGAGGTAATTATCTCTTTGGGATATTTATTATGCTTGTGAAAATTCAATTAGATAGAAAACAAAGATACGTGACTTTTATATTTTATAGTTCCAAAGCATTAATAACATGGAGACTAAAGTACCCGTCTCAATTTGATAGTGTAAATCAATAAAAGATTAAGTTTAGTTTGGTTAAATCTTGGAGATAGAGCTGACTTAGCACACTTCAAAGCTAGGTTCAAAGAATTCAATTTGGGTAAGTTAACTATTTTCTAACACTTCCACCATTGAACTACAAGCCCTTTTTCTCTAGGATTCTTCCTATTTGTCATGTATGTCTTGTATGATCCAAATTATTCCAATTTTCACATAGTGTACGTAGACTTACTTCACAAGGAGTGCAAATCTGAATCAAAATAGAAAAATATTTGTGAAAATAAAACATTCAGAGGGGGAGGTGGTTGTGCACTTTTGATTCGTTACCTAAACGGATGAAAGTAACACATGAAATTAGATTTTCAATGAAAATTATGTAATCAGTTCAACCCATTCAATGTACCTCTTAAAGAATTCCAAACAGACAAACTTGAAAATTAATTTTCAAGAAATTACTTTGGCGCATTTTTTATTTTGAGAGAGAACTTTAATGAATGTAAAATTCCAACCCCATGTTGTCTGTCCTAATCCACTAGAGTTACAGAGAGAAGATCCATTCAAGTTGACAATATAAGGTTATTGCATATCATGCAAATAAGTACACATCATCAGCTTTAGTTTGTGAGACTATTCAAGAGAAGAAAAAAAAAGTTAGATAAAAAGGATAACTATCGATTAGATTGGGTGAACATTGTACATATTTTATGACAAAACAATTAGCATTATAATAGTCAAAAGAAAGCTCCTCAATGTCAATGCTAACCTAATTAGGGGACCATGAACTCCAACTTCGTGTATTAGTTTTGTAATTATTAAACATTATATGTTAGACAAATATTTTTAAGTGATATCTGAAAATGAATCCGGAGATATCATTACACCTACTACTGATGATTAAGCACATCGACACAGAGTAACTGTCATGTCTCATAAAGGGTGGCACGCCGATGCTGCCATAAATGTTTAATAAGAGATGCTGGTCATACTGTAAGTAACGGGGAACCTTAATTACCTTTAAAGTTCCGCCAGATTAGACGTTCTTTCTGTCTTTTTTTTAATGTCGTAGATTAGATGCTTTTAAGCATTTTAAGAAATAGATTTTTTTTTCAATCACGGTGATTATATTTTGTAGATGTAAGTCATTCATGATATTTAAAATAATTTAAATAAGCTAAAAATCAATTTTTACAATTATTAAATGCCTTTACCTTATGTTTCTTTGGTCAAGATTAATGCTATTTATTTTTATTTAATTTTTAAAATACCTAAAACAAATAGCTAGAATTGTTCAAATGCTATAATTTCTGTATATTATCTACGAGGAACAGTTCAGATCTTAAAAAAATACTCCAGGGACAATACATACCCGCATACGCTACTTAGAGTGTCTGGTCCTAGTGGGACTCTTATTTTTAATCTAAAGATCACGATGGAAATCATATAATTGTTGTAGCTGGGTTGGTGTTGTGTCTAGCTTCCGAACGTCGCATGCACCTTCACAAGATTGACATAAGAGATGACGATAACATTGATTTGATGAACCATCCATGTGATTTTCTTAAGCAATGGATCCAGTTTGTAATCATCCTCTACCTAGCTTTGACCACTATGAAAGTCTTACAAAACCAAGAGCATGTTTAACTTTTCAATAGTGCGCGTGATCTCAGGTCTCTCCTTGCACGCGCCTACACACAAGCAGGTCTGCCTGCATGTGAATAAAAATGAATTTTTTCACGCAGGTCCAATTAACTGTTTGTATATCAATCACATCTACGTTACGTATAAAGATAATACCAAGTGTAGGAAAAAGACCGGGATTAAACAAATAGGATATCTTCAACCGGATACTAGGGAAATGGGGATGCAAAATATTTCAAATTCAGGAATTCTCTCATTTTACTTTCAACAATAAAAACTAAAAGATATCGTACATTAAATAAATTAGAGGAATATCATGAAAAATAAATAATAAAAATTGGCAGGGGAATGTGTCGTTAAGAAGAAAGGGAGAACGACTCCATATAGTCTTCAACAACTCTTCCCTTAAAAATTTTCCTTATGAAACGACCTCGCTCTCTCCAACTCACGCACACGTGTAGCCTTTACTAGTACATGTATAAAACAATATTATTTTTCAAAAATATTCAGCTAAATAGATAGATAAAGAAAGAGGTTTCATTTTAAGAATCATGAAACCCTATAGTTTAAACTTTTCTCTTTCTCTAGTATATTATAGAGTAAACTTTTCTCTTTCCAAGTATATTTTATCTCGAGTCCCAAGAGGATAGAGTTGTGATTCTAAATGAGCCAACTTAATGGTACAGGATGTAAGGGGGACCACCAATGGTATGGGATATTCATTAAAAAAATAATTTGAAGTTCATGTTTTATCTGTCCTAGGACCTTTGGTGTATTTGTTAAGTTCTTAAATTTTGGTATTAGTCAGATATTCAAATCTTGAAAGAGGCAACTTGTGGAAAGGGCTAACTAGTGTCACAATGAAATCTACCACAAAATGTAGCAAGGGCTAACCTGGTCTAGAGTACGTGCCACCTAGAGTGGGCTACAATAGACGTTGGCAGTAGAAGCATAGTAGTATGTTATGATCTTAAGTGGGGTCAACTTATGATGTGGGATGTAAAGGGCCCACTAATAATAGGGGATATTGGTTTAAGAAATTGACTAGATGCGTTCTACCAATTCTTGGCCTTTTGGTGTATTAGTAAGTTCTTAATAGGTAGGAAGCTTAGGAGTTCAGGGATGTGCAGAGAAGTAAACTCTCCTTTTTCTTCAAGCATGCTAAGATTAGAATAATCTAAATGCATTGATTTCTCACAGGTTACCTAATTTTTAAACTTTGAACATAATAAATAGTTTATTAGTTCTTTGAAGAAAATGCTAATGGGTGAAGTCTACTATTCTTATATCTAAATGTTGTAAGAAGTGTAGTGGTATTTACAAAGGCTTATGAAGGCTTCTTGTCAATAGCTAAAAGGTCCTATGAATAGCATTTCTCTCTACAAGAAGTGCTCTAGTAGAGCATGACAATACCACAAGTAGCATTGAAGCCGCCCATCTTTGCATGAAAGGGGCCATCATTGGATGATCCAACCCGTTACCTATTACTCATGCTTTGGATGTCAAGTAGTCCACAACGCATACTAGACAAATGGTTCTAGTATCCTACAACCTGTGTTTTTATAGTGAATGTATATATTTGAATATCCAAAATTTGTTAGGCATCTATGTTTGTCATAAAAAATGCAAATACTAGCATTATCCATTCCACGTGTACTTTGGGCTACTAAACAACATCAGCAATAATAACTATATAAATGGTCCCTTCATGCAAAAGTGAGAGAATACACTACTAATTGTTACACTTCACAACAGCATTCCTACTATGCTTGTCTTTGTAGAAATGTGTATGAAATATAGTATATTATACATAACTTTCAATAATATATTTATAGTAGCTTAGAGGCATGCACAACATTTCTTAAAAATAATCGAAAGCTTCCAGTACAAGAGATTTTTGACAACTCTATCTCTATTATTTAACCAAGGTAGACTCAATCTTATCTCCAAAGTGATCTACACTCTCAAATTCTATCACAGATTTTTTTCTCATAAAATCAATGCCCCAAAATCATAAAATCAAATTTCTCTTTGTTTGGTCAAAGACTTAACTGATGCAACAAATCTCTCAAAGAAATAAGCACTACCAGATCTCAAGTCTCAAAGACTATGAGGAACTGAAACCACAAGTTCAGAGTCTTAAAGAGTACAGAAACTTAAAACAAATATTAGGCCTCAAAGATCTTTAGAAACTTGATAATCAATCCCTATCTCAAAGAGTTTTGATTGAACAAACAAAGAAGAGAGATCTCAAAGAGCATCTAACTTTATATTTACAAAGAGAAGTAAGTCAAGAGAAATCTCGAAAAGAGCCTCCAACTTCAAAATTTTAGATAGAACTAACTATTGATCTCTAGAAACTGGAGCAAAGCAATTTTCTCTCAAAGTTAGATCTCAAGGATATATGGAAAGAGGTATGGACATTCCTTTTAAAGAGAATCCATGCTTAAGCAACAAGGCAAGTTCCTTGGGCATCAAGCCACTAGGGAACCCACCTCTCTATTCTCTATGGATATATATGGATGGGCCTAAACTTGTTGGGTGTCTCTGTAGTCTTGGACCTGACTTATGGGCTTCTACTAATTGGACTACACATGTCCACCTAGTTTAGGCCATCAACACATAATGAACTTGGGCTTAGATTCAACTTAAAATTAAAAAAAGATTAGGGTAGCTCAAACGACTTGGTGCACCATTCCGAAAGAGAGTACTTGAAACAAAAGTAAGTGTAGAAGAATAGCTTATAAAAGGAAACTTTTTCCCATTTATATATATGGGAGTAAATTTTCACCTAAATTTTCAAAAGCATTAAACATAGAAACTTTAGGCAATGCATGCTATAAGTTAAAATTCAATTTGAATGTCCTCCCTAACTTAAAAAAGTACACCCATTTGATTAAAATCATTTCCTATGCTTTTGGATATTTTAAGAAGTGGAATACTAGACCAAAAGCTGTCCACTTCTCTTCATTATGCTTAGTTGGAGATTCGAGATGGCATTTGTTCCTTGTTGGGGAGTGGAATGCTATAGCCTACACCAAATAGGTACTATACTCCAACAAAACACCTTCTTTTTGGATATTAGACACTTGAGAATGGTCAAGATTAACCTTTTTTTTAGGAAAGATACATATAGTGCAAACTTTTATCTTTCCCAAGTACATTTTATCTAGAGTCCCAGTAGGATAGAGTAGTGATCCTAAATAGAGCCAACTTAATGGTATGGGGTTTAAGGGGACCAACAATGGTGTGGGATATAAGAGGGACCACCAATGGTATGGGATGTAAGAGGGAACACCAATGGTATGGGATATTCATTTAAAAAATTCATTTGAAGTTGTTGTTTTATCTGTCCTAGGACATTTGGTGTATTCATTAAGTTCTTAGATTTTGGTTTTAGTTAGAGATTCAAATCTTGAAAGAGACGACTTGTGGAAAGGGCTAACTAGTGCCACAATGAAATCTACCACAAAAATTAGTCAGGGCTAACCTAGTCTAGAGTGTGAGCCGTGGAAGTGTAGTGGTATGTTATGATCTTAAGTGGGGTCAACTTATGATAAGGGATGTAAAGCCCACTAATAATAGGGGATATTGGTTTAAGAAATTGACTAGATGTGTTCTACCAATTCTTGGCCTTTTAATGTATTGGCAAGTTCTTAATAGGTAGGAAGCCGCGGAAGTGTAGTGGTATGTTATGATCTTAAGTGGGGTCAACTTATGATATGGGATGTAAAAGGCCCACTAATAATAGGGGATATTGGTTTAAGAAATTGACTAGATGCGTTCAACCAATTCTTGGCCTTTTAGTGTATTGGCAAGTTCTTAATAGGTAGGAAGCTTAGTAGTTCATGGATGTGTAGAGAAGTAAATTGTCATTTTTCTTCAAGCGTGCTAAGATTAGAATAATCTAAATGCATTGATTTCTCACATGTTACCTAATTTTTAAACTTTGAACATAATAAATAGTTTATTAGTTCGTTGAAGAAAATGCTAATGGGTGAAGTCTACTATTCTTATATCTAAATGTTGTAAGAAGTGTAGTGGTAGTTACAAAGGCTTATGAAGGCTTCTTATCAATTGCTAAAAGGTCCTATGAATAGCATTTCTCTCCACCAGAAGTACTCTAATAGGGCATGACAATACCACAAGTAGCATTGAAGCCGCGTATTTTTGCATTAAAGGGGCCATCATTGGATGATCCAACCTGTTACCTAGTACTCCTGTTTCAAATGTCAAGTAGTCCAAAATGCAAACTAGACAAATGGTTCTAATATCCTATGACCTGGGTGTTTTTATCGTGATTGTAGATATTTGCATATCCAAAATCTATTAGGCATCTATGTTTGTCATAAAAAATGCAAATACTAGCATAATCCTTCTACATGTACTTTGGGCTACTAAACAACATCAACAATAATAACCATGTGAATGGCTCCTTCATGCAAAAGTGAGAGAATACAGTGCTAATTGTTACACTTCACAACAACATTCCTACTATGCTTGTCTTTGTAGGAATTTGTATGAAATATAGTATATTATACAGAACTTTCAATAATAAATTTGAAGTAGCTTAGATGCATGCACAACATTTCTTATAAATAATTGAAAGGTTCTAGTATGAGGGATTTTTGACAACTGTATCTCAATGATTCAATGAAGGTAGACTCAATCTTATCTCCAAAGTGATCTCAACATCATCAAGGCCTTATCCCAATTAGGGGTCAAGCACATGAATCTTATTCCTCCATTCCACTCTATCAAATACCATGGCTTCATTTAGTCCCAAAGTTTTTAAATCTTTCATCACCACTTCTATCTACATTCTTTTGGGCCTTCCCTTTGCCCTTTTAGAACCGTCTACATGTATTGCCTCACTCCTTCTAACCAGTCCCGTTGTTGGTCTCCTTTGAACATGTCCAAACCATCTAAGTCTAGTCTCCCTCATCTTGTTACCTATTGGTACTACCCCTAAATTTCCTCTAATATTTTCATTTCTAATTCTATCCTTTCTTGTCTTACCACTCATCCATCTCAACATCCTCATTTCTACGGCGCTCATCCAATGAGTATGATGTTCCTTAACAACCCAATACTCTGATCCATAGAGTATGGCTGGCCTTATAGCCATTCTATAGAATTTTCCTTTTAGTTTGAGTAGCACCCGCCGATCACATAAAACTCCAGATGCACATCTCCATTTGTTCCAAACCGCTTAGATTCTCTGAGTAACCTCCCTCTCAATCTCTCCACTCTCATGGATCAATGATCCTAAGTACCAAAAGTGGTCTTTCACGGGGACTTCTTGCTTATCAAGCTTGACTGGTGTTCCACTCTTACTCTCCTTACTAAAATTACATTCCATATATTCTGTCTTAGTTCGGCTAATTTTAAATCCTTCAGATTCTAATGCTTCTCTCAATAACTCTAACTTTATGTTTACACCCTCCCTTGCCTCATCTAGTAGGACTAGATCATCTGCAAATAGCATGCACCAGGGAATCTCCTCATGTAGATGTTTTGTTAACTCATCCATAACTAAGGTGAAAAGGTATGGACTCAATGCCAATCCTTGATGCAATCCTACAGTGACAGAAAAATTACCAGTCACGCTACTAGTGGTCTTAACATTTGTTACCGCTCCCTCATACATATCTTTAATTATGTCTATATACCCCTGAGAAACCCCTTTTCTACCCAACACCCTCCATATTAACTCTCTAGGGACTCTATCATAAGCTTTCTCTAAGTCGATAAAGACTATGTGGAGGTCTTTCCTCCTCTCCCTATATTTCTCTACTAATTGTCTTAGTAAGAAAATAGCATCCATGGTAGACCTCCTAGGCATGAAACCAAATTGATTCTCCAATACACTTATTTCATGTCATAGCCTCTTCTCAATCACTCTTTCAAATAGTTTCATGGTGTGGCTCATAAGTTTGATCCCTCGATAATTAGTGTAGCTCTGAATGTCTCCTTTATCCTTATAGATTGGTACAATAGAGCTTTTCCTCCACTCATCAGGCATTTTCTTTGATTTTATAATCTTGTTCAACAACTTGGTCAACCAAACTACCCCAATATCTCCCATATGCTTCCAAAACCCTATTGGTATACCACCAGGCTCCATGGCCTTTCCTGATTTCATCTTTTTCAAGGCCTCTTTTACTTCAGGTATTCTAATCTTACGTTCATATCTATAATATCCAATGTTATTTAGATTTATAGTATTTTCAATCCCTATATTCGCAAAGCCGTTGTCACTTAACAATTTTTGATATCATCATTTTTTACTAATACCCTTTGATCATCGCTTCTAATACACCTAACATGATCTAAGTCCTTACCATTATGTTCTCTTACTTTTGCAAGTTTAAACACATCATTCTCACCTTCTCTCTTTCCTAGTCTATTATAATGCTCATCATATGCTTTAAGTTTAGCCTCACTTACTATTCTCTTAGAAACATTTTTAGTATTCTTATATTGTTCATAGTTTTCATTATTTCTAATCTTCTACCATGCTTTAAAACGCATCTATTTTTCTTTAATAACTTTTTGCAATGTTTCACTCCACCACCATGTTTCCTTTGCTAATAGCCTTTTACCCTTAAATACTCCTAAGACTTCTTTTGCCACTTTCTTAATGGACTCAACCATATTAGTCCACATGGTATTTACTTCTATTTCATAGTTCCAATTTCCTTCTACCATCAACTTATTTTTGAATGAGGTTATTTTCTCTCCTTTTAAGTTCCACCACTTTGTTTTTGGATGTGTATTAAGTTAAGTTCTTTCACTCCATCTTTTGATATGGATATTTATAACCATTAACCTATGTTGTGAGGTTAAACTCTCACCATGTATCACCTTACAATCCTTACATATAGATCGTTCATTATTCCTAAGTAGAAAAAAAAGTCTATTTGGCTTTTATGAAGTCTACTTTTAAAGGTTATTAAGTGTTCATCCCTCTTCTTAAAGAGTGTATTTGCAATGGACATGTTATATGACAAAGCAAAATTGAGGATATTCTCCCCCATCTCATTTTGTTCACCTATACCATACCCCTGTATATTCTATCATATCCTTCCTTATCTTTTCCTATATGACTATTTAAGTTTGCTCCTATAAATATCCCCTCAGTGTTGGGAATTTCTTGCATGACTCCCTCCATATCTTCCCAAAACTGTCTCTTGATTATATCTTGTAACCCTACTTGTGGTGTGTATGCACTTATAACATATATAATCTACTTTCCTAGAATAATTATTATTATAATTCTATCACTGATTCTTTTAATGTCCACAACTTTATCCTTTAATTCCTTATCCACTATTATTCCTATACCATTTTTGTTATTTTCCTATCCTACATACCATAATTTATACTAATCTATTTCTTTAGCTTTAGCCCCTTTTCACTTGGTTTCTTGGATACAAGCGATGTTGACTCTCCTACGTTTCATCCCGTATGCTAACTCCAAACTCTTACTTGTCAGTGTCCCTATATCCATGTAGCGATGCGAACCTTATGTTCTGGAGATACCCTATTTACTATCTCCTTTCTTGACCTCCATGGTATGAACCTATGTCCACTTTTCACTACACCTGGGTTCTGATGCAGTGCGTCCCTTCTGATGGACGCTCTAGCAGCCCTTGCCCATTTTTCACTACACCCAGGATCTGATGTAGCGCATCGCTTCTGGGAGAACGCCCTAGCATCCCTTGCTTATTTTTCACAGCACCCGAGATTTGATATAGTGCTTCGCTTATGGGGAACGCCCTAGCTTGAGGGAATGTTAGTTTTTGATTTATGTCATTTTGGGGTTGCCATAGTTTTAAAAAGCTGAAGATGATTTTCATTTCTTCCTTACAAACTAATATACAAATGCATACTCATTTACAAGCAGAAAATAAATAACAAAAACATCTTCAGCTTCACCATTGTCTGCTGGCTACCTGATGCAAGGGTGGCCATATTTTAAGAAGTTGGAGATGATTTTCATTTCTTCCTTACAAACTAATATACAAATGCATATCATTTGTAAGAAAGAAATAACAGAATCATCTTCAACTTCTCCCTTGCCGATTGGCACCTGACACAAGGCCCTTCTCCTTTTTCATCCGGGCTTGGGACCGGCATTGGCAGAGTTTGTTGTTTTTAAAATATTAGCTTAGCAGTCCTAAAGAATGCAACCTAAAGTTTAGGAGAAAATATTAGCTTAGCAGTCCTCATCTTTTGCAATTTTTCTTTTCTATAGGTATCATTCCCTGCAAAAAGAGATTAATCTTGACCATTCTTGCAAGTCAATGGAAAATATAGGTTTCTGTACAGTTTTCTGTAGCATTCGTTAAGAAGAATACCCATGCATTGTTTTAATTTAAACGTTAAGAAGAATACCCATGTGGCATCTCAACGCTTTGTTCAAATTAGCTACTATCATGCTAAACGTTTTTCTCTTGATTTATTATCACAGATTTTTCCTCATAAAATCAATGCCTTGAAATCATAAAATCAAATTTCTCTTTGTTCGCTCAAAGACTTAAACGATTCAACAAATCTCTCAAAGAAAAAAGCACATCAGATCTCAAGTCTGAAAGACTATGAGGAATTGAAACAACAAGTTCAGAGCCTAATGATTATGTTGTCATTAGGTTATCAAGCATTGGATTCATCCACAATTTTTCAAATCTTTTTTTTTTTTTTTTTTTTTTTCAAGTTTGCCGTTTCAAATAGGCTTCCATGCTTCAATCGTGGTAACGAGCAATTGCGTGTCCTTAATTATAAACATGGACTGACATTTCGTAGTATACAAGCAAATGAATCAATATAAGCTTTGTTCATGCCATTATGTGCGATAATGATTGTTGCATTGCCTGATTATGGAGCATTGGAGCTTAATCATGTCATTAAAGGCCATACATACATATGTTCAATCTACCGTGTTTATGAACAGTTAGTTCTAATTGTCTTTTTCCCGATGCTGTGTGTCGAATTCATTCGACAGAAGGCACGCAAATTTTTGTCCAAGACGAAACAAACGTTATTTGCTAAGAGAATACATTTCAATGATGTAAACCTCCGGTAAGACACCAAAGATCGTTGATTTGATTGAAATGACGTTACATGATGAAAGTGGTGGATCCCGATTAGGTTTAAAGCATTTATCGTAAAATCAAGGTCTCCTCTCGTACGACTTCACTAGAGATGCTTGCTTCTTTTTTGATCAATCTCATCTAATTTTCATATGGTGCTTCAAACATCACGGTGATTGGAGCTTCTGAAGATTCTAACATCAGAAAAACTGTGTTTTATACTCGGGTGATTGATTGTAGATCATTCATTAAACAGTTTCCTCACCGTCCATGTCCTGTGATGGGAACTACTCTTATAAAGATTCCATACCGATCCAGTTAAGCAATGTTTCTGGACTAGTGGACATCGGCCAAAGGTGAGTCCCATTGTGCAAAGTGGGATGTTTGAATTGCTACGCGCACTGTAAGGTTGCGTTCTTCCATCATTACGCGTTTGCAGTTGAGGAATGCTGAAGTAACGCTCTAAACAAGAGTGTACGTGATCCCCAAACGAGGGGCTTAATTTTTGGATGATCCAACATGTTCGTCTTCCGATGTGTACTAGTTCGTGACTTGATTCTAGCGTATAAAAGAGTTATAATTTGCTCGTATGAAGTAGAGGCTTTGGGAGCTCTGTATAACAATGGTCCAAATCAATTCAACTCCCCCAAAACAAAGTTTCTAGATTGGACGAATGACTGAACAATCAAACAAATATTCACATCATCGAATGGTGGGTCCCGTCATGAAACGATGTGAGATTGATATGCAGTCTATAGACGCTCTTACACTGAGTGGTGCCATCCCTTCATGAAAGAGTAACTTGTGGTCTATGGAGGCTATTACATGGAGTTTCCGTCCAGCATTCCTCTACGCAAATAGGTCATCTAGCCCTCATTTATAAAACTTGTAAGACAACTCAAAAAATTTAACTGAGTAACTCAACTCATCAGTAAATTGAGTAACTCGACAACTCAAATCATTGCATAGCAAAACTTTTTACTTAGGCATAAATTTAAACACAAGACCTTTTAAAACAATATTAACATTTTCTAACCAACTGATTAGGTCGACCCACCAAAGGAAGCTCTAACAGTAAGTTAGAACAACTAGTGCTAAGAAGAAATGCAATACTGGCACATCTAAAGACAAGTGGATCTAGTTGACATTGATGAGTGCAGTTGAAGCTTCAAACCCATGAAGAACCATTGCTAAGAGCTCATGTAAGAGTTTTCTAGAATAAGAGTTAAGATAACAAAGTAGTTATGGCAGTTGCCAGTTAGTTATTCCAGCTAGCAAAATGATGTAAGATATTAATTAACCAGCTGTAGTTACTATTAAGAGTTTGAAAAGAGGTTATAGATCTATAGTTGGAAAATTGTTAAATGATAGTCAATTAGGTAGTTAGTAAGATGACAAGTGAGAAAGGAAGTGAGATCTTTGTAAAATCAGCTATAAAAGGAGTTGGAACTGGAATGTGAGGATCATGCATTGAATAAACATTTATAGTTAAAGCTAACTATGCAGTTCTCTTGCCCTTGAAGCGAAGAATATTGTTTTTCATGTTTACTAGTACCTTGGCTATTTCCTAGTTGAATACCAACAGGTTACTAGTGAAAGTTTTCATTTCCTATTCCTCCCTTCTATAGATTTCTTATTCCCATCATCTTCCCCTATTTCTCTCTTCCAAATTGTTTTGCTTATTTGATAAGTACTAGACTTATCACCAACTCACCTGATTGCAGTAAATCTTGTATAAAAGTGAAAGTTCAAAACTTATCTAAGAAAACTATCAAAATCCTAATTAACTTTTTCTAGTCCCGAACAAGTAGCTTTGAGTTAACTTAGACTTTCACCACTCTTGAATCTAACGTACTTGAGTTTTTAAAATATGCCTATCATTGTCAAAGTCAAGGAGATCATTAAAGCTATTCTTTTCTAAAGATATTGATATATGCACCCCTTCTTCTTTTATGAACCATTTACTAAATGGTAAGAGTGACATAACCCTAAGTGGGTCAGGTTTTTGAACATCCCAACTATTTATAATGTTGCCTTTACTTGGATTTGCCTTGAGCAAGAATTTCTATCCATTGGATGATGTTAGTAACTTCTAGTTTTTATTATAAAATGAACATGAAATTTTTTGGCATATTCATTTACAACTCAGGAAAGTAGTAGCTAGGATCATTCCATGGATAAGAATTTGAGAACATAGCCCATCAAAGACAAGGGCAATATCGTAAAAGATTTAGATCTTCAGAAATTTGGGCCCACTAGGAGTTGTTGCCTTTTTTACTCTTTAGTAAGAGCTCATTGGAAAAAGAAGGAGCACATATATAGGGATTGCAATGGGTTAGGTCATTTAAGGGGACCTAACCTAAATGACCTATAAAGGTCAGGGTTAGAAGCAAAAAATTTATTACTTGAGTAGGGCTAAGGTCTAGGTCATTGACCTATGAAGGGCCATGCTGGGTTAGGATCATAGATGAAAAATAGGAGGAGCCAAGCACTTACGTACTTTGTTTCAAATGATAAAAATACCCTTAGATGAAATCTTTCTAAAATATAACTACAAGGGTAGTAAGGTAATTATAGTAATCTAACAAAACTAAACCATCGTCATCATCAAGATCTTATCCCAATCAGGGTTTGGCCACATGAATCTTGTTCCTCCATTCCACTCTATTAAGTACTATGGCTTCATTCAGTCCAAGAGTTTTTAAATCTTTTCTCACCACTTCTATCCACATTCTTTTGGGTCTTCCTCTTGCCCCTTCTACTTACATTGCCTCACTCCTTCTAATTAGTGTTGTTTTCGGTCTTTGTTGGACATGTTCAATCCATTTAAGACTAATGTCCCTCATCTTGTTACCTGTTGGTGCTGCCCCTATGTTTTCTCTAATGTTTTCATTCCTAATTCTATCCTTTCTTTTCTTACACTCATCCATCTCAACATCCTCATTTCTGCTATGCTCAGCCTATGAACATGATGTTCTTTAACTACCCAACACTTTGATCCATAGAGCATGGCCAGCCTTATAGCCATCCTATAGAAATTTTCTTTTATTTGAGTGGTACTTACCGATCACACAAAACTCCATATGCACATCTCCATTTGCTCCAACCCACTTAGATTCTCAAGGTAATCTCCCTCTCAATCTCTCCACTCTCATGAATCATCAATCCTAAGTGCCAAAAGTGGTCTTTTATGGGGACTTCTTAGTTATCAATCTTTATTGGTTCTCCACTCCCGCTCCTCTCCTTACTAAAATTGCATTCCATATACTCCATCTTAGTTTGTCTAATTTGAAATCCTTTAGGTTTTAATGCTTCTTTCCATAACTCTAGCTTTGTGTTTATGCCCTTCCTAGTCAAAACTATATCATCTACAAATAGAATGCAGGATGAAATCTCCTTGTGTAGATGTTTTATTAACTCATCCATAACCAACATGAAAAGGTATGGGCTCAATGCTGATACTTAGTGCCATCCTACAGTGATAGGAAATTCACCAATCTCTTAATATTTAATACTACTCCCTACTACATATATTTAATTATGTCTATATACCTTCATGAAACCCCTTTCTTGTCCAACACCCTCCATATGCACTCTCTAGGGACCTTATCATAATCTTTCTCTAAGTTAATAAAGACCATGTGGAGGTCCTTCCTCTTCTCCCTATATTTCTCTATCAATTGTAGTAAGAAAATAGCCTTCATGGTAGACCTCCGAGGCATGAAACCAAACTGGTTCTCTAAGACACTTGTCTCATGCCATAGCCTCTTCTCAATCACTCTTTCAAAAAGTTTCATAGTGTGGCTCATAAGTTTGATTCCTCGATAATTAGTGCGGCTCAGTACGTCTCCTTTATTCTTATAAATTGGTACAATAGAGCTCTTAGTCCATTCATCTAACATTTTCTTTGATTTTATAATCATGTTAAACAACTTGGTCAACCAGACTACTCTAATATTTCCCATATGCTTCCAAACCTCCATCAGTATATCATCAGGCCCTAGGGCCTTTCCTGATTTCATCTTTTTCAAGGCCTCTTTCACTTTAGGTATTTCTAATCTTATGGTTGTATCTATAATTTCGAATGTTTTTTAAGTTTACATAACTTTCAATCCCTATATTCTTCAGGGAAATTGTCATTTAGCAATTTCTGAAAGTAACTTTCCCACCTTTGTTTGAGCTCGTCATCTTTGACTAGTACCGTTTGATCATCACTTCTAATGTACTTAACATGGCTTAAGTCCTTACCCTTCTGTTGTCTTATTTGCGCATGTTTAAACATATCTTTCTCACCTTCCCTTGATCTTAGTCTATTATAGAGATTATCATATGCCTTCAGTTTAGCCTCACTTACAATTTTCTTAGCAACCTTTTTGGCATTCTTATACTGTTCATAGTTTTCATTATTTCTAGTCTTTTACCATGCTATAAAACACACCCATTTTTCTCTAAAAACTTTTTGCACTATTTCACTCCACCACCAAGTTTCCTTTATTAATTGCCTTTCACCGTTAGATTCTCTTAGGACATCTTTTCCCACTGTCTTAATGAACTCAGTCATATTAATCCACATGGTATTTACTTCTATTTCATTGTTCCAGTTTCCTTTTAACATCAACTTATTTGTGAATGGGGTGATTTTCTCCCTTTTAAGTTCCACCACTTAGTTTTTGGACATCTATTAAGTTTATTTCATTTCTTCCATCTTTAAATGTAGATATCCATAACCATTAACCTATGTTGTGAGGTTAAACTCTCATCGGGTATCACCTTACAATCCTTACACATTGATCTTTCGGTATTCCTAAGTAACCGAAAGTCTAATTGGCTTTTATGGAGTCCACTTTAAAAGGTTATTAAGTGTTCATCCCTCTTCTTAAAGAATGTGTTTGCAAGGGCTAGGTTATATGCCAAAGCAAAATCGAGGATAGCTTCCTCCATCTCATTTCGTTCTCCGATACCATAGCCTCCATGTACCCTATTATATCCTTCCTTTTCTTTTTCGACATGGTTATTTAAGTATGCTCCTATAGATATCTACCATGTGTTGGGAATTTCTTGCATGACTCCCTCCATATCTTCTCAAAACTATCTCTTGATTATATCTTCTAACCCTACTTGTGGTGCGCATGAACTTATAACATTTATGATCTACTCTCCTAGAATAAGTTTTATTATTATAATTCTATTGATGGTTCTTTTAACATCTACAAAACTAAACCAATTGAAAGAAAAAAAAAAAAAAACTTGCATCTCGATCAAAAACACTTTCTTCTCACCTATGATTTCCCTTCTTGTTCTTAGTAGAAATCCTAACTAAATCTTCTCCCTTCTTATCTATTGAGTAAATTTCACCATTTGATATCCCTTTTAAGAAAGATTTGTTCTAGAGAATAATTGTTAGTCGTACTTGCTAGGAATGAAGGAAATGTTAAAGCATCTAACTGGAAAGTGCCTAGGCAATGCTATAAAAAAAGAGAGGCAAAGACGTTGTTACTATCCATCCTAAAATATATATGCTTCAATGCATATCCACATCCACTTCATTTACAGTCCAAGCTCCCCTCATTCATTCCATAAAATATATATACTTCAATGAAAATAATAAAGAGTAGAAAACATGTATATCAATGAAAAGAACACTTTATTATGGATAAGGTAATTTACATTCATGAGATTATTCCAATTGTTCTAATTGAAACTTATTACATACTGCAATCGATTACCTTTGTATTTCATTGAGGTTTGATTTGGAGTAACTCTTCTTGTTTGCCCATTCAGAAAGCATGGCAGCCTACAATACAACATTTTTAATTTAGTTAATACATTCATTTGAGCTAAAGTCCATCAACAATTGTGAGAAAAAGATTGTGACAAGTAAAAAGGGTTTTACCTTTCTTAATTGGGAGATATTAACACCTTCAAGTACTAGTGTCCTCATATATCTCACCACATAGTACTCACACTCCCAATTAGATTGCTATCTAGGGCACTATGCAAGAATAAAAATAAAAAAGAACAATAAATACCATGTATAATATTATAAGATTAGTTTATAAAATGGAGTAATTAACTACTTTCCATACCCTCACATTCTTCTAAATGAGTTTTGTGGTTGCACAGTCTTGGTCAGATTAGACCATGTTAACCATGCTCTGCAAGTTTAAATTTAAACTGCATCAGATACCTATAAAAAATTACTAATCTATACATAATATATGAGAAGATTAAAAGCTTACTTATTTATGATTTCTAAGAGGGTTGGACCAGCATATGATCCACAAGAATAAAAACAAAAAAAGAATGTTTGCCCACCGTGCACATCCAAAACAAGTAGCATCCAATGACCCTGATATACACAATCATATAAATTGCAATTAAAGTTTACAATCCTTATGTGTAGAACAAGTTTCTAAGAAAACGTACATGTTATTGCAAAGGATCATTAAGCCTTGCCCCTTGGAGCACCAAAAGAACCTTGGCAACATATCATCTACACACCTCTCCATTAGTCATTGCTATGCTTTACACATGATGTTGGGGTCAAGAAATTGGTACATCACATCCTCGACCTGAAAAAGGCACATTGCATCATTTATGTAGCTACATAAAAGAAATAATTATTACTTATTATGAAAAAATAAAATGTAGTGTCAAGTATTATAGAAGTAGATATTTGCATATACTCGATATAGGAGACAATGTGAGGGTGCTCAAGTTAATCCCATTGGCAAACTCTTAATAGGTCCTCTGCCATAAGTGGCACCTCAACAACAACATTGGTAAGCACTCTCTCCTTGGCCTGCATGGGGTTGACTGTCTTATCTTCATTGATAAGTCCAAATAGTAACCTTAGGGATGGAGTGATGTTAGGTGGGACTTTAACATGAGCCTTAGACGACTGCTGTAAAAGTTGTAGAGTCAATTAATATTGATCAGTAAAAACATTAAAATTTATGATAAAAAATAAATATAAATAGCTAGTACCAGTTCAATTGATACGACAGTAGCTAATGGTGCAATGGTGGAGGGCATTGATGGCATTTTTTGTTGCTGATTAACCTTAGATATAGTTAATAAATAACTAAACTGAGGTATTTAGCTAAAAATTATTCTTAAGAAGGTATAGTGTGAAAAGATATATATCGTGGACTCTATGAGAATGATGAATTGCTCTCGCTAGTGATGTGATATTCAACTGTCTGCTCAACAACTACAATATTTTCCATTTCTAAAGAAAATAAAAGGTAAGTAGTCGTAATCAAATCCATGTTAATGGACATGCGCTTAGTATGTATGGGCATACTAATCTTGTACAAAACCTTTGATTTATGCATATAGCATGATCCAACTATGGCAATGTTTTAACAGGTATCCAAGGCCAATAGGAATTGACCATCTATAAATCATAAACACATCATACATTAAAGAGGTTGAGATAGGAGAATTATAGAAGGACAATAGAAAATTTTTAATGTAGTGAATACCTCCTTGGTTGGATTTTCTATCTCAAAGGGCATGCATTGTCCTTCTTCCGAAGGTTATTCTATAGGAGAATTACAGCTAACATGTGATGGAGGTATATGGGTGGTACAAAGATTTAGTTGAAGGGATGAAGAAACTATCATCAAACCCTCGTCACATAGCTAGTTAAGTATATTTGTTTCTATCCTCTCACACAAGTTGTTGTAGACCTCCAGATCTTCTTCTAAAGTTATTCTTTTATGGAAGAATCTAGAAAGAACAATACTAGTCCTATGCCCCTAACTTGACTAGGGTGGTCCTTCTTGCCCATAGCCCTATACAGGATGTCATCATTTGCAGCAATGTTGCTTAGAGTTCATGTACTCATGCTTTCTTAGGTAAGAGTGTCCTGCAAATTAATTAGAGAAAATGATCAGTTCATTTATTTAATTGTGTAAAATTGAAGATAGTCAAGTGTAGTAGCTGGAACCATTCACGATGTGAGAAGCAACTTGTGTAGTAGCTTCATCTGTGAATGCTTGGGAATTATGACCATGACAAGTCAATAAATAATGTATGTTTCATATAAAACATAACCAAGTAAACTTTCCATAGATTTATGTGTATAACATCCATAAACCACATATTTTTCATATAAAACATAGCTAAGTAAACTTCCAATAGATCTATGCATACGAAAGTCTATGAATAGTCCACAACCACATATTTTCATATAAAACATATCCAAGTAAAATAATAGTCCATGAACAGTCCATAAACCATATATTTTTCATTAAAAACATAGCCAAGTAAATTTCCCATAGTTCTACGTATATGGAAGCGCATGAAGAATCTATCAATTGTATCTATTTCATATAAAACATAGCCAAGTAAACTTCCTATAGATCTATGTATATATATCAGTCCTTAAACTATGTGTTTTTCACTAAAAACATAGCCAAGTAAACCTATTATAGATATATGTATAAAGCAGTTCCTGAATAGTCCATAAACCATGTATTTTTCATATAATTCACAGCCAAATAAACCTATTGTAGATATATGCATATAGTAATCCATAAACCATGTATTTTTCATACAAAACATAGCCAAGTAAACCTATTATAGATATATGTATATAGCAGTCCATGATGAGTCCACAATCCATGTACTTTTTATATAAAATATAGCCAATTAAACTTTCTATAAATATATGTACATAGTAGTCCAAAAACCATGTGTTTGTTACTAAAAGCATAGCTAAGTAAACCTACTATATATGTATATGTATATAGTAGTCCATGAATAGTTTATAAACCATATATTTTTCATATAAAACATAGCCAAGTAAACTTTCTACAAATCTATGTATATAGTAGTCCATGAACGGTCCATAAACCATATACTTTTTATGAGAACATAGCTAAGTAAACCTTCAATAGATCTATGCATATGAAAGTCTATAAACAGCCCATAAACCATATATTTTTCATATAAAACATTGCAAAGTAAACTTTTCATAGATCTATGTATATAGCAGTCCATGAATAGTCTATAAACCATATATTTCTTACTGAAAACTTAAGCAAGTAAACTTCTTATAGATCTATTTATACAATAGTCCATAAACAGTCCATATACCATATTTTTTTTCATATAGAACATAAACAAGTAAGCTTCCTATAGATGTATGTATATATCAATCCTTAAACCATGTGTGTTTCATTGAAAACATGGCCAAGTAAACCTATTATAGATATATGTATATAGCAATCCATGAACAATCCATAAACCATGTTCTTTTTATATAAAACATAGCCGTGTAAACCTATTATAGATATATGTATATAGCAGTCCATAAATAGTCTATAAACCATGTATTTTTCATATAAAACATAGTCAAGTAAACCTACTATATATATATATATATATATATATATATATATATATAACAATCCATGACCAGTACATAAACCATGCAATTTTCATATCAAACATAGCTAAGTAAACTTTCTATTAATTTATGTATATAGTAGTCCATAAACCATGTGTTTTTCATTGAAAAGTAAGCCAAGTAAACCTACAATAGATATATGTATATATCAGTCCATGAATAATCCATAAACTATTTATTTTTTTATATAAAACATAGCCAAGTAAACTTTCTATTAATCTGTGTATATAGCAGTCCATGAACAATCCATAAACCATGTATTTTACATATAAAACATAGCCAAGTAAACTTTCTATAGATATATGAATATTGCAATCCATGAACAATCCATAAACCATATATTTTTCATTTAAAACATAGCAAAGTAAACCTCTTATAGATCTATATATACAATAGTCCATAAATAGTCCACAAACCATATATTTTTCATATAAAACATGGCCAAGTAAAACTTCTCTATATCTATGTATATAATAGTCCATGAACAGTCCATAAACCTTATATTTTTCACTAAAAACATAGCCAAGTAAACTTCTTATAGATCTATGTATGCGGTAGTCCATGAACAGTTCATAAACCATGCATTTTTCATATAAAACATAGCCAAGTAAACTTCATATAGATCTATGTATATATCAATCCTTAAACCATGTGTTTTTCACTCAAAACATAGCAAAGTAAACCTTATATAGATATATGTATATAGCTGTTCATAAACTATGTATTTTTCATATAAAACATAGTCAATTAATCCTACTATATATATGTATGTATGTATATGTATATAGCAGTCTATGAACAATCCATAAACCATGTATTTTTCATATAAAACATAGCCAAGTAAACCTACTATAGATATATGTCCATGACCATTCCATAAACCACGTATTTTTCATATAAAACATAGTCAAGTAAACTTTCTATACATTTATGTATATAGAAATTCATAAACCATGTGTTTTTCATTAAAAACATAGCCAGGTAAACCTACTATAGATATATGTATATAGCAGTCTAAGTAAACTTTATATAGATCTATGCATACAGCAATCCATCAACAGTCCATAAACCATGTATTTCTCACTAAAAACATAGCCAAGTAAACTTCTTATAGATCTATGTATATAGCAGTCCATCAACAATCTATAAGCCATATATTTTTCAATAGCCAAGTAAACTTCCTAGAGATCAATGTATACATAAGTCCATGAATAGTCTATAAACCATATATTTTTCAATGAAAACATACCCAAGTAAAATTTCTATAGATCTATGTATATGGCAGTCCATGAACAGTCTATAAACCATATATTTTTCATATAAAACATAGCTAATAAACTTTCTATAGATCTATGTATATCGTAGTCCTTGGATAGTTTATAAACCATATATTTTTCATTAAAAACATAGCCAAGTAAACTTCTTATAGATTTATGTATATGGTAGTCCATGAACAATCTATAAACCCATATCTTTTTCACATAAAACATAGCAAAGTAAACTTCTTATAGATCTATGTATATATCAATCATTAAACCATTTGGTTTTCACTAAAAGCGTAGCCAAAATTAAACCTACTATTGATATATGTATATAGCAGCCCATGAACTGTCCATAAATAATGTGTTTATCACAGAAAACATTAGCCAAGTAAGCATATTATACATATAGCAGTCCATAAACCATGTGTTTTTCATATAAAACATATCTAAGTAAACTTTTTATTGATCTACGCATATAGCAATCCATGAATCGTCCATAAACCATATGTTATTATCATTAGAAGCATAGCCATAAAAACTTACAATAGATAAATGTATGTAGCAATCCATGAACAATCCATAAACCATGTATTTTTCATATAAAACATAGCAAAGTAAACTTCCCTATAGATCTATGTATATATTAGTCCATGAATAGTCCATAAACCATATGTTATTATCATTGAAAACATAGTAGAGTAAACATACTATAGATTTATATAGCTATCTATGAACAGTCCATAAACCATGTGTTTTCTTTAAAAACATAGCTAAGTAAACTTCCTAGAGGTCTATGTATATATCAATCCATAAATAGTCCATAAACCATGTGTTTTTCATGGAAAACATAGCCAAGTAAACCTCCTATAGATCTACTTATATAGCAGTCCATTAACAGTCCATAAACTATGTATTTTCATATAAAACATAGGTAATTTAACTTTCTATAGATCTATGTATATAGCAGTCCATGAATAGTCCATAAACCATATATTTTTAATATAAAACATAGCTAAGGAAACCTACTAAAGATTTATGTATATAATAGTCCATGAACAATCAATAAACCATCTGTTTTTACAAGAAACATAACCAAGTAAACTTCCTATATATATATAGCAGTCCCTAAGTCATGTGTTTTTCAGTGAAAATACAACCAAGTAAACTTTCTACTATATATATATATATATATATATATATATATATATATATTGCAGTCCATCATCCATGTGGTAACATATTTATATACTATATGATAGCAAATTTATATGAAAGAGTTAAGTTCCACATTTCTGTGAGTACAAATGGAGGGAGCAAGGGGATGAGAGTAGTTGGTTTGGGCAGGCGCCAACCACATAGGGTAGATGGAGGGAGAAAGGGAGGGGATGTTGCGCAATCTATGGGGCCTTGCCAGTGACCGTGTGAGGTAGAGGCATGAAGGGAGGAGGGATGGCAGGATGAAATGTGCACATAATCGGTTGGGGCCAAAAGTGACAATGCAAGGAGAGAGAGAAAGAAAGAGACGGGGAGAGGAAGTATCTTACATGTGCAGGCGAAGATTGCAGACTTTTCGAGGAGACGCAACACCAATTGATGGAGAGACAACATAGGTAAACTGTAGATGATAGCGATGGAAAAGGAAACTGGTAGGATGAACCAAAATTTTGATGTTATAAATAGGGGACTTTTGAAGTCATTTATTTGGAACAACTTTAGAAACAAGCTTTTGAAGTCAGTTTTTTTAACAACTTTAGAAATTAGTTTTAGAAGTCATTTGTTTGGGAGGATTTTAGAAACAAGCTTTTGAAGCCATTTTTTTAGAACTACTTTAGAGCTTGTTTTTTAAGTCATTTTTTTGGAAAACTTTAGAAACCACTTTTGAAGTCATTTTTTTGAAACGACTTTAGCAACAAGGTTTTGAAGTTAATTTTTTCTTAACAACTTTAAAAACATGCTTTTCTAAGTCATTTTTCCCCATCGAGTTTAAAATCTTGCTTTGGAAGGTGTTTTCTTTAGAATGACTTTATAAAGTAGTTTTTTCGAAGTCTTGTTTTCAGAACAATTTTAAAAATTATAAAATATGTATAAATATATATTTTTTCTTGATGAACTATGGTTTACATATAGATGGAGGAGGATTTATATAGGAATTCATAAAACCCTTTGATGTCTCTTTATTTGCAACGAATTCTCGACGTGATAACATAGACTAAGGGCTGATTGGATTTCATTCATATTAAGAAGTATGCTAATTGTTCTATACTTTACTTTAAAATTTGTTACTTACAATGATACTAGCTGCTTTTCATAAAATTCATTGTTGATTCACACTTTCTAGTGCATATGTAAACAAATATAAGAACAAGGAAATCCAAGTATTTTTTTAAATCACTCTTCATCCATAAACCATGTATTACATATATCAAATGTTTACATATGATTTCATCTTATTAATACAAAATCATGATCAAAGAGCTAATCTGAAACTATTTCATCAAGTTTTGGCATCTTAGTATTCAGCTCACACCACTCTTTCACAGGGGAGAGAGATGGTAAAGATTTAAGTTGCAACTTCCTCGGACAACTTGATGGAAACCTTTCTCTTCATAAAACCCTAGATTTGGATGAAAACTACAAAGCCTAATGTTCTCCTTTTCTCCAATAGTGAGGGTTAGAGAGAGAAGCAGTTGTTGTTTGCAAAAAAATTATTACGATTTTGGCTAGAATCACGACAATCTAAGTAACTTCTTAACCCTATCATCTGTAGTGACAAAACCTATTTCGTCTACAAAATGCAAATAGATCAAAGAATTAGTAACTAGAAAGTAAAGAATGATTAAGTGATACTTTAGTATCCTTACCATATTTTTCATGTTACAAACTTTCCAAATATCCAAAAAGAAAATTAAGAAGGGGAAGAGAAAAGAGAGCAAGAGAGAGAGAGAGAGAGAGAGAGAGAGAGAGAGAGAGAGAGAGAGAGAGAGAGAGAGAGAAGAACCAAATGAGATTGTCATGCCTCCCATAAGATGAAGAACTTGGACATGGATACAGGAAAATACGAAGCAACTTCTACCCTTTTATAAAGGAAAATAAACTTTTAAAGTTGTTTTGAAAAAAATGACTTCAAAAGTCAAACTTTTAAAGTGGTTTTTTGAAAACAACTTCAAAAGTCAAACTTTTAAAGTAGTTTTATGAAAATGACTTCCAAAGTCCAACTTTTGAAGTCATTTTCATAAAATGAATTTAAAAGTTTGACTTTTAAATTTGTTTTTTTCAAAATGACTTTAGAAGGGCCTTTTACTATGTGGCACCATATAATGTTTCATATAAATCGGTTTTGAACCACGCATCCTGTACATAATAAACAAAAGCATATATGAAAGAAGTTATTTTTCAAATAACTCCTCATTTACTAATACAATCCATATAACACATGTTAAAGGAGCTAATCTAGAATTATTTCATCTCACTAATGCAATCTACATAGCTTTGTCATATATTGTTTTCAACCAGAGCACCCTTCTCAGTATACGCATATAATCCTCATTCTCACTAAGTACTTCAACTGATGGAATTGTTTTGGTAATACAAGGGTAATCAATTGTAGTATTGCCTAGGTCATCCTCATCATAAAAATTCCTCAGACAAGATGATAAAATAGTTAAGCATCACTTATCACCTCAATCTTGCACATAAAATACATGTTTCACTTGAGATGCCAAAAAAAGCTAATCAATTTTATAACTGATCTTGTTGAAGTCAGTTAATGTCAATCCAAGGGCATTAGTTTTGATGTTTTCTTTATTGTGTTCCACCCAATAATAAGTATCATTCACCACTATTAGCTTGTTATCCTTTGAACTGGAAAAGAATGTAGCATTGGCAACTAAGCTAACCCCTCTATTTTGTTGCACTCTTGAGTTGTCACGGTCTTTTCTATAAAATCGATAGCCATTAATGGCATATCCATTATATTTTACTACTTCTGGTCATGGTTCCATCACCAACCAGCATAAGGATTCTAATAAACTATTGCCTAGAACTTCTTACTAATCTTGAGCCTATGTATATTAAGTAAGATATGATTGTTGCAAGTAGGATTACATGTACATAATGCAATTTATAGAAGTGTGAATTCATTCATTTTAACTTTTCACGAAACCAAATATTGAAAGTGCGAAGTGCTCAAATTGCAACCACTTCTATTTCTTTATGTAACTTGGATTCTTTGCTTTGAGGACATCCATGTGCTCACTACACACAACCCCCAAATTAATTGAGAGATCAAAGAAAATATAGCAATTAAAACACACTAAATTAATTGAGAGATCAAAGAAAAATATAATAATTAATAATATATTTTTATAAAGCGCATGATCAACTTACTTAATGTATGGCTAGACTTCACTTATATTTCGCAACACATAAAGGTACACTTGGTCCCATTCTTTGTAGTCTACGATTGATACATGACTACTCAATAGAGCTTCACCAACCTTGGGATCATGAAATCCAATTGATGTTTCTTTCTTAGGACTCCAACTGCACCCACTCTTAATAAGTACTCTGTGCAAAACTTCATTGCTTCCTTTGCAATATAATACTTGTTATACAACCCTTTGGCCAATTGTGATTTCATACATACCCTTTTAAATTTTTCATGTCCATCCATCACAAGTAAACTGGCCCAAAGAGTTTGACCTCATCAATTAGGTGCACTGTTAAGTGTACCAAGACGTCAAAGAAAGAATGTGGGAAGATTATCTCAAACTCACATAAAATTGTTACTAAATGTTCTCGAATTTCTTGTAATTTTGAAACATCCACCACCTTCTTCCACAAAGCATTGAATAAGTAGCTAAATCTTGTAATAGATCCTTTAACTTTATTTGGTAACACCGAATATATTGCTATAGGCAACATTTGTTGTATCAATGCATGATAATCATGGGACTTCATCCCTAACACTTTCACTTCTTAATGGAGACAATGTTTCTAAAGTTTGAAGAGTATCTGTCTAGGACTTTGAGCTAAAACAAGGTTTTGCACACTATTATTCTCTCCTCTCTTTCTAGCATATAATTTGCTTTAGGCAGGTATGTTCCTAGACTGCCCCTATCTTATGGATGCAACCTTCTTTTTAAACCCATCTTCATAAGATCCATTAGAGATACAAGTCCATCCTTTATTTTTCCTAGGATGTCAAACAAGGTACTGTCAAGCTTTTGCATGCATTCCTCTCTATGTGCATGACATCAAGCACATGGAAAAGATGCAGTGATTTCTAATGCACAAGCTGAAAGAATATTGACTTGTTCTTCCAATAACTTCTACTGCACATTTATTTGCTTTGATCTTTTGTCACCACAAGACATTAAGGTTTTCAACCTATTCCAATATTTACAACATCTTTGGAGGTGTCCTTGTCTCTACACTGCCATTAAATTCTCCCTTCTTAAAACAATATAGATAGTCTCTTTGCAACCATCTATGTGACTAAGGAATGTCATTTTCCTGCCATGTTTAAGTCGTATGTCATATATTTGGTCACTATAGATAGGACAAGCATTGTATCCCTTCACAATGCATCTAAACCAATTATTGTACATAGGGAAGTCATTTATTGTCTACAATAATATATCCTTTAGGATGAATGATTCTTTCTTGTATCTGTCGTAAGCCTCAACACCTATATCTTATAATGTCTTAAGATGTCAATTAAGGGATCGAAGTACACCTCAACACTATTCCCTAGCTGCTTTGGACTTGATATCAACATAGTTAACATCATGAACTTCCTTTTTGTGCATCAAAATAGTGGGAGGCTATAACAAACTAGTATAATGGACAAACTACTATTCTTGCTGCTCATAAAAACATGATGGTTAATCCCATATACAGATAATGCAAGTCATAGGTTTTTAGGTTCTTGTCCACAATTAGGCCACATGAAGTTTACGAGCATCCATGTTGGGCTATCAGCTAAATGACATGAAAAGCTGTCAGTTACTCTCTCCCCAACATGCCATACTAAATTCTTTGTTGTTTTTGTAATACAAAACATTCTTTTGAACATTGGAATAAGGGGAAATACCATAAGACCTATACAAGAATGTTTGTCATCGTCTTAGTTGAATTCTTCTTTATCTACCATCTTGATTGCCCACAAGTTAGGTATGTAGTTTTATCTATATGCTCCTTCTTGTACAAGATGCAATCATTGAGGCACACATGTATCTTCTTGTACTTTAACCTTAGTGTTGTTAGAGTTTTCTTTGCCTCCCATGTGGACCTCACTAATTTATTATCCTTAAGTAGTATCTTACCCACTACTTTCATGACTTATGTAAAACCTTTATCTAAAAAGCTAAATCTTAATTTCATGGTGTAAAGTTCTACCATTGCAAATAACTTGGCATAATCTTTATAGTCAAGGTACAATGGCTCATCAGCTTCTTTTAGTGTAGTCTAAAATAGTTCAGGGTCATCCTGAAAGTCATCATATGAATCTCGAAACATTAGTGCAGCTGCACTGTATATAACATTTCCTACAATGTCTTAAAATCCTTGATTTTAGAAAATGACTTTAATGGTACCCACTTTTAAAGTCGTTCAAGAAAAACAACTTTAAAAAGTACACATTTTTAAAGTCCTTTCCACAAAAATGACTTTAAAAGATGGGTCACTTTTAAAGTTGTTTTTTGCAAACGACTTCTAAAATCTTTTCCCAAAAAAAAAAAAAAAAATGTTATTCCTGTTATAGTAAATTAGGGGATTTTGAAGTCATTTTTGGAACTGACTTGAAAAACATAGATTTTAGAAAAACTGACTTTAAAAGTCTATAATTTTAAAGTAATTTCTCAAAAAATGACTTCTAAAGTCCAAGTTTTTAAAGTTTTTTGTATTAATCTAAAATCTCATCATTAGAGGCAAACTTTAGAGTTTGACACAACCTTTGAGGAAATGGAGTAGAGATAGGACATGGGTCAACAGGTTAAGTGGAGTCCTTCTATTTGGAATTTTCTTTAACTTTAGTGGATTTTTCTGCCTATTCAGTCTTTTGGGGCTCATCCTTCTCAATTATTTTACCACTCTTAGGAATGATAATAACCTTAGTTCATTCCATGGTAGAGCTAGATAGTGCGTTAGATGTATTATTGCTAATTGCATAAACTCCCTTAGGGTTTGCTTGCGGTTGAGCTAGAAACTTTTCTTTTCCATATTTTGCATTCATTGACTCATCATATTTTTTATTTCATTAATAGACTGATTGGTTTGTTCTAATTGAGAAGTTTTCGTCTCCCAGTTTTGATTGAGTTGATGGATATTATCATCTATAGGCCTTTTGGGTAGGCGCAAGTAAGGTCCAAAAGCAGGAGGTTGATGAGTTTGGTATGGGGGTGAGGCAAGAAGTCCTTGATTTTGTTAGTGAGGCTAGTATGGGCGTAGTTGTGAGACATTGGTAATAGGTCCATTTCTCCAACTAAAATTAGGATGGTTTCTCTAGTTAGGGTTATAAGTCTCCGAGTATGGGGAGAAAGGTCTTTTATAAGTGTTAAGTGCATTAGCCTAATCATGAAGTACCTCTTGAAATGCTACAATGGTAGGACATTCCTAAGTAAGATGTGTGATACTTTCACAGATGTTACATACTTATTCATCCTTATTTGAGTTTTTCTTTCCCATTTCTGTGGCTTTTACTTTTCTAGCTAGGGATGCTACTTTGGCATTAAGTTCATCTTTTTCATACATGGCCTATATGCCTCCCCTAGATGGTTGGTAGTGGGCTTGGGTCTACCTAAATGTTCTACTCCTTTTGAGTCAGCCTAGGACTATACACATTCATCTAACCATTCTAAATACTCTTCTGCTTCATCTGGTTGTTCATTTAGAAAGTTGTCATTACACATCATCTCTACAAACTGGAGCATGTCACAATTAATTTCTTCATGAAAGAAGCTGATAATACGTCATGGCTCATAGCCATGATGTGAGCATGTAATCAATAGATCCTTGAACCTTTCCTAACATTGGTAGAATGACTCTTTATCATTCTGAGTAAAGTTCATAATCTTTCAGCAGAGTGTATTGTTTTATGTGTAGGAAAAAACCTTTTCAAGAATTTTCTGGTCATTTCATTCCAAGTCCTTATGGAACCTACCAATAGTGCATTAAACCACATTTTAACTTTTTCCTTTAAAGAGAAAGGAAAAAGTTTAAGCTTAATAGTATATAGAGCAATGTTTTGTGTGTGTTGGGTATTGTATACCTCATCAAACTCTTTAATGTGCAAGTAAGGACTTTCACTGTCTAACTAAGAATTTGGGAAGTGGATTACTCTCATTTTTAATTATAAAGCACAAGCAATCTAAGGAAGAATGACACAGGATTGGGTACTGGGGCATGTAGGCTAAAGGTAGTCTTTTAAACTTCTACCATGAAAGTTTTGATAACCATCATTATCCCCAACTTCACTTTGTTGGTCCCACTCCTTACTGTTAATTCTCCTCCAATCTCTATTTGGTAGATGATTTTTCCTCCTTGGTGGAGGTTGATATTCATAATTCATTAGAGTTAGTGGGTCCTCATCCATGATGTGTTGAAGGCCTTGACTATCGGGGTAAGTTACCCCTAGATCGTTGATCAATCATTGATGTGGATTGATTTGGTTGTATGTAGTTTTGGTCGTATTTGACTAACCTTCTGATTTTGTCGCATCTCCAAAAGTACATACAATGAAAGCCTTTTTTATCTCTCTTTTTTACTTTTACTTTTACTTTTTTGCATTTTATTTTTCTTTTATTTTTTGTATATTTTTTTTTTGAAAAAACAACCCAAAATGATGCAACCTAAATTCCTAGAATGATGCATAAACAAAGGACACTATCAAACAATCCTTTAGGCTAACAAGCAAAATTATTTTGATTTTTTTAAATCTGTGTGGGGGAGATGCTTTTAGATTAGCCTAATCTAACGCTCATCCTCTCCTTTAAATTTGACTACTACTTGCCATTTGGATTCTGCTTTAAAGTGGCTAATACATTCCTTATGTCAGGAGATGTTTAAACCTTAATCAATGTCAATAGAAGGCGTGGGAAAATCACATAGATTTAAGACACTCATTATAATCACAGTGCTTAGAAACCACTACAGTGATAATAGATAGCATCCTTTTAAAAGGGTCCTATGAGCATGTGATGGCCACTATAGGTCTCTTCTAATTAATTTTAAATTAATTAGGAAGGTTAGGTTGCATGCTTGCAGTGATTATCCTAGGTGGGCCAAGAGGTGGTAATCCTGTTGGGTCAAGTGCTCTTACTAATTTTCACACTCCATGGTAATTTGATCAACATATAAATCATCTTAAAGTAATAAACATGCTATAAGAATGCAATTAAAAATAATAAATTAATGCAAACCCTAAAATGCAATAGTTATCAAGTATGCTATCTATATGCAAGTACACTAGCAAACAATGCAAAATTATTCTTAATGAAACTATACTAGATAATAAATAGAGTAAGGGAAATAGTTGAGTTTTTAATGAAGATCAAGTGTGGGCCACCTTATCCCATACATGCCCTATTTTAATATAATCCATTTTAAATTGAAATGAAAATAAATTACAAATTATGATTAAAAAAACTAATCCAAGAAAGTAAATAAATCCTAATTTGGGGAAGCTTTGGCCCACAAGATCACTGCCACTGCTCCTTTGCCAAATTTTCCCAAAAATTAGAAATAGCAATAAGTACCAAAATTCAAAACATAGAGTGATTATCCACTAAGAAAAATTCAAAAATACACTAAAAATGCCTAAAATACTAAAACAATGCAATTTCTAAAAACAAAATTTATTTTTGAATTTTTTGTAAATTCTCTTGTGGGTCCCTGGCAATGGTGTCAAAAACATGTTGATTGTTTACTGTAAAGCACATGGGCTATTGTAGTACAATTTATGCAAGTGTGGGTAATCCCACAGAAACTCGACTTAAAATTTTGGAGTTTAAATAAAATTTAATTAACCACTAATAAATAAAAAATAAATAAAAATTGAATAACAATGAATTGTAAACTCAAATCTATTCAACTAATGAAAATTACACCAATTCATATTCAAAAAGATAGAAAATTAACTAAATAACAAATAAAATTTACTTCCCTAACTTGATTATGAAAAATTTCTTCAAATATGATGTTATCAAAGTCGATTGACCTTTATCAATCTCTCACCAATACTTCTGATTAAAGATCCAATGGCTGGATTAAACAGATTCCCAAAATTTTGATGATCTGGACTGAGGAAAGATTTTTGGTTTGGGATGGCTTAGGTCAAATATTTAGTTTTTAGATTGAAGATCAAGGCTGATGGATAAGCTACGAGTTATCCTAAGAATATGATATGAAGATTACTTGAAAATCTGATGAGGAAAAATCTAAGAAATAAAGTGATCTTGTTTGTTAAAGCTAAACCATTGATTCAGTTATACTTAATCAAATAGGGCCTGGATTACTTAGTTCCTGGATTAATTTGAGAATAGCATAGAATCCAAATAGAGAATAGGGATAGGAATAAGATGAAACATGGATAAGAATTTTTACTAAAATTTCCTTCTTTTACTTGTAATTGAAGAAGATGATGCAGATAGCAAGAAACCTAACAGCAAATGATGATGTAGTGAAGGGAGTAATGGCAAGAAAGAAGTGGGATTTTGGGAAAACCCAAATTGGGTTTTGCCCAAAACATGATGGATTACGCGTGGAGGTAAACAAATAAAAGAAAATGATGGTAAAATACCTGAGGAAGAAGATGACAGGTGATTGAGAATACCGGCGATAGAAAGCAAAAGAAGATGATAGTGAATAGGGGAAAGCGATGGTGCACAATGGCTAAAAACAATGATGGAAATGAGAAAACTAAAAGTGATGGAAGTAGAGGGAGAAAATGGAATGAAGTTGGAGCAATGATTGATTACTAACATAGGGGAAAATGTAGTAATAGAAAACAAGGAAGAAACAAAGAAAAAACAGGGAAAAACCACTATTAAAGAAGAAACACAATGAAGTTGAGAGAGGATGTGGGTCTGGGCTAGCGAGAAAAGGAGAGATAGAAGTAGGAGGCGAGATAGAGTAGAGAAAGAGAGTAAGAGTGAGGGTGAGAGGGGTGAAACAGGAACAAGAAAGAGAGCAGGGTGCGAACGAGGTGACAATGGAAGATTGAGAAAGAGAGGGAATGGCTGAGGAAAGAGTTGGAGTGACAAGGGGTTGTGCATGCTCAATATCTATGCTGACTGTGCATGCTCAATATCTATGCTGACTGTGCATGCTCTCTCTCTCTCTCTCTCTCTCTCTCTCTCTCTCTCTCTCTCTCTCTCTCTCTCTCTGGTTTTCCTTCTGTTACCGTTTCTTCCTCATCCCTTGTACCACTGTTCTCCTTCAATGAAGAGGAGTGCTGAGAGGAAATAGAATAGGGCAGGAGATGGATGACGAGTCTTCTACAGTGAAACCGAGAGAGCTAAAGGTTGGTGCTACTATCTCTCCTTCTAAACCTTCCTCCCCTAGATCTCTTGCCTCTCTCTTTTTATAAACTCATTCTCCTTCTAATTTTATTTCTCCAATTTCCTTCAAGCTCTCTACTACAGTTAAAACTCTCCATAATGTAAACTTCTGCCAACTTCCCCTTCTATTTTCAAAGATATCCTTCTTTATATGCTAGGCAATGACTTCCTCTTTGGGTGTCTTCTTTTCATGGGTTTCTTATTTCTTCTTAGCCTTTAATTAGAAATTATTCCCTCTTGCCTTGTTAGTGACATGGTTCATTGATTTGATCTAAACCATTCAATGCTCTTTAGGATAATCTGGCATTGTTAATTTTGATTTGAACTATCCAATTCTCAATCTGGTTAATTTGCAAAACATAAGACGAGACTAGAATAATCTAAATTGTACATTACAAATTTGATCAACTCTGATGATCATTTAATCGAAAAAATTTCCAAATCAATAGTTGGATGACCAATTGAAGCTAAAATTAATATTTTATCTAAAAATCACAAAATTAATTGGTTAGATGATCTAATTAAATGATAAATGTAGGGTTTTAGCCAAAACTAAATACTCAACTCACTCCTCAACTAACACTTTACTAGTCTTAAGCAAAACATGCACAAAAAAAAAAAAAATCCAAAAAATTATTTTCAAGTCAACTCCCACTTTTTCTTAAAAAAATATCTTTAATAAATCTATCAGCATTATCATAGTAATAAAAATGAACAAAAAATTCAAAACCCTACCCATATGCTAAATATAGTTCATGTAATCTTAGATCTCAAAGTGAGTGTGTGTGTGTGTGTGTGTGTAGTCTACATATAGAATAATCTTTATCTCTAAGTAGACTTCTAACTTTTGAACTCCATCTGAAATATGTTTTAACTCAATACTCACTAATTGACATTCACTCAGCACTAAAATCTCTTAGATAAAGGTTTCAAAACATATATCTCTTTTAAATATGTGACTAGAGTCAATAAAAACAAATTTATGTTGCATGTACTCATGAAGTAACAGGTGTTACTAAGGACTTTTATTTTTTTATCACTTTAGAAAGGATAAGATGCCATTACCTTTGAATATTTAAAAATACTATTCGTTAAGTCCTATATTTTTATTTCCTCATCAAGATTATATTCCTCCTAGAATCAATAGGTCTTCAACTGGGTTGAAACATAGGCTTAGAATGCAGTACAAAAGAAAGGGTATAAAGGGTATTCAAAGTTGTTTCAAAAATAAGTACAAGTCTTCTACTAAAGTTGACAATTCTTCTTTACTTTGTTTGCCTGAAGTAATATTTCTTTTTCCACTTTTTTGCATCCTTCAAACTTTTTTTTTTTAAGTGCTTCTTTTCCTTTCTTTTCAACACTTTTGAATCTCTTTGAAGAACATTTCTTTTCTTCATATTCACTTTTCTACTCTTATTGCAACTAAAAAGCGTATCTTCATTCACCTCTAACTTTTCTTTCGAAGAAAAGAGGTAATGGATATATTATTCTGGGTTAATATGGGTAAAGGTAATTTGGGTGAGGAAAGAAAAGGTTTATATAAAAGACTCAAATTGGCTAACTTGTGGTAAAAATAATATTGGTAGGCTTTATGTCTCTAGGTTAGCAACAAAAATAGTCTAAATCATTTTTTAGATTTCATATAATCAATCAAATTCAATGAACTTCTAGAATTTTAAAGGTAATACTCTAATAATTCAATTAATTTACCCAAATTTAAGAATTGATGAGATCAAATTTTTCTTTAAGTACGCTGAAGAAAATTTTGAAACATTTATAAGCTCTCAAAAAGAATGAATAGCTCTAAAATTCACTTAGGTTATTGGTGTCTAGTGAATATCTTCAAGATCTCTAAGTTATAACTACTTATCAATTTAGACTATATATATGGAACTTGAGACTTTGCTTTCATATACAATTCTATTAATAAGCCAAATCATGTATAATTTTATTAATGTGACAAAGTTATCTAGACTATACTTTAGAAAATCCAATTCTCATCATAGTATAGGAATTGACCTAAAAATTTGAAAAATTTTCTTTTAACAAATTTTTAATAAAAAATTAAACTACCAAAAACTAAAATTTGCTAGAATTCTACACCTCCAACTTGAAAGAAACATTGTCCATAATGTTTAATAAGTAGCACCTAAAATGAATATGGGAGATGTAGAAAACAATGAAAAAAATACAAAAGATGTTACAGAGGGGTTACATATACTTAATCCTCATAAATAGGATCCTCTAGAGTTATGGACTCAACTTCTATATTTTCATATTCTAGGAAATGCTATAAAAGTTGACCATTCATTTTAAAAGCATGGCCAGTCCTAGCATCCTCAATCTTAATAGTCCCATATGGAAAAACCTTCTTTGACTATATATGGACTTGCCCATAGGTAGAGCTTAGAATTGTAAAGCGGAACCTTCTAGTTTGGAGTAAAGGATTTTCTCATTATGTTTTTATCATGAAAGACTTTCATCTTTTTCTTATATATCCTATTACTTTCATAAGCTTCTTGCCTGACCACTTTTAACTCATTAAGTTTAACATTTCTATGTGAGCCTACTTTATCCATATTAAAATTAAAGGTCTTTATTGCCCAGTAGGCTCTATGTTCCAATTCTATAAGTAAATGGTAAGCCTTATTGTATACAATACGATAGGGAGACATACCAATCGGAGTTCGATGTATAGTCCTGTAAGCCCAGGGTGCATCGGTTAGTCTAAAAGACCAATCTTTACAATTCGGATTAATAGTCTTTTGTAGAATTTGTTTTATGGGCTTATTAAATACTTCTACTTGTCTACTTGTTTGTGGGTAATATAGTGTTGCAACTTTATGTGTAACGTTATATTTTTTTATGAGTGCTTCAAATGGCTTGTTGCAAAAATGTGTGCTGTTATCTCTTATAATGGCTTAAGGGATCCCAAATCTAGAAAAAATATTTTCTTGTAAGAATTTAACAACTATCTTGTGATCATTACGCCTACATCGGATAGCCTCAATCGATTTAAAAACATAGTTTATGGCCATTAAGATATAAATGTAGCCAAAAGAAGGTAGGAACGGCCCCAAGCAATCTATGCCCCATCAATAAAAAAACTTCTACAACAAGGATAGTGTTGAGAAGCATCATATTCTTGTGGTTTATTCCTCTTAACTTTTGGCATCTCTCACAAGCTTTACAAAATACATGTGTGTGTCTTTAAACAATGAAGGCCAGTAGAAACCACACGGCAAAATCTTTGCAGCTGTTTTCCATGCAAAAAATGTCCACCACATGCTTTTGAGTTACAAAAGGAGATAACACTATGTTGCTCTATGTCAGGTACACATCTCCTAATTATTTGATTTAAGCAGTACTTAAACAATGGATCATCCTAGAAGTAGTGCTTAACATTGAAAAAGAATTTTTGCTTTTCTTATTTATTCCAATATTCAGGAAATTTTCCCATGACTTAATAATTTGCAATATTAGCAAACCAAGGAGGATGGGAACATGAAAAAGTTGCTCATCAGGAAAAGTATCTTTAATTGGCAACTTATCCAAAGGTTCTGTTAATACCAGGTAAGACAAATTGTCAGCTACAACATTCTCTACTCCTTTCTTATCTTTTATTTCAATGTCAAATTCTTGGAGTAGAAAAATCCATCTAATTAGTCTGGGCTTAGCATCTTTCTTGGAAAGAAGATACTTAAGGGCCAAATGAGCAGTAAATATGACTATTTTAGATCCAACCAAGTAAACCCTAAACTTATCCAAGGCGAAGACAATTGGTAAGAGTTCTTTTTCTGTAATGGAATAATTCATTTGGGTGCTAGGGTCCTACTTGCATATTAGGTGACATATGGCTTTCTCTCTACCCTAGCACAACTCCTATAGTATAATCACTGGCATCACACATGATTTCATAGGGTAGACTCTAGTCGGGTGGTTGCATGATAGGTCCAGTGGTTAACTTGTTTTTCAACTTTGGAAAAGCTTCTTAACAATTATTAGTTTGCTTAAAAGGGATATCCTTTTAAGAAGGTGACACAATGGTCTAGATATTACACTATAATCTTTGATAAACCTTTTATAGAATCGTACATGATGCAGAAAAGAGTAAATATCCCTAACAGATTTGGGAATTTGTAGACTATTAATTAGGTCAAGTTTGGCTTTATCTACCTCGATACCTTTGGACAACACTATGTGGCCTAGGACAATTCCCTTAGGAACCATGAAATGACACTTTTCCTAATTAAGTACTAAGTTTTTTTTTCTTTACAACAACTTAAGACTTCTCTAAATTTTCAAGACATGTTTCAAATGAATCACCAAAAATAGAAAAGTTGTCCATGAAAACCTCTAAGATTCTCTTTACCATATCACTAAATATACTTAACATGCAGCATTGAAATGTGATAGGAGCATTACATAATCCAAATGGCATTCACAAAAAGTACCGAAAAGACATGTAAAGGTTGCCTTTTCCTAATCCTTGGGTGCAATTTCTATCTAGTTTTTCCCTAAGTAATCATTTGGAAAACAATAGTACTAATATCTTGCAACCCTTTCTAATATTTGATCAATAAAGGACAAAGGAAAATGGTCATTCCTAGTGATAGTGTTCAATTTTCTATAGTCAGTGCACATACACCAACCAGTGGTAACTCTAGGGGGATTAATTCATTGTTAGCATTAGTTATTACTGTTACTCTAGACTTCTTTAGAACTACTTGAGTTAGACTTACCCATTTGCTATTACTTATGGGATAAATGATTCTCACATCAAGCAACTTAAGGACTTCTACTCTAACCACATCCTTTATATTAGGATTTAACCTTCTTTACATTTGAGGACATGGTTTAGCTTCATCCTCTAGATATATTCTATGGGTACAAATTAAAGGATTAATGCCCTTTATATAAGCAATTGTCCATCTTATAGCACATTTGTGTTCCTTTAAAGTGTCTATTAACTTTTCTTCCTGAGATGTTTCTAATTGGGAAGAAATTATCACAGGAAAAGTCTATGTTTCTGATGGTAGATATTTCAATTCAAGTTTAAGAGGTTATACTAATGATGTAAGGGGAGTGGACTCCCTTGGTGGAGGTTCCTCGAAATGAGGTTTTCATTCTTTTGTATCCATGATAGGAGCATAATCAAGGAGGGCATTAACTTCCTCTATTAATGCATCCTCATTAAACTCACTAAAATGAGCTAGACAAGCCTCAAGTGGGTTTCACAAAGAAGATGATTGAAAATGATCTTGCACAACTGAATTTATCATGTTGACACAGTACAAGTTATCAGTAAGTTCACCAGGTTGCTTACAAACATTGAAGATGTTTAGCTCTAATGTCATATTACCAAAAGACAGTTTCATAACATGATTTCTAAAGTTAATTAAGTCATTGGATGTAGCCAAAAATGGCCGTCCTAGGATGACTGGTGTTTCGTTCTTCTCATTCATCACTGATTGTGTATCCAGAGCTAAAAAATCTATAGGGAAGCAGAACTGTTCTACCTGGATAAGTACATCTTCTATTACCCCTCTAGGTATCTTTACAGAACGATTAGCTAGCTAGAGTGTAGTAAAAGTAAGTTTTAGCTCACCTAGACACTAGATGCCAAATCAAGCAAAGCTTGATTAATGTTATAGTTGCCAATAATGCAAGTAAAAATAGGGCAACCTGCATTCTTGTATTTTTATGGTGTATGATGTTAAAGAGTGGAATTAATTTGTTTGGTCAAAAATGCGTTCTTTTGAACATTTAATCTTGTTTTTATGATGCAAAGGTCTTTTAAGAATTTGGAGCTTACTTTTGACATATGATTCACATATACAAGAGGGAAGCTTGAGGGTGTTACAATGTAACTTATGATTTTTTATCACATTGATAGAATATGAGAATTCAAAAGTCCCATCCACGAATGGCAAAGATGAAGTGAGATTTTTTTAGAAACACGCACTTCTGGTTGAGCTCTTTTACTTTATAAAGAAATAGAATGTAAAAGATGAAGCCAATTGTTTGATTAAGCTACACCTCTTTTATGTCTGGACCCTTGATAGAAAAATAATGAGAACCAAATTCAAAAAGAATATTATTTTCAATGCAGAATTTGGAAACAGACAAAAGATTTTGTCCGCTTGTGGAACTTGAAGAGTATTTTTCATTTGCAACAAATGATTCTTATGATCGCAAGAAGAAAAGCCAATATAACATGAGTAAACCTTGCCAATTTTCTAGTCTTGACTTGATTTGTACCACGATAATCTATATAAGTGATGATATTTTTAAGGTCGGGTGGAAGATGATGCATTGCCCTATATAAGAGAACCACTACTCACAATAATTGGGCTGATTCAGGGTAGATGCCATGTTGGCATGTGACCGAGCTATTGAGGAATTGGATGCTTCTTCATGATAATAGTACTGAGACATGGGATGCCTATTATGACTGCAAATATAATACTGGGACCATTATATTCGGGATAGGAGTTTCCTTGACCACACCCTCTACCCTTGCTATAGTTGGCATTGTTCTTAGGCATACAAGGTTGAAATCTTGTACCCTTAGTTCCACGACCACGTCCCCCTTTTCCCTTGTAAATAAAATATGCAAATGGATCCAAGATCAAGTCAAGCATATCTCTAACTCAAACCTCGTGACATTAGAGAACACTAAGTAGATCATGAAACTCAAGTGGAGGTGATACTGGCAATGCAGAAACTATCTCGCTCAAATCACGACCAACGTTAGAATAGATGAATGAATTGAATTGTCCAGTAATAAGAGGACTTCCTGCTACGTTTCATTCACCAACCAAGATTTTTCTTCATGGAGATAGGCAGCAACTGATGAGTCACCTTTCTCCATCTTGATCAACGGCATTGGACACGATTAGTCTTTGCTTCATTAATATCACCGAAAGCCTTGTGTAAGGAAAGCCAAGCTACATGAGAAGTTTTGCACCCATTGGGAAATAATCCAACGAAGTAATAGTTGGTCTTTTGTTCCCACCGAGAATAATACAGATTAGGAACAACTTGACAGGAAGCATCCTCAATGGTTGATGGTGGTGCGATTTCAGTGCCAAACCCAAGAGCATAAACTCTGTGACTTTTGAGAATGGGTTCAAATTCGTGCACCCATAAAATGTAATTGGTGGAATTTAGTTTGGAGTGATGGTGGGTAGTTTTGCTCATGGTCATTTGTGGTACAATGCTAAGAGATGTAGCATCTGCTGAAGAGGAAGAGGGGGAAGATGTAGTACTTACAAGACAAGCCATGACTGCAAGAAAAGTAATGTATGACGGATGCAAGATATAAGAATGAATCAACTGATGGATACAAATAAGTAAACAAAAGGTGCAATTATAAGACAATGACATTCACTGATGCTTAAAATCATCTAATGAAATACAAGATTTCGCTAACCAAAATTAATGGGAATCAATATACTCAGAAAGACTCTTACAAATGTCAGAAATGAACCTCTATTTATAGCATTATGGTAAATATTGGATAGATAATGGAGGAATAAGGAAGCATTGCATTTAGGCTTCCTAATGGGAAAATGTACGGTCGTGTGAGTGTAGCAATAAAAAGACAGCATCGTGACAATTGCAGTCATGATTACTTATTTCAATTGCATACAAAGTTAACGCTAAATATCTAGGCTTAAAAAAATACGATCTCCAGTGGTAGAGACTTAAAAAGACACGATCGTTTATCTATCTAGTGCTAGGTTTTGAAAAATATATGGGAGAAAGTGATAGACAGTCTACCCCATATACTATAGATGAGTGGTCAGGATCACGTTGGGTATCGATTTGCAAGAACACGCGATCTTACATTTTATGATTAAAAGAAAAGTCATGATTATGCATCTTTACAAGATGTATAAAATTCATTTAGAAGATTAGACGGCAAAGTTTTTGTAAAAATATCGAATTAGAACTGAATTTGAAGATCTTCAAGAAATTCTATTACAAATTTTTATCACACCTTATCTGAAAATTCCTTATTTATAATCTAAGAAAGCAATAGAAATATAATAATCTGCAAGAGAAAAAGAATAAAAATAACTTGCCGGTTTGTAGATGAAGGCGTGAGTCATAATAAAACAAGGCAATAATAAAGTAACATCCTATTTTCCTCGACAGCTTGTCACTCAAAGAGACTTTTATGTAACTCAATCTAAGAAATTCAATGATTCAAAGGGAGCTTCGTGTATGATCCCCTCCCAATTAACAGTTCAAGTGGTCCAAAACGGAGTCGCAATATCCATGGGGCCAACAAATGAAAGGAAACTGCTTACTCTTTTTTCTTTTTCTTTTTTTTTTTTAAATTAATGATATACTTTAGAATCGTGCTAATAATTTGTCAAAGAATTTTACGTTGGTTGGCACCTGCTGCAATCCTCCGCCTTTGTCCAAGCTTGGAATTGGCTCGGAGATCATAAAACCACAGGTGAGTATTTTTCTTTTTTGAAAAAAAAGGATTTCATTAAATGAGTGATTGTATGTTTAAAAGAAAAGATATATTATTTACATCCAAAATGAAGTAAGACTGCGAGCGAGAGGAGATCAAGGCCAGGAAAAGGTCCGATGGATGTACCTGCCACTAGAACGCCACATTCAAGGGCTCAGTCAATAGCATGCAAAGGTAAGGTTCACACATGAGCAAATAACTGAGTAAAAAACAATATGACGAGTGCTAGGAATTATGCCAAGACTGATGCGTAGATCGTCAAACAAGTGCCCTTGAGCACTAGCTCAGACTCATGCGTAGATTCTGAAACGGGTGCCCTTGAGCACTAGCACATTTGCCATGCTGTTGGCCAACCCTAGAGTGCGCTGAAAAGGTACGCTAGCATTTCTATCATCCTTTCAATTTTGTCGACAACCATGGTGGACCTTGGTGCAAACCGAGCCATCCAAAGACATTTGCCATATCTCCTTCCACCACCAACGGGTTCACCTTATTTGTTTCAAGTATTTAATCGAATATAAATAGACAAGGGCTCAGCTTCATTTGAACGTCCAATTGGGCCAAAGAAGTTGAAGCGAATCCCACCGTTTGAATCACATAGTACCCTTCATTACATAAAATTCCCGGGCACCTACAGCATGCTTCATCAAAATTTAGTTTGTAGCTTAGGGACACTATCTCAAACCATTTTCTTAGAATTCCATTGACTAGGATTCCCCTAAATTTCTTACTCGCACATTTCCGCCCCCATGCGTGCCGCGAAGGTAATCTAGCTGCAGGTGTATCGGCTAATAGGGTTGGTGCACCCATAATGAACGCGTGCACAATAACGCTTACGTTACTTGGTACTAACAACACTGTGGCCCTTCCACATTTAAAACATATTCCCGCACAGCACCCCACATAATAAAAGACAGGCTGCAGGTGCGGCTGGCGAATGCATGCTAAGCTTCATTTATCTGCTATTCTCAATTTCCTCAGTTCTTTGAAAATGCTTTTGTGAACGTCAGACAGATTGCAAATATATATATATCAAAACATCTTGCTTGGTCTCCACGACAAAGCACAGTGATCAGACTTTAATCTGATTAAAGGGGCTTAAAGGAAACATTTCCAAGCAAACTTGCAAATTCACCATGTCTCATCCATGTGCCACTAACACACCAGATATCAAAATGGTGAGCGTGGTTGGGCAGAGAGAGAGCAAGCGCAATCAGTTACACCACTGACAGATCGATGTTAATATATATGAAACGTGCATACTGCAAAACTACAAAACTAGAGAGAGAAAATTGACAATAAACTACAGCACATGCACCACGAAGGCCAAAACCACCTTCCACATATTAAAACAAAATCATTTCCAATCTTCCTCCCACCCCGAGGACTAGTTAACACTAGCAACAACGGTTGCACCAGAGTAACAGCTACAGCTTGTTGCACCAGAGTAACAGCTACAGCGCACAATGATAAATAAACTAGTGGGAAAACACAACTTATCTGCGAAACAAACTGCAGAAGTACAAAACTGCAGGACGTTTCTGGTAAACACTTAACGGTAACTTCGGTAGAGAGGGCTGTACATGCAGCTTTCTGCATATTTCACCAAATTCTCTGGCTGAGGGAGATGCGTAGCCAAACCTGTGTACAATGCCAAACATAAGGATTGAATTGGAAAATGGAAAGATTTATACAAGTTATATGTTTACGATGATAAAAATCTAGATTTAATATTACCAGATGAAATGTGTGTCTGTGTCGTATTGGGGAAGGGAGAGGGGGGACGGTGGCGGTTTGCTTGTGTCTGTGTTTGTTTCGGTGTGTAAATATTGGAAAAGCTGAAAATCCCACTTTAAGAAAGAACTCACCAAGTTCATATGCTTTAGCAGCTACATTGGCAGCAATATGAGCTGATATCTTTCTGATATTTGTAAATGGAGGGTAAATCAGACCTTTATCATAGTTCTCCTGGGTCACCTGATTGGCCAATGCTTCCGCTGTTTCAAGAGGAGATAACTGTTCTCAGTAATTTACAGTACTTTTGCACAATATATTACCTTGTTATATTGATTCACCATAAAAGAAATATCTAATGAGATGATATGGACCATAACACTGTTAGGTGGTGCTTGAGAAGAGTTGAATTCTCGTGTCAAATTTGGTCATCTCAAACCAGGTTAAGCCATCTCTAGCTAGATCTCATATAATCTCATCTCAAGTTGTGGCTCATTTTATCTCAAGAATCACTACCTCCATGTAAGTTTCAGTAACTTGAATTTAAGAAATCCGGAACATCTATGATAATCTAGATATTGTAGGGGTTTTTTCCTTGCAATGTATAAGCTACTCAGAAAAGAGATGTTGAACAAGATTATATATCACTTCTGTTTTCTTGTTCTTTGGCAATTTTAACTAGTGTTATTAGAACGTTAATGAACATAAAAAGATCTAGCATTACTCCACAGATTACTAGTGGGAGCAGTTTACTTGCAGAAAATATCATTGGTTGGCAATGCCCATCCATCTTTCATCAGTTAGTTATTTAAAATTTTCTGCAAGTTTAAAGCAACTCAGTACTGTTACAATGCTGAAGTCGCAGTAAAAAAATGGTTCACATCATCTTTGTTGTTACACTTACAGGCTGCCAGAAGCATGTCATCATGAACGCGGATTGCCCCTGAGATCACCAAACCCAAACCGAATCCCGGAAAGATGTATGCATTATTTGCCTGAATCAACATGTGAAGGGAACATACTAAATGAAGATAACCCCTTAATAACACATACTTCTTCAACTTGCATATTTTGATAAAGGGCAGCCCCAGTGCACAAAGCTCCCGCCTATGTGGCGTCCAGGGAAGGGGTGGGCCACAATAGCCTAAAGTAGGCAGCCTTACCTTGCAGTTTTGCAAGAGGCTGATTCCACGCCTTTGAACCCATGACCTCAAGGTCACAGGACGACAACTTTTACCATTGCACCAAGGCTCCCCTTCAACTTGCATATTTTGATCCATACAAAATATCCCTGAAACATAAAGAAAAGAAGAAAAGAAGAAAAGAAAGGGGTGCTTGTAAACCTGGCCTGGAACAAAAGTCTTCCCATTATATTCAACAGCATCGAATGGGCTCCCACTAGCAAAAATTGCACGTCCCTAAAGAGAGTTGAAGAAAATTCTTAATATTTGTTTATTACAGTCCTGAAGAAAGTAAGACCGAGAAAATGACAATAACTGTTTATTTTGCATCTATCAAATGCCAGCTTTCCATTTATGCACAGCAGGACAGTTATGAGAGAGTTATGGGAGAATGTATATATTACCTTGGACCATGTGTAAGCTTCTTCAGCAGTACACTCAGATTGTGAAGTTGGGTTCGAAAGAGCAAGAATGAGGGGTTTCTGTGTGTCATTGCAAAATTAGTTAGAGATAGAGAGAGGGCGGAGGGCAGGTAGAGAGAGGGAGAGAGCACCTCATTGAAGGATGCCATAGCCTCAACTACCTCCTTCGTGAAAGTTCTCCCTACTCCTGACGATCCAATCAACACAGTTGGCTTGATTGACTAGAAATCACAAGAAATCATTGTTTCAGACACCAAAATGAATTTCAGTGAAGATAAGTCATAAGAGATGAGGGCATTATCATAGGAGTCAGACAAATTTATGACCTCAATGCTCTGACAGGACCTTACAGACGAGCATCAGGTCAAGAAAAATTGAAGAAGCATGTAGGTCATTTACTTCATCAAAGGACCCAGCTTGTAATAGAAAACTATACAACTAATGATCCATGCACAAATTGTGCATGTCCAAAAGATTTCATAGTTTGTACCTTGACAGCATCTAAGAGGTCCTTCACGGGTTCATGATCATGAGCCCAAGGCCTTTTGAAGTGTTGAAGTGACTCCTTGCGTGAGCTAACAATCAGTCCCTGCAGAGAGAAATAGCTTGTCAACTATTGGTAGCAAAATAACAAAAAAAGAAAATGCAAGAGGCTGTTAGCTCTGAGCAAGAACGAATTTACTGCCTGGTTTTCTACTACCTTAGAGTCCACAAGCCAAATCTTCTTCCGGGTCTCTTCCAGTGGAGCTTTGGTCTGAAACAAGAACAAACCATTGCATGACTCAAATTTGATGCAGAGCCTAACATACATAAAAAAAAAAAAAAAAAGAACAAAATATCCAAGCTGGTAGACTTGTACCTGTTTTGACATCTCCAGAGCTATGAGTTCTGCTATACCAGTCCCAGCCTGCAAGCATGCAATTTAATGTTCTATGCTCAAATAGATAATTTAAGTTGATAAAAAGTAACAAAACAGAGAGGACTATAGAGAAGCTTAAATTTCTGAAACAACAGTCTAATTAATAAACTAGAATAATAAATTTTGCTTTCCACAGAACTTGGAATGCTGAAACTCAAAGTCAAGATTTGAAACCTAGTGACGGTACAACTTGTGAAGATATATGGCTGGTTTGCCAGGGCAACTTTCCTAGGAGCAACAGGTTTCAAAGTAAGATCTCTTTGGACTTAATAAATATTCAATCACTACTAGTATGAGTTGTACCAGAAAGATAATTATCATTTTCTCATCATCATCATCAAAGCCTTATCCTAATTGGGGGTCATCTACACAAATCTCGTTCCTCCTTTCACCTCTATCAAGTGTCATTGTTTCATTAAATTCAAGAGTTTTAAAAATCTTTTATCACCACTTCTAGCAATGTCATTTTGGGCCTTCCTCTTGCCCTTTTAGAGTCTTCAACTTGGATTGACTCACTCCTAATCAGTGCCGTTTTTTTGTCTCCGTTGGACATGTCCAAACCATCTTTGTCTACCCTCATCTTGTTACCTATTGGTACTACTCCTAAGTTTCTTCTAATGTTTTCGCTTGTATTTCTACTCACCCATCTCAACATCTTCATTTTGATTACGCTCATCTTATTTGCATGTTGTTCCTTAACAGCTCAACACACTGATTCATAGAGCATGGCCAGATTCACAATTATCCTATAGAATTTTCATTTTAATTTGAGTGACACTACTAATCACACAAAACTCCAGAGACACATCTCCATTTGTTTTAACCCACCTAGATTCTTTGGGTCACATCTATCTTAATCTCTCCACTCTAATGAATTATTGATCCCAAATATCAAAAGTGGTCATTTAAGGGTACTTCTTAATTATCAATCTTTACTAGTGCTTCCGTCCCACTCCTCTCCTTACTAAAATTGTATTCCATATACTCTTAGTTTGGCTGATTTAAATCATTTAGACTCTAGAGTTAATCTACAACTCTAGCTTTGTGTTTATGCCCTCTCATCTTATCAATCAAAACTATGTCATCTGCATATAACATGCACGCACCATGGAATCTCCTCATGCAGGTGTTTCTTGACTCATTCACAACCAACGCGAAGAGGTACAAGCTCAATGACAATTCTTGGTACAATCCTATGGTGATATACGAAAATCACTAGTCTCTTCGCTACTAGTCCGAACATTTGTTGTCACTCCCTCGTACAAATCCTTGATTATGTCTATTTATCCTCGTGAAACCCCTTTCCAACAACACACCCAACAGATTAACTTTATAAGGATCCTATTATAAGCTTTTTCTAAGTCAATAAAGACTAAGTAGAGGTCTCTCCTCCTCTCCTTATTTTTCTCCATCAATTGTCTGAGGTAGAAAATAGCTTTCATGGTTGACATCTCAGGCATAAAACCAAACTGGTTTTCTAATACACTCATCTAATATCATAACCTCTTCTTAAACATTCTTTACCAAAGTTTCATGATATGGCTCATAAGTTTGATCTCACGATAATTAGTGCAACTTTATATGTTTCATTTATTCTTATAGATTGGTACAATATAGCTCATGCCGTATCTTCTTCTCAATCACTCTTTCTCAAACTTTTGTGGTATGGCTCTTGAGTTTAATCCTCAATAATTAGTGCAGCTTGTCTTCTTTATTGTCATAGGTTGGTACAATATAGCATTTTTTTTCCATTCATTTGGCATTTTCTTTGGTTTTAAAATCTTGTTAAACAACTTTGTCAGCCAAACTACTCTAGTATCTCCCATATATTTCTGAACCTTTATTGGTATACCATCATACTCCAATTATTATCATTTCATATTATTCAATAATACATGTAGAGGTCACAAGATAAACATAAATGAACAAGAACTATGTCCACAACAATATCTTTAGATTTGTGAAATACAAGGCCAAATGATATGGAAAGAAAATGCTTAACCTTCTTCGTAGCATGACATGAAACTTAAAGTTTTTTGAGATGAGCAAGGACAAAACAAAAGTGAATCAAAAAGAGAAACCTAAAATTCTAAAGAACATTATAAACCAAAGATGTAATCAAACGCATTTGACATGTATTAAATTAATTTATGAAGGTTAGGAGTCATCAGACATTGCTAAAACCATCTATAAGAATATCAAGGGAGATAATAACAATAATCAATAAAGAATTATTTGACACGAATGCAGCATTCTCAAACATGTTTTTGTTGAAAACATCAAAACAAAAGTATGACATGATAACAAGGACTAGAAGTGTAGAGGAACAAAATGGAAGCCAAAAAGAAGTAACAATAAATGGATAAACCTTAATTCCTGGGCAGGAGATAGAACATCTTTCAAAAGGACAACCGCAGAGTGCCTCTTGAACATTGATATAAAGCTACTTTGAATCCAAATTATATTCCACTAAGAACAAGGTTTATCTTTTCGTGGTTGTGATAGTAATTTAGACTTGATTAAATATGATACACTAGAGTAACACCATTTGATCAAAGTGACATAAGCCAATTGACAGATATTACACATGCAATACTAGCGATGTAATATGGTTCAAGATTGGAAAGGCCTTCAGACAGAAAGCAACTTAAAGAAATATCTTTACATACAAACAAATTAAATGGTCATATATCTTCAAACACTCTTTTGGATTGTGTTTTTCGGATTATGTTCCTTGCAAGCAAGGCCTCTCGCATATGGCTTTATTATGTAGCATCCGGCAACTAAAATGATCACAGCAAAGGATATGAAAACTTTAGGCAACACAGGCCAGGGATTCACCTCTCCAGCACCAAGGAATAAGAAGGTATGCTCAGCTAAAGTTCCACCAACTAACTTCAAGGCTGCAACAACCCCTGCAAGAACCACAGCAGCTGTCCCCTGCAATGTCAAAATAACCAGCAAATAAGATTCCTGAATAGAGCCATTCCCTAAAGTAAAATTTTCAGTTGTTAGTGATTTCAAAAAGACTGTTGAATTTCCATGCAACTGCAAGAAGTTAACAGCACCCATATCATGTTACCTGTATATCATCATTGAAGACAAGATGAGTTGTGCCATATTTTGCAAGCAGTTCAAAAGCATTATGGTTTGCAAAATCTTCAAACTGTGATCAACAAAATTGAGTTAAAATAATAAAAATTTAAAACACTTATGAATACGCAGCTGTAAAATAGATTGGTCTATGATGGCTGACCTGTATGAGGACTTTCTCCCCATAGTTCTGCTTAACAGCACTCATAAATTCATGAAGGAGGTCATAATATTCCTATATAAGTGAAGAAGCAAATGTCACTATTTAGCACAAGGACTGGAGATTTGCAAATCATCAAGAACAAAAACATCAATGAGCTTCAATTTCTGGTACCTTGCCAGTTGCCCGTCTTTGCCTCAGCCCAATATAGAACTCATCCTTCAATAACTTCTCATTGTTCGTCCCTACATCAATTGTTATAGGCAAGCACTGCAAACAAAAGTACAATAGTTCAAGTTCTTTATTTTCAATGCAGAAGGAAACTGCAACAATGTCAGCTTTTCGAACTTGAAAATATGCAACACGAAATAAACAAACAGGAAATTACTGCACACTCCATCAGATGGAATAAAGCATTAGTATTGAAGTGTCTCACCGCAGATGGACGAAGCCCTCCAAGTGCTGTATATAAAGCTAGTTTGCCTACGGGAATTCCCATGCCCTGCAAACAGTTGAAACAAACAATTTTTTACATAAAACATGTGAATAATAATACCAAGAACTAAGAACGATGACAACTGATACTGTTTCGCATTACCAAACAAAGATCTGTTAATACTTTACCTGACACCCAAGATCTCCAAGCCCCAGAATACGTTCACCATCAGTGACAACTATAACCTGAATACTCCTTTCAGGCCAGTTCTTCAATACCTCAAGAATTTTTCCCCTGTCAAATCCAACTAATAATCAGTCTAATTGATTAATATGTAAAGAGCATGATAAAAGAGCCAATGCCATATGCTGAACAATGACAAGAGAACTGTTGAATGAGCACACTTCTCTTTCAAACTAATGTAAAGGCCCTGGGGACGCCTGAAGATGCTTCCATATTTCTGGCAAGCCTCACCAACAGTTGGTGTGTACACAATTGGAAGCAACTCCTCAACATTATCAATAAGAAGCTTGTAGAATAGCCTTTCATTCATTTCCTGTAAATGGGTAATCAACCAGCAATTATATAAGTCCTCTCACCAAGTACATGTAAAAGGCACAAAAACAACTGTGTCTAACAAACATTACCTGAAGATCCATCATTGCCATGTATTTTTGCAGTGGAACTTGATATTGACGGAGATTGTGCATGAGTTTCTTTTCCTGTAGGGTCCAGTATTCATTATATAGATCTTACCTATAAAATGTCTTGTAGACACGATAACATAGAGTGACAAGAACAAAGTGAAATGCACCTGAAGCTCCTGAGACACACATGCAGGAGGTAGAAGCCCACGTAAATAGTGAGCATCCCTTTCCTTCTCAGAGAAGGCAAGCCCTTTGTTGTGATGTGGATCTCTCAACAATGAATATCCACTGTAGTATAGAAAGATTCAAGTGAATCAACTGACAATAGACACTGAGAATCAGAACCTTTTCAAATTGACTCAATTATGAATATTATACCCCACAGGTAATTGATGATTCTTGGAAACAGCAGCCAAATCCTCTATTAAATAAAGGCTTCATCAGAAATTACCATCACAGAGTTATGGACAGACAAGGCAGTGTTCTTAACAGTACTCCCATAAAAATAACAAACAGGATTTCTATAGAAACCATGATCAGTATACAGCTAGAAGAAATCCAGTGTTCTCATACAAAATGATGCAAATGTAACAATCACATCCATGTGGAAATTAAATATCAGAACTACCAAACCAGATTCATGTTTCAGAATGGTCCTACTTCATTCCATCAACTGTCCACTTCAGACAGGATCTAGAAATTAATGCAACAGGTTTAGGTGATAATTCACTTTAGAGATCCTTCAAGAATCAAGTGTATAAATTAAGCATCGCCATTAGTATATAGCCAATCATCAACTGCAAAGTTTGGAAAGGATTGAAGCATGTATCCCATCACCTATTGACTAGAATTATCGAGTCTAGCACCGGCGTCATGATAGACCCGGTTGAATGACAAAAGATAGACTAGACTGGACCAAATTTACCAATGAATCCAGAGATTTCTCCAAATGGATGGCCGTATCTCCAGGAGGGATAGATAGGTAAATGTCTGTCTTTTGCAAGAAAAATTTTAGATAGATAATACTAGTAAAAAGGAAAGAGTATATCCTACATTGATCGTGTGATCACTTAACAAATAGTTCAATTCTCTTTGACCTACCACCATTCACTGCATCCCTTGCTTCTCTATGCAAACTAGATAATAGTGAACTATGTAGGCTATAGATCCTTCAGGGAGACAATGGATAACCAATCACAAGCAAATAATGGTGCACGCTTCAGAAACCTGATAATTCCAGTCATCTCCCTGTTGCAGGCAAAGATAAATCTGAAACAAATTGTTTGAATGAACCCGATCAAGCTGCTAAGAATCATGCCTAAGAAACCACAACTCACAAGCAAGTAGAGCTATGAACCATGCACAGAGATCCAATAATGCTAGGCAATCATCAATGGAAAAGCTGTTTAAACCCTCCGGCTACAACCTTGACACACTTTCCAAGTTGGAGGTTTCCTGATTAAGTCTATAATTGAAATATAATTTTTATGCATCTTATAACTTCTCTTTCTTTTTTTTTTGAAATAGCAAATTGTAATATATGTACGTCCTCTGACAACTAAGCAAAGTGAGCCACGTCAAGCCAGATAAAAGGCATCATAAACTGAGGTAAAATCATCACCATTTTCAGATCCAAGGAATTTAAGATGCCATCCCCCAAAACTTATGAAGCTTTAAACCCAAGGTAAAAAAACCTCTTTTCTTAAACAGTATATGCTCATTCCCAGAGCAGTTCAAAATAGAACTCCAGATCCAAAAGAAAATTAATCCATTCCATTAAAATGCAAAATTGCCCCCAAAAGCATGAAGAGTCTGACAGATCATAGAAACTCGGAGAAACAGCGCCCCCCCCCCCCCCAAAAAAAAGGCAAAAACTAAATCACACCTAGACCCAAAAATTCCATCAAAAGAAGAAAATAAAAGAAATGGATCACGAACCGGAAAAAAATTAATAAACAACAAAACACCACGCACCACGGACGCGCGAACAAAGTAAAACCAAACTGAAAAGGAAACTATTACGTCAAAGAAACGAAACAGAACTTCATCAACACATCGCCAAAGGAATAATCAAGAAAACAAAAAACAAAACAACATCAGAAGAAAAAGGAAAAAGAAAGCGAAAGAGGACCTTCACGGAAAAAGGTTAGAAGGGTTTCTTCCTATCAATATAAACCATCAGAACTACTATAAAGAAACCCAAAGTTCCCAACATAAAAGAAAACCCTTTGGTTGGCTTCCCGCGACGAAAAATAAAACACCCAACAGAACAAAAACAAATTCCCAGAATTAAGTTACAAAATCATTGAAAACACAGATTCCGAAACACTAAAAAACCCAAAACAAAGGAAAACCCCCATCACAAAAGAATTTACGGGTGTTTCTTCCCATCAAAAGATAAACCACCAAATACAAAGAAAACTAAGACACAGAATTCAAAGCAAAATATTCCGGAAGAAAAGGGAACTGAGATTGTGTTCTTCACCTGGCGACAGTAACAGCCCAAGGAGTAACAAGCTGATCCTCGGTAGCTTGATCCTCGCCGTAAACATCTTCAACTCCTCCGCTGACGGTCGATCTGGGGCTTAAATCCAAGACAGAAGCCCCATCCCTCATCTCCTTCAAAGTGCTCTCCATCAAAGCGCTGACTTTTCTCTCTCCACCACGACTGCAACAGCTGATAACAACAGCAGCAGTCTTTCTCCGCGAATGAGAGGAGCTAGAAATAGCAGTAGAAATAATGTTGGAGTTGTTGCTCTGCTTCAACAATCACGAAAACAAAAACCCCAAGCACCACAATTTATACCCAAAGGCATTACACATCATAGAAAGAGAGAGAGAGAGAGAGAGAGAGAGAGAGGAAAGCGGAAAATAGTGTTTTTTTTTTTTTTTGGGTCTGGGATTCACTTTCTGTTTACCAATGTAAAACAGGTAGACCCATTTCACAGAAGAAAAAAAAGAAAAAAGAAAAGAAAAAGGATCAAATGGCTAATGAGAAATGCGATAACTTTGATTTACTTGACCGTGTAATAATAAAGGGAAGAGAGTTTTATTTGTTTTACCAGAATGCTGCTTCCATTTAACGAGATCATGGCGGAAGATTTGTCACTGTCCACACCCAGAGAGAGAGAGAGAGGGAGGGAGACGTCTGCTGGCAGCTTCTCTTCTTCTTCTCCTCTGTTGTCTCTGTTGCTGGAAACTTTTTGGAGATAAAAGAAGGAAACTCAAACAACAAACAAAATAAGGGTGGAGGAAATTTCGAGAAAAATGAATGGGAAAGACGAAAGCATTGAATCGGTTGGTTCCAGGCGAGAATGATGAACTCGAAGAGAGAAAAACAGAGAGGTTGGGTTGCGTTGGGTGATCTACTCGTAGCGCGTTTCTCTTTACTAACGTCACTTTCTCGTCGGCGTCGATTATACTTAGCCGAGCCAGCTAAGATCGGGTCTCTCAGGTCATTGAAATGTCCCTAACGCCCTTGAACGCAAGTTTCGTATAGGTTTTTGTGCATGTCGAAAAAGTGCCTGGGTTTGGACCGGATTAAAAATATGTGCAGAGATTTTATTACACCACTTTGCTTGATGAAGGCCCATCTTTGCATGATCCCATCCGTTTATACATTTTACCAGTGCTAGATTTGCTTACCACTTTGCTTGTTGTGGCCACTCTTTGCATTATTCAATTCATTATCCCATTGCTTTGGCACTTCTAAAACTTATACAAGTGCCAAAGCAATAAGATGAATGAATTAGATTGCACAAAGATGAGCCTTCGTCAAACAAAGTGGTATAAAATCTAGCCCTAGCAAAATGAATAAGCAAATCAAATCTGATCCAATCCCTTAATTTGCAAATTTAAACAGATTGAGCATATTACATTCTTCTTTTAAATGGATAAAAAGCCTCAATCCATATCTTATATAAACTAATTGCATAATAAGTGCTGTCTAGTGATCATATTATCTACTGTCTACTTTTGTATAATCAATCTATTTCTTTTATTGGTCCAAATAAGTTAAAATTTATGTGATTTGGATGATTTTAGCTTTTAAATTATATTCGACAAAATGTGTTTAGAATCAGATAGTTTAAAGATTTTATAAATAATGCAAAAAAATTTAAAAGCTAAAATCATCTATATCGTATGATTTTTTTATGATATGTAAACAAACTAAAGTGGAGCAGCAAAATAAACGATTCTGATCACTCAAAGGTTCTTTGTAGGCCCCACAGAATGCATTTGCAAGAAACATACAGCTATAAAATCAATTATAAAGAAACAATCCACTTTAGATGATAAAAAGACACTTCTTGTTCAAAGAGAGAGCAACAAGATTGTGGATTCGAATCAACCACAGGCGAAGCTCCTCGTTATAGTTGGGATTTTGAAGGTTAAGAAGGGTAATTGCGGAATCTGGAGAATATGAGGATCCTTTCCGTCTTTTCACATTGAATAGGCTCGTCCAGCCAAAAAAAAACGGCTTTAGCCATCAAAGCCGAGCACAAAAGGAAACTCCAAAAGTAGTAATTTACAAATTTAAATTATAATTAAGAAAACAGTGACGGGTAGATCAAGAGATGCCAGGGATCGATCTTGTGCTAAACGTACGAACGCCAACACTCTTAAGACTGGAACTCCCACAAGAAACCAATATTATGATAGACTAAAAGTGAAGCTGCAAGAAAAATAAAAAACGAATCAGATATTTTGCTTGTTTGAAGAAAGAAAAGAGCGATTCTTTAGAACACGTGTCCAATATGGGAGAAGTTTTGTTAAGACGCTACGACGCGTCTTCGATTGTGGACGTTAAAATGACGTCAGTTCGTACGGACTCGAGCGTCTTCCACTCCTGACAAGTGACAAACACCGCACGCTCGAGTATGTGCGGCCCGCCCTCTTTTATCTTATTGGCGACGCGTCGTAATCATCACGCTCGTTCTCCGACTTGCTCACTGGGCCGAGGCAAGTGCGACGCACTCAAACTGTAACTTACGATGGTGAAGTTGTGAACGGCAGAGCTCAACGATCAGGAGCAAAACTTATTTTGCCGCTTATATTTGTGGAGTTCCCGTAAAAGTTTCCTAGCGTCCTGTAGCTGGACTCTTGTCGTCATCGTCATTGGACCTTGCCTCCTAAGGGTTGGAGACATACATCTTTTTCCTCTATTTTTTTTATTATTAAATATTATAATTTTATTTAATTGTAAAGTTTTTTAAACCTCTTTTTTTAATCATTTTTACTTGCCTTCTTTAGTCCTTTGTTTGTCCTTTTTGGAATTTTAACTTGGATTATCTTATTCCTTCTAACTAATGTCATCATTTTTTGTCTTAATAGATATGTCAAGCCATTTAAGTTTAATATCCTTCATCTTGTTATCTATTGACGATAGTCCTAAGTTTCTTATGATATTTTTACTTCTAATTTTATCTTTTTTTATCTTGCCACTCATTAATCTCAACATTCGCATTTTAGCAATGCTCATCCTATGTACATGTTATTATACCTAATAATGTGATCTATAAAGCATGGCTAGCCTTAAAGTTATCGTAAAAAAATTTCTTTTTAATTCAAGTGATACTTGCCAATCATACAAACTCTAGAGGCGCAGTTTCATTCATTCGAACCTGCTTGGATTCTCTAGGTAACTTCCTTTTCAATCTTTCTACTTTTATTTGCAAATAATATACCATAAAATCTTCTCGTGCAAATGTTTTGTTAACTCATCCATAACAAATGTAAAAAAGTATGGGCTTTATGTCGATCCTTGGTACAATCTTATAATATTTGAAAAATTACCGGTCCCTTCACTAATAGTTTTAACAATTGTTATCGCTCTATCATACATATCCTTAATTATGTCTATATACCCTTGTGAAACCCCTTTCTTACCTAAAACCTATCGTATTAACTTTACAGAGACCTTATCATAAGCTTTTTCTAAGTTAATAAAGATCATGTGGAAGTTCTTCCTTTTCTCTCTATATTTCTCTATCAATTGTCTAAGCAGGAAAAAGCTTCCAACTAGACCTCCCAAGTATGAAACAAACTAGTTCTCTAATGCACTTGTCTTTGTTGTGGCCTCTTCTCAATTACTTTTTCAAAAAGTTTCATAGTATGGCTCAAAAGTTTGATCCTCCAATAATTAGTGCAACTTTGTATGTCTCCTTTATTCTTATAAATTAATACAGTAGAACTCTTCCTTCATGCATGCAATATTTTCTTCAATTTTACAATCTTATTAAACAATTTTGTAAAGTATTCTAGTGTCTCCCACAAGCTTCCAAACTCTATTGATATACCATCGAGCCCTAAGGTCTTTCTTGATTTTATCCTTTTCAAGGCCTCTTTCACTTGAAGTATTATAATCCTATGGTCGTATTTATAATATCCAACATTATTTGGGTTTATGGTACTTTCAATCCCTATATTTTTAGGATAATTATCATTTAGTAATTTTTAAAAGTAACTTTTCCACCTTTGTTGGATCTCGTCATCTTTTACTATTACCATTTTGTAATCACTTCCAATGTACTCAACATGGTCTAAGTTGTTACTCTTTTGTTCTCTTACTTTTGCAAGTTTAAACACATCTTTCTTACCTTATATTAATCCTACTCTATTATAGTGATCATCATATGTCTTGTGTTTAGCCTCACTTACTACTCTTTTAGCAATATTTTTAGCATTCTTATATTGCATAAAGTTTTTGTTATTTTTAGCCCTCTGCCATGCTTAAAAACGCACTCATTTTCTCTTTAATAACTTTTTGCACTTTTTCACTTCACCACATTGTGTTTTCTTTATTGGTTGTCTTTTACTTTTAGACACTCCTAAGACATCTTTTGCCACTTTCTTAATGGACTTGGCCACTTTAGTTCATGTGGTGTTTATTTCTATTCAGTTGTTCCAATTTTTTTCTACCATTGACTTATTTGCAAATGACACTATCTTATCTCCTTTTAAGTTCTACAACTTAGTTTTTGGATATCTATTAAGGTCTTTGCCTTTCTTTTATATTTTAATATAGATATCCATAACCATTAACTTATAGTGTGAGGTTAGACTTTCATTGGTTATCACCTTACAATCCATGCACATTGATTTTTCAGTATTTTTAAGTAGAAAAAAGTCTATTTGGCTTTTATATGATCCACTTTTAAAAGTTAGTAAGTGTTCATCCATCTTCTTAAAGTATGTATTTGCTATTATTAGGTTATATGCCAAAGCAAAATTGAAGATAGCTTCCCCCATCTCATTTCTTTTTCCAATAATATACCCTCCACGTACCTTATTATATTATTCATTTTCTTTTTCTATATGATCATTTAAGTCTGCTGTTATAAATATCCCCTCTATGTTGGGAATTTCTTCCATGACTTCTGCCATATCTTCCTAGAACTATCTCTTAATTCTATCTTTTAACCCTAGTTATGATTTTCTCTCTTAGAACAAGTTTTATTAGTATAATTCTATTACTCGTTCTTTTAACATCTACAACTTTGTCCTTTAAATCTTTATCTACCACTATTCCTATGTTATTCCTATTATTATCTTTTCTTATGTATGAGAGCTTATACCCATTGCTTTCTCCAGTTTTAGCCTCTTTCTAATTGGTTTCTTAGATACTAGCTATGTTGACTCTCCCACATTTCATCGTATCTACTAACTCTGGACTCTTACATGTCAATGTGCTTATATTCCATGTAGTGATACAAATCTTATCTTCTTGAGCTAGCCTATTTACCCGCACACTTCCTGAATGGCACAGTAACCCATGCCTACTTTCAATTGCACTTGGGTTTTGATGCAACGAGTTGCTTCCGAGGTAATGCTCTAACAACCATTGCCTACACCTTGCATCCATTTTTGAGGAAACTCCCTAGCATCCCTTGTCCATTTTTCACTCCATTTGAGATCTGATATAGCGCATCACTTACAAGGAATGCCCTAGCTAGAGGGAATGTCAACAATCGATTCATGTATAAGGTTTGCCAAAAGTTTTACTTGCTGGATGGAACTTGACACAAAACCTTCCTCTTTTATATGGGCTTGGGACTGGCTCAAATAAAACCATATAGAATTAAAACCACATATACTCAGTTAGATAAGAATCCTGTATACATAGTAATTATGTTTGTAGATCTAAGCCTTTCATCGTGTTGGGAATGGTTTAGGTAAACCATACACTATAATTTCATGCACTGGATGCTATTAGCTTTTGCTTTTTTGAGCTACTAATCATAGTCATTAGTTTCTTCAAAGACTCAAAACTAGTAGTTCTAATCATCCAAATGCACTGATTTCTCATAAATTACCTAATTTATGTACCCTGAACATGATGAAAGGCTTGGATATTCTAAAAATAGACTTTAGAGGCAAAGTTTGTGCTATCAGACGTTTATGAGTGTATGCTCCTATTGGGACATATTAGTTAGAATTTTGGTAGGTGTACATGCTATTCCAATGCTTGATAGATGCTCCTTTGAACTCAATAAAACTAAGTCTAAGTTAACTGCAATTTTAGTTTTCTTCTTGGGAAAATATTAAAAATACCAATGTGTTTTGGCCTGACATAAAATACCCCCCTATAGTTTAATTTGAATCAATTAGCTCTCTAAAATATACTCTATCTCAAATAGATCTTTCTATTAACATTTATAGGTAAATGACACTTTTACCTTCCCTTGTCTTCTTTCATTCTATTCTTCTTCACCTTCACTATTTCTTGAAAAAAGTCCTAGAAAATAATAATCTTACTTCATTTTCTTCTTATTCTCTAGATTTCACCCTTTGAAATTATGAAACAATTGTATCTCTCTTATAATGACTTTTACAATGACTTTTTTGCTGGAATTCGAAGCCTCCATTGGAATCAATTTTGTAGTCATATTCCTAACTTGGGGTCAATTACCCTACTATTTATCTAGAACAAAAGTTTTTCACCAAAATCCTTTTTAGTATTCTAGCAGTAGTCTTCCATTTCAATATTTCTAGCAACGATTTTGTTGGAGAAAATCTCAAAACCCTATTCTTCATTTCTCGAAATAGGAAGGATAATTTTGAAATTTCATAAAAATTAAAGTGAATACCTATCATGTGAGAAGGATCAATGCCTTTTAAATTTGCAACATTCCACCCAATAGGTTTTTTAATGTTAAATTAGGATGGGTAACAATTGACTCTATTGTTCTCTATACAAACTAGATAAAACAATTATAAGGAGAGTGTCACTAGGTCCAGAGAAAGCACACCTGAGTGAATTGAGAAGATGTTTCAACTCAAGTTTAAGGAGAGACCTTATGGAAGGCTGAACTAATGAGCCAATGGAGATGGGTATGGGCTTATCCTTAGCTCTCAAATGGGTAGAATCAAGAAATATTGCTACCACTTGTTGGTGTATTTCTCATACACATGGATCACTTTAGAGTAGTCTTCCCCAAAATACAGTAATGTGGCCTCAATGATATCCCTAGAAAGTGCAAAGGTAAGAGCTTCCTCTACTAATTTATCTATTCTACCAACCAAAAAGCATTCTCATTTATTGCATGTAATATAACAGGGCATGCTTGAGTGCCTCTTACACTTAGGGCATGGTCTGGAGCTGGTAATCTTTGCAATTCTTGTCAAACGAGCACTTCCTTGAATATTAAAGTCTAGTAGACTACATTGACTTCTTGTCTTTCCCAAATCGACTTCCTATGAGGGCCACAACATGTGAGATTAGAATTCAGGTAGAACCTTGAGGGGTTAACTAATCAAAGGAGTGTAATCAACATTGGCCAAAGCATGGGAGCACTTTTAATATTTTCCAACTAAAATCTTAGAAAATTAATTAAAACATTATTTCTTTTCTCAAGGAAAAATAAGAATCCTAACTCGTAGCTCTCTCATCAAAATTCCTTTTTGAACTTCTTCCTTTATCGTCTTCCTCTATCACCATTGCGGAGAAAATATAAGAGAAACCCCATCTCAATCCATTCTTCATCTCTTCAACCATGTTGAGGGAAAACCCATCTTAAACTCTTCTATACAACAACTCATGACTCAATCAAAAACCATTTTACTGTTCTACATTCTCCTCAATGAGAACGTGATTTGTTACTACTAAGACTTATTTAAAACATGATTTTGCACATTATCTTTTCACTTACAGCATGTTAAAGCATCCCAAGAAGTTGATATGCTAATCTGCCAAATTTATAAAAATCAATGAAAATGTAGTATTGCTTTAGCCCACAAAGACTTATGCACCAATTAAAGGTTAGAGATGATAGAACCATAATAAAATAAACTAGAATTAGCAAATACCTGAGTGGGGCTTATTTAAACTACCCATTTCTTAGTTGAATTGTAGATGAGTCTTTCTATTAGTGAAAGGGTCCGCCTCACCTCTTCCCTTCCCATGACCAAATGCATGTGAAAATAATTCCCTTTTAGAGGGCGTTTGACTAGCTAAGTAACACCTATTCGACCATGGCCTTCTTTTCCTAAGAATAAAACTTCCTTACTTCAATCGAAATATAGATGAGATTAGAAACACCATCATTGGGCAAACAATGCAATAGCTTTAGTTAGTGCAAAGCCCAAAATTACATAACCAAATGATTATTTAGCCACTGACGGGTTTCACGCCATGGAATGGATTGAGGAAGTAGGGATGTTTTTAATACCAACTACAGCTCCCACTGAAGCAATTGTAGTTGCTCTAGAACCTATTGATTTTTCACCTTCTAACATCAAAATTCAAGAATTCTCATCTTGCTTTTCCTTCACTATTTCTTGGATTCCTCACCTATTCCTCTTCGCCATGTTTCTCAGGCATATCGACTATGCTAATAAAGGCTAATAGGCTAAATTGGGGGAAAAAATGACATCAGTGTAATGTTATGCCAAACCAATATGGATTGCCAGAGGGAACTAGGGAATTTCCAAAATTGACACTCCTTTCCCTGATTTTGGTTTAGTAAATGGTTAAAGCATGGATCTGACTTTGAAGTGATCTCTAGATTTTGCCCTTATCCATATATGTCTTGCGAGAAAATACATTTTCATATTGAGCTCCAAATATATACTATTGTGATAGGATGACTCCTACAAGCTCCCCCAAACCCCCTCTCCCCCCACCCCCCCTTCTGAAGAATTCATATCAACCATCTAAAATACCTCTACACTAGTATTAGGATTTTAACCTTAAACTAAACCCTTGATTGGAAGTATCTACTCCTTTCCACATCAAATTAGAAATCTAGAAGATATAAGAAGCTAAAAATTTTGTATTAGGATTTGAGCCTAGAACTAAATCGTTGATTGGAAGTATCTTGTCTTTTCTAAGTCAATATAGAAATCTAGAATATCTACACCACAAAATTTAGAAGAATCCCAAAAAGGAAAAGGAAAGAATGATCACAAAACCTTTTACCTTGTAGCCTTTCTTGCACGAACAGAGTTTAGAAGGAAAACCATCTTAGTATCTACCTATACCAGGGTTTTCCTCATGCAAAGGCCCCTTCAAGCAGTGAAAAAGTTGAAGAAGAAGATCAAAAGCGATGAAACAATGGATCTGAAAAACTAGTATTGGGTTAGAGATAGATCTGAAGAGGGAAAAGGAAACAGGGAAACAAGTTTTGGGTTGGAGACATATGGGCTGCCTTTTCTTCTCCTTCTTCTATCAATAAAAAAAATTAGTGAGCTTGATTTGGTAAAGACAGATGGTTTTCTTTCCTGTAGACTAAGAGAAGGAGAATTTCTTTCATACTTGCATATGTATTAAAGAAAAATGGTGTTTGGGCTTCTTTTATTATATGTATTTATATACTTTTTACTGATCCATGACATTTATTTAATTACACCTCAATTAGATGTTTTTGGTATCAAAAATCATTTTTAACAAGAATATGTAAGGCCTTTATTTTTGAGATTCCTTTGGTCATATGATGGATAATGTAAAAAAAAAAACTCATATTATTTATTTTATAACCATAAAAGGCCCATAAAGAAAGACCTTAAAAATTGTAAATAGATGCAAGTTTTGCTATGGAGGACACGTGATTGAAGTAGAATCATATAAATGTCTTGGATTGATAAAAGAAAGTAGGCCCAAACACTACTTTTTTAATTCATACCAATACATGAATATGTATAAAAGAAATGAGAAAAAGAGAGAGGTAGCCTTTTCACCACGTTCTGTACAAGCCTTTTAGTTTGTAAATACTAAAGAAACTGAAAAATAGTGTTTTATTCAAATTTTGACTTTTGGTTAAAACCAAAAGTCACATGTTAGCTTGGGTTGGTTTTGTAGCGTTAAAAGGGACGCATGTTGCACTATAGTGCCATGTACTTCTTCTCTTTCGATGTAGCACGCAAGCCTACTAAGACTCTATTAGTTAATATTAAATACTCAGTTATAAATCTAAAATTTGAGAATAAAGAATATCCAAACAATAACTAGGTGGAGAGAGAAAAGGGCCCACCTTTTTTTTTTTAAAGTATTTTTAATAATCAAATCCATTCATCTCATTCAATACAATCTGTGTTACACCATACAAGTATAACAAATAAGGTCTTAGAATATCCAATGGAGAAGACATTTGGTACCTAGACCACCTAGGATAGGCCAAATCAGATGAATGGGTTTATCTATGAAGAACTAAAAAGTTTTTCCAAATGTATTTGTTGTAATGAAAATCCATGTAAAGTGAAATATATATATACATATATGTATGTGTGTGTGTGTGTCTAGAGAGAGAGAGAGAGAGAGAGAGAGAGAGAGAGAGAGAGAGAGAGAGAGAGAGAGAGAGAGACGACCTGGGTTTTCTCATGTATTTTTAAATGCAATATCTAATTCCTAAGGCGGGATGCATCCCTATTTGAAAATCATTTTATAAAAACCATGCAATGCAGCGAAAAATCTTTTGTTTTAAACTCATTTTGAAAACCCCGAGTGCCATTTGCTTTCACAACAACCAAAGTAGTTTTTGAAAAACTTCAGAAATCATAAATGTTTTTCCCAAGTCTATCCAGTCACAGCTCACAGCCCAACTGTAAATAAATACAAGTACATGTCTAAAGGGTAAAGTGTTTACTTACATGTATGATTGTCTCCTTTTGATTTACTTGCTCGTAGCACTAACGTAGGTGTCTTCTACTCGTGAGTGGAGCTATCCTAAAAAATGTTAAGGGTAGGGTGAGTATATACTATACTCAATAGGAGTCTATCACTACTAGGTTTGCAATGCATGCTATGTTTAAAATCATATGCTCTTTCAAACATGTGCATGTTCGAACAATCATGTTCAGTATCGATATTAAAAACCACTGTCAAATTGAAATACTGACGACTTAAAGAATAGCATAATCCAAGTCGAAAGTATCATATATATCATAAACATAATGACATGCATAAGATACTCCACTGAATCCAACTCATGGATATATGGTACGGTCGACTAACCTCATGTCATGCCATATGCAATGCAAGCAAATCCTCAAACCATAGGGCCCAACTATGCCCACGACCTCGTTGCCATGTGGTCCCCAGGTACCTAGGGACACAGGGTCATATGCCTCCATGGGACATATGACACTTCTTCGTCGTAAATCATGCAATTTATGAAATCGGTTGCAAAATATGCATGCAATGCATAAAATCCGCTCATGCTAGTATCGCATTCAAAGTCATAACCCTGCCTAGAAGCCTGATAGCCTAGAAGCCTGCTAGCCTAGAAGCTTGTCAGCTCTCTCTGGCCCGCCCTCATCGGTCAAGGCTACACTTATCATGTAATCTATGCATGTAGCACATGTCTTGGCAATATATGCGCAATGTATTTTTCGAAACCTGTCTTCTTTGGGTCCCTCACAGCTGCCTGACCATCACAACTGCCTACCCAGAGTCTTTTGGGCACTCCAGTGTCTTTTGGTAACCCTCAAGGACATGCAATTTTTCAAGAACTCAATGCTCACAAATCATGCAATTATATGCAATTGTTTACAAAACATATCTATGCATAATGTATTTGTCATAAGCATGCTAAATTCATAAAATTAAGTTATGCTAAACAAGTCATATAACTTATACTTAAAATATGCATTCAAAACAATCATGGGATCTCTTTTTTAAAAGTCCAGTAGCGATAGAGCACCTACCTCAAAGTCTCCTGGAGTCGCGTCCTTCATCACTCAACCCGTCCCTGGGTCTCATTTATAAACTCCTGGCTATGAATGGATACAAGGAGTCCTTATTAATTTCGATCTATTTTTAGAAATTAGATCGCTAGATTTGCCTTTTAGGGTCCAGGGGTCCTTGCCTAATTCATTGTCAGGCTAGATCCTATGATATGGATCTACTATTCAATGGTTAACTCTATAAATTGTCCTTTGATCCTAACTTTAAAGTCTCATTAGGTCCGCGTGTCCCAGTTCCCAGGACACTCGTGCATCCTGGTTGAACCGCGACTGCCTCATGTGCGTGCGTGCCCAAAGGCCCTGCCAGGGATTGTGTTTTGCATGCGCACATGCATGCTCAAGTGACGCACTATGACGCGCATCCTGGATGACATCGCACAAACGCACCTTTGGTGTAGCATGGCGCATCTCAGCTCCCAGGGCACCTTATGCATCCTGGTCGAGCCAGGACCCGTGCCCCATGTCGCGTGCGCACCCGAAGGCCACACCAGGGACAGTATACGCACTGTCGTACGCCTGGAACCCTGTCCCAGGGGTACGCGGAGCATGGCGTCCCTGGGACGCCTTGTTCGTGCTAGACCGGCTTGGGACGTTTTTTGGCCAGGAAGACCGGTTGGAAAACCTGCTGGAAACGTTAGATCCAGCACAGATCTAGCCTGAAAGGGGGAAGAAAAACGAAAAGGAAGGAAAAATGACTTACCTGGGTAGCCGGAGATGGCGCTCCTCCTGCCTGCTTGAACCCTTGGTCACTGGAAAACTCGAAGAAGGGGGAAACCCACCATTCCGGTGCGACCAAAGGAAGAAAAGGGGAAAGAAGAGATGGGAATGGGGAAATGGCAATGGCCGGCCTAACTCGGGCCTGGCCGTTGCCAGAAAACTCAGGGAAACTAGGTTTGAGACGGGTTTCCAATTTTTGCTGGAAACCCCAGTCCCAAAATATCTGGAAACTTCGTGTTTTGGAGAGGGGGAAGATGGGGGTTTTATAGCCTTGTTATGGTTGTCCTGCTAATGGCAGTGCCGCCCTTGATGGTGGTAGATTTCTCTGAAAAAATCAGGAGAGGAGGGTTTCTGGAGAAATCTGAGGAGGAAGATGATAGGGGGTGCCGTTATCAAAACGGCCCCTACGTTTTTCATTCTTTTTTCATTTTTAGTTTAAATTATAGAACTGCCCCTAATCTTTAAACGGTCATAACTTCTTCATACGAACTCCGTTTTCGGCGTTGGATTCCATTTTCTGAGTAGAATCTAATGGTACCAAGTTTCCTCACAAATTCCTTCATTTACTATTTTAAATAAAGTAAAACATTCAACATAGTTCATTTCCTATAGAATGCCCAATTCAATAGCGTAAATTGCTTGGGCATTACAGAGAGAGAGAGAGAGAGAGAGAGAGAGAGAGAGAGAGAGAGAGAGAGAGAGAGAGAGAGAGAGAGAGAGAGAGAGAGAGAGAGAGAGAGTTCCGTGCCTCATTTCTGAGAGGAATGATGGTGTAGAGCACGACAACACCCTAATACTTGTGCAACTCCTCAAAGTGGCCCACATAACATTAGTCCATGCTGTTCATCTAACTCTCCTATCTTTGGATATCAAATGACCCCAAAATCATGCCAATAGAGAGTTAGTAGGATCTGAAAAATGGTGTTTTGGTCCATTTGTAGCAACATGAAAGATGTAAATTGTTGCTTATGCAAAGCTTTAGATTGTCCATTTGTAGCAACATGAAAGATGTAAATTGTTGCCTATGTAAAGCTTTAGGTTGTCCATTTCTAGCAACATGAAAGCACTAATATTTCTTGGAAGCTAGAGATGCCCTTTGGCATGACTATTGCAACAATAAATATCCAAAGCTAGGGGGTTCAGATTGTCCATTCCTAGCACAGGAAAATCTCTTTTTCCTCTATGTAGAAGGCTAGCACTCTATATGCCTAATCTTTTTCCTTTACATGATTAATTCTTGATGCCGTTTCTTAGATAATTATTGAATAACTATTGTTAGGAACAATTTACTAAACAAAGTATAATTTTCTATTAATATAGGTACTCTTAATCAAAATCTCAATTCTAATAGTCAATTAGTGGATTGAGATAAATAGAGATTTTGGTGAATAATGTGAATATTGAAATATCTATTGCTAATGCATTGAAATATCAAGAAAACCTAGAAGATTTCAATGTCAATGCACTCATGTATTGGTCAGAATTTGAATTTTACGAAATCTGAAATTGTTAATGGTGAAAATCTTGGTTATTGAGATATTTGGATATTCATATATCAGATTGATTGGAGAAGTGTAAAATGAAATACATGGTCCATTAAAGAAAAAAAACTAAAAAAAATAGGGTTTTTGCAACATCATGTTTTTCTTTGAGTTTGAACTCATGATCAAGTAAAAAGAGAATATATTCACTTGAGCTGCTAATAAATAAATATAATATTTGCATGAAATGCTATATGATTACTCTATGTTATACTACAACCCCTCCACTAATTAAAGAAATGACCTTTTACACCTCGCTTTCTAACATAAAAGAATATGTCGAGCTACCTTTTGCTTCTTCCAAACTCATTTATCTTTTCTGCATTTAAAATATTCCAATCATAAAAGGTTATGATGGGCCTAAATTATAGAAGATCTAAACCAATCACATCATTATCCATGTGACACTTGGACCCACATCTTAGAATATTCAAATCATTCAAATCACATGTAGGAGTTGGGCCTATATTTTCAGAAGATATAAACCATTCACATCATTAGTCATGTGAGACTTGGATCCATATGTTAGGATATTTAAACTGTTTAAATCACTAGTAAGAGTTAGGTCTACATTTAAGAGGATCTATAAATCATTCACATTATAGGCTATGTAAGAGCTAAGCATATATTTGAGAATATCTAAGTCATTCACACATTGGTCATTTAAGAATAAGAGCCATAGTATAAAAGATCTAAACCATTGAAACAATATGCAATCTAAGTCTTGGGCCTACATTTCAGAACTTCTAAATTATCATCATCAAAGCCTTACCCTAATTAGGGGTTCGCAATATGAATCTTATTCCTCCATTCCCCTCTATCAAGGGTCATTGCCTCATTTAGTCCAAAAGTTTTTAAATTTTTTACTCACCACTTCTATACACATCCTTTTGATCCTTGCCATTGCCCTTTTAGAACCTTTGACTTGGACAAACTCACTTGTTCTAACCGGTGACATTCTTAGTTTCCATTGGACATGTCCAGACCATCTAAGTCTACCATCCCTAATCTTGTTGCCTATTGGTGTTACTCAAGTTTCCTCTAATGTTTTTAGTTCTAATTCTATGCTTGCCTGACTTGCCACTCATCCATCTCAACATTCTTATTTTAGCTATGCTCATCCTATGCACATGTAGTTCCTTAGCTGCTAAACACTTTGATCTATAGAGCTCACTGGCCTTACAACCATCTTATAGGACTTTCATTTTAATTTCAATGGTACCCACAGATCACATAAAACTCTAGAGACACATCTTCATTTGTTCTAATCTACTTGGATTCTCTGGGTAACATCTCTCTCAATCTCTCCATTTTCATGAATTATTGATCCCAAGTATCACAAGTGATATTTGGGGGACTTCTTGGTTATCAATCTTTACTGCTGCTTCACTCCCAGTCCCCTTCTGACTAGAAATGCATTTCATATATTCTATCTTAGTTTGGCTAGTTTAAATCCTTTACACTCTATATCATCTCTCCACAACTATAGCTTATGTTTATGCCCTCTCTTGTCTTATCAATAAAAACTATATCATTTGCAAATAACATAAAACATGGAATCTCCTCTTGTAAATAATTTCTTAACTCATCAATAACTAATATGAAAAGATATGGGCTCAATGCCAATCCTTAGTGCAATCTTATAGTGACAGGAAAATCATGGAGATGAATCTATTAGTGGTCCTAACATTTGTTATAGTTCCCTCATACATAACCTTAATTATATTTATATACCCCATGAAACCCATTTCTCACTCAACATCTATTGTATTAACTCTCTAGGGACCCTATCATAAGCTTTTTCTAAATCAAGAAAGATCATGTGGAGCTCTTTTCTCCTCTTCTTATATTTCTTTATCAAGTGTCTAAGTAGGAAAAATAGCTTCCATGGAGACCTCCTAGGCATGAAACTAAACTAATTTTTTGATACACTCATCTTATGTCATAACCTCTTCTCAATCACTCTGTCCTAAAGTTTCATAGTATGGCTCATAAGTTTGACCCAATGATAATTAGTGCAACTCTATATGTCACCTTGATTATTATTAATTGGTATGATAGAGGTTTTCCTCCATTCATTTAGCATTTTCTTTCATTCCACAATCTTATTAAAGAACTTTGTCAACCAAACTACTTCAGTATTTCCTATATACTTCCAGACCTCTATTAATATTTCATCACACCCTAGGGCCTTTCCTGATTTTATCTTTTTCAAGGCCTCTTTCACTTCATATATACTAATCCTACTATCTTACCTCTATAGACCAATATTTTTTCAGTTAACAATTCTCTCAGTATCTATATTCTCAAGACATATGCCATTTAACAATTTTTTAAAGTAACTTTCTCATCTTTGATTGATCTTGCCACCTTTGACTTGTACCCTTTGCTCATCACTTTTCATGCATCTAATGTGGTATGTGTGTCCTTAGTCTTCTTTTCTCCTATTTTTGCAATTTGAACATATCTTTCTCACCTTCTCTTGGCCCTAGTCTGTTATGAGATCATCATATGCCTTGAGTTTAGCCTTACTCGCTACTCTCATAGTTTAGCATTCTTATATTGCTCAAAGTTTTTTGTTATTTCTAGTCCTCTGCCAGGCTTTAAAACACACAAGTTTGTCTTTAATAACTTTTTGCACTTTTTCACTCCACCACCAAGTTTCCTTCACTGGTTGTGTTTTAACCTTAGATACTCCTAAAACACTTTTTGCCACTTTTATGATGGACTCGGCCATATCAGTCCACATGGTGTTTATTTCTATTTCATTGTTCTACTTTCCTTCTACCATCAACTTGTTTGTGAATGTCTTATCTTCTGTCTTTTTAAGTTCCACCACTTAATTTTTGGACACCTATTCATGTCCTTTGTTCCATCTCTTAATGTAAATATTTATATCCACTAACCTATGTTGTGTGGTTAAACTCTTACCGAGTGTCACCTAACAATCCTTACACATTGATCTTTTGATACTCCTAAGGAGAAAAAACCTCTATTTGGCTTTTATATGATCCACTTTTAATGGTTAGTAAGTGTTCATCCCTCTTCTTAAAGTATGTGTTTGCTAGAGCTAGGTTATATGCCAAAGCAAAATTAAGGATCGCTTTTGCCATCTCATTTCTTTCTCCAATACCTTACCCTCCATGTGTTACACCTTTTCATTATTCTTAAAATGCAAACAACAAAAGATATTTTTCATTATAACTTTTTTCACAAAATCTAGGTGCCATCTCTACAACAAAAATATATTTTAAAGATTTTGAAATGCAATGAATTTATATTTAACATTTTTTAGGTTTTTATCAAGTCATGCTACTGTTGTCCTCATCTAAGGTTCCATCTACCTCGATTTATTTTTTCTTCAAGTCAATTTATTCAAACCTGAGATATTGTAGACAAATTATTATGTCTTAGTGAGCTTGTGCTTAGTAGGTGTTTGAACATCTAGTTTGGCAATATACACAAAGCTAAATACAAATGGAATTCTAGGCCATTCATAAATTTGTTATAAAGAACATAATACATTCATATGGTCTTAAACACATGACTTATTATTATAATTGAATCCATGTAATTCCAAGTCACATCATCTCATAATTTATTATCTTAAAGAGTAAGCAATTTCATGATTAATCATTTCATAATACAGCAGCTCAAAAAATAGGCAAATCTATGTCAAGTCAAGTCAAAACATATCACAAGCATGTGTAACCCATTTAGCACAACAAAATCCTTCTAGGATTAAATATATCCATGTGCAATGTTAGTAGGAGTAAAATCATGAGATATCCATATGAAGGAATAACCATACTCATAGTATGCATAAATCAACAATCAAGTGATAAAACATTGAAATCACTTCTCAATTCAATAATGGGCAATCCATGCCAAATCAAAATTACAGCATATTAGCTCACTAATAGGCAAATCTTATTAGAGCATATCAACTCACCATAGGCAAATCCATGCCAAATCCATAATAGAGCATATCAGTTCATCATAGGCAAATCAATGTGAAAAACTAAAAATCATGAATCGAATCATGCATGTAAAAACATCTCACAATTCATATTAGTCTGAACCATGATCATACTATGAGTATCTAGAAACCTACCATAGTGCCTCTTGCACCAACCCTCACTAGTTATCCTCAACTATAAATCATGAACCAAACTTTGATTACATACAAGAAAACAAACACGAATACAAATTATGTGTCAAATCACGATTATGCATTAAACCAAAATGAGAGATCAAATCTACGAAATACATATATGAAATGTGAGTGTTAGTAACTATGAACCAATAATCTAATGTTGAAATGAGTCAATCATTTTTACTAAAAATTCGATAGAAACTCCTCTATTTCTCAAACTTGCGCATTTAATGCATGCAGGTGATTCATTTAACAAATTATCATTCACCTTTTTTATGTAAATAAAGACTCTGTCTTTATCACCACAATCTATATAAACTTCAAATAATATTAGTACATCATATATATTATTGTGATTTTAAAGTTAAACTTGCAAGCGCATAACTCAAATGTAGTAATTCACATGAGGAGGTCAATCCCATGAGGAATCGAATGGATGTGTGATTAGTGGGTCCTACCTTAAATTATCTAACCTAGACAAAGATCATGATATTTTTAACCTAAACTAATGACGGAAACTAAAAACAAATACAAGACATGAAAGATAAAATTATGCTAAAAGTAAACATGCTAAACTTAAAAAACTTTCTTAAAACACACTTTCTAAAAATAAAACTTTTTTAAATTAAAAATTTCTAAATTTGAAACTTTCATAAACTAAGAATTTAAAAACTAAAGTAAGATGAAACTTATAAACAATGGAATCTAACTAAAATACAACTAAATAAGAGAACTAAAGGAAAACAATTACTAGACAAGCAAAGAAAGGAGAACTACCCAAGCATCATCTGTGTGACCATGGAATGGTAGGCATGATTCATTGGGTAGGAATGGATCTAATAAACTATTTTGAAAACCTAGAACTTGCAATCTAACTCAATCATCTGCTAATCAATCTACTAATCTAATTGGGTTCTTGAAAAATAAAATAAACATAAAGTGTATGGTGTTGAAAATTAACATAAACAATCCATCCAAATAAATTCTAGCAGCATGCTATTTGAATCATTCAATGAATGGAACATGTAAAACATGAAATTAATCAATTCTAATGCAAGCAAACATTCAAGAATCAGACTATTAACTACTGAACAAAAATGTGAATTGAAAACTCAAATTAACTTTATTGAAACACATAAAAAATTCAGCAACATAATGCTTTAATAATTGTAATCCAAATCTGAAAATTATGTCTTACTACAATGAAAGCTACTTGATCATAATCGATCAAAAACTACAAGCTAACCCTTCTTCAATTTCCCAACATCAATCATAAATAAGCTTGTACTAAAATCGAGGGAAAATCCCACTAGAAAGTAAATGCAAAACTTGAGGAACACTAAGGAAAGCAAGAAGGGATTTCAATGAAACTAAATAAATTCTAATGGCAATGAAAAATAAGAGAAAGGATAGATTCAAGGTGGCTTTCCCATGGCTGTCACTTCAAGGGAAAGCAACTTTGGATCATCAATAAAAAAGAAAAAGAACAAAAGGTGCAAATAAGATTAAATCAAAAATTAAATCAAGGAACAAGCAAAGCAATAACTTAAGGGAAAACAAGGAATGAATAAAAAGACATCTAACTTAAAACTTTGAAGGAGGAATCAGCCACAAGAACACCCTAAGAATGAGTCTTGGAAAGCTACTATTGTTGGCTGCTACAATGGGGAGGTGTTGAGGAACAAGAGGAGGGTGGAAGGGGTGGGGTCTACCCCGCTTTCCAAGGAGGTGTGTTCTTTCCCTCCCTAAGAGTATTTTTATGTTGAAAACCTCCCTCTTTTTATTTGCTTTTAGGAACTTCCTAACTTAGCTCATAGGTGATTTAGAGGTGGAGAGAAAAGGGATGGGATCTAAGGATTAAGAATGAATAAACCTAGAGCAACCATTATGGTGTTTAAGAGTGGAATAATATACAATAAGGTGGGAGATGCCACCTTTTTAGGAGGATGCATCTCCCTGTTTCAAAAATTGTGGGAGCTCCTTAGATTATGTAAATTTGGCTATTTAGATAAGGTAAGAGAGAGTGGAAGATGGGAGGAAAGAGAGGCTAGGAAAAAGATAAGAAAGAAAAGTGATTGGCTATATAGTTTCCTAGAAAGTGGGGATTGGTTGGATGGTCAGAATTGAAGTTTTGAAAGGTAGGAAAGTTTTAGAAAGGTTAGACTCTTAGATAGAAAGTGAAATTCGTATCAATATTTAGTGGTGAGGTGGAAAGTGATGAAAAAGTGGAAAAAAATGGAAAAACATAAACAAAATGAGAGGTCTCTTCCTACTGGTCCACATGCTACCTTATCTTAGTGGATTTTCTTTCAATTATCTTCAAAATATCTCTATAACTCCCATAGATAATTCTTTGGATTCTTCTCTAATCATGGCCTTCCATGTTGCATAGCTTATGTGGCTTGATGGATAAGTTTGAGAGCTCCATTGGCTTGCTTTGTGGCTGGCTTATATGGTTTTCTTGGCTTAGCTTGATGGCTCAAATCCTTGGCTTGGCTCTTTATCTTGTTACCTTGTTGATGGCTTGAATATGGCTAAGTTACTTAAGTGAAACCCTTGTAAAAGGTGGTGGATTTTGCATGGCTTGTGCATAGGCCCACTTTGGCCACCTTTGCCTCCTCTAATTGCATCCATTGCGTATCTTAAAGATGATCTTGACTTTTGATCTCACTTTGGACTGATGACTTTTAGGTCTTGATTCAATCTTTTGATCTTGATTTTCATATTTTTTTTCTCAATTGATCTCGACTTGTCATCATCTTGTTTTCTACAAAATGTTAAAAAATTTAATTAAATCCTATAAAAATCTAATTAATAATATACTTACCTAATAGTAGCCTCTAGACCTACTACAAAATGTCAAAATTTTGAGTCATTAGGTAAAAAATGCATGTCTTACAAAATTTGGTCAAAAAACATAATTTAAACCTATAAATTATAACACATGGGTAACTAATTAAGTGATTTTTATGTAAAATTAGATACATTATCACACCCCCAACTAGCATTTTACTAGTCATAAGCAAAATATGTAAAAAATTATTTTAGAAAAACTACTATAGAGTGCCACTTTCATAGGTACTCACGATTGTATTTAGCACATGCAACAAGCCCGTGAACCCCATGGTTAACCTTAGTAGATGAGTTAGGCCTCGTGAGGGTTTGCAGTGAATATACCTAGAAAATTCTCAAAATTTTTATTATAGTCCTTTATTCATTTGAGAAAATTTTCTTTTATTTCGCTCATACTAATTCCTAACTTTGGTATGCTAATAAAGATGAATAAAAAGCTCAAAATTCTACCCTTATGCTAAAGATATCTCATTATTTCATTAAAATTTAGAAGGTGAGTGTATGATGTACCTGATATATACTTATAGCTTTTGAGTCAAGTTTAACCTAAATTACCATTCAAATGCATGCATTGACTTCAACTCTCATAGTATATACTTGACACTTTAAAAGAAGTCGCTCATAAGGGTTTAAATCTCTCATTAATATGTGAATAGAATGTTGTTATCAAGTCCAAAAGTCTCACATATTCCATACAAAAAACAATAACTTAGAAAGAATGATAATGGTCTCCTAAAAGGATATCACCAAATAAGCATGGTACACTCTACCAAATTCTCTACTCATTCATAACCATATCCAAGCCATTAATCTCCTAAGATCAAGTTAGGACTTTTAGTAGGATGAAATGTATGCTTTGGTAAGGGTTATCAAAAGAAAGTGTATAGAGGTACACAAAGGTTGTCTAAAAATACGTAAAGGTCTTCTATCAATGTATTCACAACTTTTTCAATTTTCTTCACATGAGTGCATGTTCTTCTTTTTCATTGGCCATTTTTTCTTTTCTTTTTCATCTCTTGAATTGTATTGTTCATATATATATATATATTTAAGGGTCTAACTATCAAAAAATAATTTAGGGAAGGTTAAAGGCCATGGGTTAAACAAGGATGACCTCTATCACTTCTTAGGTTTCATATGACTTAAAATGATCATAAACTTAAGAGATATATGGTATAGTATTTTTGTGATTTCTTAATAGTTGACCAAGGTGAAAAATAATAGACCAACTAAGAATTAATGTCCCCTAAAGAAAATATTGAATTTATGTATAACCCTCAGAAAAGAAGAATGACTTAAAACTTACTTGGGTTATAAGTCTCCATAGATCTTCTTTAGGATCTCTAAGTTACATTTTCTCTTCAACTTAAACTATATATAGCTATTTTGTGCAATTAATATTCTAAATTTTAAATTTAATTAGATACTGTAGAAAAGGATAAAATAGTGAACTTATTGTATGCAACTCTATTATTAAGCTAAAGTTAAAAAATTTAGCTAAATATTCAAAAGATTTAAATTCTCATCTTTGTAAAGGAACTTATCACATTTTTTTCAAAAAGTTTCAAAAATACAAGGAAAACATAAAAATCTCATTTTTACACCCTGAAACCTCCAACCTAAACTAAACATTGTCCTTAATGTTTTGAAATATAGGACATCTAAATGATGAAAGGATAATGTAGAATAAGGATACTTTCTAAAAAAAATTCCTAGGTTGCCTCCCAATAAGTGCGAAGTTTAACATCCTCAGCTAGACATAGCTTATAACTAATCTTATCATCTAAACATAGACTTAGCTAGTTTAACTTTTTTTTCCTAATCCTAACCCTAACAATAAACTGGCAAGATTTCTCATGTCACTTTAGAATCTTGCAGGTCTAGATATTTCCTCTACCCTAAAATTTTAGGTGGTGATAACACAGTAGATCACTGAGATTTTGAATTGCAGGAAATCATATTAATAATCCCCTATCTTCAAAATTTCATGGTAGTGAATATGATTCCACCACCTTGTATTTTGAGGTGGTGGTAATACAATGACATTTGACCCACCTGAATTGCATGGGATCAATTTGAGATGAATTATCCCATTTTAGACCAGTTTTAGGGAGAAAAATGACCATTGTATTTAGTTTATTTTTTTCCTCCATTTCCCTGACATTGTCCTGATATAGGGGTATAAGCTTCTTTACCATCCCTAGAAGGTTGTTTTTGTATTACTGAAGGTAGAGACATGGTTTTGCTTAAACCTTGATTATCTTCTAATGTGTACCCTAGAGTAGGTAGATGTAGGGTTACTACATCAACTGGCTCTTCTTCTTCCTATTCTCTAGGCACAAGTAGGGTTTCAAATAGGTCTACATGACTATCATGTGAATGTTTAAATAAGTTTTATAGGTCTCAATCAGGTATGTCTTTTACATTACAAGGCTCAATTGAAATTTTAGGCTTTATAGGGGGTTCTACTCTAACTTTCCAATTAAGTATTCATTAATGGTACAATATTCAACAACTCATTCACCTACAATGGATGTGTCTTCATCAAATTCAGAAAATAAGGAGGACACTACTCTAGGGGATCTGGGTTGGATGCTTTTATGGGTTCATTTTCTTCATCATACTCATAACAATGAGCAAGACATGGCTCAAGTAGATATGAGTGAGTGATTTCTACGAATGGTTGTGGACTTTGTGGCTTAGAATGATTATAAGAAATTTCCACCCTATTATTAAATCAATGGTCAAGGTTGGTGAAAAACTCTGAGGTTTAATAGGAATTGGTAATTCCCACCTTGTCATTCTTTCAAGTGTTATTTCGCTCTCCTCCCTAACTTGTTTTATTAACTCATCCCCATTTTCAAGTGCAGCAAGATTTTGATCCATTAAGTCACTAAGTCATTGCAAACATTCTTTATTTTACATCTCATCTAATGACTGTTCCTCTTGTTGTAGAGGAAACAACTCATATGACTGGTATTACTGTGGCATTTAGGTACTAAAAAAGGGCTGGGCTGATTGAACCCATGATGGCTATCCCTTATAATTTGAATAATCATGATAGTGTTGACTAGGGTGGCACCATTGTTGTTCTTCCTAATATTAGTAATCCTAAGACCATGGTTGTTCATGATACCTAGCCATCCATTATAATTTGTCTTAGGATAGTAGTCATTGCTGGCGTATGTGAATGCATGTGTGCATCCATTGGCCCATGATAGCATTCATTGAATGTGGAGCTTTGTGGCCATGAAGGAGAGGGATAAGGATGCTCAGAATAGGTACAGTCATTATGGTATTCAGGTTGTGGCGTAGCTTGTCTAGAAACTGTTATCCTAAGCAATTGACTTTCCATAATATCTATCCTGTCCATCAATGTATGTAATCTATAAAATGTATCTCCTTTTTAATAGGCCTTTGTTCTCAACTCTGTATACAACTAAATAAACCATTATATATAATGAATAAGTATTTTATTTTTTATAAAAAAAACCCTAACTATATGATGCAAACCTAATAGTTAGTCTTAAGCTAAATGATGCACAACCAATCCTGGTATATTTCTAATGAGCCGAATTGATTTATCTTCTGATATTACATAAGGTGGTAGCTTCTTAGATCTATATCTAGATAGCTCCTCCTTTTATTTAGATTTGACAATTACTTACTTGTTGGATCTACTCTAAAGTGGTAAATACAATCCTTATGTCAAGAGGTGTTTATACCTCAACAAACGTCAATGGAAGGCGTGGAAAAATCACTTGGATTTTAAGACACCCACTATAACCATAATGCTTAGAAACTACTAGAGTGACAATAGATCATGTCCTTCCAAAAGGGTCTTATGAGCATGATATCCTATGTCTCTTTATACTTGATTTAAAATTAATGTTCAAGGATTGGGAAACCTATATACAAGGATTTTGATTGATTCTTAGGTGGGCCAAGGAGGTGGTGATGAAATCTAGTCCTTTTTATAAGATTCCTATGGGGTTGTTACTATCATTGTGATACATCTACTATAAAGCAATTAAATATGCAATGCAAAATAAAAATCAAACTAATGGCTACCTATATGATACATAACAAAGGGTTAGGCACCTTAACAGATAGAACATTAATGCCATGCAGTTTATGCTGTGGTTCTAGCTAAGCTCAGGCTAACCTTTATTAAATAGGTGCTTAGACTAATGCAACAATCCTAAGTATTATGCAATAGTTATCAATGCATTACCCTAATCTATATGATTTATGCTACCATCACAAATTCAAAAGTATACTAAATTCATTTTATCCTAAAAATTAAAATTTGGGTGAGGATTGCTCACAGTGAGGGGTCTAATGATGATTAAGTGTGGGCCACCATACCCCACACTTGTCCTATATTATTATGACTCATTTAAAAGTTGAATAAAAATTAAAATTAAAGTTACAATGGACCTCATTACAATTTCACTCAAATCCTAATCTAGGAAAACAATGAAAACCTAATCTATGTTGATGAAGTCATGGTCCCATGGGATCGCCACAGCACTTTACTTTTGTCTTTTTCGCTCGCACAAAAATCAAACAAATTGGTCAATATGAGAAAAATAAAAAATAAATATAAAAATAATATAAAACCCTAAACTAATGCACCTTAGGCCTAGAGTAGAGGTAAATAATTTAAGGGATGTTCCACTATACAAAATGTTGCGACTCTTGACAATGGCATAGAAAACTTGTTGTGTTTTTAAGTTAAACTTACAAGTGTGAATCAAATGTAGTAATTCATGCAAGGAGTTCGATCCCATGAGGAATCAAACAGATGTGTGATTAGTGGGTCCTTTCTTAAATTATCTAACCTAGCCAAAGAGAATGAGATTTTTAACTTAAAATAATGATGGAAACTGAAAACAAATGCAAGACATTAAAGATAAAATTATGATAAAAGTAAACATGCTAAACTTAAATAACTCTCCAAAAACACACTTTCTAAAAATAAAACTTTCCTTAATAAAAACTTTTTAAATTTAAAACTTTTCTAAACTAAGAATTTTGAAATTAAAGTAAGATGCAACTTGTAAACAATGGAATCTAACTAATACAACTAAACAAGAGAACTAAAGGAAAACAATTACTAGACAAACAAAGAAATGAGAACTACCCAAGCATCATGTGACCATGGAATGGTATGCATGATTTATTGGGTAGGAATGGATCTAATCAAACTACTTTGAAAACTTAGAACATGCGATCTAACTTAATCAACAACTAAGAAATCTACTAATCTAATTGGGTTCTTGAAAAACTAAGTAAACATAAAGTGTATGGTGCTGGAAATTAACATAAATAATCCATCTAAACAAATTCTAGCAGCATGCTATTTGAATCATTCAATAAATGTAACATGTAAAACATGAAATTGATCAATTATAATGCAAGAAAACATTGAAGAATGCAGACTATTAACTGCTGAAGACAAGTATGAATTGAAAACTCAAATTAACTTCGTTAAATCACATAAAAAATTCATTAACATAATGCCTCAATATATGTAATCCAAATTTGAAAACTATGCCCTAATTCAATGAAAGCTACTTGATCTTAATCAACCCAAAACTACAAGCTAACCCTTCTTCAATATCCCAACTTCAATCATGAATAATATTGTATTGAAATCAAGGGAAAATCCCAGTAGAAAGTAAGGGCAAAACTTGAGGAACAATAAGGAAAGCAAGAAGGGAATTTAATAAAACTAAAGGAATTTTAAAGTCAATGAAAAACAAGGAAAAATATGGATTTAAAGTGGCTTTCCCTTGGCTGTCACTTCAAGGGAAATGCAACCTTGGATCATTAATAAACAAGAAAATGAACTAAGGAGCAAATAAGATTAAATCAACATGAAATCAAGGAACAAGCAAAGTAATAACTTAAGGGAAAACAAGGAATGAATAAAAAGACATCTAACCTAAAACTTTGAAGGAGGAATCAGTCATGAAAACACCCTAAGAATGAGGCTTGGAAAGCTACTATTGTTGGCTGCTACAATGGAGAGGTGTTGAGGAACACGAGGAGGGTGGAAGGGGTGGAGATGCCTCCTTCTAAGGAGGGTGCATTCCCCCCCTTCCCAAGAGTGTTTTCACGTTGAAAACCTCCCTCTTTTTATTTTATTTTAGGCACTTCCTAACTTAGATCATAGGTGATCTTAAGGGGGAAAGAAAAAGGATGAGATCTAAGGGTTAAGAATGCATAAACCTAGGGAAACCATTGTGATGTTTAAGAGTGGAATAGAATATAACAAGGTGGGAGACACAACTTTTTTAGGAGGATGTGTCTCCTTCTTTTAGAAATTGTGGGAGCTCCTTGGATTATTGAAATTTGGCTAGTTGGATTAGGTGAGAGAGAGAGAGAGAGAGAGAGAGTGAGAGAGAGAGAGAGAGAGAGAGAGAGAGAGAGAGAGAGAGAGAGAGAGAGAGAGAGAGAGAGAGAGAGAGAGAGTGAGTGAGTGAGAGGAAAATGGGAGGAAAGAGAGGGCTAGGAAAAGATAAGAAAGAAGGGTGAGGTGGGGAAAAGTGATTGGCTAGGTAGTTTCGTATGAAGTGAGAATTGGTTGGATAGTTAGAATAAAAGTTTGAGAAGGTGAGAGAGTCTCATAAAGGTAGGACTCTTGAATAAATAGTGAAATTCGTAGTGATATTTAGTGGTGAGGTAGTAAGTGAGAAAAAAGTGGCAAAAACATAGAAACACATAGAAAAATGGAGAGGTCTCTTCCTATTGGTCAACATGCTACCTTATCCTACTAGATTTTTCCTCAATTATCTTCAAAATATCCCCATATATCCCAAAGATAATTCTTTGGATTCTCCTCCAATCATCGCCTAACATGTTGCATATCTTGTATGGATTGATGGCTAAGTTTGAGACCTCCATTAGCTTGACTTTATGGCTAGCTTATATGGTTTTCTTGGCTTAGCTTGATGGCTTAAATCCTTGGCTTTGGTGGCTTAGCTCCTTAGCTTATCACTTGTTCATGCTTGAATATGGCTAAGTTGCTAAAGTAAAACCCATGCAAATGTGTTGAACTTTGCATGGCTTGTGCATGGGCCCACTTTGACCATCTTTGGTTCCTCTATTTGCATCCACTGCTCTTCCTAAATATTAGGTACTTATGTACTTATCATGTATAATATCAAATGTCACCACCAAAAGGAGATATATATATATATATATATATAATCTATTTGATCCATGAAGAGTGTTGTATTCGCAATTTGTGTCATCTATCAATTTATTAAAGCCTATTATAACATGAATTTAACTAACTACACGTTATTTGACTAGACTAACAATTTAGTCATAGTTTGAATATACAAATAATTTAAAGATGTCAAAACAACCTACCTCTTATGGCGAATTCATCCGTTCCTACAAGCCTTTTCCTTAGCTTTGTCCGTAGACTCAATTCCAAGTCGGTTTAAGCATGCCTAAATATGTATAACATTTGAAGATTATATTCTAACACACACACATACCTATATTTTAAATTTAATTATGATATAATAGTCCAGATCATCTAACCATTATATTTCTTTACACTTCCATATGCATATCTGATTGTGATCATACAATCAGATCTCATCCAATTTAGTAAAATAGTAGTATAATCTTCCAATACATATGTCTAATCAAGATCCAACTATCAGATCCATGATTCAACCCCTGATAATAATAATAATAATAATAATAATAATAATAATAATAATAATAATAATAAATTGTTAGATTAGAGTTTCCTACTTACACATCAATGATCATAGATATAACTCATAATTTGGACCTCTGGTCGAGGGTTGATCATTGTAACATAGAGATATCATGCTCAATTTTAATTCAAATCTATTGCTTTACTATAGAATCTACAGAGATCGAATCTTCGACTAAGATTGTTTGATCAAATTTAGTCATAGATAAAAAAAATATTTGTTCAACCCATGTAAATTTATAGCATAAATTAGGTGTTAATACAATTAGATTGAATATCTATGGTTCAAATCTATTAATTTTCCTAGATCTAATATGCATCATATCAAATCAAACAAAACTAGTAAAATCCATGATCAAATCTTTTGATCTTACCACCATGCATGAAACTCTAAGCTCATATTGTTCTTTTCTTAGATCTAAATTGATCTCGTCCATGCATGCACCATTATTCTGGATCGTCGATCTAGCCTTCTCCGATCTACCAACAAACTTAGGGATTTTACTCATTGAAGCATAATAAATACATTGGATAGTTCAGATCTCCAAATCTCTTCGTCATTTTCTATGATCAAAGCAATCCTAGCATACACCATGTTTATATCAAAATTTCAACAGTTGGATGATTTACGTTAAAAAATTCATTGACATGAGTGCATAGATGAGGAAATGAGGATTCTCAATATTTAATAGTTATATTTTTATAATCATCAAAATCTAGTCACCATTGCTAGAGAAGATGACCGAAAAATAGTCACCATCAGTGACTGTGCACAGTGTAAAAGTTTCAAATTTTAAAAATTTCAACTTATGTCACTTATGGATCAAATATTTACTTTCACTTCCATGAAATTTGATGAGATTTCATCACCATTTGTTGCCAAAAAATGTTAAAAAACAATCACTAGGCTATAACACTTGCTGCTGATGCATGCATTGTTCTAGGTTCTATCAATGACCTAAATATACTCTGATCATCGTGATTTTTTTTGGGCATAGTTGTTTTTGCATGAGGAGTGAGATGAATGGTTCAAATCATTAATCCCTACCATATTTTCTCTCTGTTCACACCTATTTCAGAAGTCCTCACTTCATCATCACCGAATTTTCACTCTCTATTGGCACACCGTGGACGGAGATGACGAGCTAGGTTTTCCTCCTCTTCCTCCTCTTCTTCTTACTTCTCCTATCTTTTCCTTTCTCATCATTTCCTCTCTATCTATTTTGGAAATTTTACCCAATGACTCATAATATAGGTGGGAGTCGAGCTTCACATGGCTTACGTGCTGCTTCTTCTGCTTGTTATGTTTAGTTAATGAGATATTAGAGGGGGTGTCATTATTAATTTTGACTCCCTCTTTAATTTGTAAAATATTTAGGGTTTTTGTGTCCCAATCTCCATTTTGTGCAAACTTAGTGTTGTTGAAATCCCCTTGATGCTTACATTCCAATTATTTAGGTTTTGACACTAGGTTTGATGTTTATAAAAACCTTGTTTTCTGGAACTTAAGACTTGAAAATTCAACACGCACTTTTTATTTAGATTTAAAAAAATTCACAATTTATTTATATTGAGATTTAAAATTTAGGGATGTTACATTCTTTTCTCCTTAGAGGAATTTCATCCTAGAAATTCTTTTAATGTTATCTTTCAAACAATTCTAGAAACATCATCATCTCATTGTGAATTTAAGTTCTCATAACTCCTTAAACTTCATATGATTCCCAACTTCAAACTCTAAATGTTTACGCTGCTTAATTAGCATAGCTTCTTTGTCTACTTTAAGCAATAAAGAGCCACTTTCACTATGCACTCTAATACTTGGCCTTTACTTGCTAACACATCAACATTGTTATTTAATTTTTGCTCATATAGGTAATGTCTACAAATCTTTAGTGTGAATATAATAATCATTAGTTTTTATCATGAGTAGTATAATTTAAATCTTGCTTCTTCAAATATCATAATACAAGATCATTTTCTATTTCTTTTATCTATTAAATTTCTCTGTTTGTTACCATATTTTCTATCTTAAGGTCTAAATGTTCCACTTAGACAAAAGTTCAAAGGTCAACCAAATTCATGATTAGGTTTATCCCATTATATTGCATATTATTTTATGAAGCAGACTCTACACCTTTCAAGAGTTCTTAGTTGAAGATACTATTTGTATAGTCTTATACTCTAGTTTTTTCTCCAAGAACTATACTAATCACATAAGAGTACTTCTCTTACTCACACAAGTCCAAAAATCTCTTTATTTTCTAAAAGCATGCCAACCTTCATAAGCGGTATTTGTTTCTCATTATTCAACATTGCCTATATGAGTTATCTTTGTAACTCATACCTTATCAACCAACACTCATTGGTTGACTATATATGACTTTTAGACATGTTATACTTTTTGTGAGAGGATTAACTATTCATTGTAACCCTACAATCATCGTGCACCCAAGATGCACTAGTCACACATGACCGAGGACATGCGCAACCAAAGTGTTGATGCATGTGTATGCATGCATGAGCCTTTCACACAGAGGAATGGATGCAGGTGCTTCTGTTAACTAATTTTTTTACTTGTTTATCAATCCCTTTATCTGTCTATCCTACTTGTTAATTTAGAAATTCAATTCCTTTGATTTGAACCATTAAAAAAGTACCTAAAACCTTCATTTTCAAATCTAACAACCAATACAAACCCAATTTCAGATCCAAGAAATTTATTGAAATTATCATTGTGAACAATATTGTTGGGATAAAGTGAGGATTTAAGCGCCTCTAGGACACTGGTCCAATAGTGGAGACTTGGTACAGCCTGGATCGACTAGATTAGAGGCCATTAGATCTGATTAGACCACCTCAGATGCTACATTTTACTTGGATTTAAGCGATGAGAGGAAAGATCAATATCAAACCTTATTTAAATTGATTTAAATTATTTTACTTATATTATGCCTAGTAAATTGTAGAAAACTTAGAAAATATGCATGATCAGGATGAATTAAAATTTTAGAAGAATATTAAGCTATTTATATTATTAATTAGACTAAATCTAATGGTTTAATTATTTCAGTGACTTTAGACTATAAAAATTGGATATTAGGATGATTTGGAACTATTGATTTAGCTGATTAGAATTTAATATCACCATCAAATCAATAGATCAAAACATTGAAATATATGATAGATTATTTGTAAGTTAGATATTGATAAGACTTGAATATAATTAGATGATCTGAACCATTAATCTTTATTTAACAATAATAAATTAAATATTATGGAAAAAATAAAGATAAATAAATAAATAAATAAAAGTATATATATATATGATTAGAGATTTATAAAGGTAAGATCATCATGATTAATGATGATCAAAGACTAAATGAATTATAAGTGAGAATTTGTGAGTAGGAAAATGACATTATATTCATGTAAGTCTTGACAGATATGCTAATTGATACAAATTGAACCCATTGAGTATTATGAGGATTTAGATAGCCTGTATTCAAGGTAGGTGGAATCTAAGATGTAAATTTTCTAAAACTGCATGATCTTTTGACATATCTTTATGTAAATTGATAATTTCATGAGATTTGAATGGCATGAATTATTTATAAAATGTCATATATTTGTTATTATATGTGCAGTATTTATGACATGTTTATTAATGAAAAGGTTATAGTATTGTATAAGAGAAATTATTATATTATGATTATTATTCAATGAATAAAAAATACAAGAAAATTTTCTATCATGATTTGAAAATGTACTACAAATTTTATATCCACGTGATTTTATTTGAAAGTTAGATGTGCTTGATTTTGGTATGGGGTACCAATTGTGCATATGATATAATATTTTTGTAGACTTAATATGAGACATACATATGGCCTAATATTATATTATTTTACATACATGCAATGAGGCCTGGTGGATTTTGTTTTCGACATGCGTCAGCCTGTTGGATGCTATGTTAGGAGAGTTAGGAGGGTTTGGCCACCCACTCTCTAAAACTTATGAGATACTCACTGTGATAGTCTATCTTCCCAATATAGATATGATGATGTATTTTTCCACCTTGATGTTAGTGGAGTATGGTAATGAATCTCGGCATACAGATGTGCATTGCAGCATAAATCCATTATATATTTTGCACTATGTGTGTGGTGATGTGATTGGCATAATGTTGCCAGGTATGAGCTCATGCCATTATGTATATCTAGTGTTGACTGAATGGATGTGTATACCTAGTATTGACTGGATGTATATAGAACTAGTGATGATTGAATGATTGTCGGCCCTATATAGTTAGGGGTATGACTATCGATGATTTTATATTACTATTTTATTAGTTTGATGTCATTTAACTTGTATTGCTATTCAGAAGCTTTAATTGAGATTTTAATCATGATTTGTACATGGTATTGCATCATTAGATCTATTTATAATATTTACGCCTATTTATAATGTGTATTTTAGATTCTGATTGTGTTTTAAATATGATATTATAGCACTAAATTTGTTCATGATATTTACATGATACTTTGAGACTTTGATATTTTAAAGTTTGAGATGATTTTAAATTTGACATGTAAATCATTGATACATAGTATTTTGATGCATTAAAATGATTACTAAATTGGAAAAATAAATATTTCTCTGGGTTTTCATATGCATCTTATTCCTCTACTAAGTATAGCTTGTTGAAATATTGTAAATGTTTTGGATGTTTATAATATCTTAGAATCAGATAGATAGGAGTATGAGGGTGTAACACGAGGGATGCATTGGTGTTGTTTACTAATTGACGGTACACCCTTAGCAATACCTTATATGTTATCCTTATTAGAGACTTGAATTGTGTATGTATATTTGAGATTATGAATTCTAGACATCTTATGTAACTAATACAAGGACTGTGTATGATGACTGCGTGAATCCTAGTTTTAGTAATTCACTTTCTTACTATTTACTCTAAAAGAAAATTGTATTTATAGTTTCAAAAATTATATATACTATTATATTAGATAGATAATGAAGGATTGAAGGATGTCACTCGAGTTTGGGAAATGAATTTTAAAGAAAACATTTTCTGCTATTTTATTTTCAACTTTCTTTTTAAAACATGGGGCCCCACCTTTTGAAAATAAATATAACAAAAGTATTATAAAAACCCAGGTCATTATAGTAGGTATCAGAGCCAGTCCATCCACTCACAGCTAGTCCCAAATGTCCAAAGTTGAGGCAACAATCTAAGGTGAAACTTAGAGGTGTCATGAGTTAAATGATTAACTCACTTAGAAAATTTTGAAATTTGAACAAGTTTACTTGGAAAGGTTGGTAGATGATTTAAAATTTGTAAAGGTTGAATGTGATAGAATGAAAATTATATTTAAAATTAGATCCATATTATTCACGAAAATTGACAGTGAGAAGTCATGAACAGTTAAGTAAAAAGAAAATTATTGTCCTTGTATGAATAAAACAAAAGTAATTTTATGAGAATAGTAAGGTTCTTAAGGTAAGAAATCAAGGTATGATGTATATGAGTTAGTATCTCTAATTTTATCGTTGATCAAGAATGTATTAACAAAGAAAACTGACTATAAGTTTAATCTTAGAATGGTATGCATAAGGCTTTGGAGAGTATAATTACTATTTTATTATGAGTGTGTCTGATAAAAATGAGAAAAGATTAGAAGTTGGTCTTGGTAAATGAGTACTTTAAAATTTTAGAGAATTATAAAAATTGTTTTAAACAAATAGTAGATTCTGTACTAAGAATCTTATAGCATGTTGAAAAATCAATAGAGATATTGATATAAATAGGATCTTAATGCTACAATAGATGAAATGTTTTATTTACAATAATAATTTGATCTTAGATCATGAATTTGGATAAAATTATGAATAAGTCATCAAGGTAGAGGATTACAATATGGAAATAGTATATGGCAAATAAGTTGTTGATATGGAGAAATAGAAAATAAATATTATATATTATGAATCAAAATGAATAATTCCTTGAAAAGTATTATCAAGATCCTTTAAGAGAATAGAAGGCTCTGATGTTAGTTATGATGGAAGAATTTAGCTTATGATGTATTATTCAACTTAGTTAATGAAATTGGACATATACATGCTATTTCATATAGTGATATAAAGTAGAAATACAAGGGAATTAATTGGTGACTTGAGTATACTGTTGTAAGAGAATCATATAATCATTATGTGGAAGTACATCTCTTGTTTATGATAGAATTGTCAAATTTCTTTGGACTTAAATTCTTCATAATCAATTATACTTTATGATCTTACAATGTATGAATAATCTTGAACAGAGTTGATGATTTTTTGAGTCCCTTGACAAAGAAATACTCTTAGTATTTGATCAATGAGAAAATATTTGAACCTCCTATATATTCTTGTTATAGCATTAGAGTTATACTTAGATTATGGATAATTTTGTCAGTAAGAGGTAAATAAGAATTTAAGCAAAATACAAACAAGTTAATAAATAAATATTTGTGAAAATACTTGGTGAAGATGTTGTATGTAAAGATCATATGTTATGTTGTATGAAGGTGTAATTTTTTTTTGATTTTTGTGTCTCGATCTCTGTTTCATGCAAACATAGTGTCATTGGAATTGCCTAAACGTGTACATTCCAATTATTTAGCTTTTGATAGTTGGTTTAGTATTTATAAAAATCTCATTTTCTAGAACTGAAGAACTAAAAATTTAATATATTCTTTTTATCCCAGTTTAACAAAATTTTAAATTTATTTAAACTGAGATTTAAAAATTAGGGATGTTACAGCATATACCATATTATATCATTCCTTTTCTTTTTCTACATGACCATTTAAGTATGCTCTTATGAATATTCCCGTTTGTGTTGTGAATTTCTTGCTTTATTCCCTTCATATCTCCCCGAACTATCTCTTAATTCTATCTTCTAAACCTACCTATGGGGTATATGCACTTATAAAATTTATGATCTTCTCTTCTGGAACAAATTTCATTGATGAAATTATATCACTAGTTACTAACAGTTATTACTTTATCCTTTAATTCTTTGTCATCCACTATCCCTACTCAATTTCTATTATTGTCATTTTTTATGTACCAGAGCTTATACCCATTAATTTTTGTGGTTTTAGTCTCTTTTCACTTGGTTTCTTAGACATAAGTGTTGTGTATTTTTAGTTAAAGTCGCAAACACATGAATCGATTGTAGTGTAAGTGCCCAAGTGAGGTAGATCCCACAAGGAATTGAATGGTTTGTGTGTTGAGTAGATCTTTTCTTAAACTACTTAACCTAGCCAAAGAGTGTGAGTTTTATCCTAAACTACTTAAGCATTAAGAAGCAAACTAAACATCCACCAAAAATACGATTTAAATCACATAGAACACTCATGGAATGTAAACTTCAATCATAAACCAAACATAAATCTCATTACATGGATTTGGTGTACAAGAGTGGGGTGTCTCATCCAAGGAGTGTGTGCACCATATAATGTTTAATATACATCCAAAGAAATCCAAAATTCTAATCTTAAGCAAGCATGCAAGTAATCAAAGAGAGATCCAATGAAAGTGGGAGAGAAATTGTGAAAGAAAACAAGAGATTAGAAAAATAATTTAGGAATTCAAGTGGCAAGGAACTTGGTCTAAGAGCCACACTCTCTTAGCTGTCACTACAATATCATTGTAGCTTTTAGATCTAACAATCTAAGAAACTAATTAAAAGCAAACATTGAAGGGAAGTGAAGGAACAAAACAAGGATGTAAGGTAAAGACTTTGATCTAATAGCTAACTCTTTTGGTTGTAGCTTTTAAATCAATGGATTATGAAACTAAAGGCTAGTAACCAAAAAAGCTAACTACTAAGCATGGAACCAAGAATAAAAACAAAGGTGAAATTCAAAGGCAATTAAAGAAATAACTAAGAGATAACCAACCTAAACTTTGAAGTGGAAATTAGCATGAAAGATTGATAAAAAACCCAAAGTAAGAGGCATGAATGCTATAAGAAGATGGCAAGCTCCGAAGATTGCATTAAAGGAGTAAGGAAGGGAAGTCCCCTCCACCATCATCCAAATTCGAGGAAGCCCTCATGGGGGCTATTTATAGATTTTTTAACTTCTTAAATGGTGACCTAAGGGCAAAAGAATGGTGGGATGAGGTAGGAAAAAGAATGGATGGCTAGGATGAGGTGTGGTGGTTGTTTAGGGTAATCATAAGGAGGGAACATGATGGGAAAAGAGGTAGGAAATGTTTGAATTTTCTCCCATGCATGGAGAATCCTATGGGAGAAATTATATGGTAGGTGGGATGGGAGAGAAAAGAGGGGGACAAAAATGATGGAAAGAGAGAAAGATGATGAACCATAATTCTTCCTTTAATTATGGCACTCCATGAGCATGACTTATTTGACTTATGCATTGGATTCACCTTAAATCATGGCTTTCCATAAAGCTTGGCTCAAATGGCTTGCTTTGAGGCCTCATTTGGCATGGCTTGATGGCGCACCCCTTTGGCTTTGATGGCCTGGCTAGACTTCATGGCTCTCTTAGCTTATCACCTTCTTCACGGCTTATATGGCTTGAGTAAATCCCATGCAAAGGTTGTGGACTGTGCATGGCTTATGTATGGGCCCACTTTAACCACCAATGACTTCTCTAATAATTCATTTGAGGTGATCTTGATCCTTTATCTCACTTTGGATGATGATATTTAGGCTTTGACTCGATCTTTTGATCTTGATCTTCAATGTTCATCTCGACCATCCTATCATCATCTCTTTTCCTACAAAAAGTGAAAAACTCTAATTAAATCCTATGTGATTAATCACATATTTACCTCAGATTAGCTTTTGAACCTATAAATTATCAAATATTTGGTTTATTAGGTCAGAAATGCATGTGTTATAATTTTTGGCCAATGTAATGACTCCAATTTTGTAACATTAAAATCCCAAGTTAGCAATGAAAAGTTCAGTTTTTGAAGATAAGGGTATTTTGGTCATTTCACTATTCACCTTGACTGAACCCAGAAATTTGGTCCTGAAAATGGTACCATTAGGTGCTTCTCAGAAAAAGGAATCCAGCAAGTTATGGCCCTTTGAAGTTCAGGGGCAAAAATATAATTTTCATTAAAAAACGGATTTAGCCTGCAAAACACAGGGGCTTGTTTTGATACGGGCACCCCTCTTCTTCAACCTCCTAGAGGGTTCTAGAATGGCGGCGATTGGAGGAGAAATCACCACCATTCTGGAGGTTTCTCCACCGCCATTCAAGGGCGGTGAGAGCCCCCTCAAGAACCATCTTATAGCTCTATAAATAGAGCTCTTGGGAGCCTCTAATGGCAACCTAAAAGCTTGGGAAAAACCCATTTTGGAGAAGCAACCAAGAGGAGAAACGTGGAGAAAAACCCAGCAACGAGCCAGGTATGCCCAAGATCCCTCCAAACCTGTCTTCCCATTAGTCCTAGGCTAAGTTTCCCTAAGTTTTTGCATGAAAATTCATGCAAAAACAGGCCCTGGAGAGTCACAAAGGACCCAGGGACGATCCCTGGGCTGCACTGGTTCTACAGGGTCGAACCAGGGCGTCCCAAGGACGCCTCGGTCCCCCAACGAACAAGATGCTCCCCACTAGAAGAAACACGTCGTCCGCGTTCGAGAGAAACCAGCAGGCGCGTCCGTGGACATGCGGGCAGGAATCTAGTGCGTCTGCAGATGCGCCCACTGGGGCGCATGCCGCTGACGCGCAACGCATTAGCATTCTGGGATTCCACCTCTTAAAGGCCTTTATGTACATGTGATACTAAAAAGCTTATAACTTGAGGTCTAGGGCTCCGATTGAGGCGCCGCGAAAAGCGTTGTGTCCATGTTGATGATGCGGACACATCCAAATCATAAAATCCCTAATCAAGGCCCAATCTAAGGTAGGCACGACCCTTAGAATATGATGGTGGCGCGTGGCCACTAGACCTTTGGAAAACGAATGATACCAAGGCCCAATTAGGACCTTAGGACACCCATAGGCATAGGGATGAATCCTTAATGCCTAAGTAGTAAGACCAACCACTCTAAAACCTATAAAAGATAGGCCAAACTAATCTTGATTCCTCAAACCATGTTCAGGAGCATACGAGGACAAGGGGATTAGCGCGACCTAGCTAGGTAGGTGCTCTATCGCTACTAGACTTTTAAATAGAGCCATGATTGTTTTGAATGCATGTTTTAAGTATAAGTTATATGATTTGTTTAGCATAACTTAATCTTATAAACGAATTCAGCGTACATATGATAAATGCTTTATGCATGGATATGTTTTGCAAATAATTGCATATACATTATGCATAGATATATTTTGCAAACAATTGCATACATTGTATGATTTGTGAGCATTGAGTTTTTGAAAGATTGCATGTCCTTGAGGGTTACCAAAAGATGCTGGAGTGCCCAAAAGACGCTGGAGTGCCCAAAAGACGTTGGGTAGGCAGTTGTGAGGGCCAAGCAGTTGTGAGGGACCCAAAGAGGACAGGTTTTGAAAAAAGAAGAAGAGTTTTTGCTTGTTTGATCTGATATGATTTGAGCTGATAAGCTCGTGGGCGCTATGCTGAGAGGTTTGGGTTGGCCTCCAGCCTCTACCACTATTAGGTGGATGGGTACCACGCCTAAAAAGGGCAACGTCCCTACGTCGATTGCATGTGGTACAGGGGGCTACCACTGGTGTCACGGCACTGGGGTCGACGTGTCATATGCCCCGTTGAGGCTATGACCGAGTGTCCTCAGGTACCCGGAGACCACACGGCGGTGAGGTCGCGGGCATAGTTTGGACCCTATGGTTTGATGATTTACTTGCATTGTATATGGCATGACATGAGGTTGGTCGACCATACCATATATCCATGAGTTGGATTCAGTTGAAGCATCTTATGCATATCATTATGTTATGATATATATATGATACTTTCAACTTGGATTATGTGATTTACTTAAGTCGTCAATATTCCAATTCGATGATGGTTTTTAATATCGATATTGAACGTGATTGTTCGAACATGCACATGTTTTTTTTTAGATCATATGATTTTAAACATAGCATGCATTACAAAACTAGTAGTAATAGACTCCTACTAAGTATAGTATATACTCACCCAATCCTCAATATTTTTCAGACACAAAGTAAACACTTAAGGACAAGGTATGCCTGTGACAGAAGACACCCAGACTAAGTGCAAGTAAGTAAAGCCCTACCTTATCTTTCAATGTTACTTGATTGTAGTTACTCTCTATAGCTGAGGCTGTGACTAACACTTTCTTGGGAATAATGTTGATTTAAAATTATGCCATGGCTAGATAATTGGAAAATGTGTTTTGACACTCGAGGTTTTTATGAAAGATTGTTTTCCAAAATGAAAAAGATTTTTATGCATTTCATACTTATAAAATAAGAGATCTCGCCTTTTTATCAAATTTGCATCATATAAAACCCGGGTCGTCACAGTTGGTATCAGAGCATGGTTTAACGTTACTCACAGCCCAGTTATGAGGAGAATAACTTATAATCAAGTTTCATCCATGAAAGAGTAAGGGGTAATAGGATAACACATACTAAGGTTTGGTGAGTTACCTTGTGATTACAGATGCCTAAGAAGAAAGGAAGCAATGTTCCAAGGCCTGAAGCCCCACCAGTGGACTCTACTGGGTCGGGCAATGGGATGGTTGAATTGTTCCAGCAATTCCTATAGAATATGGGACAATTCATGAATAGTCAAAGCCAAACTCCTACCACCCGAGATCCTTCCCCTGATAAAGTAATAGATAGGATTGAGGTTCAATTAGAAAGGTTTCAAAAACTAACTCCCTCAGTCACAGGAGAAGATGAAGCATCTACAGCTGAAAAATGGTTAATTGATATTGAAAAGATATTTAAAGCCATGAACATAGCTGAAGAAAGAAAAGTACCCATGGCCACATTTGTGTTTAGGGGAGAGGCTACCTTTTGGTGGGAAATAACAGAAAGGACTTATTTTGACCAGCGAGAAACAATAGGATGGGAAGAGTTTAAAAAGGTCTTTAATGACAAATATTATCCTAAACACATAAGAAAATAGAAGGAAAAGGAATTTATGGACTTAGAATAAGGAAATATGACTGTCCAATAGTATGAAAATAGATTCATCAGCCTCCGAAGATTTGCACCACGTGCTTGTGCTGATGAGGAAGATGCCGTAAAACGATTTGTAGATGGGCTTAACCCAGGACTTAGGAATAGAGTTCTAGGTTTCCAACCTTCCACAGTAGCCAAAGCTATAGAGATGGGCTCCCTATACGAAAAACATTATCAAAGGAACCAAGCAATAAAGGAAACTAAGAACATCAACGCCATGAGAAATAAAGGAAAGAGACCATTTCAGTCATCTGGACCCATGCGACCTTTCAAGAAGCCATTTGAAAACAAAGGAGGAAGACCAGACTGGAAGACATGCCCTAGGTGTAACAGGAATCACTCAGGCAAACCATGTCCCACTTTCAACATCACTTGCTACAGTTGTGGAGAATTAGGCCATTTTGCTAGTAATTGTCCTAAAAGGAAAGTACAAGAGCGTAAAGAAGATCAAGTTCTAAAAAGCCAAGGACGTGTCTTTGCCCTCACTTCCAGTCAAGCCCAGGCTTCAAATGCAATAGTTGAAGGTATTCTTTCTATCTATGATACACTTGTTAAAGTTCTATTGGATACAGGCTCCACTCATTCTTTCCTATCCCGGGAGTTTGCATCATCCTTGGACATTATACCACAGGACCTGGACTTCACTCTAGAAGTCATAACTCCTGTAGGCCAGGCACTTCTCACCTATTCTTATCTCCAGGATGTCCCCATTTTGATCAAGGATCATTTACTACATGCCAATCTTATTCACTTAGATATGAATGACTTTGACATCATCTGAGGTATGGACTGGCTAGCCTTTCATCAAGCCTTTGTTGATTGCCGCCAGAAACGTGTCACTTTTACCCTACCTAATGGAGACACTTTCACCCTCCAAGGAAGAAAGGATTATTTTGGAGCGTGTGTTATTTCTGCCATGAAAGTAGTTAAGCACATTGCTCAAGGATGCCCCTTCTTCTTAGCCAAGATTGAATCTGTCGAGAGTCCCCAACCAAAGCTAGAGGGTGTCAAGGTAGTCTGAGAATTTCCTGACGTATTCCCTAAGGACTTACCAGGTCTACCTCCACCAATGGAAATTGAGTTTATCATTGACCTTATACCTGGTACTTCCCCATTTCCAAAGCTCCTTACCGAATGGCTCCTGTAGAACTAAAAGAACTGAAGACCCAGTTACAGGAACTACTTGATAAAGGGTTCATATGACCTAGCATATCTCCGTGGGGAGCTCCAGTCCTTTTTGTTAAGAAAAAGGATGGCTCCATGAGATTGTGCGTAGATTATCAGATGCTAAATAGGGTCACCATTAAGAATAAGTACCCCCTTCCCTGAATTGATGATCTTTTCAATCAACTTCAGTCAGCCAGAGTCTTCTCTAAGAATGATCTACTATCCGGGTACCATCAACTTCGAGTTAGAGAAGAAGATATCCCCAAGACAGCCTTCAGGACTCGATACGACCATTATGAATTCAGAGTGATGTCCTTTGGTTTAACTAATGCTCCAGTCGCATTTATGGACCTCATGAACAGGGTGTTTAAGGAGTACTTAGATAAATTCATCATAGTGTTTGTGGATGATATCTTGATATATTCAGAAACTCCTAAAGACCATAAGGAACATCTAAGGATAACATTAAGCACCCTACGAGCACACAAGTTATATGCAAAATTCAGTAAGTGTGAGTTTTGGTTGGAAAAGGTTAATTTCTTAGGACACATTATTTCTCAAGATGGCATAGCAGTCAACCCCGCTAAGGTTGAATCAGTATAGAAATGGGAAAGACCCAAGACAGTCACAGAAATAAGAAGCTTCTTAGGACTTACCGGATATTACAAGAGATTCATCGAGTGTTTTTCACAAATTGCTTTACCTCTAACTAAGCTGACCAAGAAAGACACAAGATTTGAATGGACTGAAAAATGTGAGGAAAGCTTCCAGGAACTAAAAAGAAGGTTAATTACAGCACCTGTCCTTACCTTACCTTCAGGAAGTGGCAGATTTGAGATATACAGCGATGCCTCACAATATGGACTAGGCTGCATACTTATGCAACATGGGAAGGTAATTGCTTATGCTTCTTGGCAACTCAAGAAGCATGAAGTCAATTACCCAACCCATGACTTGGAATTAGCGGCCATAGTCTTTGCCTTGCGAATCTGGAGACATTATTTATATGGGAAAAAGTTTGAAGTTTTTACAGATCATAAGTCTTAAATATATCTTTTCCCAACAAGACTTAAACATGCGACAAAGAAGATGGATGGAATACTTAAAAGACTATGACTTCTCCATTCATTATCACCTTAGAAAAGCTAATGTGGTAGCTGATGCATTAAGTAGAAAAACCCAAGGGATGTGTGCAAGTTTATTAACTAAGAGATGGAAGCTAATACAAGAAGTAATAACGTGAAAACCGAACATAAGTAAGCACAAGATCGTTATGGTAGGTCTAACAATAAAGTCAGCTATTAATGAAAAGGTTAAGCAAAAACAGAAGGGAGATTCAGATATACAAGCTTTCATAGGAAAACCAGGGTTTACTAAAGGGGAAGGTGGTAGCATCTACATGCAAGGAAGATTAGTGGTACCGACTAATGAAGAGTTAAAACAAGAAATCTTAAAAGAGGCTCATCGGTGTAAGTATGCTATACACCCAGGAGGAACTAAGATGTATCAAGACTTAAGGAGACAATATTGGTGGGATGGTATGAAAAGAGACATAGGGGAATTTGTGGCAAAGTGTCTAACATGTCAACAAGTAAAGGCTGAACATCAAAGCCCTGAGAGATTGTTACAACCCCTTGAGTTACCCGAATGGAAATGGGATATTACCATGGACTTCATCGTAGGGTTACCTAGGACCTCTAAGGGTCATGACATGATCTGGGTAATTGTTGATAGATTGACTAAGACAGCCCATTTCCTTCCTATACGCCATACCTAATCCACCGACAGCCTATCTCAGCTATACATCAAAGAGATAGTAAGTTTACATGGCATACCCCTTAGTATCACTTCAGATAGGGATAGTCGTTTCACTTCGCAACTCTGGAAGTCCGTCCAAAAATCCTTAGGATCTTCCTTGAACTATAGCACAGCCTTCCATCCACAGACCGATGGATAGTCAGAGCGCACAATCCAGATAGTTGAAGATATGTTTCAAACTTGTGCCCTCGATTGGAAGCAGAGCTGGGATGAAAACCTACCACTAGTAGAGTTTGCGTACAACAACAGCTTTCAGTCGAGCATTGGCATGGCTCCGTACGAGGCACTCTATGGGAGACCCTGTTGATCACCCACCAGTTGGAGTGAAGTTGGAGAGTCCAGGGTGCTTTAGTCCGTGCTGGTGGAGCAATGCGCCGATGTAACACCCCGGATTTTTAAGACAATTTTTTTTTTTAATGGCAATTTAAATAAGAACATTTGGGATCCCATGAGAAAAGATTTATTTAACATTTTACTAAACCTATCTTAAAACTCCGGGTGTTAATTTTTCCTTTCTCAAAATGACGTATACGTAATTTAAACATAAATAAATGATCCGCGTATAAATCAACGTCAAATAAATAGGCGCCTTTATTTTAAATCAAATAAACATCCAAAAGACAATAATAATATGGCCCAGGGTCTATCCATCATAACATCCCACATAAATGTCCAAAGATCTAAATCACATCCCATTATAAAATATGCAGTCCATAATAAAAATCCAAATGATAATCTGTTTAATGACTCACATCAGCATCTAATACTATAGAAAAATGGTCTTGACGCTCTCACGACTTCTCAACATGACCTTGCCTTTCTGTTATCGCTCGAGATCTAAGGCATAGCAAAACAAAGCAATGCCTCAGCAGGCTATCGCTTGTGTAGGTACATAGACAATTAATGTAATAAATGAAAGAAATAATGAAACATTTTATGAAAAGTATAACATTTATGGAAATAGTGATATCATAATGCCATGTTCAAATAAATGCCAATTTATTCCATATGCTAAAAACATGAAATTCACGGAGTTAAAACATGACATGAATCAATAAATGGAGCATACAACAAGAATAAGGGCACCCTAAGGTAATGGGTCCCACCACATCGCACGAACATCCACGATCGGGAGTACACATAGTCAACCTCGAGTGTCGTCACACCCGGGCATACCATCTATAACAATGCTCATCATACATGCACACATAACAAGAATATGGGCCATCATGTGCGGTAGCAACCCTCCATGGGTATCAACCACTGCCGCTCCCGTCGACACCATAACGGGAGACTTAACGTACGTCCCCATGGAAAGGCTCGGGCCGTGGTGTGGACTATCCATGTTACCAAACCCCTACCGAATGCCATCTATGGGCAGGTGTCTATCATATCACAAACTCATCACATCATAATCTCGGAAGGTGGGTGGCCTCTATCCTCTAGCATGACGCCCACCGGGCGAGAGCACCCGTCATCAAATCTAAAACACGGAAATCCTATGTATATGCTAAAACTCAAGAGCACTTATAGCTTGCAATCCCCAAGACATGCCCCTCATCTCACAGGGTTAGCCTATCAAGGACCACGGTAATAAGCCTCATTCTCATTTCCATGTAAATCCATGCATTTTCTATATATATAATAAGAAATAAGTCTCTAAGTAAGCATAACAAATTAACATCATGCTTGTAAAAGCATTTGAAATAAGTTTATTCAGTAAAAGATTTCAATTTGGAATAACCATCACATACGCAATGTCGCATGAAATTCATGGTAAATAAAAATCGCAATTTAAAACACAATCACACATGATGCTATGTTTAAACATGGTTTAAAATCAAGGCAAAACATTAGTTGTCGTCACCTACCTCAGTGTGAGATCACTAGCTTGCTATTAACTCCCTTTAATTGGTATATTCAAGTGCACTTTGTACATGTCACATCACTATTTTAAAAATTTTCTAAATAAAAGTGGTCATTTCTAAGTTTTTAAGTTAAAACTAGGTCCGCGTCGTCAATACGGTCACAACGCCTCTTCCGGATCGTGATTTGGACCTCTCTAGCTCCCAAAAATCAAGTTTTAATGAAAACTACGCAAAAAGGGGGCCTGCCGGACCACCATAAGGTGGTTTAAACCGGCGGCGCCCTTTTCCGCCGGTTTATACCGACGTATACGGGCGCACGAAGACGCACGGCGTCGCCGGCGCCGCACGGGAGGGCCGCGCGCGTCTTCGTTGCACCGTGACGCACGCGCGTGCGTCACGGTCAGCCGCTGACGCGCCGCGTCCCGGTCCCACGCGGCAGCCAACCACGCACGTTCCGCACGCGCGCGCGCATCAGCGCACGTGCGTGCCGACGTCATGTGACGTCGTCCCTAGCTGCGTCTCGAGCGCGTCTTGGCGTCGGCGCCAGGCCGACGCCCGTTGACGACGCCGAGAAGACGAGCCGGATTCCGGTCGCCTCCCGGCGAGCTCTGAGCTCCGTTTTGCGTGATTTTTGCGCCATTTTCTTCAGAATTCTCTCTAGAATCCATTTATGCCCTCCTTTGCACTAATTTTCTCAAAACCATGGTTTTAAACGATTTTTCCCAGGAGTTCCTAAAACCTCCCTAGGTACCGGTTTTGAGTTTTTACAGACAATTCCACCGTTGGATCACTCCCAAATTTAAAGGGTTTGCTCTTGGGTGTCTTTTTCACTAGTTGACGGTGCGATTTCCAAACGGACAACGTTTGGTCTATGAAATCACGCTCCAACAGTAGCGTGCACAAAAGCCCCCAAAAATCAGATTTTTTTTCCTAATTTTTAAATGGTTTCTAATTAATTTTCTAATTAGCCATAAATACGAGAAAAACATAGGTTTTGAAGGCTTACCTTGCACCTGCCGGAGTTACTCGTGTTGCCGGGGCTCCACTCGCCGGAAAATTCAAGTTTTTTTACGAGCTAGGGTTTTGCGTAAACTCGAGAAACGCTCAAAGTGGAGCGTTTTGGCAACCTCGGGGAGGGTAGATATAGGCTCAGAGTCCCAGGGAAGAGAACCTCTTCCATTCACGCCTCTTTCCACGTCTCTCCGGCGATTTTTCCGGCACTGGTAGAGACGTGTGGAAGACGGGGTGCCGGTATCAATTTGGGCCCTGTGTTACACGTTTCGTCAAAAGACCATTTTGCCCTTACAACTTTGACGGCTCATAACTCCCTCGTTTGAGCTCCGTTTCTCGCGTTCTTGGTGGCGTTGGATTCGTATCGACGAGAACTTTCTAATTATTATGTTTTCAGGAAATAATTTCATCCATAAATTTTTATTTTAATTTATTTAATAATTTCCTATTTTTATCTTTAAAATTAAGGATATTACATTCTTCCCTCCTTATAAAAATTTCGTCCTCGAAATTTAGCTACATACCTCTATGTAAATAACTCTGGATGGATCTTTCGCATCTCCTCCTCAGTCTCCCAGGTAGCCTCTGTAGTGAATGATCTTTTGAAAGGACTTTGACCAAGGCAATGGTCTTATTCTTAACTCCTTGACTCTTGTATCTAAGACGCGGTCTCTCCTCAAATGTCATGTCACTGTAGCTCTCCGGGATCTGCTCCAATACATGTGAGGGATCCTGCACGTATTTCCTCGGCATAGACACGTGAAAGACGTCATGCACATTTCAATTGTGGTGGTAAGGCTAAATGGGTATGCCACCGACCCAACTCGTCGTAAGATCTCGAAAGGTCCAATATACAGGACTAAGCTTTCCTTTATTTCCAAACCTCAACACCCCTTTCATAGGAGAAACTTTCAAGAATACATGCTCGCCTCAAAGAACTCTCTAAGTCCTTTCGCCTCTTGTGCATAACTTTTACGTCGACCGTGAGTGTCGCGGTAACCTCTTCCGAATGAGTTGAACTTTCTCCTGCACATTCTTCCACTAACTCAGATTTCACCACGCGTCTTTCTCCTACATCACTCCAACATAAAGGTGGCCAAAAGTGCACTTACATAAAGTGCCTCATATGGAGCCATCCCAATACTAGCGTGATGACTATTATTATAAGCAAATTCCACCAAAGGTAAATGATCTTCCCGACTACCCTTCCAATCCATAACACGGGCTCGTAGCATATCCTCAATAGTACGGATGGTCCTCTCGCTCCGTCCGAGTCGTACGAGGATGGAATCTTGTGCTAAATTTCGATCTCGACCCTAATGCCTCTTGCACGCTCTTCCGGTATTTTGAGGTAAATCACGTATCTCGATCCGATATAATTGTCGAGGGAACGCCATGTAGGACGATCTCCTTAACATATAATTTCGCTAAGCTATCCACGGTCGATTTTGTCGATAGGAAGGAAATGAGCTTGAGACTTGGTCAACTGTCCACAACGACCCATATCATGTCGTGGCCGCTAGCGGTCCTCGGAAGACCTAGAAACGAAGTCCATGGTAATATGGTCCCACTTCCACTCCTGGAAGGTCCGGTGTACGAAGTAGTCCCGATGGACGCCGATGTTGCTCAGCCTTGACCTGCTGACAGGTCAAACATCGTGCTACGCACTCTCCAACATCCTTTTTCATACCATTCCACCAGAAATGCCTCTTGAGATCCTGATACATCTTCGTACCCCAGGATGAATTGTATAAAGGGGATTGGTGTGCTTCTTGAAGTAACTCGCTTCAATTCGTCATCTGCTGGTACTACCAACCTCCCCTTAAATCTAACTCCTCCATCTGGTCCCCTCGAAAAATCTGTCTTATCAGTCAGATCCTGTGTTTCCTTGTCTTTACCCTGTGCCTCTAAGATCCTGTCAAAGAACTTAGACCGAGTCGTCAAATTGGCCATCATCACACCCGCCTTCCTACTCAGGGCATCCGCACGCGACATTAGCCTTCCCGGGATGGTGCTTGTGGTGAAGTCGAAGTCCTTGAGATACTCCATCCATCTGCTACGCTCTCATATTCAATTCACTCGAGTAAAGTACTTGAGGCTCTTGTGATCAGTGAATACCTCAAATCTCTCACCATAAAGATAATGTCTCCAGGACTTCAACGCGAAATACCACATTGGTAATTCCGGGTCATGTGTTGGGTAATTTACCTCATGTGTCTTCAATCGCCCATGCACAGTAGGCATTACCTTCCCATGTTGCATCAACATCGCTCCTAATCCCTTGCCGAGAGCGTCACAATAAACTACATAACCGCCTGCCCCGGATGGTAAGGTCAATACCGAGCGGTAGTAAGTCTCCTCTTGAGCTCTTGGAAGCTCTCCTCGCATAAGCCTCGGTCCATACAAATTGAGTGTCTTTCCTAGTCGGGGGTGGTCAATGGTAATGCGATCTTAGAGAATCCCTCTATAAAACGACGATAATACCACTCTTAAGCCGAGAAAACTGCGTATCTCGATCCTTGTCTTGGGCCTCTCCCGGTGTAGTGCTTGCCTCTACCTTTGTTGAATCCACGGCCACTCCATCTTTAGATATGACGTGGCCTTTAAAAGAAATGCACACGATCTAGCCAAAAATCACACTTACTGAACTTGGCATACAAGCGATGTCGACGGTGTGTCTAATACCGTGTGGAGATGCTCTCTATGTGTCTCATGACTGGGCGAATAAATCAAGATGTCATCCACAAATACAATCACGAACTTATCCAAATAAGCTCGAAAGACACGGTTCATTAGGTCCATGAACATTGCGAGGTGCGTTCGTTAATCCAAACGGCATCACTAGAGAACTCATAATGACCATAACGACTCCTAAAGCGGTCTTCGAGATATCCTCTTCTCTAACCCTCAGTGATGATACACGACCTCAAATCAATCTTGGAGAACACTTGTGCCGATTGGAGCTGATTAAATAAATCATCTATGCGTGGCAAAGGGTATCGGTTCTTTATAGTAACACCATTCAACAACCGATAGTCAATGCATAGTCTCAGTGATCCATCCTTTTTCTTCACGAAGCAGGGGTGCTCCCCATGGTGATCCACTCGGCACGATAAAGCCCTTATCCAATAACTCTTGCAATTGTACCGAAGTTCTCTCAACTCGCTGTGGAGCCATCCTATATGGTGCCTTAGAGATAGGCGATGTACCGGCACCAAGTCAATGGTGAAGTCAATCTCCCTACTTGGCGGCAATCCTGGTAATTCCTCAGGAAATACGTCAGCAAAATCACGGACAACATCAATCTCGTCAAGGCTGTGGCTGCTCCTTTTCCTCAACGGTCACATATGCGAGGAATGCGTTACACCCTCGTGCATAAAATCGTGCCGCCTTCATAGCAGAAATGATGCATGTACACACTGATCTTTCCTACCCTGGAACACTATTCTGGTTGCCTGTGTATAAGAAAAGTGACTTGCTTCTTTCGGCGGTCTACCATAGCACCATAGTTGGCTAACCAATCCATCCCAAGAATAACATCATAGTCTACCATGTCTAATAAGATGAAGTACGTGTCCATACTCACGCTGATATCTCTGACATATCTCTAATATATTACTGTAGTCTCTCTTTGTCTCTCCCACGGGTGTCATAATATCTAATCCAAATGCTAGTTTTGTGTACACATACATCAAGGCAAGATGCAAAAATACATGATATATAAAAGAATGTGTAGACCACTGTGTCAAAAGAACTTTGGCATGTCTATCCGAGGACTAGAAGAGTACCTTCTACGACTGGTGTGATGCACTGTCGTGCGATGAGATGGCAAATACTGTCCCCCGGCTACGTGGCGCGTTAGTTGCCTCTGCTCCCATCTCTGTACGCCTGCGCCCTTAGGGCAGTCCCTTAATGAAATGGCCAACGTCTCCACGGTTGAAACACACCGTATGGCTGTCTCTGGTAAGGTGTATAGGGCGTACTCTCTGTGGTTGGGGCTGCCTCTCGCGCCGCTGGTCGGTCGAATCTATTACACCCTCGCCCGGGTGCCAACCCTTGCACCTATCACATCTCTTCCTCTCGGCGTCTCTCTTAAATTTGGCCTTTGTGGTGGATGACCGATGCCCCATGTGTACGCATAGCACCAAATGGCCGGCTGCCCTTAAAGGGCTGGAACGCACTCCCTCTATTCAGAGAGTTCTTCTCATGCATGGACGCCATATCAGCGGCATCTCGCACGAAGTGGGTCGAGAAGAAATCACGCGATCTCTCGCCCAAGGAGTCAACCCATCCACAAATACGTCGGTGCCTCGTGTCCCGAGGCCGGTGCGTGAGGTGCAAATCTCCTCGGTCGTGTAAATCGGTTCGGAGTGCTGCTGAACCGTCATATCTCTCTGCTCCAGGGTGGCAAACTCCTTCTTCATGGACTGCAATGCATGGGGTGGAAAATGCGAGTGTCAAGCCCGTTTAAAGGCTGCCCATGTCATCGTCTCGGTCGGATGCGGTCGGGTGAGTGTGAAAGTCTGCCACGAAGCCGGCCTCACCTTTCGGCCAGGTAGGGAGGCTACTCTAACTTGATCATCATCTGGTGAGATCTTCATGGCGTCGAATGTCCTCTCCGCCTCAAATAACCATCGCTCGGCCTCCTCGTATGTTCTGTCGCCATAAAGGGTTTCACCATCTTTTGAAACCTTTCCAATAATTTGTCGGTCTTCTTAGAGTCACTCGTAGCATCACCCTCAGTGGCTCTACGTCGATGGTTCTATCTTGGTTGTGAGGACCGAACCGAAGAAACCATGGGTGCCACTTTAGGTGGTGGAATAGGGCTAGGGTTAGTCGTCACCGTGTCTAACCTCTTAGCTGGCGTATAAGTGGTACGAGTCCCGACATTAACCGATTCAATAACTCGGCATCTCGATCCCCTTGATCGAGGACTCAGCAGTGGAGCCACGGGTGTAGCGAGGGGTAGACCTTGTCCTTCTCCGAGGAGCCATCTATCAAAAATTTTTACATGTCACTAAGTGTAAGTTCCTCTCTCATAGTTTCTCTCTCTACAACTATTATGGACTGTTATTCACATATAATTGGACATTCACAAGGATTATGATGGACTAGGCTGGCTCGATACCAACTTTGTAACACCCAGGATTTTAAGACAATTTTTTTTTTAATGGCAATTTAAATAAGAACATTTGGGATCCCATGAGAAAAGATTTATTTAACATTTTTACTAAACCTATCTTAAAACTCCAGGTGTTAATTTTTCCTTTCTCAAAATGACGTATACGTAATTTAAACATAAATAAATGATCAGCGTATAAATCAACGTCAAATAAATAGGCGCCTTTATTTTAAATCAAATAAACATCCAAAGACAATAATAATATGGCCCAGTCTATCCATCATAACATCCCACATAAATGTCCAAAGATCTAAATCACATCCCATTATAAAATATGCAGTCCATAATAAAAATCCAAATGATAATCCTGTTTAATGACTCACATCAATGCAATACTATAGAAAAATGGTCTTGGCGGCTCTCACGACTTCTCAACAGCCTTGCCTTTCTACGTTATCGGCACTCGAGATCTAAGGCATTGCAAAACAAAGCAATGCCTCGAAGAAGCTATCGCTTGTGTAGGTACATAGACAATTAATGTAATAAATGAAAGAAATAATGAACAGCATTTATGAAAAGTATAACATTTATGGAAATAGTGATATCATAATGCCATGTTCAAATAAATGCCAATTTATTCCATATGCTAAAACATGAAATTCACGGAGTTAAAACATGACATGAATCAATAAATGGAGCATACAACAAGAATAAGGGCACCCTAAGGTAATGGGTCCCACCACATCGCACGAACATCACGATCGAGTACACATAGTCAACCTGCGAGTGTCGTCACACCCTGGGCATACCATCTATAACAATGCTCATCATACATGCACACATAACAAGAATATGGGCCATCATCTTCAGTGGCAACCCTCCATGGGTATCAACCACTTCTGCTCCCCGTCGACACCATAACGGGAGACTTAACGTCCGTCCCCATGGAAAGGCTCGGGCCGTGAGTGTGGACTATCCATGTTACCAAACCCCTACCGAATGCCATCTATGGGCAGGTGTCTATCATATCACAAACTCATCACATCATAATCTCGGAAGGTGGGTGGCAGGCCCTATCCCTCCTAAGCATGGCCCCTTGGGCGAGAGCACCCGTCATCAAATATAAAACACGGAAATCATATGTATATGCTAAAACTCAAGAGCACTTATAGCTTGCAATCCCCAGACATGCCCCTCATCCTGGGGTTAGCCTATCAAAGGACCGACTAATAAGCCTCTATTCTCATTTCCATGTAAATCCATGCATTTTCTATATATATAATAAGAAATAAGTCTCACAAGTAAGCATAACAAATTAACATCATGCTTGTAAAAGCATTTGAAATAAGTTTATTAGGTAAAAGATTTCAATTTGGAATAACCATCCACATGTACGCAATGTCGCATGAAATTCATGGTAAATAAAAATCGCAATTTAAAACACAATCACACATGATGCTATGTTTAAACATGGTTTAAAATCAAAGGCAAAACATTAGTTGTCGTCACCTACCTCGGTGTGAGATCACTAGCTTGCTATTAACTCCCTTTAATTGGTATATTCAAGTGCACTGTACATGTCACATCACTATTTTAAAATTTTTCTAAATAAAAGTGGTCATTTCTAAGTTTTTAAGTTAAAACTAGGTCCGCGTCGTCAATACGGTCACAACGCCTCTTAGGATCGTGATTTGGACCTCTCTAGCTCCCAAAAATCAAGTTTTTAATGAAAACTACGCAAAAGGGGCTGCCGGACCACCATAAGGTGGTTTTAAACCGGCGGCGCCCTTTTCGCCGGTTTATACCGACGTATACGGGGCGCACGAAGACGCACGGCGTCGCAGCACGCCGCACGGACGCGCCGCGCGTCTCGGCTGCCGTGACGCCGCGCGCGCGTGCGTCACGGCCGAGGACGCGCCGCGTCCCGGTCCCCGCGAGCGGCCAACCACGCACGTTCCGCACGCGCGCGGCGCCGCGCACGCGTCTTGGCGACGGCCGTCATGTGACGTCGTCCTAGCTGCGTCTCGAGCGCGTCTTGGCGTCGGCGCGGCCAGCGGCAGCCGGTTGGACGGCCTAGCCGAGAAGACGACCGGATTCTCGCCCTCGCGGCTGGCTCTGAGCTCCGTTTTGCGTGATTTTTTGCGCCATTTTCTTCAGAATTCTCTCTAGAATCCATTTATGCCCTCCTTTTGCACTAATTTTCTCAAAAACCATGGTTTTTAAACGATTTTTCCCAAGTTCCTAAAAACCTCCTAGGTCTTGGTTTTTGAGTTTTCTGGACAATTCCACCGTTGGATCACTCCCAAATTTAAAGGGTTTGCTCTTGGGTGTCTTTTTCACTAGTTGGACGGTGCGATTTCCAAGCCGGACACCGTTTGGTCTATGAAATCACGCTCCAACAGTAGCGTGCACAAAGCCCCCAAAAATCCGATTTTTTTCCTAATTTTTAAATGGTTTTCTAATTAATTTTCTAATTAATAAATACAGAAAAACATAGGTTTTGAGGCTTACCTTGCACCTGCCCGGAGTTACTCGTGTTGTTGCGGGGGCTCCACTCGCCGGAAAATTCAAGTTTTTACGAGGCTAGGGTTTGCGTAAATACTCGAGAGAAAACGCTCGAAGTGGAGCGTTTTGGCGACACTGAGGAGGGTAGATATGAGCCTAGAGTCCCGGGGAAGAGAACCTCTTCCATTCACGCCTCTTTCCACGTCTCTCCCGTGATTTTTCCAAGACCGGTAGAGACGTGTGGAAGACGGGGGTGCCAGTATCAATTTGGGCCCCTGTGTTACACGTTTCTGTCAAAAGACCATTTTGCCCTTACAACTTTGACGGCTCATAACTCCCTCGTTTGAGCTCCGTTTCTCGCGTTCTTGGTGCACACTATTCGGACGTATGCACATGAGCCTGGTTGCAGTGCAACTAAGGCGCACGCGTATACTAGAAACCGTAGAGCGCGCATTCTAGAACCGCGGCATGTAGGACCCTAGGCACTACAATTGGGTCGTCCATTAAGGCGCGACCTTGAAAAATCCAATTTAGAGCCTATATAACTCCGCTTGACAAGCCAAAGGGACGTTGCGTCCGTCAGTAATTTTGACACGGACCCAATTATACAATAAAATGCAGGACATTCTTAGATAAAGATCAACCTAAAAATATCAGAGAGTAACCCCTAGAAACCAACAAACCATATAGGATGTTGTGAAGCCTTGGCCGATGAGGGCGGGCTAAGAGGGCTGGCAGGCTTCTAGGCAAGGTGAAAGACTGAGAGTTAGTCCCACATCGCTAGGGGAAAAGTTACTGGGCTCTTGATAAGAGTGATGAGAACTTCCCTTGCAACGAGGCCTTTTCCACGGGCAGCGGGAAGAACAAAACCGTGCGGGGTGTATGGGCACTCCGGCACGGACAATATCGTTGCAGGGTGTGGGGCCTCGGGCTGTTACAAGTGGTATCAGAGCCAAACCCCGACCCGGTGTGGGTGGCTAGCCGCACGTGGGCGCTCGTGTGTGGTAAGACACGCGGGGACGCATGTCCCTTAAGGGGGAGAGGTTGTGAAGCCTTGGCCGATGAGGGCGGGCTAAGAGGGCTGGCAGGCTTCTAGGCAAGGTGAAAGACTGAGAGTTAGTCCCACATCGCTAGGGGAAAAGTTACTGGGCTCTTGATAAGAGTGATGAGAACTTCCCTTGCAACGAGGCCTTTTCCCTGGGCAACTGGGGAAGAACAAAACCGTGCGGGGTGTATGGGCACTCCGGCACGGACAATATCGTTGCAGGGTGTGGGGCCTCGGGCTGTTACAGCCGAGAAGGTCAAACTCATAAGAAGACGCCTCCTCCCAGCTCAAAGCCGCCAAAAGAGCTATGCTAATCGAAGGAGGAGACCATTAGAATTTGACATAGGAGAGCATGTTTTCTTGAAGATATCTCCCACTAAAGGAGTTATGCAGTTCGGTATCAAAGGCAAGCTTAGTCCGCATTACATAGGACTTTTCGAAATCCTAGAGAAAGTGGGAAAAGTGGCCTACAGGATTGCACTACCCCCTCAGCTATCTGAAGTGCATAACGTATTCCATATATCTATGCTAAGGAGGTACGTGCCTGACCCTGCTCATGTCATCAACCAGGTACCCATAAAGTTGATGGAGGATCTCAAGCTAGAGACGAGACCAATTGAGATCTGGGATCGTAAGAGTAAGAGTAAGAAGCTACGGAACAAGGACATACACTTAGTCAAAGTTTTCTAGAGAAATGCGCACATGGAAGAAGAGACTTGGGAACCGGAGTAAAAAATGCGAGAAAAGTACCCTGAGATCTTTTGACTGTACATATTGTAGAATTTAGGGGGAAAAATTAACCTAAGGGGGTAAGAATGTAATGACTCCAATTTTGTAACATTAAAATCCCAAGTTAGCAATGAAAAGTTCAGTTTTTGAAGATAAGGGTATTTTGGTCATTTCACTATTCACCTTAACTGAACCCAGAAATTTGGTCCTGAAAATGGTACCATTAGGTGCATCTCAGAAAAAGGAATCCAAAAAGACCAAAATCACCCAAAACGGAGTTAAAATGAGCAAGTTATGGCCCTTTGAAGTTCAGGAGTAAAAATGTAATTTTCATTAAAAAACGGATTTAGCCTGCAAAACACAAGGGCCTGTTTTGATACGGGCACCCCTCTTCTTCATCCTCCTAGAGGGTTTTAGAATGGCAGTGATTGGAGGAGAAATCACCACCATTCTGGAGACACCCAGACTAAGTGCAAGTAAGTAAACCCCTACCTTATCTTTCAATGTTACTTGATTATAGTTACTCTCTATACCGAAATTTGTGACTAACACTTTCTTGGGAATAATGTTGATTTAAAATTATGCCATGGCTAGATAATTGGAAAATGTGTTTTGACACTCGAGGTTTTTATGAAAGATTGTTTTCCAAAATGAAAAAGATTTTTTTATTAATTTCATACTTATAAAACAAGAGATCTCGCCTTTTTATTAAATTTGCATCATATAAAACCCGGGTCGTCACAACCAAAAATCCTAATTTAACACTATAAGTTATAACACATGGGCAACTAATTGGGTGATTTTTATACAAAATTTGATGCTTATCATAACTATGTTGGCTCTTTTACATTTCATTGTATCTACTAACCACATACTCTTAATTGTCGATGTACCTATACTCCATGTGGTGATACAAATCTTATTTTCTGGAGCTAATCTCTTTACCTGCACATATCTAGAATAGCATGGGAGCCCCTACCTATTTTCTATTGCATTTGGGATCTAATGCAGTGTGTCACTTATGTGGTAATGACCTAGTAACCCTTGCCCTTTTTTCATTACATTTGGGATCCGATGCAACCCATAGCTTACAAAAGAATGCCCTAGCAGCCCTTGGTGATTTCTTAATGCAATCATGCTTTGATACAACATGTTGCTTATAGATTTTGCACTAGCTGCCAACCTTCATATTCAGGTTAATGATTTGCCAAAAGATTTTACACTGGCTGCTAGCCTAAGGCAACCTCCATCTTTATCCAAGCTTGGAACTGGTTGCAATATTTTGGACACCACATTTTTGAACATCTAAAACATTTAAACCATATATTTGTCAGAGTTAGGCCTACATTTTAGAAGATCTAAACCATCTAAATCATATGCCATATAAGATTTGTACCCATATATTTTTTAATAATTTAAATGTTCTAAATATGGACCAGGATCTTATATAGCCTATTATTATTCTCAATTCTTCCACAACCTATTATTTGAATGGTTAACAACAATAAAATGTTTAATTATTGTTTCTAAATTTTTATTTACAGGTATATTAGATAGATTACATGAGTAGGGTTTTTTTCCTTGTAATTTAATATGGACCCACTTATTATAAAGTTAGCCCATTGAATGAACATTATTTTATATAAAGTTAATGAATGAACAATATTTTACACCAAAATCTAAGTCGTCATGGTATTGAGACCTTCAAAAACTACTCCAAAATTGAATTTTGTAAAATACTTGATATTAGAAAACCTTAACAAAATTTGGGACAAATATTCAAAAACTCCAATAGATATTTAAAAATCTTGACTTTTTCAAAATCCTAATTTCAACCAATCAACTAATCCCTTATAATTATAGCATAACTTAAAAGTCTATTTAGCCCCAAATTATCTTAGATGATTTAAGAATTGCTGGTCAACATTCTCTTGTACCAACCATATTGAAATGCTAGCAATGAGACTTCTCCTATCTTAAAGGTTGAATTGTTTAGATATGTCATAACCCAATTGGGTGGATTGTTTCATTATGGATAGATAAAAATTTACACACACCCAATTAATTAACACAATTTCTTTTTTCAATACAAGCAACAAATTAAAAAAAAAAAGATGATACACCCTCACACACACTCCTAAGTCGAATATTTGGTCAATGAAGAAAGCCATGACTCAAACCTGCAGTGAAGGGTACTTTACCGGAGATGCCAAGCTATTGATGACTAACTATTCTAGACATTTGTTAGCAATTAATTAACCCGATTCTCGTCATACTATACTAATATGAATCCTTGATTATTGGGATTAAATCAGGACATTGGAAGATTGGGATTATTCTAAGCAAAAGTATTCATTTACAAAATATCCTGAAACTAGTCATATAGAGTTCTAAGTTTTTGGTAATAATCCACAAGTGTGTTTACTTTCTCGAGTCCTTTCTGCAGTAAGTCCCTAACTATAATATTATGTGTTAAATTTATTTCATTGTAAGTATATAACAAAGATTTACGTAGAGATTTAATTAGGTCCTATCTTTGACTGTCACACATATGGATGAAACACGTGAAAAAGGCCGCTGTTGTCCACTAGAAATAGATGTAGCTGCAGCATAAACGTATCCGGAACTTGTGAGGCCAAGAAAAAGCTGAGTGCAAAATTACAAGGATTTACATAGTCAAGTAAAAGTAATACCTGCTGGGCTGAATTTTTAGAGGCCGATTGGCGCTTATATAATCTGTTTATGTGATTATGCTGGACATTCTGATTATACGTAATTGAGCAAATCGGATTGTATAATCATTGGCAAGTTCCTTTTTCCCTTTTCTGAAAGGCGATGAAAAAAACACCAGCTAAAGAACCTATTCAACAATACAAATCAAATCGAAAGCCTGAATAATATCGAGCATAAACAGACAGTCTAGAAATGCAATCAAATCAGTGACCAATTCTCCTCTTTTTGAATTCCTTATGTTGCAAGGCCATCGGAATCAGTATTTGCTGATCGCGTTGCGTGAGTAAATCCAACTGCTAACCCTTAAGCCCGAGCTTCATCTGCACACTTCCATCACAAAATTTTCATGGGAAGGTCGAGGTTCTGCTCATCCTCTGACCATATTCAATGAATCTGTTTCTACAACAAGAGGAGAAAACAGGTTTCCCTTCCATATTTTCAACCCAATCTGAAGTACGATGTCTTGTTTGAGTCCAAAATTTCCAAAGGTTCAAAATCCTTGAGAATCGTGCCCTTAGAAATCAAATTCTTATGGAATGGGCCCCTTAATAGGCTAAGCTCCAAACATAGCTCTTTAGTTGATGATCAATACTAGCATTTATCCTAAGATATAAAATGAACAGCTCATAAGGTTTAAAAAAGTGAAAGGGAAACAGTTAATAGGCTAAGGCCCCCTTTTTTTTTTACGCTTTTCTTTGAGCACCTGAACTCAATTTCTCTTGATGTCATGTAGCCATTTTTTTAATTTTATTTTATTTTATCTTATCTCATTAATTAGACTCTTCGAACCCCATGATATCTACTACATAGTAAACCAATCTCTATTATTTTCCCAGGTGACACTTTTGAGTTCTTAAAGGTTTTTGTCTCTTTTTTATCTACCACAAATCTTTAAATTCTCTCTCTCTCTCTCTCTCTCTCTCTCTCTCTCTCTCTCTCTCTCTCTCTCTCTCTCTCTCTCTCTCTCTCTCTCTCTCTCTCTCTCTCTCTCTCTCTCTCTCTCTCTCTCTCTCTCTCTCTCTCTCTCTCTCTATAACCTTTCCTATTATCTTTTTTAACCTTTATTATCATCATACTAATAACATTAAGCTCCAATGCTCAACATGAATCCTTAAAATACCTCTTTCTCTCTAATTTATCTTATTAATTTTCTTTTAATTCTATTTTTTTATTTTTCAAAAAATCTAAGGTTCCACTATTATACAATCTTATATAATTAGTTTAATATTTCAGCCACATATCAGTTCCTAAAATCTCTCTCCACTTGTATATTTTAATGTGTTAGTTGATCAAGAGACGGAGTGAGATAGGCCCAATGAGAGTGAGGTGGCTTAAGTTTAAGATTTCTCAAGCAATCTACTTAGTGGTTCTTGAATTTAAAATTTCTCATCTCAGTTACTCATTAGTGGTGCTTGAGATGGCTTGAGTTTTAAACTTCTCATCTCATTTACGTTTTAGTGGTTATTTGAGGACTGAACATTAAGAAGGTCAATATTATCTCATGTCATCTCTTATAGAGACAATTGTAGTATAAAAGCAAGTTGTTTACTCTCTCAAAAATGTCAGACATGATTTTTTGTTGAGATGGGAGGAGAGAGAAAAAAGCCATAATTTCTTTCCCACCTTGATTCTCCATTTATCATTAGTGCTCATACAAACTATCAAAGTAGGCCATATAGGTTTCATGTTATAGGCTGGCAAAATGGGACCACATAAAATTCATTTAAAGAAGGCCCACATATATAGGGTTTTATGGTATGTTATACTAGAGTGAAGCCATACAAGTTTCAAGAAAAATGAGATTAGATATAAGTTTCATGCAAAATGAGGCATACATTGATTTCACATTGATTGAGACCAAATACACATGTTTTTGTTTAAATTGTATTTGAAGTGGTGGCATAGATAGGTTTTATGGTGCATTCAACTACAATGGCTGACACATAGATTTCATGCAAAGAGTGCTTGTAGGTACATCTTACATTAAGTAAGACCAAATACACAAATTTCCATTTAGATAATAATGTGCTGGGACAATCATTTCTCCTCTCATACAGCATCAGCAAAGAATTGAACAGTTAAGAGGAATCCATAAAATCTTAGGGTATAAAAAGCATAGGGAAAATCACATATAGAAACTCAATGAAAATGAATTTTACTTTTTCACGAAGCAAGGACAATGTGTAACTGCAAAGTGGGCCCAAATATATATTTGTGGTACATTCTATTAGAGTAGTTCCAAACATGTTTAACAAAACAAGGCACATGCTTAACTTTATTATAAATATTACAATAAGTATAATAATGACAAATGATTTTCCTCCGCCCCTTTATAATTATTGTCTCACTCTTATTTGGGATTCTATGAAAAAAAGTATGGTGAGATTCATATTTTTGATGATCTAAACGATTCATAGCAACTACCATGCCATAGATGAGCCTTGTCCTAAATTCAAATGACCTCACCGTTGCTTTTCTGACATGTTTAGACAACTAAAATGAGTGGTAGTAAATTACTTATAATCAAAATAGCTCAGTTAAAATCAAAGATAGGATCGCCCCAAGTAAGTGATTATTTCATTCTAACCATCTATGGCAAGACCATTCATCTAATGACTCAGATTATAAAAAGGTGGGCCCTACAAGAACAGGGGGAGGTGAATTGGGCCCAAAATGAATTTGAAAACTTTTTACTATTTGATGCTCAAAATAGTAAAACAAGTTTCATAAAACTTTGGCATATAGCAAGAACTAGACACTAGAATGTATAGCATTTTGGCCAGCCAACCAAAGTACCTACTTTCATTCTCTATAGGTATTCATTACATTGAGCTTTCACTAATCTCTACAAGATTTTATACCATTTGACATTGTGCTGGCCACAAATAAAGGAACTAAGTACTATTAGTAATCTTAGCCTCTTACAAACACTTGAAAAACTATTTTAGAAGAGAGAGCTACCCCACTCTCAAAAACATAGAACGAGTAGAAGATGTCTATCTCTCAATACAATGAAGTAGACATACAAAGAATAGAGAGAGTTTATCTATAAATGAACTATGGAAAGAATTAAGCTTGAGGAAGCTTGCTAGAGTAGATAGTTTGTTGGCTCTTTTTTATTTTCAATCTCTTCATTTGCTATTATGTCTTTTCATATGACTTGTACATATATTCCTGATTCAAAAAGATTCATTGATGATGAATCCTTAGAGAGCTTCCTTATTAATCCAAGAGATGAAATTAAAATTTAAATGAACTAAGAAAGTTGTCTCCAATCTAGTTGCTATTTTAAATATTTAGTTGGCTAAAATTCCTTTGCAATAAATCCATGTCTTTCATGTGCAATCAACTATATCTCAACCCATAAATTGAAACCCATATGATTTCCACATTTTGTTGACTTGAATTAAATTAGTTAGCTAATTCCTCAACAACCAATCATGAATATTTAACACACTTGATTTTCAAAATAGTCAGCTAATGTTACAAGAAAAATCACCCTAAAGTCACTGGAATGAAATAGTTGACTCAAGCTTAAGATAGTCAACTATTTTATTTGCATGTGAGACAAACCTCAAGTGAAATCTTCAGTCCTGTAGTGTAGCTTTACTTCATCTTCAAATAGTCAACTAAAATTGAGATCATTAAGTATTGGTAAGAGAATACAAGAATAGTCAACTAAGTAGTATTAAAAGTCAACTCATTTGAAGAAAACATCTAGTCTTTTTGTTGTGATCTAATCAACTTGATTACCTTTTAGCTGACTTGATTTGGATTTTATCTAGCTAGATCTATAGCGAGGTCTCGATGGTTGACTGATGTCCAGCTTTACTCAACTAAAATCATGAGAATTTTTCATTTTGACTAAAAAATTTATCTTTTTTATTTGGGTTTGTTTATAAATAGAAATATACAAGTTCACACTTGAAAATAACTTAATTGAATCACAATTGATGTTTTGTTATTATCAAAATAGAGAGGCTTTGGGTCAACAATCTCTCCTTTTTTATAATGAAAAAACATTGAAAGTTGGAAGCATAAAGGAAATAATGATCATGAACATTTCTAGGCTTTCATACTTACTTTTCATATTTTCTCTTCACCTTTTTGTCATAAGCAAAAAGGATAAGAATGAAAGAAGATGGTTAAAGAGAAAATAAAGGTAGGAGTATTGAAGATAAAACAAAGGTAGGAGTATTGAAGAGAAAAGAAACAAAATCATACAAGATGCTCCCCTTAAACCACATACTCCCCTTGGAATAATCATGAGAGAGAAGTAGAACTCCCCCTCAAAATCCTACAACATGCAGATATAAGGAAGTTGAGCTCTCCCTCAAACATGCATTTGGCACATAACTAATGAGCATAGCTAAACAATTATGACCTTGTCAATCTTTGACATATATAAATATCCTATCCACATAATGAGATATCAGCCTTCCCATCCATAACCATGTGTATAAATAATAAAAGTTTTTAGCACTGATCATAATAAACCATTCATCCATAAATTCAAACTATTGAATTGTAAATAACCACAAATTAAAGGTTTTAAACATATCTAAGCATAGAAACTAAAACTTAAATAAATTTTTTAAAAGGAAAATAGCAAAAGGCCTTGAAAAGCTTTTTAGGTTTTGGTACATGAGAGACTTAGAGTTAGACATTTAGTCTTGTATGTAAATCCACTTGTTGTTGATGAACTCATAGCCAAGGGATCTATAGGATTCTTTATTGATGTTATTGGATTTCTTGAAAGGGACTGAAGTCTCTATAGTCAAACTAATGCCAATCCTTGTAGGGATTTCAGAGATTAAATCACCTTAGTGTAGAGCAACGTTTTCCTTCTATTGAGAATCCCACATATGTTTTAGGTTGAGTCTTGCATTGTTGACTCGAGTGTCCCTTGAAATGTGAAAAATGAGACTAAGATCTAGAAGATTTGTAAAAGTTTGATCTCTAGCCTTAGGAAATAAATCCTACAAAAACACATATGTAGAACTTGAGCTTCAAGAGTAAGTACATTAACCTTGATTGGTTCATGCTTATTTACATCCTCCCTTCCAAGTGCAAACTGATAAACATCTATTCCAGGAGAAACATCTTTTCATTTCCATTCACAAATGTTAAAATATAGTCATCTTCAAATCTTTTCATGTTAGAGTAAAATAAATGAACAAAATCTTCAGACACTTCTATTTTGAGGAAAAAGAAATTCATTAGCTGGGAAGGATGAAACCAACCTTCAAGATGGAGCCAATGAAATTTGGAATGCAGACAATAGTGTCCTTGAAGAATAACTTGAGGATAAAAACCCTTGAAACAAAGTTCACTTCATTCTTATTACAAGTAAACCCCCATTTCCTAACTTGAATTTTATCATCTCCAAAAGTGTGAAAGTGAGTTTCACCAATGGGTTCCACTTCTTCCTTGGAGGAATTAGATCCATATTCATCATCCCTTTGTTGATGTTGAACTAATGCACGAATGTTGTTGTCGATGTTGATGACTTTAATATTTCCCTCTTGACCCTCACCTTTTGTATACGTAAAACCCAAGAAGGAATATTGTAGTTTTTGAGTACAAACATTATCCAAATCTCTAGTTTTATCAAGGTCTAGGGTTTGATTTTGACCAAAGATTGAAATGGGTTGGTTAGAAAAGGTTTTGGTAAAGATTGGATGTAAGATTTTGGGTTTTGGATGGTGTAATTGAAGCTTTTAGTAATGGGGAAAAATGAAACCTTAGGACAAGTTACTACTGTAGTTTGCTAAATACTCAAAATGAAAGCTAAAACACATTAAATACAAGAGATTTGATAGTTCAATTGGTTAAATATAAAAGTGAAACTATTTAAAAACCATTTGGAAACAGTTATTCAATTGTTGTTGGTGAATAGTTAACTAAAGAGGAGGGAAAATTTGTGAGTTTTGAAATTCAAGTTGACTAAAATTCCTTGTTAGTCAATTTACCTATCGAGTTTTGCAAACTTTTGTCAGACTAGTCAATTAAAATTAGTGTTAGTTGACTAAATAAAAGTAGTTGCAATAGTAGTTGACTAAAAAGAAACTAGTAGGTTTTGGTCATTTTTTGTAGCGATGGTTGGTATAGTAGTCTATTAACTCTGAATCCATTTACAAGTTCAAATTCTTTTGACAAACTAGTAAACTAAGATGATTCAAGTAGTCAACTAAAATTCATAAAACTACATTTTGTGGAGAAAATCATGAAATTCTTAAAATTTTTGAACAAGTGTTTTCCAAATAATCAAAATAGAGAAATCAAATGAAATACAACATTCAAGTGCAAACACTTGTGCTGAGTTCCCTTTTGGTTATACAAAATCTCTCTTTCACTAAAGGTTTTGTGAAGATGTTAGTCAATTGTTTTTCTATTCTTACAAATTCAAGTGTGATGTCACCCTTTTAAACATGATCTTTGAGAAAATGATGTTTGATATTAATATGCTTAGTCTTAGAGTATTTCATAGGATTCTTAAAAAGATTGGTTGTAGTAGAGTTATCATAAAAGAGGGAAATATTGTCACAATAAACATCGTAGTCTTTAAATTGTTGTTTCATTTAAAGTACTTGAGCTCTATCACTACCAACTGAGATGTGTTTCACTTCTTTGGTAAAGGGTGTAATAGAATTTTATTTCTTTGATAATCATGTAATCAACATACTATCAAGGAATTGACATGTTCCACAAGTGTTTTTTGCTTCTTCTTCTTCTTTTTTTTGTCAATTCTACAACCACCATAATCAGCATCTCTATATGCATTCAAAGAGAACAAGCTATGTCTATTATACCATAATCTAAGAAGCAGTGTGTGAATAAGATATCTAAAGATTCTTTTAACAACAATAAGATGTGATTTATTAGGATCTGATTGAAATCTAATGCAAGCACATGCACTAAGTTGAATACTAAGTTTACTTACAATGAGATACAACAAATAGCCAATTATATTTTTTATATCTTAATACTAACAGGTTTACCTTTGTCATCTTTGTCAAGTTTCAAAGATAGGCTCATTGGTATATCTAATGGCTTTACTTTGTCAATCTTAAACACTTTTAGTGGTTCTTTAGCATATTTGGCATGGTTGATAAATATTCCTTCTTGTATCTATTAGATTTGGAATCCAAGGATGAAGTTCAGCTTTCATCATGGTTGTTTGAAATTCAACATGCATGACCTTGGGAAACATATTTCACTAGCAGCTCCAAATACATTATATCAACATATATTTGAACCATCAAGATATCTTTACTTTGAGTTTTGTAAATAGGGTTGTGTCAACTTTTTCTCATGGAAAGCCATTTTCTATGAGAAATTTACTTAGTCTTTCATACTAAGCTCTTGGAGCTTGTTTCAAACCATAAATGGTTTCTGAAAATTTAAAACTATGATCCAAAAACATAAGAATTTCAAAACTAGGAGGTTTTTCAACAAAAACTTTCTCATTTATAAGACTATTTAGAACATCACTTTTGACATCCATTTGATAAAGCTTGAAATCTTTGAAATGTCCAAATGCAGGAAGTATCCTAATTGCTTTAGGTTAGCAACATGTGCTTAAGTCTCATCATAATATATTGCTTCCTCTTATGAGTATCCTTATGCCATATGTCCAGCTTTATCTTGATGATTAAACCAAGTTTATCATATTTGTTTCAAATGTGCCCATTTATTTCCCATAATAGGACATCATTGGGATTTAGGTATAAGAGTCCAAATACCATTTCTTTTAAATTGGTTTAGTTCTTCTAACATTGTCATCATTCAATCCATGTATAAGAGTGTATCATGCATGGTCTTGGATTTGATTTGTGATAGAATTGTTCAAATTAAAAAACATTCTTAAGATTTGGTCTTGTTCTTACTCTAATAGATAGATCACCACTAATTTGACTTATTAGATGCTAGTATACATATTTCTAGTCTTTTGGTAATGGCTTGGATTAATATTCTCATTGTTGTAGAGAAGTACCATCATCCTTTGGAGTATTCTTCCCATTGGTATTAGGCTTCTCCATTTGTTGAGCTAGATCATCTTTATTATCATCTTCTAAAGTGAGGCTGCTTTCTCAATGAGAAAATAGACTTATCGTAAACAACATGAATGGACACTTCAAATGCTATAATCCTTATATTAAATGCTTTATATGCTTAACTATGTAAAATAAAAATAAAAAATGACTTCATTAAATTTTGCATCAAAGTTATTAAGGTTATCCTTTCGAATGTTCAAAATGAAACATTTGCAAGCAAATGCATGAAAGTATGAGAGATTAAGTTTCATATCTTTCCATATCTATTATAATGTATTTTTCAAAATGGATATAATGGTGCATATATTAAAACATAGCATGTTGTATCCACAATTTCTGCCCAAAAGTATTTTGGTAAACCATTTTCACAAAACATTATCCTTACAAGGTCCCCAAGCGATCTATTTTTCCTCTCAATAACTCCATTTTGTTAACGAGTCCCATGGTCTAAAAACTTATGACTAATGTCATGTGTTACACCTCAATTTTCAAAAATCTTGATTTTTGAATTATCCTCTATTATAACTTCTAAATGAAGATATGGAGTAACTTTTCTCATTCTAAAGTCTTTTCCAAAGTTTTAAAAATAGTTTGAATGTTTCATCATTTGAGCTGAAAATCTGTCCCATGTAAATCTTGAAAATTCACCCACATCCACATTCACTAGAACTTGAATTCTTATACACCATAATGTCGAAGTACGTGAAAACATCCATATAGGAAATAGTTCATTAATCTTATGATATCGTTATGTCTAACCAATTTCCATTACAAAATAAATGTCATAGAGTTCACGCATAGAACTTCCATATATCATCTATAACACAACATGTTAGGTTAACATATATATTCTACTAATAATCAGCTTTTAAAAAGAGATCTTCTCAACTACAATTTGCAATAATTGCTTAAATAGTTTTTAGATTCATGCACTTTTACACTACCACAATTTCAATAAAAAGTAAGATCAATTCACAATTAAGTCCCATTAATTGCAAGATTCCATTCATGTTAAATTAACTAACAACATATTCTACACATGCTAAAGGCTAAAATGATATGTAGCTACAAATAATTTCATACTAGCTTCATATATTCTAGCTCAAACTAAGTCCTAATGAAGATTAGATAAGGACAAATACTTGCTTGTTGGTAGAATCACTTACCAGATCTCTTCAAGTGTTGTTGTCATTTTGATAAAATATCAAAATCAATACTCACCAAAATCTACAGCTCTATTGATGTTCTACACTGGATGCTCAAAAGTTCAGCAATCGCAAGAATGACACCCTCATTTAAGCCCCACAATCTTATATGCTCTGTTGTACATGGAGGTCACCCACCATCTAGCTTTGTTACTCGTGGGCCTCGCATACTGTCTGGGCATCCTCAACAAACATACAAAAATACCACAACTCGCTTAGCTCCGTAGGATGTGTGTTGTTGTTTTAATTAAAACTCACAAGCACACAATTCATTTGCAGTATAGCATGCTAGTGAGGTCGATCCCATGAGGAGTGAATGATTGTGATGCTAGCGGTTTCTACTTTAAACTATCTAACCTAGCCAAAATTCAAATGATTTTTTAACCCAAATTAGGAATGGTAATTAAAACATGAAATTAAAAACTAAGTAAAAACAAGAACTAGAAACTAAACAAAAACAAGAAACATGCTAATTGGAAAACTTTCCTAAAACATGCACTTTCTAAACTTAAAACTTTCCAAAATTTAAAACTTATAATTTTATGACTTTCCTAATTAACAACTACCCTAAAATTAAACTTTCCTAAAATACAATTTAGAAACTTTCTTAAACATGAAAGTAACAACTAACCTAATGGAAACATGTTTTAATAACCTACTTTCTTAATTATGTAAAACTAAGAAAAGTAAGCAACCAAATCAACTATTTTAACAAGTATAAAAAATTTGATTACTTTCTAACTAACTAAGATGCAAACTAATGGAATTTAACTACAATCAAACTAGAAAAAAAAAATGAAAGCAATTACTAACAAAAATGAAAAGAAAACTACCCAATTAACATACATGTAACCATAGAATAGTATGCTGATTCATTGGATAGGAGTGGATTTAATCAAATCTTTTGAAAACCTAAGCATGCAATTCTACTTGTAACATTAACTAAGCTATCTAAAAATCAAATTGGGCTCTTGAAAAGACAAGTGAACTGTTAAAGTGGAGAGAGAGAGAGAGAGAGAGAGAGAGAGAGAGAGAGAGAGAGAGAGAGAGAGAGAGAGAGAGAGAGAGAGAGAGAGAGAGAGAGAAACCCTTACAATGGGTGAATGTGTGTTGGTGATTTTGTACCTCACACTTGGCACACATATACTAAACAAGGATAGTTACATTCTCCTAACTGTACAATGTAGGACTAAAAATAAAATAAAACTAAGACTAAGGCTAAGTAAAGCTATAAAATACTATGCTCTATTGAACACTCCCCCTCAAGTTGGAGCATATAAGTCATATGCACCAAGCTTGTTACAAAGGTATTTAATTCAAGGTCCTCTGAGAGATTTTGTGAAGATGTCTGCTAGTTGATCATTTGAATTGACAAAACTAGTAGCAATACATCCCAACAAGATCTTTTCTCTAGTAAAATCACAATCCGCTTCTGTGTTTGGTCCTTTCATGGAAAACAGAATTAGATGCAATATGTAAGGCTTGTTGATTATCACATATTCGCTTCATACTTCCATCCTCTTTGAATTTCATCTTCTTGAGTAGTTGTTTCAGCCAAATAAGTTCACATGTTGCCAGAGCCATGGCTCGATACTCAGCTTCTGCACTTGATCTAGCAACTACATTTTGTTTCTTGGTTTTCCAAGATACTAAGTTACCTCCAACAAAAACACAATATCTTGTGGTAGAACGCTTGTATGAATGAGAACCAGCCCAGTCAGCATCTGTGTACACAACAATTTGATTGTGGCTTTTATCTTCATATAACACACCTTGACCTGGTGCTCCTTTAAAATATTAAAGAATGTGAACCACAACATTCTAATTGCTATCACACAGTGACTATAGGAATTGATTGACTACTCTTATAGCAAAAGAGATATCTGGTCGAGTAATGGTGAGATAATTTAGTTTACCCACAAGTCATTGATATCTTCTAGAGTCAACTAGAGGCTCCCCCTATCTTGGTACAAGCTTAACATTCGGGTCTATGGGTGTGTTCATGGGCTTACAATCTAACATACCAGTCTCTTCCAAGATGTTTAAAGCATATTTTCTTTGTAAAATGGCAATACCTGTACTAGACTGAGCTACCTCAATTCCTAAAAATACTTCAATTTTTCTAGATCTTTAGTTTGAAAGTGATGGAAGAGATGCTGTTAAATTCTCTGAATGCCATCCTGATCACTACCTGTGATGGCAATGTCATCCACATAGACCACTAGATAGATACACTGACCCGACGAGTTGTGCTGATAGAAAATAGAATGATCTGCTTCACTCTGAAGCAATCCAAATTCTTGAATAACATAGCTAAATCATCTAAACCATGCTTGAGGAGATTGTTTTAAATCGTATAAAGAACGACACAATTTGCACACTAAACTAGACTCCCCCCGAGCAACAAAGCCAGGTGGTTGCTCTATATAAACTTCCTCTACTAGATCACCATAAAGGAAATCATTTTTAATATCCAGCTGGTAAAGAGGCCAATGCCACATAGCAACCATGGAGAGGAATAATCGAACAGAGGCAACCTTTGTAATTGGGGAAAAGGTGTCACCATAGTCAAGATCATAAATCTGAGTATAGCCCTTAGCAACTAGGCAGGCTTTAAGCTAATCAACTTGTCCATCAATACCTATCTTAACAGTTTATATCCAACAACAACTCACTATAGTTTTACTAAGTGACAAAGGAACCAAGTCCTAAGTACCATTCGTATGCAAAGTAGTCATTTCATCTACCATGGCATGTCTACCACCCAGGATGTGAAAGTGCTTCACTGGTGCTTTTAGGAGCAGAAATAGAGGACAAGGAGGAAACAAATGCATAATAGGGTGAAGATAATCGATGGTAACTCAAAAAATTATAGATAGGATGAGGATTATGAGTAGATCAATCACCTTTTTGAAGAGCAATATTCGAAGAGCAATAGGCAAGTTGTCAACCGAAAGCAGGGCCGAAGTAGGCGAAGTTAGTGGGATAGAGAGATTATCATCAAGGACTTCAGTGGAACCTGCACCAGCTTCAAGAGGAGGCCGACAATGATAAAATTTAAGAGGATGAGAGAAATCATTTGGAGGCGTGGAAATATAGGGAAGAGGTAAAATTTTAGAAATGGAGAGTGGCTCAACAGTGGATGAGAAGAATGGTGACTGCTCAAAGAAAGTTACATATGCTGAGAGAAGATATCGATTAGTGTCAGGAGAATAACAACGATACCCCTTCTAAAGCTTGGAATACCTCAAAAAGATGTATTTTATGGTCTTTGCAGAAAGCTTATCTTACTCAGGTGCAAGGTTGTGTACAAAACAAGTACATCCAAAAACACGAGGAGGAAGAAGATACAGAGGTTGTATGGGGAAGAGAATGGAATGGGGAGTTTGATCATGCAACATAGAAGAAGACATATGATTAATTAAGTTGCAAGTAGTGATAACAGCATCCCCCCAGAAACAAAAAGGAACATGATTATGAAGAAGTGCAGGCCATCTCTATGAGATGACGATTTTTATGTTCATCTACTCCATTTTCTTAAGTGTGGGCACATGATGACTAGTGACGAATTCCTTGTTGAGACATAAAAGAAGAAAAAGGTGCAAAAAAATATTCTCGTGTATTGTCACTACGTAAAACACGGATAACAACATTAAATTGAGTTTGAATTTCAACATAAAATTTCTTTAAAATTGAGAATAATTCAGATCGATTCTTCATAAGGAATAACCAAGTACATTAAGAATAATCGTCAATAAAAGTTATGAAGTATTAAGAACCCAAACTAGAAATAGTATGACTAGGACCCCAAACATTAGTGTGGACAAGGTCAAAGGGGGACATGGCCCGATTATTGAGATGCTTTGAAAACAAAATATGAGTATGTTTTCCAAGTTGACAAGACTCACACTCAAGAGACGATAAAGTAGAAAAATGAGGGACCATCTTTTAAAGTTTGAAGAGATTAGGATAGCCTAAACAATTGTGAATAAGAGTAGGAGAATTAGCGGAGATACAAGTGGCAGGAGCTACAGGTGATGTGAGATGGTAAAGACCTTGAGACTCATACCCTGTACCAATCGTCTTTCCAGTACCCTAGTCCTACAAGATTACAGATTTATTAGAAAAAGTGAGAGAGCGATTAAGAGTGCGGGTCATTTTACTGATGGAAATAAGATTAAATGGCACTCAAGTACATAAAGTACAGAGGTGAGAGGAAGAGAGGAGAAAAGGTGTTTACTACTAGATATGTGATTAGAAGCTCCAGAGTCAAGAATCCATAGGCCAATAGCAGAAGATTGAGTAAAGAAAACACTGGGTTTACCAGTCTGAGTGACAGAAGCAATGGAAGATGCTTGGCTACCTAATACTAGAGGTACAAATCATAATCACTACCAGTCAGGGTAATATTCTGAGATGTGGAGCCCTTAGATGAGTCAGGTAACTAGGTGTCAGATGACTAGACGATGTTAGCAGTAGTTGGTAACATCGATCGCAAGTGTGTCCAATCTTATTACAGTATGTGCACTGTGGACGCTGTCCTCAATTACGACCATGGCCATGGGCACCTCTAGTGTTTACCTGAGAAGCCAAAACTGGGAAATCTGAAGGGCCATCAAAAGTAACTGCTTGAAACATGTTTTATGTACTTGAAACATGTTTTATAGGCGCAAAGATGATGTAGAACTTTGGGATCCACAGATTGCCATAATAGGCTGCATAATTGTGCATCAATCTTTTTCCATTGCACTTTGTCTACATCAGAAATATTTTCCTCTTTCTTGACCAAATGGTGTTCATTACCTTGACTCATAAACCATAATTCTAGAGAGGTAGACCAAGATAGATAATTTTCATTACTAATTAATTTCTTCGATTGAATAACAGGAGATCCAAAAATTACAGAAGCAAAATACCATTTTTAGAAGCCATGATTACTTATTTGGGTGGTTTGCCTCGAAGATCGATAGCAACAACAATTTGGCTGTAATAGAGGCGATTTGGGAACGCCAAAGATGACAAAGGGGTGATCGATAAGGAAGCACGGTCACCAAAGGAATTGCCAGAATGGATACACGGGCAAACTAAAAGGGAAAAAAGAAAAGAAAAGAAGAGAAGGCAGATAATTAGGGTTTCTCTTATGGCTTTGATACCATGTTAAAGTGGAGCCATGAGAGAGAGAGATAGAGAGAAACTCTTAGAATGGGTGAATGTGTGTTGGTGATTTTGCACCTCACACTTAACACATACATATACTAAACAAGGATAGTTACATGCTCCTAACTATACAATGTGGGACTATAAATAAAACAAAACTAAAACTAAGGCTAAGTAAAGCTATACAATACTATGCTAATGAACAAGATTGTATAATGCTGGAAATTGACACACACCATTCATGCAAAGAAATTTCAGAAGTAATGTGATTGAAACATTCAATACTAATCACTTCTAATGCATTCAAACATCTAAGAACAAAGTTAACTTACTACTAGACACAAACATGAATTGAAAATTCCACTAATCTCATTGAATCACATTAAAAAAGTCATCAACATAACATTCCACACATGTAATCCAAATCTGAAAATTAAATGCTATTATAATGATGTTCACTTAATCTATATCACTCCTCAATTACAAGCCAAACTCTTCTTTAGTTGTTCCACCATTCACTCATAAATAAGAATTCTTGAAATCAAAGGAAAATCCTATGCAAAACTAAGGCAACAATCAATGAAACTTAAGCAAGCAAAGCTGGAAAATCAAGAGGGCTAAAAGAGAAATAAGATGCAATGAAATTATAAGGGAAACACTTGATTCAAGATGACTTCCCTTAGCTGTCACTCCAAGAGAAAACTATACTTGAATCTTAGTTTAAAAGCAAGGAAAGCTAGAGTAAAGCAAAGCAAAAGATGACATGAAAAGATAAAATTCCAGCAAAGGCTAACCAACCTTCAAAGATGAATCAAAACCCCATAAATCCTAGGTTGAACACTTGAGGAAGAAGCATGAAACTTGGAAGTTTGTAGCAGCAACCAAAAGCATAACAAAACATCAAGAAAAAGGAGTACAAAGGGCTGGAATGAAGTGGATGTCTCCTTCCTAATGGAGGAGGCATCTTTTAACAATGTGAGAAAAGAGTCTCTTTTGATTGATTTTTGGGCTGATTTCATAAGTTTTCTCCTATTTTTCCTAGGATGACATAGTATTAAAGTGTGGTGGGGATTAAAGAAGATCAAATTGAAGGGATAGGATGGGGAAAATATTATAGACATCCAATAGGAAAGTGGGTAGGAAGGAGGGCTATCTTAAGGTGGAAAGTAGGTGGGAGACGCCTATTTTTAAGGAAGGGGTGTCTCCCCTTTCCAAAAATCGTTGAACTCCCAATTTTTAGGAAAGTAGGTGGGAGTGGGTTAGGAAAGAGATGAGATATGTTAAGTTAGGAAGTTTCCTAATAGGTGGAAGGAGCAAGAGTTTTGAAAATTCGTAGTGCATCTTAAGGGTGAGGTGGAAATTAAGAAAAAAGTGGAGAAAAGTTAGAAAAACTCTAAAAATTGGTTACTCTTATCCTATTGGTCCACATGCCCTATTATTTTAATAGATTTTCTCTTAATTATCTTTAAAATAATTCATGAATAACTCATTGAATCTCCTCTAATCCTATCCTTCCATTTGGCTTAGCTTGATGTCTTAGATGGCTAACTTTGAAGGCTTCATTGGCTAACCTCATGGCTAGTTTTGGAAGCTTCCTTGGCTTCACCCCTTGGCTTGAGTGGCTTGTATGATTTGGCTTGAATTCCTTAGTTTGCCACCTTCTTTCATGGCTTATATGGCTAAGGTGGCTTGAATGGCTCCCATGCAAAGGTGATGGAACTGCATGGCTTACTTCATGGGCTCACTTTGGCCATCATTAGCTCCTTTAATCACATCCATTACTAGTCCATAAGATGATCTTGCCCTTGATCTCATGTTGAAGTGATGATTTTGAGGCTTTAACTCGATCTTTTGATCTTGATCTTGAATTTCCTCCTGATTGATCTTGGTCATTGGATCACCTTACTTCCTACAAAAAGTGAAAATTCCTAATTAAATCGTAAAAAAATATGATTAATCACATACTTACCTCAGATTAGCCTATGGACCTATAAAATATCACATTTTTGGGTTATTAGCTAAAAAATGCATGGTGAAAAGTTTAAAGTGTTCACCGATCATAAAATCTGAAGTACATCTTTTCACAACAAGATTTGAATATGCAACAAAGGAGATGGATGGAGTATTTGTGTAATGACCCTAAATTTTTGTAACTTATTAAGGCAAATTAATAAAGTTTGAATTTTTAGAAATTCTAGGCTGGAATATTAGGTTATTGAAAATTCTCTTTTTATGAAGATTATATCATGAATTAAAACATAAAAATTATGGATGTACTTGGAAAACTGACCGAAACAGCATTAAGTACGTTTAATCCTGAGTTAAAATGAAAATTCCTTAATTTTCTCCATTTAGGGGTAAAATGGTAATTTTACCCATATTCCATATCCAAGAAATAAGACCTCAATATTCATGAATTACTTAAAAATATGATTCCAACGCCACTAAGTACGCTCGATTCCGAGTTCGGACAAATATTGCCTATTATTCTCCAATTTTGGAGTTCAAAGGGCAAAAACGTCTTTTTACATAAAAGTGGGGCCCACAAAGCGGGCCAATGTTCTAGAAGCGACAATAATTGCTCATTGCATTATTTTTGGTAGTGGAGAATAGAGTATGCACTTGTAATAAAAAATTCTAAAGTAATAAAATATCTGATCAAAATAAATGATAAAAAATTCAAATTTGGCTATAAATATGTCCCAAAAATTTCCAAAATTTTTCACAACCTTAACCACGAAATTTTCAAATCTTCCTTGGATTTTTTGCTCCAAATTCTCATTCATCCCTCCCCAATCTCTATTTTTCTTATTTCTCTCTCCTCTTTCTAAGTGGAACAAGAGACCTAAATTCAATTAGGCACTTCGTTCCAGGTAGAATTTGATAAATTTCACCATCCATAACCTCCTATACTACATTATATACAAAATCCCCAAATCAATTTCAAGATCCAACAGTTCCAGCAACAGAAAATCACAAAAACGGGGACCATCGGGCTATATTATCATCAACTGGTAATTCTTTCAAATTGAGCATCAAATATATGTTTTTTCTCCAATCAGGTTGGTGAAAATACTTCCCATACATATTTATTATGGTTTAGTGTAATTTTTATTTTTCTATAATTTAATTTGAATGAAAAATGGTCAAAATAAAGTAAATACCAGAGCCTTCAATTCATGGTGATAGAGAGCTCAGATGGAAATTCTGTAATCTTCAATCGATCCAGAAGGGTCCAAAACCCCTAGGGTACAATTTTCAAGAAAATCTAACAAGTTTTGGACCCTCAATTGAGAGAGATTAATTCTGTTGGGCCCATATCAAATCTGGACCCTAGGAACGGCTGTAAACTTCAATTTAAGATTGTGGAGTCATATGAACTCCAAATTGAGATGGGAAATAAGCTATGGAAAGCTTGTAATGTCTAGTTTCTAATGAAGTCATAATATTTCTAAAAATTATTTATGTATTTTTCTGTATTTTGGAAATAAGTGTCCGATTTCTAAGATCTTCAAGATCTGAGGTGATCAGATCTTAGAAATTTATTTTAATGATGATATAATACTGTAATAAAGTAATATCTATAGTTAATTTGGACAGATCTAGGATAAATTAGGGGATCTACCCTTTATGGTAGAAAAACCCTAAAAATACAAAGGGACCCACTTGATCAATGAGATCAAGTATGATCAGATCCTTGGGATGGATTAAAGGGATGATATTATAATGGAATCCAGTTAGATTATGGATGAAATGTGACAAAATCAAGTGGCTATGATTTTTGGATCTTAATGGATTAAAAGCCCTAAAGGTAATTAAAACCCTTAATCTAAAGGAAAACACCTAAGATCTAATGGTTGAATCATATTTAAAGGTTTATAATAATCTTAATAAAATTAGTTTAATTGTCTTTTATTGGATATAGAAGTGTAAATGTGATTTATGTTCTAAGTTAGAAAGCATGATAGTGTAATCTTTAAATTTTAATATGATATGCCCTAAATGAGTAATTTGTTAGTAGATTTGATTATCTTAGGATCATGTTAGAGTAAATTAGGATTTAAACATGATTTCATTATGATAGAAGATTTGTTTCATAACTTAGGATCATGCTAGTTTTATTTAACTAGCTTAAGTTACATTCATAGGAAGAATGTTAGTATATAGTTGTTAAACTTATATTTGATTTATGCTTTGAAGTTGATAATTTACTTATTGTCAAATTTTATTCAATTGTTAAGATATAAGGAGCATAAATCACCAAAAATGTAAACTAATGAAATATAGAAATTCATGAACAACTAAGATGAATGAATGATTTTGACTTAATAAGAGCTATAGTTAGTAGGACAATATAAGGAATGATTTATCATTTTCTTGGCCCAAAGTAGGAAAATAATGAACATCCATGGATGACATTGTGCATATCTATGGAAATTAATTAAAATCAATTAGAGAAAGGACTTAAGGTAAAGAGCTCATAGGAACCTTATCAAAGGTTGAGCTAGTACCACTCCAGTGGACTCTGAACATTGTGGTTATAGGGGGTATACAAGAGCCAAGTGCTTTTTCCTCACCTCCCGTTGACGTAAGAGAGGTCTAAATGCCTCCTTACATGAGGGTTGTATTAACCACTTTTTGAGCAGACTTTAACTGGTAAGTACTAGTCATCCTGAAATAAGGAGTTGTCTAGTAATAGAAAAAAAAAAGAATTATCTTCAACCAAGTAAGACACTGACTGGTTGAATAATAATAAGAACATAAAAAGATAGCAAATTATATAACCCTAATAAAAATAGTAAGTAAGATAAGGATGATCAAATAAGATGAGATCTTGTATGATCAAAAACAATAAGGAAAAAGAAACATCAATGTAAATTAGATTGTTATGTATGATATAGATAGTATTTGTATAGATGATATTAAACCCATGGATATATGATATTCAAGGAAGAAAGATTCAGATCATCCTACATAAGGATGATCAAAAGACCATGTAGTATGTACCATTGATTAGAAAAATGACATTATACATATGATTTGACAGATATATGTTGATCGAGACTATGGCAGATTACAAGGAGTAAGAATACCTTATTGAGGTAGGTGGATTATTAAGAATGCCTTTACATGAAGATACATGTCTAATACATGATCTTATGTTTTGAAGTATTGACATGTATGATACCAATATATTAAGGTAAATACCTCAAATTGAAATATGATCCAACCAAATGATGAGGAAAATAAGTATTAAATGGTCAAGTTGAGAATTGAGAACAACCCTAAGTGAATAGGAAAGTAGAAAATATTCCAACCCTAGATAAACAGATAGATAGTCTGATATGTATAAGTATTATTTTACATACAAGCTTGGAGGCTTGTAGTTTTGTTTTAAACAAGCATAGGCGTGGGGATGCTATGCTAGAAGAGTTAAGAGGGTTTGGCTACCCACTCTCTGAAACTTGATGATATTGAATACTAAGACTAAGAAAGGCTAAAAGTCGGGTGGGGCAATTATGGGAAGGCCACCACTATGACAGCCATGGTCCTCCCATATGGACATGGATATTGTAATTTCCACTGAGAATGGTATAAGTGGATTATTGAACAGTTATCCGGGCACGCTGTACGGATCAGACTGTAAGCATAGTAGTCCTTGATTATTTTGCATTATGATGCATATGAAATTGGCATAGTGAAATGCCTTAAGGGATGGCATGATGAAATGCTAGGTAATTGTATATTACCAATATTTTTTTTCCAAGAAGGGAAAATTCCAGTATAGTAACTGGCTGAAATACAAATCTCCTATAATGAAAGGAGTTGATCAGTTTTGTATGGAAATGATTATTAATTAGTTTTACAATTTTAACGGATTTGTTCTTATATACTATGTATGTATAAAGGTGAACACAAATGATAAGAAAATGAGATGTTCATATGAATAATAGTGGTCTATGAATGTGTTAATGATAGAATGAATTATGGGATAGTTGAATATTGAGATTTTACTATCAATAACTTACATTCTTATCCCCTACCAAGCATAGCTTGCTGGGATATTGTAAATGTTCGAATGTTTACAATATCTCAGATACAGAGAAGGAGACTTAGGAGCTCAAGACTTGAAGAACTAGTGAAGAATAAGTAATAAGAAATATTATATTGAGAGCATGTATTGTATTTAGAACTTTGTAATTTGAATTGTATATTTGGACAAGTATTGTAAGGATACAATGGGTTGTGTACTGTGAACCTCTGGATGGATCTTGGAAGTTTAATAAAATCATATTCCTTCAATGGAATTTTATTTTGTACACAAATTGTACTTATGTTATGTATGAAGTGGTGACTTGGGTTTTTAAAACAAGTTTTAAAATAAAAGAATTTTCGCTGCTTTGTTTTAAGAAATTTTTTTTACTGAGGGGACGCCATTGCCTTAGAAAAATATATTATAAAATGTGTTTCAAAAACCCGGGTCGTCACAATTTGAAGGATTATGACTTCTCTATTCAATACCATCCAAGGAAGGCTAATGTAGTAGCATATGCTTTAATTCAAAAGGTGTAAGAAATATGTGCAAGCTTACTTTCCAAAAGATGGAAGTTACGATAGGAGGTAATATGGTGCAAACCCAAGGTAGGTCACGGGAAATCCTTCACAGCGAATTTGATCATGAGATCCTCTATCAGTGAGAAACTTAGGTTGATGTAGAAGGATGATGTTGAGGTACAAGCATTAGTTGGGAAATCATGGTTCACCAAGGAGACAGATGACAGTGTTCGCATGCAAGGGAGATTGGTAGGGCTAGCCAAGGATGAAATGAGGCAAGAAATTCTTCGAGAGGCACATCAATCTTTGTATACTATTCATCCTCATGGCATAAAGATGTATCAAGACTTAAAGAGAAATTTGGTGGAATGGTATGAAAAAAGATGCAAGAGAATTTGTGGGATGATACTTGACTTATCAATAAGTTAAGGCTAAATGCCAAAGACTGGTTGGACTATTACAACCACTTAAGCTTTCAGAATGGAAGTGGTACCATATTACTATGGACGTCATAGTGTTTTTTCCCAAGACACTAAGGGGACATGATATGATATGGGTAATCATGGATTGGCTAACCAAATCAGCACACTTTCTTCCTATTTGACAAAATCAATCTATTGATAGCTTGTCTCAATTGTACATTAAGGAAGTGGTGAGTTTGAAAGGGATACTATTGAGTATCATTTCTGATAGGGATAGTCATTTCACCTCACACTTATGGAAGTCAGTGCAGAAGTCATTGAGATCTTCATTAAATTTCAGTACGGCCTTTTACCCTTAGACCAATGGCCAATCTGAACGGACAATTCAAACTTTGAAGGACATGTTGAGGTTAGGCACAATTGATTGGAAGGAAGGTTGGGATGAGAGCTTACCATTAATTGAATTTGCATACAATAATAGTTTCCATTCAAGTATAGGTATGGCTCCGTACAAAGAACTTTATTAGAGACCTTGTCGTTTAGCTGTATACTAGAATTAAGTGGGTAAAAATAGAGTTATATAGTCAAAGTTGGTGGAATAGTGTGCAACCATTTGGAGACAACTTCTCTCATATCAAAGTTGACGAAAGAGTTAATGTCAATAAACAACAGAGACAGTTGGAATTTAAAGTTGGAGATCATGTGTTCTTGAAGATTTCTCCGAGTAAGGACGTTATGAGGTTTGGTATCAAGGGAAAACTCAGTCCTCAATATATCTTTCCATTTGAAGTTTTGGATATAAATGGTTTGATTGCATATAGACTAGCCTTGCCTCCATAGTTATTGGAAGTTCACAGTGTTTTTCATATATCCATGTTGTGAAAATATATACCGGATCACACACGTACCTTAGCGAGTACTGGTTCAGTTACAAAAAGACTTAACTTTGGAAACAAAACCAATTCAAATTCTAGATAAGAAGGTCAAGAAGTTGCAAAATAATGAAATTTCACTAGTTAAGATTCTATGGAGGAATGCATCTATTGAAGAGGAAACTTGGGAAGCTAAATTGAAAATGAGGGACAAATATCTTGAAATCTTTAATGAGAAGTGAATTGCTAAATTTTGAGGATGAAATTCTTTGTAGGCGGTAATGAAGTAATGACCCAAATTTTGAAGTCTTATTTTGTTATAAATTTGAAATTTTGGAATGAACTAAAAGATGAAAGTTTTAAAAATTTTGAATCCTAGAAGTGGGATTTTCATAGAAATCAAATTGAGTAAAAATACCTTAATAATTTTATTCTACTTGAAAAATGGAATTCAAAGACACTAAGAGAAAGTTACATAATTTTTAAGTATAAGGGTATTTTAATAATTTCACAAATCGCCCACTTATACATTTTGAAAATAGAAAGGTCTGAATTAGAGTGGGCCATTTTTTATAATGGCACCCCCTTGCAATAGATCTATTGCGTCTCCGACTCCTTTGCCAAAAAAACAGGCTGATGATCATGCACCTACCAATGAGAAGGACTGATCACCAACGATAAAACAACCTCCTACTTCTCCTGAGGTGCAATCCCTTTCTCTTTTGTCCCCAGCTCTCTCTCTCTCTCTCTCTCTCTCTCTCTCTCTCTCTCTCTCTCTCTCTCTCTCTCTCTCTCTCTCTCTCTCTCTCTCTCCCTCTCCCACTCCTTTTCACTTGTTCCTTTTTCCCTTCTTCTTTGGCTTCCTCATTTCTGTCTATTTTTCGGCGACCCAAAAGATCGGCAGACCCAGAAGGCATCTGAACCCACCGGGATTCACCAGATTCCTTTCCCCCTCTAATTACCATAGGTAACCTCTCCTTAGTTCTTCTCTTTCTGGCATTCTCTTTCACCCATCTCTGGCTGATTTGTTCTCACCATCTGGCGATCTGTTTGTGAAAATAGATCTGGTGGATCTGATTAGGAACCATCTCAAGGATAGCTCATATGGAAGATCTGAGTCATTTGATAAGTTGGTGGGACCCCAAAACACTAAAAACTATAAAAATATAAATTATCCTAGGCATTGATTGGGGATGGAGAGGATCAAGTGGTCCAAATTAAATTGTCTCATCTCTACCTATTCAATCTGCAATGAGGACATACCTTGATAATGCACTATGGAGACGCAACCATTCAGCATGTCCCCATGCGTGTGTGTACATGCGAGAGTAGACATAGATCGACTAGAATGCCAATGCATTCTGGGAACTATGATGCACCACCGCTGTGTTCTGGAGTCTATGATGCATAAGAGCATTCTGGAATGCATGTCCCATTCTAGTGCATCCCAGTGATAATCAGTTACAGTATTATTTCAATAGATTTGATTTTGGCCACTTAAATAATATGAAACACAAAATCTTTTATTTAGAAGACTGTACATGTTCGATTTATGATCTGAAAGGTCCGTTAGATTTGTCTTGATGACATAGACCTAATAATACAAGAAAGTTGAGGATCATAGATCATTGTTAAGTGTTCAATTTTAGTCAAAATACCCCTAATTTAGTGTTCAATTAGAGCATCTAGGTCATTAATTTCAAGATTTTACATAAAATATTTAATTTTAGCTTTAATTGGCCATCTAATTGTTCAATTACAAAATTAACAGTCAGATGATCATTAAAACTAATCAGAGGAATACTGAATGGTTCAGATAATTCTAATTGGGTCCTGTGCATTGCAGATTAATCGACTCAGGCGTGGATGCTCCAAATCGAAGCAAGGATATCAGATGAGGATGATGAAGTTTCAAGGAAATCAGATGGAATTTGAAGAGTCCTAAGACAGGACAAAGTTGAAGACTTGCAGAGTTCTAGCAAGTTTAGACTTCTAGTTGATCCCATTCTCTATCTTATCTCTCTTTTAACTCTTTCTTATCTCTCTTTTCTCTTATCCCTTTCCTCTCTTTTCCCTCTTTCTTATGTATCTTTCCTCTTTCTCTTCTATCTCTTTTTCTCCCTCTCTCTCCCTCTTCTTATACTCCTCTTCCCCTCTCTCTTAAGGGACGTTTTTCCCCTCCTCTAAGGAGGTTGGGCTTGTTCTCCACTCATCCTTCCCCCTCCTTCCTCTTTCTTCTTCTCCACTTCTCTTTTTCTTTTCTTCTCTCACCCTTCATCTTGTCTGTTAGCTATCACCCTTACCTCTCCTCTTCTCATCCTTCTCTCTTCAACTCTTCTCTTGGCTGGCCATAGGTGTGTGACACACCTAGAAGGCCTGCTTGGCATCATCGTCCCTCTCTCTCTCTGTAACACCCCGGATTTTTAAGACAATTTTTTTTTTTTTTATATAATAATGGCAATTTAAATAAGAACATTTGGGATCCCATGAGAAAAGATTTATTTAACATTTTACTAAACCTATCTCAAAAACTCCGGGTGTTAATTTTCCTTTCACAAAATGGCGTACATGTAATTTAAACATAAATAAATAATCCACGTATAAATCAACGTCAAATAAATAGGCGCCTTTATTTTAAATCAAATAAACATCCAAAAGACTGATAATAATATGGCCCCGGGGTCTATCCATCATAACATCCCATATAAATGTCCAATATATGTCCAAAGATCTAAATCACATCCAAATATAAAGTATGCAGTCCATAATAAAAATCCAAATGATAATCCTGTTTAATGACTCACATCCTTGTCTAATACTATAGAAAAATGGTCTTGACAGCTCTCACGGCTTCTCAACATGCCTTGCTTTTCTGTTATCGCTCGAGATCTAAGGCATTGCAAAACAAAGCAATGCCTCGACAGCTATCGCTTGTGTGTAGGTACATAGACAATTAATGTAATAAATGCAAGAAATAATGAAACGACATTGATGAAAAGTCTAACATTTATGGAAATAGTGATATCATAATGCCATGTTCAAATAAATGCCAATTTATTCCAAATGCTAAAACATGAAGTTCAGTTAAAACATGACATGAATCAATAAATGGAGCATACAACAAGAATAAGGGCACCCTAAGGTAATGGGTCCCACCACATCGCACGAACATCACGATCGGGAGTACACATAGTCAACCTGCGAGTGTCGTCACACCCGGAGCATACCATCTATAACCATGCTCATCATACATGCACACATAACAAGAATATGGGCCATCATCTTTACCGGTGGCAACCCTCCATGGGTATCAACCACCCGGCTCCCCGTCGACACCATAACGGGAGACTTAGCGTACTGTCCCCATGGAAAGGCTCGGACCGGTAGTGTGGACTATCCATGTTACCAAACCCCTACCGAATGCCATCTATGGGCAGGTGTCTATCATATCACAAACTCATCACATCATAATCTCGGAAGGTGGGTGGTGGCCACATCCCTCCCAGCATGGCCGCCATGGGCGAGAGCACCGTCATCAAATATAAAACACGGAAATCATATGTATATGCTAAAACTCAAGAGCACTTATAGCTTGCAATCCCCAAGACATGCCCCTCATCACGGGGTTAGCCTATCAAAGGACAAGCTAATAAGCCTCTATTCTCATTTCCATGTAAATCCATGCATTTTCTATATATATAATAAGAAATAAGTCTCTAAGTAAGCATAACAAATTAACATCATGCTTGTAAAAGCATTTGAAATAAGTTTATTCGGTAAAAGATTTCAATTTGGAATAACCATCACATGCGCAATGTCGCATGAAATCCATGGTAAATAAAAATCGCAATTTAAAACACAATCACACATGATCTTTATGTTTAAACATGGTTTAAAATCAAGTCAAAACATTAGTTGTCGTCACCTACCTCCGTGTGAGATCACTAGCTTGCTAATAACTCCCTTTAATTGGTATATTCAAGTGCACTGTACATGTCACATCACTATTTTAAAATTTTTCTAAATAAAAAGTGGTCATTTCTAAGTTTTTAAGTTAAAACTAGGTCAGCGTCGTCCAATACGGTCATAACGCCTCTTAGGATCGTGATTTGGACCTCTCTAGCTCCCAAAAATCAAGTTTTAGTGAAAACTACCCTCAAATGGGGCCTGCCCGGACCACCCATAAAGGTGGTTTAAACCGCGGCGCCCTTTTCCGCCGGTTTATACCGACGTATGCGGGCGCACGAGACGCACGGCGTCGCGAGCGCACGCACGGGACGCGCGTCTTCGGCCTTGCCGTGACGCACGCGCGCGTGCGTCACGGTCGCCGAGACGCGCCGCGTCCGGTCCCACGCGGCAGCCAACCACGCACGTTCCGCACGCGCGCGCGCGCCGCGCACGCGTGCGGCGACGGCGTCATGTGACGTGCGTCCCTCGTGCGTCACGGAGTGCGTCTTGGCGTCGGCGCGGGCGCGGCAGCCGAGATTGACGGCAGCCGGAGAGACGGCCGGATTAGGTCGCCTCGGCGAACTCTGACTCCGTTTTGCGTGATTTTTGCGCCATTTTCTTCAGAATTCTCTCTAGAATCCATTTATTCCCTCCTTTTGCACTAATTTTCTCAAAAACCATGGTTTTTAAACGATTTTCCCAAGTTCCTAAAAACCTCCTAGGTGCTTGGTTTTTTTGAGTTTTTAGGCAATTCCAGATTGGATCACTCCCAAATTTAAAGGTTTGCTCTTGGGTGTCTTTTGCACTAGTTGGACGGTGCGATTTCCAAACGGACAACGTTTGGTCTATGAAAGTACGCTCCAACATTAGCGTGCACAAAAGCCCCAAAAATCAGATTTTTTTTCCTAATTTTTAAATGGTTTTCTAATTAATTTTCTAATTAATAAATACAGAAAAACATAGGTTTTGAGCTTACCTTGCACCTGCCCGGAGTTGCTCGTGTTGCCGGGGCTCCACTCGCCGGAAAATCCAAGTTTTACGGGGCAGGGTGTTGCGTAAATACTCGGAGAAACGCTCCAAGTGGAGCGTTTTGTAACAGGGAGGGTAGATATAGGCCTAGAGTCCCGAGGAAGGAGAACCTCTTCCATTCACGCCTCTTCCCATGGCTTCTCCGGCGATTTTGCCGGATGCTGGGTACTGAGACGTGTGGAAGACGGGGGTGCCGGTATCAATTTGGACCCTGTCTGTGCGTCTACATCAAATGACTAATTTGCCCTTCCAACTGTGCCGGCTCATAACTCCCTCGTTTGAGCTCCGTTACCCGCGTTCTTGGTGGCGTTGGATTCGTATCGACGAGCACTTTCTAATTATTATGTTTTCAGGAAAGAATTTCATCCATAAAATTTTATTTTAATTTATTTAATAATTTCCTATTTTTAACTTTAAAATTAAGGATATTACATTCTTTTCTCCTTATATAAATTTCGTCCTCGGAAATTTAGCTACATACCTCTATGTAAATAACTCTGGCTGTATCTTTCGCATCTCCTCCTCGGTCTCCCAAGTAGCCTCACGTAGTGAATGATCTTTCTTAAAGGACTTTGACCGAAAGGCAATGGTCTTATTCCTTAACTCCTTGACTTTTGTATCTAAGACGCGCCTTTGGTCTCTCCTCAAATGTCATGTCGAGCACATAGCTCTCACAGGATCTGCTCCAATACATGTGAGGGATCGGCACGTATTTCCTCGGCATAGACACGTGAAAGGACGTCATGCACATTTCTTCATTGTGTGGTGGTAAGGCTAGGCTGGTATGCCTGACCCAACTTGTCGTAAGATCTCGAAAGGTCCAATATACACGGGACTAAGCTTTCCTTTATTTCCAAACCTCAACACCCCTTTCATAGGAGAAACTTTCAAGAATACATGCTCGCCCTCAAAGAACTCTAAGTCCTTTCGCCTCTTGTATGCATAACTTTTGTCATTGTGGTACATCGGTAACCTCTTAGAATGAGTTGAACTTTCTACGCACATTCTTCCACTAACTCAGATTTCACCACGCGTCTTTCTCCTACATCACTCCAACATAAAGGTGACCGACAAGGTCTGCCATAAAGTGCCTCATATGGAGCCATCCCAATACTAGCGTGATGACTATTATTATAAGCAAATTCCACCAAAGGTAAATGATCTTCCCGGCTACCCTTCAATCCATAACACGGGCTCGTAGCATATCCTCAATAGTACTGGATGGTCCTCTCGCTCTGTAGTGTATGCGAGGATGGAATCTTGTGCTAAATTTCGATCTCGACCACTAATGCCTCTTGCACGCTCTTCCGGTATTTTGAGGTAAATCGCGTATCTCGATCAGATATAATTGTCGAGGAACGCCATGTAGGCGGCAGTCTCCTTAACATATAATTTCGCTAAGCTATCCACGGTGCGATTTTGTCGATGGGAAGGAAATGAGCGGAACTTGGTCAACTGTCCACAACGACCCATATCATGTCGTGGCCGTAGCGGTCCTCGGAAGACCTAGAAACGAAGTCCATGGTAATATGGTCCCACTTCCACTCTGGAAGGTCCGGTGTACGAAGTAGTCTGATGGACGATGCTCAGCCTTGACCTGCTGACAGGTCAAACATCGTGCAACACACTCTCCAACATCCTTTTTCATACCATTCCACGAGAAATGCCTCTTGAGATCCTGATACATCTTCGTACCCCCGGGATGAATTGTATAAGGGGATTGGTGTGCTTCTTGAAGTAACTACGCGCTTCAATTCGTCATCTGTGGTACTACCAACCTCCCCTTAAATCTAACTCCTCCATCGGGTCCCTCGAAAAATCTGTCTTATCGGTCGGATCCTGTGTTTCCTTGTCTTTGCCACTGTGCCTCTAAGATCTGTCAAAGAACTTAGGCCAGGAGTCGTCAAATTGGCAATCATCACACCCCTTCCTACTCGGGGCATACGCAACGACGTTAGCCTTCCCGGGATGGTGCTTGTATGGTGAAGTCGAAGTCAGCTTGAGATACTCCATCCATACTGACTGCCTCATATTCAATTCACTACGAGTAAAAGTACTTGAGGCTCTTGTGATCGATGAATACCTCAAATCTCTCACCATAAAGATAATGTCTCAGGACTTCAACGCAAATACCACGGCTGCTAATTCCAGGTCATGTGTTGGGTAATTTACCTCATGTGTCTTCAAGCTTGTCTAGACGCACGAGCAATTACCTTCCCATGTTGCATCAACGCTCCCAATCCCCTTGCCGGGCGTCACAATAAACTACATAACCGCCTGCCCGGATGGTAAGGTCAATGCGGAGCGGTAGTAAGTCTCCTCTTGCGCTCTTGGAAGCTCTCTTCGCAAGCCTCGGTCCATACAAATTGAGTGTCTTTCCTAGTCAGGGTGGTCAATGGTAATGCGATCTTAGAGAATCCCTCTATAAATCGTCGATAATACCACCGCCAAACGAGAAAAGCTGCGTATCTCGATCCTTGTCTTGGGCCTCTCCCGGTGTAGTACTGCCTCTACCTTTGTTGAATCACGGCCACTCCATCTTTAGATATGACGTGGCACAGAAATACTTTGGTCTAGCCAAAAATCACACTTACTGAACTTGGCATACAACTAATGTCGACGAAGTGTGTCTAATACCGTGTGGAGATGCTCTCTATGTGTCTCATGACTAGGCGAATAAATCAAGATGTCATCCACAAATACAATCACGAACTTATCCAAATAAGCTCGAAAAACACGGTTCATTAGATCTATGAACACTTGCGGGTGCGTTCGTCAATCAAACGGCATCCTTGGGAACTCATAATGACCATAACGACTCTAAAGGCGGTCTTCGAGATATCCTCTTCTCTAACCCTCGGTGATGATACACGACCTCAAATCAATCTTGGAGAACACTTGTGCCGATTGGAGCTGATCAAATAAATCATCTATGCGTGGCAAAGGGTATCGGTTCTTTATAGTAACACCATTCAACAACCGATAGTCAATGCATAGTCTCAGTGATCCATCCTTTTCTTCACGAAACGGGAATTTGGTGCTCCCCCATGGTGATCCACTCGGCACGATAAAGCCCTTATCCAATAACTCTTGCAATTGTACACTGAAGTTCTCTCAACTCAGCTGGAGCCATGCTATATGGTGCCTTAGAGATAGGCGGTGTTGCCGGCCCCAAGTCAATGGTGTAGTCAATCTCCCTACTTGGCGGCAATCTGGTAATTCCTCGGGAAATACGTCGGACAAAATCACGGACAACATCAATCTCGTCAAGCTGTGGCTGCTCCTTTTCCTCAACGGTCACATATGCGAGGAATGCGTTACACCCTCGTGCATAAAATCGTGCCGCCTTCATAGCGAGAAATGATGCATGTGCACACGATCTTTCCTACGGAACTATTTACGGTTGCCCGAGGTATAAGAAAAGTGACTTGCTTCTTTCGGCGGTCTACCATAGCACCATAGTTGGCTAACCAATCCATCCCAAGAATAACATCATAGTCTACTATGTCTAATAAGATGAAGTACGTGTCCATACTCACGTGATATCTCTACGGGTATATCTACTAATATATTCTGTAGTCTCTCATCTCTCCCACGAGGTGTCATAATATCTAATCCAAATGCTAGTTTGTGTACACATACATCCGGACAAGATGCAAAAATACATGATATAAAGTGTGTAGACCACTGTGTCAAAAAGAACTTTGGCATGTCTATACGAGGCCCAGAAGAGTACCTTCTACGACCTGGTGTGATGCACTGTGCTGTCCTGATGAGATGGCAAATACTCGTCCCACGCTACGTGGCGCGTTAGTTGCCTGCTCCCATCTCTGTATGTCTACGCCCCTTAGGGCGGTCCTTAATGAAATGGCCAACGTCTCCACGGTTGAAACACCTATATGGCTGTCTACGGTAAGGTGTATAGGGCTGTCTCTGTGGTTGGGGCTGCCTCTGGCTTTCTTGTGGTCGGTCGAATCTATTACACCCTCGCCCGGGTGCCAACCCTTGCACCTATCACATCTCTTCCTCTCGGCGTCTCTCTTAAATTTGGCCTTTGTGGTGGATGACACTGATACCCCATGTGTGCATAGCACCAAATGGCCGCTTGCCCTTAAAGAGGCTGGAACGCACTCCCTCTATTCTGAGAGAGTTCTTCTCATGCATGGAGCGCCATATCGGCGGCATCTCGCACGAGAAGTGGGTCGAGAAGAAATCACGCGATCTCTCGGCCAAGGAGTCAACCCATCCACAAATCTGTCGTTGCCTGCGTATGCCGAGGCCGGTGCGTGAGGTGCAAATCTCCTCGGTCGTGTAAATCGGTTCGAATCTTGCTGAGCGAGTCATATCTCTACTGCTCCCGAGGGTGGCAAACTCCTTCTTCATGGGGCTGCAATGCATGGGGTGGAAAATGCGAGTGTCAAAGCTTTGTTTAAAGGCTGCCCATGTCATCGTCTCGGTCGGATGCTGGTCGGGTGAGTGTGAAAGTACGCCACCGGAAGCCAGAGCCTCACCTTTCGGCGGAGTAGGAGGCTACTCTAACTTGATCATCTGGTGAGATCTTCATAGCGTCGAATGTCCTCTCCGCCTCAAATAACCATCGCTCTCGGCCTCCTGCAGTGTCTGGTCGCCATAAAAGGGTTTCACCATCTTTTGAAACCTTTCCAATAATTTGTCGGTCTTCTTAGAGTCACTCGTAGCATCGCCCTCCGTGGCTCTAGGTGCGATGGTTCTGTATTGGTTGTGAGGACTGAGCCCGCGAAACCATGGGTGCCACTTTAGGTGGAGGAATAGGGCTAGGGTTAGGCTGCGTCAGCGTGTCCTAACTTTCTTCTGTATAAGTGGTACGAGTCGACATTAGCAGGATTCAATAACTCGGCATCTCGATCCCCTTGATCGAGAGGACTCGGCGGTGGAGCCACGGGTGTAGCGGGGGTAGACCTTGTCCTTCTCAGGAGCCATACATTAAAATTTTACATGTCACTAAGTGTAAGTTCCTCTCTCATCTTTTCTCTCTCTACAACTATTATGGAATTTGTTATTCACATATAAATGGACATTCACAAGGATTATGATGGACTAGGCGGGCTGCAGTACCAACTTTGTAACACCCCGGATTTTTAAGACAATTTTTTTTTTTTTTTTTATATAATAATGGCAATTTAAATAAGAACATTTGGGATCCCATGAGAAAAGATTTATTTAACATTTTACTAAACCTATCTCAAAAACTCCGGGTGTTAATTTTCCTTTCACAAAATGGCGTACATGTAATTTAAACATAAATAAATAATCACGTATAAATCAACGTCAAATAAATAGGCGCCTTTATTTTAAATCAAATAAACATCCAAAAGACGGTAATAATATGGCCCGAGGTCTATCCATCATAACATCCCATATAAATGTCAATATATGTCCAAAGATCTAAATCACATCCAAATATAAAGTATGCGGTCCATAATAAAAATCCAAATGATAATCTGTTTAATGACTCACATCAACTTTGTCTAATACTATAGAAAAATGGTCTTCCAGCAGCTCTCACGGCTTCTCAACAGCCTTGCTTTTCTGATATCGCGCTCGAGATCTAAGGCATTGCAAAACAAAGCAATGCCTCGGCAAAACTACTCGCTTGTGTAGGTACATAGACAATTAATGTAATAAATGCAAGAAATAATGAAACGACATTGATGAAAAGTCTAACATTTATGGAAATAGTGATATCATAATGCCATGTTCAAATAAATGCCAATTTATTCCAAATGCTAAAACATGAAGTTCCTTTGAGTTAAAACATGACATGAATCAATAAATGGAGCATACAACAAGAATAAGGGCACCCTAAGGTAATGGGTCCCACCACATCGCCACCGAACATCACGATCGGGAGTACACATAGTCAACCTCGAGTGTCGTCACACCAGGCATACCATCTATAACCATGCTCATCATACATGCACACATAACAAGAATATGGGCCATCATCTTTGCGGTGGCTACCCTCCATGGGTTTCGACCTCCGCCGCTCCCCGACGACTCCATTACGGGAGACTTGGCGTCTGTCCCCATGGAAAGGCTCAGACTGGTAGTGTGGACTATCCATGTTACCAAACCCCTACAGAATGCCATCTATGGGCAGGTGTACTATCATATCACAAACTCATCACATCATAATCTCGGAAGGTGGGTGGTAGGCCCTATCCCTCCCTAGCATGGCGCCCATAGGGCGAGAGCACCGTCATCAAATATAAAACACGGAAATCATATGTATATGCTAAAACTCAAGAGCACTTATAGCTTGCAATCCCCAAAGACATGCCCCTCATCCTGGGGTTAGCCTATCAAAGGACCAGCTAATAAGCCTCTATTCTCATTTCCATGTAAATCCATGCATTTTCTATATATATATAATAAGAAATAAGTCTCTAAGTAAGCATAACAAATTAACATCATGCTTGTAAAAGCATTTGAAATAAGTTTATTCAGTAAAGATTTCAATTTGGAATAACCATCATACGCAATGGCGCATGAAATCCATGGTAAATAAAAATCGCAATTTAAAACACAATCACACATGATGCTATGTTTAAACATGGTTTAAAATCAAGTCAAAACATTAGTTGTCGTCACCTACCTCAGTGTGAGATCACTAGCTTGCTAATAACTCCCTTTAATTGGTATATTCAAGTGCACCTGTACATGTCACATCACTATTTTAAAATTTTTCTAAATAAAAAGTGGTCATTTCTAAGTTTTTAAGTTAAAACTAGGTCCGCGTCGTCAATACGGTCATAACGCCTCTTCCGGATCGTGATTTGGACCTCTACGCTCCCAAAAATCAAGTTTTGGTGAAAACTACCCTCAAATGGGGCTGCTGGGACCACCCATAAGGTGGTTTAAAGCCGGCGGCGCCCTTTCCGCCGGTTTATACCGACGTATACGGGCGCACGAGAGCGCACGGCGTCGCGGGGACGCCGCACGGGAGACGCGCGCGCGTCTTCGGCTGCCGGCCGTGGCCGCACGCGCGCGTGCGTCACGGTCGCCGAGACGCGCGTCCGGTCCCACCGCGGCAGCCAACCACGCACGTTCCGCACGCGCGCGCTCGCGCACGCGTGCGGCGGCCGGACGTCATGTGACGTGCGTCCCTCGTGCGTCACGGGTGCGTCTTGGCGTCGGCGCGGGCGCGGCAGCCGTTCAGATTGGCAGCCGGAGAAGACGGCCCGGATTAGGTCGCCTCGGCGGAACTCTGAGCTCCGTTTTTGCGTGATTTTTGCGCCATTTTCTTCAGAATTCTCTCTAGAATCCATTTATTCCCTCCTTTTGCACTAATTTTCTCAAAAACCATGGTTTTTAAACGATTTTTCCCAAGTTCCTAAAAACCTCCTAGGTCTTGGTTTTTGAGTTTTAAGCAATTCCACTTAGTTGGATCACTCCCAAATTTAAAGGGTTTTCTCTTGGGTGTCTTTTGCACTAGTTGGACGGTGCGATTTCCAAACGGACAACGTTTGGTCTATGAAATTACGCTCCAACGTGGCGTGCACAAAGCCCCCAAAAATCCGATTTTTTTTTCCTAATTTTTAAATGGTTTTCTAATTAATTTTCTAATTAATAAATACAGAAAAACATAGGTTTTGAGCTTACCTTGCACCTGCCCGGAGTTGCTCGTGTTGCCGGGGCTCCACTGCGGGAAAATCCAAGTTTTTACGAGGGCTAGGGTGTTGCGTAAATACTCGAGAAACGCTCCAAGTGGAGCGTTTGTAGCACTGGGGAGGGTAGATATAGGCACAGAGTCCCGGGAAGGAGAACCTCTTCCATTCACGCCTCTTCCCATGGCTTCTCCCGGCGATTTTGCCGGATCTGGGTACGACGTGTGGAAGACGAGTGCCGGTCAATTTGGACCCCTGTCTAATACGTCTCTATCAAATGACTAATTTGCCCTTCCAACTTTGACGGCTCATAACTCCCTCGTTTGAGCTCCGTTTCTCGCGTTCTTGGTGGCGTTGGATTCGTATCGACGAGCACTTTCTAATTATTATGTTTTCAGGAAAGAATTTCATCCATAAAATTTTATTTTAATTTATTTAATAATTTCCTATTTTTATCTTTAAAATTAAGGATATTACACTCTCTCTCTCTCTCTCTCTCTCTCTCTCTCTCTCTCTCTCTCTCTCTCTCTCTCTCTCTCTCTCTCTCTCTCTCTCTCTCTCTCATTTCCAGACACCACCCGTCTACTCCTAGCATCCTTCCTCCTCTATTCCCCTGGCACCATTAACACACCCTCATTGCCTGCCCAAGAGAAGTCACACGGACTGGAGAAGAAAACCCGTAACGGGTTTTCCTCCATTTCTTCCTCCTCCCTTGTCTCATTCCCTTCCTATCCTCTCTTCTTCTCTCCCTTTCCCCATTCTTCGTTCTCCATCTCTGTTTCCTGCCGGCTCAGGGAGAGAAAACCCAAATCGGGTTTCCTCCCGCATCTCCATCCTTCCTCTTCTTCTTCTTCTTCTTCTTCTTCTTCTTCTTCTTCTTCTTCTTCTTCATTCTTCCCTTCTTCCCCTTCTCAGGTTTTCATCATTTTCACCTGGCTTTTCGTTAAAAACCAGAAACCCAAGAAAAGTACAATTCTGCCCCTGGTAGATCTCAGAAATTCCACATCTGTCCTTCGTCGTTAATACCATCCATGTCCTCAGTTATTTACATCTGTGTCCACTGTTTAATTCAAATTGAGTCCCCGATTTAATTCCATCTGGGTCCCTATTCTATTTACATCTATGTCCTGGTTCTGTTTTATCCTCATTTTGACAATCTAGGGACAATGCAATCCAAGACAGATGATTTAGTTGCAATTTTTGTTTTCTTTTGAATAAATAAGGATTTTATTTTATTGTTAGTTGAATTTTGCTATATTCTTTGTTTTGGTTATCTTAGTAATTGAATTTTATTGAAAACTCCATCATTTTAAATCAAGTCCTTGTGGGATCGACCCGTACTTGCATAAGCTACACTACAATAGCCCGTGCACTTGCGGTTAAACAATCAACAAGTTTTTGGAGCTGTTGCCAGGGATTTGCAATGGAGTTTTTATAAAATTTAATCAAAAATCCAAAAAAAATAAAAAAAATTAGGAATTCCATTTTATGCATTCTTTGGTGCATCTTTAGGCATTTTTAGTTGCATAACTACTTTATTTCCTGAATTTGGTACTAATCATTATTTTTCTTTTTCAAGAAATTGGAGTGAAGCATCATCACTTAGATAGATTTTCCTTGATTTCCTAGATTAGGAATTTTTTATTATTTTTGAGTGAATCTTGTAGTGAGAGCCCTTGTAATTTGGATTTTCAATTTTAATTTTTAAAGGGTTGTAATAATACAGGGCAAGTGTGGGATAAGGTGACTCATACTTGATCTTCATTAGAAACCTCACTGTAAGTCTTCTCACTCATTTATTTTCTAGATTATGGCATTTAGAATAATTTGCATTGGTTGGTAGTTAATTGCATATAGAAAGCATATTTTATATTTGTTGCATTTTAGGATTTTGCATTAGTTTATTGCTTTCAATTGCATTTTAGGACACGTCTAACGCTTTAAGGTGATATATATGCTGATCGAACTGCCATGGAGTGTGAAATTAATTAGTAAGGGCACCTTACCCCTACAAGATCAAGGGTGAATTTCATCACCACTCCTTGGCCCATCTAGGATAATCACCTCAAGTGTGCAACCTCTTCGTTCACATTAATTTAAAATCAATCGGAAGAGACCTATAGGGCCATCACATGCTCGTAGGACCCTCTTAATAGGACACAAATTACTGTCACTCCGGTTGCTTTTGATCACTGTGGTTATTGGGGGTTATCTAATAAAGCTTCACTCTTCCCCCACCTCCTGTCAATGTTTGTTGAGGTCTAAACTCCTCCTTACATGATAGTTGTATTAACCACTTTGGTTAGAACCTAACTAATAAGCAGTGGTCTACTCCTAAAGATAGGAGGAGAGTTATATTAGGCTAATTAAAAGCATTGTCCCCATAGAAAATCAAAATATCTATGCTTGTTAGCCTTAGGGGATTGCTTGATTGTGTCCTTAATAGTGCATCATTCTAGGTATTTAGGTTGCATCATTTAGGATAGTTATAAAAATAAAATAAAAAAAAGGAAGAGAAAGGAAAAAAGAAGAAGAAAGAAACAAGAAGGGGATAGATAAAGGATAACTCGTACAAGGAATAGGTTATTTGCCTCAAGGCAAGATACGGAGTCATATTCACAACCTCAATACAACAATTACTATGCTTATCCTGAACCACAATATCCCAATGCTACTTGGCAATATGACTCTACATATAATGATTATTATTAGGAGCCGATGGATGCACCTCATGCATTTACTGAACCTAGTAATAATTACTATCCTGAGACAAATTACCAAGATTATAGTGGATGGGCTAGGCATCAGGAACATTCATGGTCTCAGGATTAGCAACCATCTTAGGAAGAAGCAGCATGGTCATACCCAAATCAACCCTACCAGGATTATCACGAAAATCAGGGGCAACAATTATGGGTCCAACCTGATCACTTCTTTCCTAGTACTCCAATGACACAACAATATATGCCTATTGAGTCGATGCCTTCATCACAGGAGGAAGACACATTCGACGAGAGTCTTAGGGTATTAGCATAATCGACTAAACAACTTCATGAAGTGATGGGTCAATTTATGGAAAGATTTGAAGGATTTGTACCAAATGAGGATAAGGATGAACCATCTATTAATGATGATAGGATATAGAATTCAGGTGATCATTTTGAAATACAAAGTCCCCTACCATCCACAGAAATCTCCAAAACAGATATACTCGAGGCAGATTTGAGTCATTGTTATGATTTTGATGAAGAGACATCCATTGAGGAAGATGATGAATTCATAGAAACCTCCAACATAGAACCACTCAATTCGTGTCCTGTCATTTTTATAAAATTGATGAAGGAACATCCTTTGAAGAGGTAAAGGAATTATTGGAGATTGTGCCACTAATTAAAACTCCTCAATGGCAAGATAAAGTGAAACCCCTTACAGAGCCAAAAATTCAAATTGAGCCTTGTAATGTTGCAGACGTACCTAATTGGGACCTACAGACGTTATTTGAACAACCATTAGATAAGAAATTAGGCCCACCTGAAGTATTACATGTGCCAATTGAACATGAGGAAAAAGAGTCCATTGATACACTGTCCATACCTCAACCAACTTTAAGGTACACATTAGAAGATCATCAGGATGTAAGCAAAACCATGCCCCCTCCTCTATTAATACAAGAACAATATTATAAGGAAGGAAGCCAACTTATACCCCAATCTTAGGAAAATGTAAGGGAAAAGGAGGACCATTCACATCTATATGGTTCAAAAGAATTTAAATTCACGGTAGTTCACATTGTTATGGAGATTCCACCACCCAAATTTTCAAGGTGGAGGAATTATATTGATTACCGTGAAATTTTGAAGATAGGAGATCATCAGAGTGGTCCCACTCAATTGACATTCATGGTAATCTACTGTGTTATAATTCTACCATCACCAAAAATTTCAGGGTGGATGAAATATATAGACTATCGAGAGATTTTGAAGTGGCGTGAGAAATCTTGCCATTTCATTATTGGAATCAAGAAAACTCAAAGATAAATGAGCATATGTCTGGATGAAGATGTTAAACTTAGCGCTCACTAGGAGGCAATGCAGAGTTTTTCATTTTTGTTGTTTTCTACATCACCCATATTCATTTTAGGTCCTACTTTTTAAAACATTGCGGACAATGTTTCTATCAGGTTGGGGGGTGTAGAATTCTTGTAAATTCTAGTTTTCTTTTAGATTTTTAATGATTTCCTTGGTTTTTCAAAAAAGAAAAAATGAAAAAAATGAAAAATTTTAGGTCATTTCCTCTACTATGATGAGAATTGGATTTTCTGAAGAATAATCTAGATAACTTTAGCTTATCAATGGAATTGAATATGATTAATTAATTATTTTACTCATTTTCTAAAGAATTCCATGAAAGCAAAGTCTTAGATCACATCTGTACACGCAATTGCATATAGGTAGTCTAAATTGATAAGTGGCTGTAACTTAGAAACCCTGAAGAAATTAAGTGGAGACTTATAACCGAGTTTTAGAGCCATTCATCCTTTTGAGAGGTTATAAATGTTCAAAATTTTCTTCAGCATACTTAAAGCAAATTGATCCCAAAATCTTAAATTTGGCTAATTACCTGAATGATTAGAATATTACCTTTAAAATTCTTGAAGTTCATTGAATTTGATAGATTATAGGAAACCTATAAAATGATTTAGGCCATCTTTGTTGTTAACCTAGAGACATACAGCCTACCCAGAAGTATTTTACCACTAGTCAGCCAAGTTGAGCCTTTAATATAAAGCTATTTTTCTTTTGTCACCCAAATTAACCTTTTACCCATATTAACCCAATATAAATTATCCAGTACCCAATTTTCTTTGAAAAACAAGTTAGAGATGAATGAAAGAATACTTTTTAGTTGCAATGAAAGTAGAAAAGTGGATATCAAGAAAAGAAATATTCTTCAAAGTGAGTCAAAAATGTGAAAAGAAGAAGAGAAGTTTGAAGAATGCAAAGAAAAATAGAAAAAGAAATATTCACTTCATCAAAGAAAAGAAAGAATTGCCAACTTTAGTAGAAGACCTCTACTTATTTTTTGAAGAAACTTTAAATACCCTTATACCCTTTCTTTTGTACCCTGTCCTAAGCCTATGTTTCGTCCCAATTAAAGACCTATTAATTCTAGGATGAATATAATCTTGATGAGGAAATGAATGGATAGGATTTAAAAGAGTGATATTTCTAAATATTCAAAAGGTAATGACATCTATTCCAAAGGGATCAAAACAATTCCTTATTAACTCCCGTTCTTCATGAGTATATGTGAGATATATTTGCTTTTATTGACTCTTCTCACATATTCAAAAGAAAGATATGATTTGAACTCTTTATCTGAGAGATTTTCTTTTTGAGCATATGCCATTAGTAAGGATTGAGGTCAAAACATATTTCAGATGGAGTTCAAAAGTTAGAAGTCTACTTAGAGATAAAGATTATTTTATATGTAGACTGTATATGCACACGCTCATTCTGAGATCTGAGCTTAAGTGGAATATTTTTAGCATATGGGTAAGCTTTTGAATTCGTCAGTCATCTTTATTATTTTGCTAAAGTGGAAAGATTTATTCAGGATACTTCTCTCAGAAAAAATGGAGATGACCTAAAAAATAAAATTTTTTGAGTTGATTTTTCACATCTTTTGCTAGGGACTAGCAAAATGCTGGTTGGGGAGTGTGTTAAGTGTTCAAATTTGGTCAAAATACCCCTAATTTAGTGTTCAATTAGAGCATCTAGGTCATTAATTTCAAGATTTTACATAAAATATTTCATTTTAGCTTTAATTGGCCATTTAACTATTAAATTGCAAAATTAACAGTCAGATGATCATTAAAGCTAATCAGAGGAATACTGAACGGTCTAGATAATTCTAATTTGGTCATGTGCATTGTAGATTAATCGACTTAGGCGTGGATGCTCCAGATCGAAGCAAGGATATCAGATGAGGATGATGAAGTTTCAAGGAAATAAGATGGAATTTGAAGAGTCCTAGGACAAGACAAAGTTGAAGACTTTTAGAGTTCTAGCAAGTCTAGACTTCTAGTGGATCCCATTCTCTATCTTATCTCTCTTGTAACTCTTTCTCATCTCTCTTTTCTCTTATCCCTTTCCTCTCTTATCTCTTTCTCTTTCTCTTCTATCTCTTTTTCTCCCTCTCTTATCTCCCTCTCTTTCATGTTTCTCTCTCCCTCTTCTTATACTCCCCTTCCCCTCTCTCTTGAGGGACGTTTTTACCCTCCTCTAGGGAGGCTGGGCTAGTTCTCCACTCATCCTTCCCCCTCCTTCCTCTTTCTTCTCTCCACTTCTCTTTTTCTTTTCTTTTCTTCTCTCACCCTTCATCCTATCTGTTCCCTATCACCCTTACCTCTCCTCTCCTCTTCTCATCCTTGTCTCTTCAACTCTTCTCTTGGCCGACCATAGGTGCGTGACACACCTAGAAGGCCTGCCTAGCATCATCTTCCCTCTCTCTCTCTCTCTCTCTCTCTCTCTCTCTCTCTCTCTCTCTCTCTCTCTCTCTCTCTTCTCCAGCTTACAAACTAGCACCAGTGACGCCCCTCTTTCTCTTGTTCCTCTCTTCTATCTCCTTCTCGGATTCCTCTCTCTTTCTGGTCCATATCTTCTCATCTCTTAGCTTCATTTCCAGACACCACCCGTCTACTCCCTGCATCCTTCCTCCTCTATTCCCCTGGCACCATTAACGCACCCTCATTGCTTGCCCAAGAGAAGCCACACGGATAGGAGAAGAAAACCCGTAATGGGTTTTCCTCCATTTCTTCCTCCTCCCTTGTCTCATTCCCTTCCTATCCTCTCTTCTTCTCTCCCTTTCCCCATTCTTCGTTCTCCATCTCCGTTTTCGGCCAGCTTAGGGAGAGAAAACCTAAATTGGGTTTCCTCCCGCGTCTCCATCCTTCCTCTTCCCTTCTTCTTCTCCTTCCTCCTTCCTCCCTCCTTCATTCTTCCCCTTCTCCAGTTTTTATCATTTTCACCTCGTTTTTTGTTAAAAACTAGAAACCCAGGAAAAGTACAATTCTGCCCCTGGCAGATCTCAAAAATTCCACATCTGTCCTTTGTCATTAATACCATCCATGTCCTCAGTTATTTACATCTGTGTCCCCTATTTAATTCCAACTAAGTCCCTGATTTAATTTCATCTGGGTCCCTATTCTATTTACATCTATGTCCCAGTTCCGTTTTATTGTCATTTTGACAATCCAAGGATAGTGCAATCTAGGATAGATGATTTAGTTGGAATTTTTGTTTTCTTTTGAATAAATAATTGTGAATATTGCAACAATTGAATAAATAAATATTTTATTTTATTGTTAGTTGAATTTTGCTATATTCTTTGTTTTGGTTATCTTATTAATTGAATTTTATTGAAAACTCCATCATTTTAAATTAAGTCCTTGTGGGATCGACTCATACTTGCATAAGCTACACTACAATATCCCGTGCACTTGCAGTTAAACAATCAACAATCATTTCAAACTGAAAATGACCTAGAAACTATAAATTTTTCATAGATTTATAAGATCAAAGATGATCGGATCCCTAGAAGTGATCAATTAGATAATGTGGTAGGTCTATACACAGATAAACCCTGATCTAAGGACCTCAACCCTTGGATCATAGATCTGACCATTGATAAATAAGATCAAATTCTAAATCAGTGATCTAGGCCTTTGATCTATGAATATAACTAATGATCTACGAAGAATTGATGATATTAGATTTGGACATAATCTTAACTAAGAAAAATTCATTCCATAGATTAGTTTTCAAGATAAATTCTACTAAAAACCATCTAAACATATGAATGGGAAATAATAATTAGATTCTTACACTTAAATTATGCTCAAGACCACACAAAGATCCTGAAGGAGCTCCAGGTTTCAAACTGAAGAAAAACATGAACAAGACCTAAGTAATGTCCTTGAGGTAGGTAATTTGATGCAAATATGTTTTAATTGAAATTCAAAACTTAAATAATTTCCTTGAAATAATTTTTGTGTTTAGTATGTTTTTGATGTGATAATGAGGGGTAGCTATGCATGCAATTTTGTATACATGATTTTATGGATCTGAAGTTTAATTGGCTTTTAAATAATTATGGCATTCTTATAATGAGCATGGAAATTATTCCTATGATTCATAATCTTATTTGAAAATGCTACCGCTTATGTCTCTCATAGTCAATTTTTATTTTTGAGTGATAGAACAATTTCATATGTATTAATTACATGCATTGACATTAGTCACATAAATTGCATAATTTGAATATATGTTAATCATTATGTGACTTTGTGATATTTAAATTTGACATTTATGTATCTACATTATTGGGCTAGTGAGCTTGCTGGGCACTATGCTAAGAGATTGTACGAGTTTGGCTTCTTAGCTTCTAACCACCAAAGGTGGTATGTCCATGTCCAAAGAGGCACTTATTTATCTCAATTGTTGTGGTAGGGAAATGGCCACTAGAGGTGTTCACAAGACCCTTGTCAAGGCATATCCATAGTTGCCATGGAGGCTACAGCAGCTGCTCTTTAGATACCATAGAAACATAATGCAGAGAGATGGTCATGGGCATAATGGCCCCTATGATTTCTGTTTTTGCATCTCCAAGTATAGTGCCTTGTGATGGTCTTTAGACAAGTACTTGTGACCAATCAGCTAATGTGTTTGCTAATATAGCTATGTGCATAATAACTACCGTAGGGTTGAAATTTCAAGCATCAGATTTGATTGATTACTACTTTAAGGATTTAGTAATCTTTATATTATCGATTATTTGATTATGTCAGTAATTCTTTTGCTTGAATATAGAAATGTGTAAATGATTTATCCATGAATATTCTTGTTTACATAAGATGATTGCATGTTTTTTCACTTGAAAAACCCTTCTTAAAGTTATGCATGTTGTATATCGTATTTTATATTTTTATAGCATTGGAACACCTACTGGTATGATAAATACTCAACCTAATTTTTTTTTTTACAGATCATCTCAAGTAGCACTAGAAGAAGTATTAGGAAGTTTTAGTGGTCCAATCAAGTAGGAAAAGGTAAGGATAAGGATGTTCACACAGTTGTCCTAGAACTGGTAGTGACCATTTTAGCATGTGACGTAAAATGACTTTAAGTGATTTTTTTATAACTTGGGCTGTGATTAACAATCTTGGAAATAGGATATATCCATTTTTAGACATCTTTCAAATTGTCATGGTCATGCTTCATTAATTAAGTATGATAGAATTTTATTTATTTGTTGAAATAAATATTGACACTTAGGGTTTTCATAAATGAAGTTTATAGAAAAGAATTTTTCATTGCCATTATTTTTTAAAATGTTTATAAATAGAGATTGATCTTGCAAGTGAAATCTTGTTATTTGAAATTGTAGTATAAAAACCTGGGTCATCACATCCTGCCTAAAGTATTGATGAAACCATAATGATCATGGCTTATTATTGCTCATGGAGTGCCTGCCTAAGCATCAATAAATTAGTATCCATCAGGATTTACAACTATTTGTCAAGTGAATGCCCAAATCATATATCATATACATCTCATTAGATGAAAATAAAACTGTTATTTCAAAGTTTTGTGAGAAATCATTCAAATCTATTCATTTTTAACCCATATTCTCAACAAGCTTTAAAAATATATCATTATGAGCATTCAAAACCTGGATTCCAAATGTTGTAGTATCAAGTGTGTAAGTTCTTTATGTGTTAGTTGTTAGTTTTTTATGTGTTAGCAGTTTGTGTATAGTCCAACTGTGTTCAAGGTATTGCAATGTCCATATAAGTGTAGATTTCAACCTCGATGATCAATCTGATTACTCCTTTCTCCTATTGTTATAATTTGGATAAACTAAGTATTTTAAGTTTAATTTCCCTCTGCAGCTAGTCCAAAGTAAATTATGTTTTTAAGTATTTCTAGCATCAACTCAATGTATAATATCCATTGTCTTTTTTGGATGATACAACTAGGGTATCATTAAAATTTTCTTTTTAAAATTTTCATTCATTTCTAATTTGATAAAGTAAAATGTATCACAAAATAACCACTAAAATTTATCTCATGCTTCTGTAATTTTTAGTAATTAAAGACAATACTCCATAAGTGATCATTTTCATTAAATCATTCTTATAAACACATGGCTATTATTAAATATTCCAAAATAGGAAATCTTATCCACCTACCTCATATGGAGTTTGTCCTTGATTCTCATGTGTACCCCTTTAGTTTGATCTATTGATTGACCAATTCGTAGGTTTCATTGTGGATCCATAGTTGAACAACTCCGTTCGTGTCTCTGTTGCTGATTAGGGTACCAGAAAGTAAAGATATGCTAATTTGTAGCTCCAACCATGGAACACTACAGATTAGAGAGAGATGTAGTGCCTGATCTCAAAGATCTGGCAGTACATGGTCAATCAATGGTCAAATCTTAGGAGTAGGCTAGATATGCCGTTGTCCTAGGATTTGGTGATAGATCTATAGTCAAATTAGAACGAATACTTGAATCAGGAATGGATCGAAGGGTTTGTTCCCTAATATATGATTAAATTGAGATGAAGTGCTAGATCTGATCACCTATCAGATGATCTCGTATGAAATCTACATCCAGGCCTAAAGTGGAACTCATATTGATAGTAGATCTAGGTATTAAGTGGTTAATTAATGATTGAATCATCTCTCTAGGGTGGATTAGTTAATGATCTATTGTTTCAATGATAGATCTAAGATTAGATCACTATAATTGGATCAGATCAACCATAGATCTGGTTTCTGGTGAATGATTAATGGTTGATTGTGGTGAATAGAGTAGATTGGTCATATATTAAGGTGTTAATAACCAATCAATGGTTAGATCATGTGAGGGTTCATGAATCGATCAGAAGTCTAACTTTTGGAGACAAATGAATGACCAGATCACGATGAATGGTTGGGATAGGTTTAGATCTATCTTCTGAAGGCAGATCGATAATCGGATCATGAAAAGATCTACAAAATTAGTCATAGATCCATAAGTCAAAGATAGATCAATGACTAAATGGATGATCAGATCAATCATAGATCTGGCAATCTAGTCGATCAAGAATTTGGTCATGATCAATGGTTGGATCTTCTCTAATGAATGAATAGATATATGTTCTTGTTTATCACATTGTAATGATAGTGACAATTGTCTCACATGTGTGAAATCCTTCTCGGATTTGGTAGTAGAAGGGGTCAACGTTTAAAGAGGTAGTAGGTCCTACTATGCCAACTTAGCTCACCGAGGCAAGTGGGAAGCTAGTGATGGGTGAGTCACCCTACCTGAGCTTGCTAGAGAGAGAGAGAGGGAAAGATGGGGAGGAGGAGAGGAACAATTGGGCTAGCCTGTCGGGTGGTTGGAAGAGAGCGAGACAAAGAGGGAGAGTTGGGGCTGTACTGGTCGAATGGAGGAGAAAGGCAGAATTGGACTACCGTTGCCTGCCAGTCGGGCTGTGCTAATTAGAGAGGAATAGAGGAAGTGAGAATGAGGGAAAAGAGAGAGAGGAGGAGGGTGGTTCTGGCAATGGCCGACAGCCCTTGCTTAGTCCTTGCCTAGACTGGCACGACCTACCAGCTGCGCTAATCCTCGGTGGGTCGAGGTAGAGGAAGAGAAGAGATAGATAGGAGAGGGTTTTTCGGGTGTACAGGTGGTCAATTGCCCTATACGGTCGCCTAGAACTGAACTCGAGAGGAGGAGCAGGGGGATGATGGCTCTCGCTGGTGGCTGATTGAAGGAGGGAGAGAAGGAGGCAGTGCCGACGAAGGGGGATCATTGGTGGGTCTATGGCTAGCTAGACGAGCGAAATAGGGAGGAAGGAAGGGTTTTGTGCTAGTTGACTGACCATGACAGTCTGGTCACCGTGCTAGCGGGGAGATCGAACAGATGGGTGACCTTCTTTCCAGCATCCCCCCGTTTCTTTTCGTTTAGGGTTGTCATTCGGGGGAGTGGGTGGCGAGTGGTAGATCGACCCACTACATGTCGAGTCTAGCTTCATGCATGGTGGGTTAGTTTGCTATGTTAGAAACCAAGTGAAGTGGACAATGCCATTATCAATTTGGAGCCTCCTAAATTAGTTTTTTTTTATTATATATTTTTCCACTTTGTATCTCTATTTTGTGCAAAATTACAGTCGTTGGAATCCTCTAGACCCATAATTTTCATTTTTGATAATTTCAAATCTAAATATTGAGTTTTTAAGGGGGTCACTTCTTTGAAATTTAATTTTCAAGGAATTTAATTTTCAATTCCATTCTAATTAAAATATGTTACAATTATCTAAAAATTAATTCAAATTTTGAGGTAGTTACATGTGGATATACTCATAAGCTACTACTAATATCAAGACGAATTCATGCCTCATCAATCAGTCATTGACTTAGACTAATTGGTGTCACAATGTTTGGCGTCTAGCAATAGATTAACATATTAAAATGAAATCAGATCAATCCCTTCTAGGCATGCACATGAGCATTTACTTAGATGTATTATAAGAGGTTAAGAAATATAACGTGAGTTTTCATCTTCATCAAGAAATCACACTTTTGCCACATGTAAGATTTAGTGCTCATGGTAAGAAAACACATGGTTTCTATAGTTAGTTGTATTACCATTAAGCCATATAAATAGTTAAGATCCCAGCACACTTTCGTTGCTCTTTTGCATGAGACGAATACCACTTATTCTAAGATAAAAATTGGACTAGACCCAATCACGCTTAGTACATCTTAACATCATGAAAGGTCCATACTCAGAGTGCTATAGCAGACCGTGCAAATCTCAACTTTCTTGACATCAAATCAATGTGCAACCTTAAGGATGGTGACTACGTTGGATAAGAGCTCAGCAACATCCCATACACGAAGTTAAAGCATGGTTATTGGATGTTCTAAACAAAGTTATCTAATAATTCTCCAAATGTAAATCTAAAAGCATAGAAACATGTTTTCTATAAGTTATTCTAGCATGCTATAATCCACCATAAAAAACACCCATCATATAGGATTCATACCCCAATTTTATGATCAATTAGATGCACAAATCACAAGAATACAACTCATAAGAAAATAGAATTGTCAATTATTCAAAATCGTGGTCTAAGATAGACATGTTGGGCATCAAAACAAGATCTATAACAATACAAGTATGAGTATTCAACAATAATCAATGGGCACCAAAATCAATGATATTTTTTATTCCCAAAACATGATGCTAACATTTGTGTTTAAATTCTCAAAACCTTTGAAAACTTAGCAGGTAGATCTACCTAACTTATTGATGGATTTGCTGCATTTTGTTTACAAACTTTTCCCTCCTTTCCATGTGTTTTTAGTGCTTTGGATCACTCTTCAAAAGCTTTCAAAAAGGGGAGGTGTCAACTCTCACTTTCTCTTTATATCTCCTTCTTTCTTTGTTTCTCTTCTTCTTTCCCTAGCCCAAGATGTCCAAATTAATTAGTGTCTTGGCCTATTTCTCTGTTGCATTAGATCCTTTCTTGATTTGTTTCTTTTACTATGGTATCTTTTCAATTAGATATTATCATAGATCTCCAAAACTTCACATTTCCTAGGCAAAGACTCTCATATTCTACTATATTATTCTCTAAATACACTTACCAATTCCATTTATATTCTAATTTCCTAAACCTTCTAAAACAACTAAAAATGTCTCCTTATAGGGTTCAATGAATCTGAACATTTTAGCTAATTTGGCTTATTAAATTTGGTAGTTAAGCGTGTCCCTCATACATAAATTTTTGGCTCTAATTTTAGAAAGGGGTGGCATTATCAATATGGAAGATTTTTGGCTCATAACTTTGATTTCCACCTCTGGATTTTAACTATCTTTTTATTGTTGGATAGCTCTCTTTGAGCACTATCCATTGATAGATGTCTCATTGTCAATTTATTTAGTTTCTAAAATGTCAATTTTTTATTCTAAATAAAGTCTAAATTTTTATTGATTGTAAAAATGACATAAAAATTTGAGATATTACATATAGTTTCTTATTACTTAAAAATCATGACACCATGTTTTGAAAAGGTTTTAGATGTCTTAGGTACACCCTGACATGAAGGAGATCTTTTCATACACTAGTTTGACATTAAGCTTAACTCTGGGGTTAAAAATTTATGGAAAATGTGTGTTTGAGCAATAATATGGCTATGTAGCTTGTAAGGAATCTTAGATGCTTTGAATGAAAGGAAAGACCCCAAGTTATGCTATATGAATCCATTATTAGAATTGATGCTATTGGGCTTTAGTTACATTGGAGTTTTCCTCCTACGTAATAGATTCAAACCTTAGGCGGTTCATTGTTCAACCACAATAAAAGTTGATGAACTTACAAGAGAAGGTGTCTTACTATAACACTTTAGGGTTCCAACAGTCATAATATTGTCCGCTTTGTGGTGTCCACACACCCCTCACGGCTTTGTTCTTCCCCGGTTTTCTCTCCCTAAGCAATGTGGGACTAACTCTTTGTCCTTCCCCCTAGCCTAGAAGCTTGCCAGCCTTCTCTTGGCATGCCCTCATTGTCCTAGGGCTCCACAGCTTCCCCCTTAGGGAACACATGTTCCCGTGTGATAGCCACGACCAAGCGCTGGTGTGTGGCTAACCTCCACACCATGAGGGGAATTAGCTATAGGCCACTTTGGAGATTGGGGCACATATCACCCAACCCCCTCATAACTTTGTTCTTCCCTAGTTTCATAGGGAAAATGCATTGTGACTATTACAGTCTCCCAAACTCTTATCAATAGCCCAATCACTTTCTCCTTAGCGATGTAGGACTAACCTTAGGAACCCACGTGCAGTCTACTTTAGCCCCTCTCCACTTGGCTTACCCTGTGTCCCTTGGTTGTAAGGGGGGTGGTTTGAAGTCCAACCCTCACCTTAACAAATTGTACTTGGTACCACTTAGCTACACTTAGCTTAGGTCATCAAGTCGTACCAAATTAAAGTTTTATTAATGTTTACACAGTATTTACACACAATTTAATACATAAGTTATCATTAGGAAATTTTCCTAGGCTTACTTTTGCACCGTAATAGTCAATAGTTGACTTTAAAAATTTTCATAATTTATAAATATAATGTTTCTTTATTTCTAAAAAATGTAGGCCATTACACTTACTCATGAATCCAGGATTAATTTCCTATGCAATCTGAGATAATCTTGGCTCCTTGCTACATGTTTTAAGTATTACCTTCTTCTCTCAATGTATTTTCTTCATTGTTTAATGGAACTATGTTTAAATTCATAGATTCTCTCAATCTTGTCTTTATAGCTGTAAAGCCACGAGGAGGGCTATTCATCCCTAATCAATAAATGTAACTACCCCTTATTAAAGAAAAAGGATTATAAAACATCCGAACAATGCCCAATCATATGGACATACTACTACAATGTCAACTTCTAAAAAATAGTCAACAATTAATAGTAGGAAAAAGCATCAGAGAGAGAGAGAGAGAGAGAGTACAGAACAAACTCCTAAATTAAAGTAGCCTAAAATATCATAAATTCATAAAGTTTCAAAACATGTTGTGTTACCCTAGGCTTCCAAACACAAATGTTTACATATATAATATTAAAATAGTTAGGATCCTTGATTTAAAATTTTAATTTTTAAAATTAATTGAAAAATAATGTTCACAAGATGACACACTTTTTTCAAAACTGCTGGGGTCATACAACCCACAAAACACATAATAGCTCTGAATATAGGTTGTGTGATAAGGAACTCATACTAGAAAATAAACCAAACTGGCTATCTAAAAACTTTGACATATATGATAACAAAAGAATAACCAAGAAATGTGTGGCCTGGGGTCTATCCATCATAACACTCACATCCAACCATAAAAGTATGTCTACCAAGTTCAGAGTACACAAGACTAACTAAAATGTAAATGTATATGCCCATTAGAAATCTCAAAATGATGTCTTGATAACTATGTACATCAATGTAATTGCCTATGAGATGTGCTGAAGGTCTCTACTACCCTTACTTGTCCTTCACTTGTTTTCCCTTATGATTGTCTTGCTCTATATCTGAGGCATTGCAAAACATGAAATGCCTCAGTAAGCTATTGCTTGTGTAGGTACATAGTTATTTAATATTAACTTAAATAAATGCATGTGATGGATACATTGAGTAACAAAATCTTAAGTACATGTAAATAACTACTTTCAATACAATTTCTAATAACATGAGTAAATATTGTGACATAATTGATAAGTGTTCAATTTTGTATAAAAAGTACCTAATTAGTAGCCCATATGTTATAACTTATAGTGTTAAAATAGGGTTTTGGGCCGAAATTTTGTAGAACATGTACTTCTAACCTAATAATTCAAAAGTTTGATATTTTGTAGGTTTAGAAGCTAATCTAGGGTAAGTATATTAATGGTCATTATTTTCAAGGATTTAATTAGGGATTTTCTTCTTAAGGGTTGAGAGCATATTGCAAAGGTCAAGCTTGATCGAAATAAAAATTGAAGCCATTCATGAGGTTTCCTAGTCTAACTAGGAAATCTAAGCAAGATAAAGCTAAAATGTCATCAATTCAAAGGTATGAAGAAGATTCAAGATCATCCTAGGGCAATCTATAAGGCAATTAGAGAAGCAAAAGGTGCTTAAAAATGATCCATGCAAAACATCATGCATTTCCAACAACTTTGCATGGAAGCCATTCAAGCCACCTAAGCCATTAAAGCCATGAAAAATGGTCATGAGTAATACAATCTACTCAAGTATGGAAGCCAAGCAATGAAGCCACTTAACCACCAAGGAATGAGCCATCAAGCCAAGGATGAGTGTCACATGGAGCCACATGATTGGAGCTTCGATTTAAGCACCTTTCCTATGTTAAAAGTACGATCTTTAGAGGATTTTGAGAGATTAATGTGAAAGGTAAGATGATCATGCATTAAGATACCCATCAAGAGAGAAAACCTCACATTCCTAATCCATTTCCTATCCCTAACCAGCATTCACCATAGGATTCCATGTTTTAAACTCAAGGAGGGAACCACCTTCTTAGAAGAGGACACCCCCTTGCTTACTTGGCCAAATCAAGTGGTTTCCTAATTAGAAAACCCTAAATCTAAGTCCATGCAAACATGTAAAAACCCTAGGTTTTCTTCCAAATTTTTCATCTTAATTTTCTTTCTTATTCCCTCACTCTTCCCATAAGCCAATCACCATCCAATTAGGAGGGTACAGAGAAACTTATCATTCAAGGAAAAGGATGCCTCTCCCCTTCTTAATTTAGAAACCAGCCAGCCCATTACCTTCTCTTTCTTATGTCATCTTTATTAGATTATCTCTACCTAACTTTCCTTCTCTAAATTCTACCTCAACCCTAGATCTAGATCTACAACACACACACACACACACACACACACACACACACACACACACACACACACACACACACACACACACACACACACACACACACACACACACACACACACACACATTGTTTCAACATTTTTTTTCTAAGTAGAGGTGGGTGAGACACCTTGAAACATAGCTTCATTTGGTGTTATTTGCTGCCAAACTTTGGGACTTCTTTAATGCTTTTCTTCTTTTGAATTTTTTGGTTATTCTTGTTGTTAGTTTCTCTCTAGTTTAGGTTAGTAGTTTTCTTGCTTTGGTTTAGTTTTCATTACTTTAGTTTCACTTGTTTTTTCTTTCTAGTTTTACACCCTTCTTTCTCCCCCTCCCTTTCTTTCTCCCTTGGCCATGTGGGCTACACTTCAAAAAGGCCCTAGGGGGTCCTTCACTCACTTGTGTGAGCCTATGCCTTACCCCTTGCTTGCTGAGTTCCTTATCCACTATGTCGCACTACCCCATTTATTATTGATTGACAAAGTCGTAGAGGCAATGCTCTAGCATTGTCCCCTCCCATGAGGAAGCTCCATGGCGATTCTCTTCATATAATATGATAATAAATATCTGAGGGGCTCCTTACGTGATAGGGGCCTTGGGCAACATATAATGGTAATCATTTGCTATTTCATGCACAAGCTTTTTGAAGGTCTAGCATGCAAATCATACAGAACTTCCCCCCTAAACGTAGTAAGGCTTGCGCCCCCCACAATACTTATTATAGTCTTTTTTGAGAAGGTGGGTGAAGCTACTACTAATTTGCCTCCAGAGTTGATCTTTTTTCCAGGTCATCAATGCTGGTGACGGCTTGCCCTATTATGTAAGGGTGGAGCCCTATGAAGTAAGTTCTATTTTTCCTTGATTCGGAGGGGCACCAGATGATGTACCAAAATTTTTGCACCCAGTCAGTACTTCAGTGCTTTCACCCTCTTCTGACTTCCAATCACAGCAAAGAAGGAGATCTTATCAAGCACATCAGATCCATTGTGGATGTTCTAATAGGAAAGGCCATGTTAGGACATGTGGTTAACACATTGGGAGTACCTATTGATGGAAGAGGGGCTCTAAGCGATCATGAATGAAGACATGTTGAATTGAAAGCCCCAGGGATTGTTGAACATAAATTTGTGCATGAACCTATGCAAACTAGGTTAAAAGTTGTGGATAACTTGGTTCCTATAGGCCATGGCCAATGAGAACTTATAATTAGGGACCGTAAAACTAGAAAAACAACTATTGCTATAGATATCATATTGAAACAAAAACAAACAAACTCAAGGGGCACCTTTGAGAGTGAGACATTGTATTGTGTCAATGTAGCGATTGGATAGAAATGCTTGACTGTGGCACAATTAGTTCAAATTCTTTTAGAAACAAATACTTTGGAATATTCCATTCTTATACTAGCCACTGCTTCGGATCCTACTCCTCTGCAATTTCTGGACCCATATTTTTGGGTGTGCCATGGGGGAATATTTTTGTGATAATGGAATGCATGCATTAATAATCTATGATGATCTTAGTAAATAGGCAATGGTATATCGACAACTGTCATTATTGTTACGCCGACCACCAAGCCGTGAGGCTTTCTCAAGGGATGTTTTCTATTTACATTCCCATCTCTTAGAAAGAGCTACTATATTAATAAGGGCTCAAGCCGATTACTCGACCTAGAATGAAGAACTGATGGAGATCCAATATACTAGTTAAGGAGATACAATCTACTGAGCTCCCTTACTCTATAGGGCTCCACCAATCGTCTTATGCTACCTATCCCTTTGATAATAAGTACACAAAGAGGGGTCTTTGGTTTTGAGCTCTTTTTCTTAACCTTTTTCTTGGGGGGGGGTGGGGGGGGGGGCTATTTGACTAGCTTTAGAGGGCCTAACTTCTATTTATGAGTTTTTAGAACAACAACAGGGTACACGAGGATAGGCTATTGCTTCTCTATTCTTTTTTACATCAATTCCATTGGTTTTTCTTTGTTATTCACTCAAGATTTGAAATACTCTTCTCAAGTATTGAAAACCAAGAGAAGAACTAGCTTAGAGCCATAATTTCCCTCTTAAAATTCACATTTTTCTCCTTTTTTTTACCCTTCATTTTAGGGCCACTTCACCTAGTTAGTTCACTCTCCTAGCTTTATTTTCTTTCAAATTCCATTTTGGGTTTTCTTTGCATGTCATCATACTTTGGTCTGTGAGCTAGACTCAATTTCCAGCAATAGAACATGTATTATGCATTAGTCTTTGGTGTAATTTGGAGATGACTCAATAAAGTTATCTGAGGTTTCTTGTTATGGAATGTTTCTTTCATCAATTTAATTTAGATCTAGGTTATTTCTCTACATAAAAGTTGTGGTTTCAATTGCTATCTTATGCCCGAATTGTTTGATGTTCTTAAGTAGTTGAAGTTCGTAATTTTTCTCCCCTTGACTTTGTGCTTTGTTTCAAGCCATCTAAACACTTATTTGCTTGAATCCTTAGGAACCCATTAGTTTTTCATGTTGTTTATTAGATACATTAATTATTTTTATGATAGTTCACTTGGGATTCATCAATTTTGGTTGCTTTTGCACCTTAGAACCATGTGTACATTTCATGGATCATGTGCATGGTACTGGGTCGCTTTCCTTTCATTTTTACTTAGTTTAATTACTTAATTAAGTTTTAGTAGTAGTTAATTCATTATTTACATCTTAGTTTATGTTTAGAAAGTTCCCTTTTTGAATTTTGGAAAGTTCCACCTTTAGGAAATTTTTGGGATCTAGAAAGCCTCTTTAATTGTAGTTTCCATTCACATGCATGCTTCTAATTTCTTGTTAAGTTAGTTAGATGTCATTGGTTACTTGTTTTTGCATGTTATTTTAGTGTCAGAAAGTTTCTTAATTTGGTTTTAGAAAGTTTCTAATTCTAGTTTAAGAAAGTGTCCTTTTTAGTAGTTTCATTTGGTTTATATTTCTTAATTTGATTCATTCTAATTTAGCATTATTTTTCTTTAGTTTCTTCTATGTTAATTATGTTAGTTTCTAATTTCATTGTTTAGTTTTAATTTTCAGAAAGTTTCTTTTAATTGTAATTCCTAATTCCATGCATATTTCCTTCTTATTGTGTTTTAAATTTGTAGTTTGATCACAACTCTTTCTCATTGGCTGAAGTTGATTGATCTAAATAGAATCCAACCCATTGCAAATTTGTGAGATTCCTCATGGAATCAACCTCACTCTCATGAAAATACTATGTTGATTCATGTACTTGTCAGTAATTTTAAAGCTACACCAAGTTTTTGGCACCATTGTCGAGGAATCACAATGAATTGGTGGTTGGATTTTTATTTGGATTGTTTATCTTTAGTCATATTTGTAGGTTGCATTAGGTTAGGATGTTTGCATCATACCTACATATTTTGCCAATTCCTCATAAATTGATCCATCTTACTTGTTTATGCTAGGGAAATTTGGCAAGGAGCAGTGACGATCCTGTGGGCCAAAGTTTCATCAAATTTGATTGCTTTTTATATTATTTGTTTTTTCCTTTTGAGTGAGCTTCTAGTGATGTCCCATTATAACTTGCAATTTCTTTATTTAATTTTAAATTGCCTGTATTAATAAAGGATCAGTGATGGGTGTAGAGGCCCACACTTGATCTTAAAAATGAACCCTACTATAAATTTCCCTCACTCTGTTTTACTTTCTTAGTGTAGTTGTATTTAGTGTGGTTTGCATATTGGTTGGTGGTGTAACTCATATATATTAGAGCCATTCATCTTTATTTTTGCATCTTATTTAGGGTTTTCACATTAGCTTGCACCTATCCAACCCTTGGTTGGATAGAATATAGGTTGCATTAGTTTACTTACATGTACTTGCATTGCATGTTTACTGCTTTGTGGTAGATGGAACTTACCGTTAGTAAGGATCCCGCAAGAACTCTCATAAGATAAGGATTGGATTTTATCACCATATCCTTAGCCCACCTAGGAAATCAAATCAATTTCTTGTATACTTGCGATTCTACTCATTAATCTTAATTTAAAATCAAGCAGCAAGAAACCTAGGGTTTTAAGCTCAAAGGATCCTTTTTGAAGGAGGCAATCTATTGTCACTCCAATGGCTCTTGAACCTTGTGGTTATAGTGGGTATACAAAATGCAAGTGATTTTTTCACACCTTTTATTGATAGATGTTGAGGTCTAAATGCCTCTTTCCATGAGAATTGTATTAACCACCTTAAGAAGGACCTAATTGGTAAGTAATAGTCAAGTTTGGATTAAAGGAAAAGCTGTCTAGAATCAGGATAAAAGCTATAACCTCACATCTTAACCAAGATCAACAAGACATCTTGTTAGCATTAGGAATTGTTTGCTTGCATAGCATATAGAGTTCTGAGTCATTTAGATTTAGGTACATCATTAAGTTGTGTGTCATTATAGGGCATGTAAGAACGTCAATCTTAGAATACTGAGTTAGTACCATTAAATCCTAAGATTGAAGGTACTCATGGGCAAGGGTTAAGAAATCGAATTCCTAATGCCATGGTAGACCCATCAATTGAAATAGAGCATAAGGCTATTAGAGATTTCTATGCGCTCTTTAATTAAATACTCCATCATGCATCACTTTACCACCTACCAACATAGACCATTTTGAACTTAAACTGGAAGTCATTCAGTTACTCCTAACATTCTATGGTCCTCATACAGAGGATCCATATCTACATATCAATGAATTCCTTGATATTTGTGCCACATCCAAGTTTTAAAATGTTTCAGACCTTATTTGATCAAACTCTAGCTCCACTTAAAAGCTTACCTAGGCCTAAAGAATAGGAAGAAGATGGGTCCATTAATGTATTGACCCTATATCATACAACTCTAGTGTGTACATTTGAAGACATTGAGGGTTTAAGCCCCACCTTGCCCCCATTAGATCAAGAACAACCTTTTAGGGAAGTGCAGAGTTAGCTTATATCCCAGTTTTAGAAAAATGTAAGGGAAAAGGATGAAAAATATGTACTAATTGTTATGGGCCAATTATTCCTCAATTTGTTGAAAAAGGGTCCATTCATTTCAATATGGTCCAACAAATTTCACAGTTGACTTTTATGCCATCATGTTATTACTCCTCAAATTTCTAGGAGTAGGATAATTATTGACTACCATTAAATTTTGAAAATGGGGGATCATCAATTGTAATGTGGTTCCACCAAATCTAGAATTATGGTAGTCTACTATATCCTAACGTTATCACTACCAAAACTTTTAAGCCAATGAATGTATATATACTACTGTGTGATTCTAAAGTGGCATACAAAATTTCTCATTTCATTATTAGGTTTAGACAATTAGGTCAGTTATAGGCTATGTTTGGCTGAAGGCATTTAACTTAGCACACACTAGGAAGAAACACAAGGTTTTTAGGTTGTCTCATTGTTCTACATCACCCATTCTTTATGTAGGTGTCCTATATTTCAAACAATTGAGGACAATGCTTGGTTCAGGTTGAGGGGTGTAGACATACATGAGATGTCTAGTTCTCTCCATAAATTATTTTTTTTAAAGGTTTTAAAGTAAAGTTCCTTTACTATGATGAGAATTGGATTGTCTAAATTATAGTATTTGCACTACTTTAAACTTCTTATAGAAATGCATATGGTTAATTCTACATTTTATTCATGTCTTAAAGTGTTTTATAAAAGTTAGACCTTAGAATACACTTACACATAATACATAGTCTCTACAGATAGATGGTTATGACTTAAAGACCTTGAGAAAATTTAGCGGAGACTTGTATATCCATGTGAGTGTTGGAAACTATTATCTTTCTGAGCTCCATATTTTCTTCAGCGATAATCAACTTTGAGAGATCCAAGTATCTTTTTTTTTTTATCAAAATTCCAAGAACCAATTAGGAGTATTAACCTTCCTTCCTGAACATTTATTGACAAAGATAAGTTTGAAGAAAACTAGGAAATGATATATGCAATCCTTGTTTTAGCCTAGAGACATAAACCCCATCCAGTATATAGTATCACTAGTTAGACATTTTGAGCCTCTTGGTAAGACCTTTTGTTTTCAAAACCCCATTTATCTTAATCTAGAAACTCCAGTTAAAATATCCATTACCTACCTTGCAAAAATGAGTAGAGATGGTAGAAAAAGCACAAAAAGGACAAAAGTCAAAGAAGTGAAAATTATTAAAAGTAATAAGAAAATTATTCCTTCTTAGAAATCCAAAGAAAAGTGAAAATAAAAGCATAAGAAAAATAAAAATAAAATAAAAAGTTTTGGAGAAAAGAGAAAGGAAAAATAGAGAAGATGTTCACTTCTAATATAGTCAAAGTAGAAAAATTGTCCAACACTTGTTGAAGACCTATACTTAGATTTGAACCTTTGAATCCTTACACCCTTCCTTTCAAAACCCCACCCAAACTTACGTTACATTCTATTTAAAGACCTAATGATCTTAAGGTAGAAGATGTCCTTAATGAGGATATAAATAGGTAGGAATTAAGGTGAGCTGCCCTTATTGATCTTGGCAATGGCATCCATGCTTAAGGATCATATCTTTGTCTCATCTGTGCTTAAAAGAACTTAGGTGAACCATTAGTATCTTTAGATCCAGTAACATAGTAAGAGAAAATAGATTGACCCCATTTCTCTGAGAGCTTTATTTTTGAGTGTTTACCTACAAGAATTTAAGGTCAAAACATTAATCCAAAAGAGAATAAGTGTAACTATTTAGAAGTCTTGACTTATGTAGTAGTACACACACATGCACCTCAAGATGAAAATGGAATAAAATGGCTTTGGTATGTTTATAACTTGTGGATTTTCTCATTCATCTTTATTAAGTTGTCAAGTAGAGTACGATTTGATGAGAATTCTTTAAGATAAAATAAAGACTTAGCCTTATTGAATTTTATGGGTACATTAACTACAAACCCTCATAAGGCTTAACTCATCTGCTAAGGGTAACCTAGTTAAGAGCTTGTTGCATATGTTAAATGCAATCATCAGTATCTATGAAAATGGAAACCATTTTATTTTAATGATTTTTCACATGTTTTTCTCTGGACTACCAAAATACTAGTTGGGGAGTGTGATAAGCAAATCTCTTAATTAATAGCTCATGTGTTATAACTTATAGTGTTAAATTAGGGTTTTTGGCAAAAAATTTGTAACACATGCATTTCTGACCTAATAATTCATTAGTTTGATATTTTGCAGGTTTAATAGCTAATTTAGAGTAAGTGTGTGAATTGTCATAATTTCTCAATATTTAATTAGGATTTTTTTTTTTTATATTTTGTATGTTTTGAGAAGGTAATCCAAAGGTCGAGCTTGATTGAAATAAAAATAGAAGCCATTCATAAGGTTTCTTAGTCTAACTAGGAAACTTAGCAAGCCAAAGCCCAAATGTTATCAATTCAAAGGTGTGATGAAGGTTCAAGATCATCATATGGTAATCTATAAGGTAATTAGAGAAGCAAAAGGTGACTCAAAATGATCTATGGAAAAAGTCATGCATTTTCATGACCTTTGCATGGAAGCCATTCAAGCCACTTAAGCCATAAAAAAGGGTGATGGGTTGTACAAGCTACTCAAGCTATGAAGCCAAGTAATGAAACCACCTAGGCCTCCAAGGAATGAGCCATCAAGCTAAGGGACCCATCAATAGAGAAAACCCCACATTCCTAAACCATTTCCTAACCTTAATCCACCATTCACCATAGGATTCCAAGTTTTTAACTCAAGGAGGGAGCCACCTTACTAGAAGTGGATGCCCCCCTTGCTTAGTTGGCAAAATCAAGTGGTTTCCTCATTAGGAAACTTAGATCCAAGTCAATGCAAACATGTAAACACCTAGCTTTTCTTCCAAAATTTTCATCTTTGTTTTCTTTCTTATTCTCTCACTAATCCCATCAGCCAATCACCATCCAATTATAAGGGTGAAGAGCCACTTACCATTCATGGCAAAGGACACCTCTCCCAGTCCTAATTTAGAAACCAGCCAGTCATGGCCTTCTCTCTCTTATGTCATCTTTATTAGATCATCTCCACCTAACTTTCCTCCCCTAAACTCCACCTCAGCCCTAGATCTAGATCTCCACCTCTTTCCTAGATTAACCATTCATCAAATTGGAAGCTACAACATCTATATATCTCCCCATGGTTCCAACATTTTTTTCTAAGTAGATGTGGGTGAGGCACCTTAAAACATAGCTTCTTTTGTTGTTATTTGCTGCTGAACTTTGGGTCTTGTTTGATGCATTTATTCCTTTGGATTTCTAGTTATTCTTGTTATTATTTTCTCTCCAACTTAGGTTAGTAGTTTTCTTACTTTGGTTTAGTGTTCATTGCTTTAGTTTCACTTGTTTTGCTTTCTAGTTTTACACCCTTCTTTCCATCTTGCTTCTCCTTTCTTCTTTAGCTTAATTTCATTAGTTTTATTTTTTTTATTCACTTAGAATTTAAGTTAACTCATCTCTGATAGTTTTAGGTCCACTTCCCAAGAGAAGAGCTAGCTTAAAGCCTTAATTTTCCCTCTTGAAATTCACATTTTTCTGCTTTTATTTACCCTTAGTTTTAAGTCCACTTCCCATAGTTAGTTCACCCTATTAGCTTTCTTTTATTTTAAATTCCTTTATGAGTTTTCTTTGTATGTCATCATACTTTAGTTTATGAGCATTAGATTGCATTGCTGGTATTGTTTAAGTAGGATTTCATGCCTAAGAATTAGATGCAATTTTCAGCAATAGAACATGTATTATGCATCTTGTTTTGGTGTAATTTGGAGATGATTCAATAAAGTTATTTGAGATTTCTTATTATGGAATATTTCTTCCATCAATGTACTTTAGATCTGAGTTGTTTTCCTAAATAAAATTAGCCTTATGCTTGAATTGTTTGATGTTCTTAAGTAGTTGAAACTTGAAATTTTTCTCCCCTTAAATTTGTGCTTTATTTCAACTATTTAAAGAAATTATTTTCTTAAATCCTTAGGAATCTCCTTAGCTTTTCATGTTGTTTGTTAGATTCATTAACTATTTTGTGTGATAGTTTACTTTAGATTCATTAATTTTAGTCACTTGTGCACCCTTGAACCATGCATATAATCTATGGATCACATGCATCGTACTAGGTCACTTTCCTTATATGTTTTTTCTTTGTTTAGTTGCTTAATTTGGTTTAGTAGTAATTAATTCATTGTTTACATCTTAGTTTATGTTTATAAATTTTTCTTTTTGATTGTTTGGAATGTTCCACCTTAGGATATTTTAGGATTTAGAAAGTATTGAATTTAGAAAATATCTTTAATTGTAGTTTCCATTCACATGCATGTTTATAATTTCTTATTAAATTTAGTTAGACCTCATTTGTTACTTGTTTTTGCATGTTATTTGAGTGTTATAAAGTTTCTTAATTTGATTCATTCTAATTTAGCATTAATTTCATTTAGTTTCTTACATATTAGTTATGTTAGTTTCTAATTTCATCCTTAGTTTTAATTTTTATAAAGTTTCATTTAATTATAGTTTCTAATTCCATGCATGTTTCCTTCGTAGTTTGTTTTAAATTCCTAATTTGATCACAACTCATTCTCATTGGCAGAAGTTAATTGACCTAAATAGAGTCCAATCCATTACAAATCTAGGTGATTCTTCATGGGATTGACTCTTCTTGTGTGAAAATACTACATTGATTTGTGTGCTTGCCATAATTTTAAACCTACACCACAAATTATGGAAACATATGAAATAAGCAGTGTGACATACAATGATACAAAGCATCAAATCTCATGAATATGTCTATACAAAGTATATAAGACTTAAGAATATCTTGAATAAATATGCATGTCATCAATGAAGAGCACCCTAACGCATGGGTCCCATGATTGTACTACCCACTCGTAGGTCTAGTCATGCAAACTCATACCAATCCTCCAGGCATTGTCACACCATGGGTATAGAAGGATATGCCAATCCTGGTGTGCTCACAGTGTTGTATGAAAACATAGAACAACCATATGGATTGTCATGCTGTAGAGTAACCACTCCTGGCTCTATCAATTGCCACTCCCTATTGACATTATAAGAGGAAATTAAGTGTCTGACGCACATTGGGGAGGATCAGACTCGTAGAGCAAGATACCAATGGTCCACCCTACAAATTTTCCCTTTTATGAGACATGTGTCTTTCATCTCACAAAGTTAGAGGGTAGGCGACCAACCCTATATCCTTCCTAGCATACTATCCACAGGTAAAAAAATCCATAAAAAATCTGCAAAATCATGGAAATAGTTCAATATTGTGAAATAAAGAGGAGAAGAGAAAATATAAGATGCACAAAACACAGGAGCACCTATGGTTCACCATCCCAGAATACTGCGCCTACACTAGGTCAATCTCTCAAGGACTAGCCACTAAGCCTCCTCAGTGGGTCCATAGATAAATATAAATGGTTAAATAAATCATTTGCTTGTTCCATTATACAATAAAATAATACATCCATGGGAAACATTGAAAATAAGGTGACCATGCACATATGAAAGGTGTACAAGCTAGATAATAATCTCAACATGATCATGATGCAACAATAAGTATACATTATAATCACAGATTAATATGAAATCAGTATGATGATAATCCATGATTTTTTTAGAAAATATGTCAATATTAAATATTGCCACATACCTCAATGAACGCAAAATCCTTTGGAATGTGCAACCTCTCTAATCCATATAATCTGGTGCACCTGTAAAGTCACATGTACTACACATCATCCCTTACTACTCTCTATTTATCATTACCAACATATGGGACTTAAGATCAATCATAATTAAAAAATTTTTCTGTTCATTTATCACTATTTATGAACATGATCTCTTAAATCTTTTGTTTGATCTTCTTCGCCATTGATCATAGATCAATAGTCTAGATCACTTGGTTTTCCATTATCCACCTAGTTCCATGCCCCATAACTAGCTCTTATTCCATTTCAATAGTCACTCGATCAATTTGATGGTTAGATCTAATCTTGATTAGTCAGATTGATGGTTCTGATGACTTTTAAGTCTAATCTTACTTAATTCAATGTGTTTAGATGATATAACTATTAGATCAATTTAATTATCAATTATAAGGCTTAATTTATCTTGATATCATGTATATTCTAGTTTTCCCATGGTCCATTTGTTCCTTTGTAGTTTTTGCTTAGATATGAAAAATCAAATCCTACTCTGATCAATTAGATTTATGTTTTTTGGCCACTTTGAGGTCTAATCTTATTAAATTCAGGGTTGATAGGACAATCCAACCATTGGATTAGCTTATCTACTTTATTAGATCTCTTAATTGATCAATATTTAGGGTTTGATCATATTTCATTCAATAGATCTAAGCCATTCCATGATTTTTGGTTTTTGATTAGTTCAAGATATGTTCTAATCTTGGAAATCTAGTTGCATAATCATGTCTGTGTTGTTGAGACGATTCCAATAGGTGAATCGAATCAGAATTTGGACTTATATTCCTGAATTGAAGATTGTTTATTTTAGATTAAATTGGATAGTTTAGATTAAGTCTAGATTAAATGATTTAGAAAAACAACATCACCAGGACACATTGAGTCCATGATGCACTTTGTAGATGCATCAGGTCACGTCATGGGCACTAGGATGCACATGGGTGAGTCACGGACACTAGGACACACATGCGTCTGGCACATTTCATGAATGGTGCACATGGTCCTCGTGTGAGCAAGGAATGCCTCTGGGATGCACATTCTTGTTACACATTTGCTCTATGCATCTTGGTGGTAGGGAGCTGATGGGTTGGTGAGACAATTTGATCACAACTATCCAATCACCCTTCCTCTAGATCTATGTATAGGATGGTCCAATCATGATTGTTCTTGAGGGTCTTTACATTTTTGGGGTCCACAGTCACAATGGACAACATAGATTATTCCATTTGAGTTGCCTTAATGGGTGGTTTCTTCTTGGCTACTTAGATTTGTTCTCTGATAGATCACTAGCCAGAAAAACCAATTTAGCTCAAAATCAAATGGAAAAGTATGATGACTGAGGTGAGGAGAAAAGGGAAAATTCGCTTGTAACTAGCCAGAGGAGAAAAGGGTGGGTGGAAGGGGCAACTTGTGCATTCACCAATGAACCAATGCAGGACAAGGACGACGAGGCACCATTATAGGGGATTTGTAGTGGCGATAGGGAGAGGGTTGCTAGAGGGGAGGAAGGATGAGGTGGTGTCATCGGTTGCTGTGTGACTTGAGGTCACCTGGAGTTAGTCGAGCTGATCGATAAGAAAACTAGGAGAGAGAGAGAGAGAGAGAGAGAGAGAGAGAGAGAGAGAGAGAGAGAGAGAGAGAGAGAGAGAGAGGCAAGTAAATGCAGGGGCAGGGGAAGAGTAAATGCGGGAAAACCACATTTAAAGCCAATTTTGACTCTTTTTTATTTTTAATATAATAATTACCTGCATTTAATGAGATAATCACTATATTTAATTTCATGAAGCTTTAATCCTGGCATTTATGGTTACGTACTTGCTCCTTGATTACATGTCACATTAGGTGGGTTCTACATATAGTCAAATTACTATTTTACCCTTCAATAAATATGAATTAAATACCCTAATTAAAATAATTGCAACTTTTTTTGTCTTAACTTTTATTTTAAGTACTTAGTATCATTGGATTCCATCTTTCATGTACAACCCAAATATTAATGTTTCAACCCTTGATTTGGCCTCTATAAAAACCTAATTCCTTAAAATTTTATTTCTTATTTTATGAAATTCTTGATTAATATTATATAAATAAAGTTATACAATTTAGGGATACTACATCATTCCTTCCTTATAGAAAATTTCATCCTCAAAATTTTGGCACATCTTTATACAGACAACTCAGGGTGTGTTTGTCTCATCCCCCAGTCTCTCGTGTGGTCTCTTGTATGAAATGGTGCTGCTAGAGGACCTTGCACAGAGGGATGGTCTTAGTCCTCAACTCCTAAACCTTACAATCTAAGATCTGTACTTCTCTCTCCTTGAAGGTCAAATCAAGCCTTAACTCTGCTGGTATCTACTCGAGTAGGTAAGAGGAGTCTATTACATATCACTGCAGAATTGATACGTGAAAGACATCATGAACATTTGTGAGCTATTTTGGCAAATCTAATTGGTATGCCACATCTCTAACCCTCCTTAGGATCTCAAAAGGGCTAATGAACTTAGGACTGGGCTTTCCCTTACTTTCGAACATCATCACCCCTTTCATGGGGGAGACCTGGTCCCCTACTATAAATTTCGCATCTTTCTGCCTTTTGTTGGTATAATTTTTCTGATGATTATGAGCCACAAAAAGTAGCTTCTAGATTGTCCGAACCTTCTCAAGGCACTATTGTAGTGACTGATAAGTACCTAACTTTATATTAAAATCACCCAATTAGTTGCCCCATGTCTTATAACTCATAACATTAATTAGGATTTTTGGCCAAAAATTATAACACATGTATTTCTAACCTAATAAACCAAATATTTAATAACTTACAGGTTCAGAGACAAATGTAGGATAAGTATGTAAATATTCATATCTTTTAAGATTTAATTAGAAATTTTCATATTTGATGATCAGACGGTGGAAATCAATCAAGATAAAAATTCAAGATCAAGACCAAAAGATTGAGTCAAGGTGTAAAAGTCATTAATCCAACATGAGATCAAGGCTTAAGATCATCTTAAGGAATGCAAAGGATGGAATTAGAGAAGTCAAAGGTGACTAAAGTGGTCCCATGTACATGCTATGCAAATTCACCGCCTTTGCATGGAATTCACTCAAACCACCTAAGCCATGTAAGCCATGAAGAAGGTGACAGGCTTAGGAGCCTACCCAACGACCAAAGCTAAGGGGGTAGTAAACCATCAAAGCTAAGGGGGTTGAGCCACCAAGCCTAGCTGAAAGAGCTCTTAAATCTAACTATGAAGCCAAGCCAAATGAGCTCTCAAAGCAAGCCATCAAGCCACATGAGCCAAGCTATATGAAAGGCCATGATTGGAGGAAAATCTAAAGAAAATATCTATAGGATTTCAACAATTATTTTGAAGATGTTTGAAAAAATATCCAATTGGTTAAGATAGCATATGAACCACTAAGAAGAACCCACTTCATTTTTAAAAAAAATTTCATAATTTTCTCACTTTTTTCTGTCTCCACCTCACCATAAAAGACCACTATGAATTTTGCACCTTTCTACTTAAGAATCCCACCTTTCTAAAGCTCTTCCTCCTTAAACCACCACTTCAAGCTGCCAACCAATCTCCACCTTCTATTTCTTCCTTATCTCTTCCCTATCTTTTCTTTCTTTCTTTCTTCTCTTTCCACCTTTCCATGTGAACTACACTCAAGGAAGGGAGTTCCATGTGAAACTCCCACAAAATAGGGACCTCCTCTCCTCCTTACCTCATCCACTCCATAACATTGCAACCCATTATATAATCACCTCTTCCCACCTCACCTTTCTTTCTTATCTCTTTCCCTCTCTCTCCAATCCTTTCTTACCTTTCTTTCTAAATCCATATGCATTCCATGAATTTTACAAGGGGTAGATGCCCCCTCCTAAAAAGGTGGCACTTGCCATCTTGCTCCTTCTTTAGAACACCACATGTTACCCTAGATTCTTATGCTCTTTAAAACATGCTATGTTTAAAATCATATGCTCTTTAAAACATGTGCATGTTTGAACACTCATGTTCAATATCGATATTAAAAACCATTGTTGAATTGGAATGCTGACGACTTAAAGAATCACATAATCCAAGTCAAAAGTATCATAGATATCATAAACATAATGATATGCATAAGATGCTCAACTGAAACCAACTCATGGATATATGGTATGGTCGACCAACCTCATGTCATGCCATATGCAGTGCAAGTAAATCCTCAAAAACATAGGGCGCACTATGCCCACGACCTCCTTCTCGTGTGGTCCTTGGGTACCTGGGGACACAGGGTCATAGCCTCCATGGGGCATATGACACTTCAACTCAGTGCCGTGACACCAGTGGTAGTGTGACAACCCAGGTTTTCCCAAGCATTTTTAAATGCAAGATCTAAATTTCCTAAGGCAGGATGCATCCCTATTTGAAAACCATTTTATAAAAACCATGCAATGCTGCGAAAAATCTTTAGTTTTAAACTCATTTTGAAAACCCCGAGTGTCATTTGCTTTCACAACAACCAAAGTAGTTTTTGAAAAACTTCAGAAATCATAAATTTTTTTCCCCAGGTCTATCCAATCACAGTACACAGCCCAACTATAAATAAATACAAATACATGTCCAAAGGGTAGAGTGTTTACTTACATGTATGATTGTCTCCTTTTGATTTACTTGCTCATAGCACTAACATACGCATCTTCTACTCGTGAATGGAACTATCCTAAAAAATGGTAAGGATAGGGTGAGTATATACAATACTCAGTAGGAGTCTATCACTACTAGTTTTGCAATGCATGCTATGTTTAAAATCATATGCTCTTTAAAACATGTGCATGTTTGAACGACCATGTTCAATATCGATATTAAAAACCATTGTCGAATCGGAATACGGACGACTAAAGAATTGCATAATCCAAGTCGAAAGTGTCATATATATCATAAACATAATGATATGCATAAGATGCTCAACTGAATCCAACTCATGCATATCTGGTATGGTCGACCATCCTCATGTCATGCCATATGCAATGCAAGTAAATCGTCAAACCATAGGACCCAACTATGCCCACGACCTCGCCGCCGTGTGGTCCCCGGATACTTAGGGACACAGGGTCATAGCCTCCACGGGACATATGACACTTAGACTCAGTGTCGTGACACTAGTGGTAGCCCCCTGTACCACATGTAGTCGAAGCAAGGACATGTCCTTTTTGGGCATGGTACCCATCCACCTAATAGTGGTAGAGGCTGGAGGCCAACTAAGACCTCTCGGCATAGCGCCCATGAGCTTATTAGCCTAAATCATATAAGATCAAACGAGCGAAAATCTCTTTTTCAAAACCTGTCCTCTTTGGGTCCCTCACAACTGCCTGGCCCTCACAACTGCCTACCCAGCATCTTTTGGTAACCCTCAAGGACATGCAATTTTTCAAGAACATAATGCTCACAAATCATGCAATATATGTAATTGTTTGCAAAACATGTCTATGCATAATGTATTTATCATATGCATGCTGAATTCATTTATATGCTAAACAAGTGGTAAAATAAGTCATGCTAAACAAGTCATATACTTATACTTAAAACATGCATTCTCAAAACGATCATGGCTCTTTTAAAAAGTTTAGTAGCAATAGAGCACCTACCTCGTAGTCTCCTGGAGTCTCATCCTTCATCACTCAACCCATCCCTGGGTCTCATTTATAAACTCTTGGATATGAATGGTTACAAGGAGTACTTATCAATTTCAATCCATCTAGAAATTAGATCGTTAGATCTGCCTTTTAGGGTCCTTGGTCCTTGCTTAATTCATTGTCAGGCTAGATCCTATGATATGGATCTACTATTCAATAGTTAAACTGCCTAAATCATTGTTAGTCTAGATCCTATGATATGGATCTACTATAAAATAGTTAAACTCTGTAAATTGTCCTCTGATCCTAACTTTAAAGTCTCATTAGATCCGCGTGTCCCAGTTCCCAGGGTACCCGTGCATCCCGGTTGAACCGCAACCGCCTCACGTGCGTGCGCGCCCAAAGGCCGTGCCAGGGACGGCATTTTGCACGTGCACATGCATGCTCAAGTGACGCGCTATGACACGCATCCTGGATGGCATTGCACGGACGCACCTTTGGTGTAGCATGGCGTGTCTCAGCTCCCAGGGCACCTCGTGCATCCTGGTCGAGCCAGGACCCGTGCCCCATGTTGCGCGCACACCCAAAGGCCACACCAGGGACAGTGTACGCATTATCGTATGCCTAGAAGCCATCCTAGGGACCCTGTCCCAAGCACACGTGGAGTATGGCATCCCTAGGATGCTTGGTTCATTCAAGGTCAGTTGGAACCGGTCTTCATCTTCTCTTGCTAGAAAAACTGGCTGGGAAAGGACCAGATCTGGCATGGATCTGGACTGGAGGAAGAAAAACGGAGAGACAGGGAAAGAGGGGCTTACATGGGTAGGCTAGGGACGCCCTTTTCCTGATGGGTGCGCCTGCTCGCTAGAAAACTAGAAGAAGGGATAAGGCCCATCGTTTCGGTGCGACCAGAGGAAGAAAAGGGGGGAAAGAAGAGAGAGGCATGGGGAAATGGCAATGGCCAGCCTAACTTGGGCTTGGCCATTGCTGGAAAATGAAGGGAAGCTACATTGAGACGGGTTTCCAATTTTTGTCGGAAACCCCATTCTCAAAATGGCCGAAAAACTTGTGATTTGGAGAGGGGGAGATAGGGCTTTTTATAGCCCTGCTATGGTGGTGCCGCCATTGGCGGTGGTAGCTTTCTTTGGAAACTAGGGTTTCTGGAGAAAGCTAGAGGAAGAAGACGACAAGGTGCCGTTATCAAAATGGGCCCCCTGTGTTTTTTGTCTTTTTCGTTTTTCTATTTAAATTACAAAAATGCCCCTAATCTTTAAATGGCCGTAACTTCTTCATACGAACTCCGTTTTCAGCGTTCTTTGAGGCGTTGGATTCCATTTTTTGAGTAGAATCTAATGGTACCAAGTTTATTTAAAAATTCTTTCATTTAATATTTTAAATAAAGTAAAACATTTAACATAGTTTATTTCCCATAGAATGTCCAATTTTTGTTAAAAATAGCATAAATTGCTCGGGCATTACAGGTAGCCTCTTATACCACATGCAGTCGAAGCAAGGACATGCCTTTTTGGTGTAGTACCCTTTCCACCTAATAGTGGTAGAGCTTGGGAGGCCACCCCAGACCTCTCAGCATAGCGCCCACGAGCTTACTAGCCCAAATCATATACGATCAATCAAACAAAAACCTCTTTTTCAAAACATGTCCTCTTTTAGTCCCTCACAATTGCCTACCAGTGTCTTTTGGGCACTCCAGCGTCTTTTGGTAACCCTCAAGGACATGCAATTTTTCAAAACTCAATAACCACAAATCATGCAATTTATGTAATCGTTTGCAAAACATGTCTATGCATAATGTATTTATCATATGCATGCTGAATTCATTTATAAAATTAAGTCATGCTAAACATGTCATATAACTTATACTTAAAACATGCATTCTCAAAAACAATCATGGCTCTTTTTAAAAGTCTAGTAGCGATAGAGCACCTACCTGGTTTGGTCACGCTAGCCCCCTTGTCCACGTATGCTCCTGCTCATAGTTTAGGAGAACAAGGTTAGCTTAGCCTATTTCTATAGGTTTTAGAATGGTTGATCTCACTACTTAGGCATTAAGGGTTCATTCCCATGCCTGTAGGTCTCCTAAGGTCCTAACTGGGCATTGGTATCATCAAGTTTACAAAGGTTTAGTGGCCCTGTGCCACTATCGTAGTTTAAGGGTCATACCCACATTATATAGGGCCTTGATCAGGTATTTTATATTTTGGGTGTGTCTGTGTCATCGATATGGACACAACACCTTTCATGGCGCCTCAATCGGAGTCCTAGAACTCAAGTTATGGGCGTTTTAGTATTCATAATACATGGAAGGCCCACAGGGCGCTTCCACAAATGCATCGGGCCTTCTGCCCGTTTTCTCGCTTGCGGGCGCGTCGATGGATGCAGGTCGAACCAGTATGCCGAAGCACCATTCCTGGGTCCTTTGTGGCTCCCTAGAGCCCCGTTTTGCATGGGTTTTCATGCAAAAACTTGGGGAACTCATCCTAAGACTAAGGGGGAGATGGGTTTGGAGGGGTTTTGGGCATACCTGGTTCGTGGCCGGGTTTTTCCCACGTTTTCTCCTCTTGCCTGCCTCTCCACGATGGGTTTTTCCCAAGCTTTTGGGCTGCCATTGGAGGTGCCTAAGAGCTCTATTTGTAGAGCTTGAAGAGGGTTCTAGAGGGGTTCTTACCGCCATGGAATGGCGGTGGAGAAACCTCCAGAATGGTGGTGGTTTCTCCCCTGCATACTGCCATTCTAGAACCCTCTAGGAGGTTGGAGAAGAGGGGTGCCCGTATCAAAACGGGTCCTTGTTTTTCTCAAGCCAAATTCGTTTTTAATTTAAATTACACTTTTGCCCTTGAACTTCAAAGGGCCATAACTTGCTCATTTTAACTCCGTTTTGAGTGATTTTTGTGTTGTTGCATTCCTTTTTCTGAGATGCACCTAAGGGTACTATTGTTAGGACCAAAATTATGGGTCTAGTCAGGGTGAACGGTGAAATGACCAAAATACCCTTATCTCCAAAAAGGGAACTTTTCATTTCCTATAGAATGTCCAATTTATTTTTGTTAAAAATAGCATAAATTGCTCGGGCATTACAAGGGGTGTCAAAATTCCAATTGATTTTCCCAGGCCTTCTATTGACATTGGTTGAGATCTAAACGCCTCTTAATGTGAGGATTGTATTAACCACTTTAGACTAGAACCTAACTGGTAAGAAATAGTCTATCTTGTATTAAAGGAGAAGCTATTTAGAGTTAGGTAAAAAAACTACCATCCTATGCGCTATAAAGATCACTAATTTAACTCATTGGCAAGCTATTAAGATTAGTTGTGCACCATTTAGCTTAGGACTAGCATTTAGGTTGCATCATATCATTAGGGTTTTCCATAAAAAAAGGTACTCATTCTTTGTATACAATGACCTATTTCGTTGTATATAATATTGAGAACAAAGGCCTATTAAAAGGGGGATAGAATTGATATATTAGATACATCAATGGATAAGATGATAGTTTAGAAAGTCAATTGCTTAGGGTGATAGCTTTTAGACAAGTTACTCCACAGCCTTTGTACCATAATGACTATACCTATTCTGACCCTCCATATTCCACTTCTTCATGGCCATCAAGCTCCACATATAGCGAATACTATTAGGAGCTAGTGGATGCTCCCAATGCATTCACATACCCTAGAAATGACTACTAACCTGAGACAGACTACAATGGAATGGGCTAGGCATCATAAACAACTATGGTCTCAAGATTATCAATCATACTAGGAAGAACCATCAAGGTCCCATCCTAATATGCCCTACCATGATTATCAATAATATTAGGTTCAACCATCATGGGATCAACCTACCTAACAGTTTTTCAATACCCCAATGCCATAGCAATACCAACCTTGTGAGTCGTTTCCTCTACATCATGAAGAACCCTCACTAGAAGAGAATATGCAATGACTAATTGAACTAATGGATCAAAATCTTGCTGTACTTAAAAATGTGGTTGAGGAAATGAAACAAATTAGGGAAGAGAGTGAAAAATCACTTGAATGAATTTCAAGGCACCAATTACCAATTCCTGTTGAATCTCAAAGTTTTTCACCAATCTTAACTATTAATATTGATGATATATAGAATGCAAATATCTTATGATTATTTTGAGTGAGAAAGTCCACAACCATCCACAAAAACCACCAAATTATATCTACTTGAGGAATATCCTTCTGCTTGTTACGATTATGATGAAGAGACTTCCATTGATCAAGAGAATGAAGTCGTAGAAACATCCAACCCAGATTTTCTAGAATCACATCCTACTTATTTTTACGAATTTAATGAAGACACAACCATTGAGGAGGTGAATGAGTTGTTGGATACTATGCCTTTGATGAATACTTCTCAATGGCATACTAGAGTAGAAACCCTTATAGGTCTTGAAATACAAATTAAGCCTTGCAATGTAGAAGATGTACCTATGTGGGACTGCATACCATATTTGAACAATCATGAAATAGCAATATAGGCCCACTTGAAACCTTGACTGTGCCAGTTGAAAAAGAAGAAGAAGAATTAGTTGATGTACTAGTCCTACATCAATTAAATCTAGGGTACAAATTAGTAGGTAATCAGGGTTTGAGCCAAAACATGTCCTTGTCTCTAGTAATACAAGAACTACCTTTTAAGAAAGTGCAGAATCAGCTTCTACCCCAATTTTAGGAAAAAGTAAGGGTGGAGGAAAAAGTTGAACTAAGAACAATGGTCATCGTCATGCCTTAATTGGTTCAAAAGGAGGATCGTTCAATTCTATATGGTCCAACACATTTCAATTTCACGGTAGTCCACAATTGTCATTGTGTTTTCATTGCCTAAATTTTCAAGATGGCAGAATTATATTGACTATTATGAAATACTAAAACTAGGGGATTATTAAGGTGGTCCCATAAAATTCAAATTCGTGGGGGTCTATTGTGTCATATTGTTACCCCCACAAAAAAATTTCATGGTGGAGGAAATACATAGACTACCATGAGATTTTGAAATGGTGTGATAAATCTACCCATTTCATTATTAGTGTTAGAAAAAATTAGGTTAAGCTAGTCTAAAATTAGGTTTAGAAAGATAGGATATGTGTAGTTAAAAAGTTAAACTTAGCCCTATATATCAAATATTAACCCAGGATTATTATTTTTGGAAAGACTCAATGTTTTGCACTACCAATTCATCATTTTGGTGTCCTATATTTCAAATATTGAGGACAATGTTTAGTTCGGGTTGGGAGTGTAGATATGCATCATTTCTAAACTTTTCTTGCATTTTAGAAATTAAATTTTTTATTTATGATAAGTTCCTTTATAAAGGTGAGAATTTAAAAATTTTGAATATTCAGTTATTAGTTGACCTTTAGCTTATTAATAGGGTTGTATATAATTAGTTCACTATTTTATCCTTTTTCTAAATTATCTCATGAAAAATTAAACGCAGAATATTAATTACACAAAATAGTTATATATAGTTTAAGTTGAAGAGAACATACAAGTAAGAGATCCTAGAGAAGATCCAAGGAGACTTATAACCGAAGTGAGTTTTGAGCCATTCTTTCTTTTTTGAGGTTTATACATAAATTCAAAATTTTCTTTAATGGATATTAATTCTTAGTTGGTCTCATTATTATTCATCTTGGTCAACTATTGAGAAAATATAAAAGACTATACCATATATCTCTTAAATTTATGATCATTTTTAAGTCATATGAAATGTAGGAAATGATAGAGGCCATCCTTGGTAAACTCTAAGCCTTTAGCCTTTCCTATGTTATTTTTCACTAGTTAGCCCATTGAACCTTTTAAAATAAGTCTTTTCTTTGTTAGTCAAAACTACCTTTACTTATATTGAACCCCTATAATATATACATTACCTAATTATTTTGAAAATATGTAGACAAGATAGAAGAAATCTTGAGAAAAAGCATGAACAATACAGTTCAGGAGATGAACATAAAAAATACTAGAAAGAAGAAAAGGTTTAAAAAGGCTATATAAAGTCAAGTGCAAGAAGAAAAAGAAAAAGATAGCCAATGAAATAGAAGAATGTTCACTCTTGTGAGGAAAAATGGAATAATTGCAAATACACTTATAGAAGACTTTTAGGTATTTTCTTGACAACCCTTGTTTACCTTTATACCCGTTCTTTTAATAACCTTTACTTGAGCCTATGCTTTATCATAATAGAAGCCCTAACTTGATCTTAGAAGAAGTATGGCTTGGATGTGGATATGGATATGAATGAGTAGGGAATTTGGTAGAGTATAATATTTTTAGTAATTGATATCCTGTCATGAGACCATTACTATTCTTTTTCTAAGTTATCATTCTTTTATATGAAATATGTGAGATTTTGACTTGATGAACAATATTGTACTCACAAATGAACAAGAGAATTTTACCCATTTCTAAGTGACTTCATTCTGAGTGACAAGTATATCCTGTGAGAATAGAAGTCAAAGTATACATGTGTATGATAATTTAGTGTAATAATGCTATTTTTTAAAAGCTTATTTTTATGAAATTTTTATTGGACAGAAAAGGACAAAATAGAATTTTAGTTTTGAAATTCCAATAAATGAGCTTTTCATAGAAGCCAAATAAAGTGTTAAAACATTCATAATTAGATTATACTAAAAAATATAATCCAACAACACTAAAAATGCTAAAAACAGAGTTTGAACCAGAAAGTTATAGGACTTTTAATTATAGGGGCATTTTAATAATTTAATAAATAGACCACCATTAATATGTTTTAAAATGGAAAAGTGTTTAAAAGGAAGTGGCCACTTTTGATAATGGCACTTCTTTGAGACAAACTATTCATGTGTTGCCTTCCTTGTGCGTTCTTCCTTATTCCCCACCGATAGTCCTGGCCATCATTGTCGATGATTGCGCGATGGAACACACCACCGTCACGTACCTGCCAGTGGAAAGGGTGGAGCATCAATTATAAAGGCCTTCTCCCATTCACCTCTTTGTGTGGTTTCTCTTCCCCAACTCTAGTCTCCCCACGTTTTTCATCATCAGCATCACTCAAGACAAGCCAGCTGGTGGCACACACACACATGCATGCATGACAGTCGCAAACTGACCTGGATGCCAGTACGTCCTAGGGAACTGGCGCACTCTAGTGTGTTCTAGAGGCTAGGATGCACTGAGGGTTCTGGAATGCACGTTGTGTTTTGGTGCATCCTTGTGACATGATTTTATTTTCTGTTTTGTCCAGATTCAATCTAAACCATTGAAAATTTATTTGAAGTTTACATTTTCAATTAAGAAAGCAATATAACTCCAAATTTTGGTCCAAGATATCCATTGGATTCAACTCAATGACATGGACATAATTATATAATAAAATTTAAGATTGAAACACATCTTAAACTGATCCAAACCCAAAAATCATCAAATAACTCAAATCCATTAGATCAAAAGTGATTAGACTTTAGAACTTGATCAATTAGATGATTTAGTAAAGTAAATAGATTGATCTAATAGTTAGATCATCCAAAAAAACTTGAAAGTTGACATGAGGCATCGAATAAAATGAAAACCATGGATCTAATAAATCAAAATTAGATCTGACCATTAGATCAATGGATTAAGTGCTAATACACAGTTAGATATTAGAAAACACTAAGGATATGTAAGATCAAAATATATAACACCCAAACATATTTTATTAAATCATCTAAGGTAGTAATGAGATTAATCTAGCAATTAGATCGTTCCAAAAACCCTAGATTGATTGAGATAAGACATTAGAGTAATTGAAAAATAATGAGTCGACTGATCAAAGTATCCAAACCTTAATTAGTGATTAAACTGCTGATTTAACAAGCTAAACAAAATTATTAAGTTATCATATGGTCTTAGTAAATCGAGATTTGTAAATCTTGATCATAGAATAAGACAAGAAACATAGATCTGACCGATCATAGCATAATTTGACCATCAAATTGACGTAGAAAATTGTGAGAGGCAATTGAACAACAAAAAACCTAGAAAATACTTACGATCAAATTAGATCAAATCTCAAAATGAATGAGCAAACTAATATAGTAATGAGTAAATGTTTAGGAAGAGAAATTATGTTAGTTAAATTGTTAATTAGACTAAAGCTAATAATGAGATTATTTTGGTTGCCCTAGCTTAGGAAATTGAACATAAGGATGATTTGAAAATATTGATCTAACTGACCATCAGATCAATAGATCAAATATTGAGATATGAAATAGAATACTTGTAAGTTAGAGATTAATAGGAATTGAGGACAATTTGACAATCTAGATCGTTTATCTTTAATCAATGGCCAAGATTTGATATTATGGAAACAATAAAGAATACTTATGTTTAGATAGTGGTAAAGACAAGATCATTATGTTAATGATGATTTGTGACGACCCGAGTTTTCCCATGCATTTTTAAATGCAATATCTAATTCATAAGGCAGGATGCATCCCTATTTGAAAACCATTTTATAAAAAACCATGCAATGCAGCGGAAAATCTTTATTTTTAAACTCATTTTGAAAACCCCGAGTGTCATTTGCTTTCACAATACTCAAAGTAGTTTTTGAAAAACTTTAGAAATCATAACTATTTTTCTCGAGGTCTATCCAGTCGCAACACACAACCCAACTGTAAATAAATACAAATACATGTCCAAAGGGTAGAGAGTTTACTCACATGTATAGTTGTCTCCTTTATTTATTCACTTGCTTATAGCACTAATATCTCTTGAGATGTCTTCTATTTGTGAGTGGAACTATCCTGAAAAATGTTAAGGATAGGGTGAGTATATACTACACTCAGTAGGAGTCTATCACTACTAGTTTTGCAATGCATGATATGTTTAAAATCATATGCTCTTAAAAACATGTGCATGTTTGAATAATCATGTTCAATATCGATATTAAAAAACCACTGTCTAATTGAAATACTAACGACTTAAAGAATAGCATAGTTCAAGTCGAAAGTATCATATATCATAAACATAATGATATGCATAATATGCTCAACTGAATCCAACTCATGGATATCTGATATGGTCGACCAACCTCATGTCATGCCATATGCAATGCAAGTAAATCCTCAAACCATAGGGTTCAACTATGCCCACGATCTCGCCGTCGTGTGGTCCCCGGGTACCTGAGGACACAGGGTCATATGCCTCTACAGGACATATGACACTTCGACCCAGTGCTGTGACACTAGTGGTAGCCCCCTGTACCACATGCAGTCAAAGTAGGGATGTTGCCCTTTTTGGGCGTGGTACCCATCCACCTAATAGTGGTAGAGGCTGGAGGCCAACCCAAACCTCTCAGCATAGCGTCCATGAGCTTGTCATCCCAAATCATATCAGATCAAACAAGCGAAAATATCTTTTTCAAAACTTGTCCTCTTTGGGTCCCTCACAACTGCCTACCCAGCGTCTTTTGGGCACTCCAGTGTCTTTTGGTAACCCTCAAGGACATGCAATCTTTCAAAAACTCAATGCTCACAAATCATGCAATATATGCATTTGTTTGCAAAACATATCTATGCATAATGTATATGCAATTATTTGCAAAACATATCTATGTATAAAGCATTTATCATATGTATGCTAAATTAAGTCATGCTAAACAAGTTATATAACTTATACTTAAAACATGCATAAAACAATCATGACTCTTTTAAAAAGTCTAGTAGCGATAGAGCACCTACCTCAAAGTCTCCTAGAGTCGTGTCCTTTATCACTCAACCTGTCCCTAGGTCTCATTTATAAACTCCTGGGTATGAATGGATACAAGGAGTCCTTATTAATTTCAATCCATTTAGACATTAGATCACTAGCTCTGCCTATTGGGTCCTTGGTCCTTGCCAAATTCATTTGTCAGGCCAGATCCTATATTATGGATCTACTTTCCAATAGTTAAACTCTGTAATTTATTCTCTAATCCTAACTTTACAGTCTCAGTAGGTCGCGTGCCCCAATTCCCAGGATAACCATGTATCTTGATTGAACCGCGACCACCTTACGTGCGCGCGCGCCCAAAGGCCATGCTAGGGACCCCGTTTTGCACGCACATATGCATGCTCAAGTGATGCAATATGACGCGCATCATCGCATGGACGCACCTTGTAGCATGGTGCGTCTCAGCTCCCAGGGGACCCCATGCATCCTGGTCGAGCCAGGACCCGTGCCCTCTATCACGTGCGCACCCGAAGGCTGCACCAAGGACAGTGTTGCACGTGCACATGCATGCCTAAGTGACGCGCTATGACGCGCATCCTGGATGACATGGTGCGAACACACCTTGGCGTAGGTGAAATGTGCCTTGGCTCCCGGGCCGCCCATGCATCCTGGTCGAGCTAGGGCTGTGCTTGGGACGCACCGAGAACACGCCCATACACAGTCGCGTGCCCCCGTGCACAGTGGAGTGCCTGGGGTTCGTCCACAGGCTCAGTCAGGTGTGCATCACGCACCATGCCCAGGATTGTCTCCTTCATTGGTCCAATCCTGGGTTCTACAATTTCTGGCTGGAAAACACTAGGTCTGGCTTGGTTTTGACCTGGGGAAGTGGAAGGGAAGGAAAAAATGGCTTACCTGGGTGGGTTGCCAGAGATTGTGCTCCTCTCGCCTGCCTGAACCCTTATGTTGCCGGAATTCTTGAAGCAGAAAAACCCCAACGTCAAAACTGGAAAAGAGAAGGGAGGGGAAATGGGGAGACGGAAACAGGATGGCCGGCCTAACTTGGGCCTTGCCGTTGTCGAAAAATGCAGAGAAGTCTTAGCTTGAGACAGGTTTCTGATTTTGCTAGAAACCCTAGTCTCAAAACGACAGGAAAATCACGTTTTGGAGAGGGGGGAGATGGGCTTTTTATAGCCCTGCTATGGCGGTGCTGCCAATGGTAGTGCCGCCATTGGTGGTGGAAAAATCCTCTAGAAACGGGGTTTCTGGAGGGGTCTAGAGGTTGAAGACGACAGGGGGTACCATTTTCAAAACGGCCCCCTGCATTTTTTTGTTTTTCTCTTTAAATTTTAGAAATGCCCCTGATCTTTAAACGGCCGTAACTTCTTCAAATCTAGGCTCAATCCTCAATTTATCATTTTTATTGTTCCTTCAACAAGGCCTTACTTATAAGGGCCGCTTTCGCTGGGTACTCTGAATCATACTCTTATACGTGCCAGTTTAACAATACCAGTTTCTAGGGGTAATTCATCTATCTCAAAATCCTTAGATGCCTATACTTTTCTCATCGTGTATAGGATAATCCCTTTCATCTAGTGATCTCTTTCATCATCCACAAGTCCAAAAGAAAGTTACCTTCTTTCTATTGTGTCTAACTTTGCTTCTTATCTTTTATATTTGTCCCCAAGATACTTCAATAACTGTCACGGTATCATGTGCTCTACAGCCAAACCCTTGATTAACTTCGAATTTCAACTGTATGTCGTTTTCCATATGTGACTTTATTCCTCGACTAAAGTTACATTCAAAATAAAATCATGAAAGCCAATTAGTAGTTTCTTCCATCGAGGACCTTATCATATACTGAAAGTAAAATGTCCTAACTCCATATCTAGTTTCATAACTATTGAATTCATTAAACGCTTTTCTCCGTGAAGATTTTATCCAGACTCAAGTCGATTCATCATCATGGGTCTAATGTCCTCGTCCAAAGGCCTATCTCACTATTCACATCAATTTGTCATTAGGAGTTTCAATAATGTTCCCATTTATGCAAAGCAGAAAGTCTCTTATTCATAACTGAGTACCTTTACTAGGTCATGGTTGAATCCTTTGTCATTATCCATTTTGTCCTTTCTTTGCTTGATGGTTTTTTTTTTTCGTAATCTTTCAGCCCAAAAGTTCTAAACTCAATCCAGTAGGGTTAGTCCTTAGGAAATTTCTTCAATTGATTTTTCATACTTGATATATGCTCATAACAACTAACTATTTGTCTAAAGGCAATGTAACATCAAATCTCACCTTATAATGTGCTAGCCATCTCACCTTTTCTCCTTCCATTCCCTATGTCAATATATTGTTCAATCTTTTATCAAGGCTTTATCATCAACCATGCAGTCTTAATTGTCAAGAGGTATCCTCATAAGTAATGATTTTCTCAATTCCTGAAATTTTATCCTTCAAGTGCCTCTTCATACTTAGCTTGTACTAGCAGTTCTCGTTCAATAGTTATGCTGAAGCTATTAAATCATCAAATTTTGAAAAACACTCAGGTAAGCATGGAACATTTTCGTAGACATCTAGAAAAACTTTATTTGATTACCTATTGATCTCTTTCTAGATATATCTTTGTCATAAGCTCAAGGGTCTCTAAAGTGATCGGTACTTATCTACCTTTCTTTTCAATCCAAGTCAGCAGCATCTTTTAGACCCATAGTGATTTCTATGGTTTGTCATGGTATCTATTCAGGTTTGGAAAATCTTTCACATTGGTTCAGATCACTTCTTATTTTTGCTCCTATCTCAGTTGCTACTGTCCTCATTGTACTCATAGCTCCTCTATGATGTGGTCTAATCAACTCCATGATGTGGCCTAATCAACTGACCTCATACCCTCAAATGACTTAGTCTAACAAGTACTTCTTTCAAGGAAAACTCAAGTTTAAGGACTTATAACATATCTCTGAGTGTATAACTTCGACTACTAACATATTTGATTAATTAGGGTGTGATACCTTTATTTAGTCAACAGTACTCTAAAGGTAATGACTAAATAATGGTCTTAAGATATTTGCTCTTCAATCTATAATAGCAAGACCTCAATTTGATCCTTGATGGTACCTTAATTGTTGAAGAAAGACAAATGGACAAGTCACTGTCCCGGCTTAATTCCTTTTTCAATATACTTTATTTACTCATGTAATGGCAAGGTAGGATATCACCTAATTTCCTCTTTATGGACTATATCCATTGGTGTTCCTCATAAGCTAATGGATTTTATAAGTATCTAATTGATATCAAACCATTGTAGAAGTTTAACTTCTAGTTGGTCGTCATTCTTCTTTGAAAATTTCTTGTCACATAATCTCCTGAAATTTGATACTTTACTCAAAGTCTCTTAAACCCCATACGCTTCCTCTCTTTTATACTCTTTTAGCATGAAATTGTATATTGAGATTGACATGTGGTTCCAAATTATGTTTCCTATCTCTGATTTGATCAATCTATTCTTTAGAATTGCATGAAAAATTGTTTGTAATATTGTTTAGACTTGAATTTTAAAATGTGGTATAGTAGATGAGAAATTACCTACGCAAGCACAAGCTTGCTAAGGTATTGTAAATTTTTTACAATATCGCAGGACTTTGAAGAATTTGACTTGAGGTAGAGCAAATCGAGTTGAATGCGAATCTGGATGAAGACAATAGCATAACATACTATATAAACAATGTAAGTATATGACTTATCTTTTTTTGGACATGTATATGTAATTATTACAATTGGATTGTGAGTTGTGATTGGCTAGATATGGGATGATTATATTTTTGTTTTAGTTTTATAATTAGAAAAAAATTATAGTTATTTTTTTTTGAAGAGAAATGATACTCAAGGTTTTGAAAAATGAATTTAAAACAAAAACATTCTTCTGCTACATCATTTTTACAAATTTGTTTTCAAATAGGAATGGATTTGACATTAGGAAATAATTTTGCATTTAAAAATGCACATGAAAAACTGAGTAGCCACATTTAGGTTATGTTTGACTTAAGCACCGACAATTATATATAGCTATAACACACTCACATTCTAAAGTTTAATGAAATAATGTGATATCTTTAGCATAAGGGTAGGATTTTGAACCTTTTTGTTCATCTTTATTAGCAGGGTAAAGATAGGTATTTAATATAAGCTAAATAAGAAGAAAAAAATTTCAAATGCATAAAGGACTTCCATAAAATGTTTTGAGAATTTTGTGGGTATATTCATTACAAACCTTTACGAGGCTAAACTTGTCCATTAGGGTTAACCTAGGTGTTTAAGGGCATGTTGCATATGCTAATTGCAATCATAAGTACCTACGAAAGTGGCAATTTATATCAATTTTGTAAACCAAATTTTCACATGTCTTGTTGGGACTAGCAATATGCTGGTTAGGGATTGTGATAAGTGTCTAATTTTTCATAAAAATCGCTCAATTAGTTTCCCACGTGTCACAACTTATAGCGTTAAATTAGGATGTTTGGCCAAAAATTATAACAGATGCATTTCTGACCTAATAAAACAAATATTTGATAATTGGAAGGTTTAGATGCTACTCTAAGGTAAGTATATGATAATCATATTTTTCTAAGATTCAATTAGAATTTTTTATTTTTTGTAGGGGTCAAGATGATGATTTAATAACCAAGTGAAAATTGAAGATCAAGTTCAAAAAATCTGAAGATCACCTTAAGTAATTCAAAGGATGGAATTGGAGAAGTCAAAGGTAACTAAAGTGGGCCCATGCACAAGTCATGAAAAGTCCACCACCTTTGCATGGGATATACTCAAGTCACCTAAGCCATGTAAGTCATGAATAAAATGATAAGCTAAGGAGCCTAGATAGCCATCAAAGCCAAGGGGGTTGAGCCACCAAGATAAGACAAAAGAGGACCTAAAGTTAGCCATGAAGCCAAGCCAAATGAGCTCTCAAAGCAAGCCACCAAGTCACATGAGCCAAGCTACATTGAAGACCATGAGTAGAGGAAAATTTAAAGAAAATATTCATGGAATTTCAAGGGTTGTTTTGAAGATATTTGAAAAAAAATTCAATTGGTAAAGATAGCATATGGACCAATAGGAAGAACTCACTTCATTTTTTATTTTTTATTTTGTTATTTTCTCAATTTTCTCTCTCTCTCTCTCTCTCTCTCTCTCTCTCTCTCTCTCTCTCTCCACCTCACCATACAAGACTACTATGAATTTTACACCTTCCTACCTAAGAGTTCCACCTTCTTAAAACCATCACTTCAACTAGCTAGCCAATCCTAAAGTGCCACTTTACCCATCCAACTAATCTCCAGTTTCTATTTCTTCCTTGTCTCTTCTTCTCTATCTCTTCCTTATCTTTTCTTTCTTTCATTCTTCTCTTTCCACCTCTCCATGTGAATTACATTCAAGGAAGGGAGTTCCACATGAAAATCCTACAAAATAGGGACCTTCCTCCTTTCCTCATCCACTCTATAACCTTCCTAATCCACTACCCAATCACCTCTTCTAACATCACCTTTCTTTCTTATCTGTTTCCCTCCCTCTCCATTCCTTTCTTACCTTCCTTTCTAAATCCATATGCATTGCATGAAATTTACAAGGGGGAGATGTCCCCCCTATAAAAGTGGCACCTCCCACCTTGCTCCCTCTTTAAAATACCACATGTTACCCTAAATTCTTCTTCATCTTGACCCTTAATATTCCTATCTTTCCTCTCCACCTTAGGATCACCTATTAACTAATTTAGGACGTGCTTAAAACACATAAAATATATGGGTTTTGATGGGAAAATTTTTTATTAGGGAGAGAGAGATCGCACACTCCTTTGAAGGAGGCATCTCCACCCCTCCTACTTAAGGCATAAACCACCACTTTCACCTTCTTAAAGTGGTATCTGATGGTGAAGTCAAAGTCCTTAAGATATTCTATCCATCTACACTATCTCATATTCTATTCACTTTGAGTAAATAATTACTTGAGTCTTTTATGATTAATGAATAATTCAAACTTCTGACTTCAGTGTAAATAACACCACTGCTAACTCTAGTTCGTGAGTGGGTAATTCACCTCATGCATCTTCAACTGCTAAGATGCATAGGTTATCACTCTACAGTGCTACATCAATATCACTCCCATTCCCTTACATGAGGCATTATAGTAAACTGCAAAATCACCAGATCTTGAGGGTAGTTTCAACATTGATGTAGAAGTGAGTCTCCTCTTGAGCTCTTAAAAGCTCTCCTCATAGGCATTGCTCCAAACAAATTTGGTGTCCTTCCTAGTCAAGGTGGTTGGAGGCAATGCAATCCTCAAGAATCCCTTGATAAATATATAGTAATAGCTTACTAAACCTAGAAAGTTGCCAATCTTAGTCACTGTTGTAGGTCTCTCCCAATTCAACACTGCATCAACTTTAGCTAGGTCTACAATAATGAGGTGAGGAAATGTGCTTGCTCCAACAAAAAGTCATACATATTAAATTTTACAAATTAGTGATGCTGACGGAAGGAGCCCAACATGATATGCAGATGCTTCTTGTGTGTGTCCCTAGTGGTGAGTAAACCAATTCATCATCTACAAAAATATTAATGAACTTAACCAGGTAAGCTTGAAAGGTCCAGTTCATCAAATCCATAAATACAACTAGCGCATTGGTTAGACCAAAAGGCATTACTAAGAACTTCCAGTGACCATAATGTGTCCTAAAAACTGTCTTGGAGATGTCTTCCTCCCGGATCCTTAATTGGTGATAACTTGACCTCAAATTTATGTTTGAAAATACATATGCTGATTGGTGTTGATCAAATGGATTATCAATATGAGGCAAAAGATGTTGGTTTTTCACTATGACACTATTCAACAAATGATAATATGTACATAGCAGCAATGATTCTTCCTTCTTCTTAATGAAGAGGATTGGTTCTCCCTAAGGATACCCACTGGTTTGATGAAACCTTTGTTGAGAAGCTCCTATATGTGAGTTGTGAGCTCTCTAAGCTTTGCAACAGCCATCCTGTATGGAGACTTGGAGGCAGGCACTATGCTTGATACCAAATAGATAGTGAAAACAATCTCCCTCCATTGTGGGAATCTTGGAGGACATCTGTGAACTGTCACACGATGTCAACATCCTCAATCCAAGGTCGCTCACTATCTTCCACTGTCACACAAGCAAGGAAGACTTGGTACCCTTTGGAAAAGGACCATGTTGCCCTCATAGCATAGATAACATAAGACCTAGTGATACTCTTCCTACATTGGAATGAGATCACTAGTTTTTCAGGTACACTAAAGATAACCCTCTTCTTATGACAATCCACTATTGCCTATCAGGTAGGTAGCTAATCCATTCCCAAAATAACATTGTAACTAACCACATCAAATAAAATAAGATCAGTATCCATTCTCACACCTGCTATGTCTACAAGTACCCCTTGAAATTACTCACTAACCCTAAATGACTCTCCGTTCATGTCATAATGTCCAATCCAAAAACTAAATTACATGCAGGTATGTCCAAGCAAGATGCAAATATGAAATAAAGGGATGAATTGATCCTGCTAATAAGCCTTCAATTTTGTATAAAAAGTACCCAATTAGTAGTCTATGTGTTATAAACTATAGTCATTATTATAGGGTTTTTCTAGAATTTTATAACATATGTATTTTTGACCTAATAATTCAAAATTTTGATATTTGGAATGTTTAGTAGCTAATCTAGAGTAAACATGTGAATAATAAAATATTTTTGGGATTTAATTAGGTTTTTTACTCTTTTGTAGGTGTTGAGAAGATGATCCAATAGCTGAGATCAAGAAAGATAAGATTTGAAGATCAAGATCAAAAGAGGGTTAAAGACCTAAAATTCATCATTTCAAAGCTAAATCAAGGGTTAAGATCATCTTAAGGAAAGAAAATGAAGTCCAAGGAAGCAATTGGAAGCACCAAAGGTGACTAAGATGGGCCCATACAAAAAGCAATGCAAATTCATCACCCTTGCATAATAATTGGAGCCGTGAATGAGGTTTACTAGTCAAATAATGAAACCTAAGGAAGTTAAGCCATTCAAGCCTTGAAGACAAAGGACTTAGCCACTCAAGCCATCAAAGTGAGCCACCAAGTCGCATGGAGTCACACTATTGGAGCAGACTTTTCAAGCAATTATCCATGATAAATAGTATATTTTAAGGAAATAATTAGAAAGGACTGTGAGTGATAATCAACATGGTAAGATATGAATGCTTAGGAGGACCAATCAATAGAGAAACCAAGTCTTCTCTTCTTTTTTTTCCTCGTTCTTTTCTCCTTCTCTCTCTTCCCTATTCACCATAGTACATAATTAGAAGGGAGGAGTTCCATGCTACCTTCCCTAAAAGGTGATGCCTCCCCCCTTCTACTTTCACCATTCCACCTACACTTTTTAATTCCATTTCTTCCTCAAGTACCTCATCTTCATACCTCTTTCCTCCATCTTTCTTACCATTTTCCACTTTATTTCCATCTCATCATGTGATATACCTGAAGGAATGGGATTCCATGCCTCATCATAGTTGGAATTCACTGCTTCCCCCATTAAATCATATTTAGAAGTTCCACCTCACCTAACCTCCCAATCTTCTATCTCCAATCACCACATAACTTTCTTACCTTGAGGCCTAGTTGTAATTCTCCTTTTTCTTCCTAGGATAGGATCTTAGCATATTGGAAACCCAAAACTCTATATATACTCATGAATTTCATTCCTAATTCAAGTAAGGGAGTTCCTCTAACTGCTGGAAATCAAATCATTAAAACTTGGAGACCTTCTTAGGGTTTTAGACTTCAACACTTCAATTGCTTCTTCATTGTCTTTCACAACCTTTTAATAACTTATTTAATTGCTTTTCTTATTGCTTAGGTTCCATGGTATAATTCCTCTTTGATCTCCTTTCTCTCTTACTTCCAATTCTCTTACTTTTCTTGCTTACTTTTTTAAGATCCAAGTTGCCTTTTATCTGGTAGAGTTAGCTAGTGTAGCGTTAAAACTATTCACAAGTGCATGAATTGAAGTATTATTGCATAGGATAAAGGTAGATCCCATGAGGAATATCATAGATTATCAATAGATTGGATCTTATTTAAATCAATTAACTTTAGCTAGAGAGAGAGAGAGAGAGAGAGAGAGAGAGTTGATGATTAAACTAGGAATTTAAAGTTAACAAGAATGGAAATATACATGAATTTAGAAACTATGACTAATGAAAACTTGCTAAAAATAAATTTAACAATGAAAATAAAGCTTACCTAATTAACATACATTTAACTAAAGGAAACTACAGCAAGATTAGAATGAATTAAACTAAGAAACTTGAACTAATGAAAACTTGACAAAAATGACACTTTCTTAAATTAACATTTTCGTAATCTAGAATTAGAAATTTTCTAAAAATAGATCATTCTGAAACCAAATTAAAATCTTTATAAAACTAAACTAACATGAAAAAATGGGTAACCAATGAAATCTAACTAGATTTAACAAAAAATTAGAAACATGCATGTAAATGGAAACTACAATTAAGGAAGCTTTCTAAATCTAATGCTTTCTAATCCTAAAACTTTCTAAAGATGGAACTTTCCAAAACTCAAAATGAAAACTTTGTAAACCTGAATTAAGACACAAACAACTAAATACAACTAGTAAAACAAGATTAAGCAACTAAATCAACTAAGGAATCAAAGAGAACATTAACATAATACCATGTGCATGATCCATGGATTGTGCGCATGGTTTATAGGCTGAAAAATGGCCAGATTTGATGCTTTAAATGCAAACTAACATTGCATCATAAGCTATTTACTTATTAAAAAGGCTAAAAATCCAAATAGATACTTAAGGATTTAAGAAAATAAGACGTTTTGATGGCTGGAAACAAAGCACGAAGTTTAAGGTGAAAACTTCTAGATTTCAAGTACTTAGGAACATCAACTTAGATCAAGCATATAAAGAAACTAAAACAATAAATTTTAGGAAATATAACAACTCAAATCTAAAGTAATTTGATAATGGAAGCATTCAATAACAAGAATCCTCAAAGAATTTTATTGAATCAGTGCCAAATTACATCAAAATTATACACATAAAACAAGTGTATAAATTTGGAAATTGTGTAGGAAACTAAGTCCTAAAATCTAATCCAAACAAGAATAGAAACTCAATATAAAGCTTCCAATATAAAGTATGATGACATGAAAATAAAACCTAGAAATCAATTCAAGAGAGAAGATGGATGAATGGATGAACTATTGTATGGAAAATATTGCTTAAGACTAAGTGGAATTGAAGGAGAAAAACATGAAATTCCCAAGGGTAAAAAACCAGGTTGTAAGATTTTTTTTCTCTTGGCCATCACTAACAAAGAAGAACTAACTTGAATCTTGAATGAATGACTAAGAAAAACTAATGAAAGTGAAGCAAATATAAGAGGGAAAGCTAAGTGGAAAGATGAGGGTAGAACTAGAAAGCAAAACAATGGAAGCTAAAGCAATTAAATTAAAAAATAAAAGAAAACAACTAAATTGAATTGGATAGAAATTAATTAAATAAATAACTAGAAATAAAAAAGAAGAATAGCACCAAAGAAAACCAAAGTCCAGCTCCAAAGATCAGCAAAGAAGATTGCTATGTTTCAAGGTTGTCTCACCTGACCTCAACTTAGGTAAAAAAACATGGAAACCATGGTGTATTTATAAAGGTTGGGTTTTTAACTTAGGAATGGGATGAATCAATGAGGAAACAAGATATTTAGGGTTCAATATTAGGTGGAGAATGAGCTAAGCAAGTAACATCATGGTGGGGTAAGGTGGTTGCCATATAATTAGAAGGGGCGAAGCCATCTTTTTCCTTAAAAGGTAAGTGGATCTCCTTCCCTTCTGATTATATGATGAGTAGTTGATGGAAAGATGGAGAAAAGAGACGAGAAATAGTAATGAAGGATGGAGAAAAACCTAGGGTCTTTATATGCTTAGAATAGACTTAGATCTAAGGTTTTCCTAATTAAATAACCACTTGAAATTACCAACTAAACAAAGGGGGCATCCTCTTTTAGGAAGGTGGCTCCCTCCTTTAGTAAAAAAAGAGAGTAGAAATCCTAGTTAGGTGAGTGGAAAGGATGGAAAATGGAAAGTGGAAAGTGGGATTTCTTTCTTGTTTGGTCCACCTATGCATTATCATCTTACCTTTTACAATTATCAGTCAAAACCTTCTAATTATCCATTAAAATCACACTAGGATAATTGCTTGAAATGGTTGTCCAATAGTATTGCTCCATGTTGCATGGTTCCATGTGGTTTGATGGCTCATTCCTTGGGGCTTGAACATCCAATTCCCTTGACTTCAATGCTTGAATGGCTTGGCTTCTTTAGGTTTCCTAGTTAGACTGGAAAACCTCATGAATAGCTCCAATTCTAGTGCAAAGTGATGGTAATGCATGGCTCTTTGCATGGATCATTTGAGTTACCTTTTATCAGTCAAAACCTTCTAATTATCCATTAAAATCACACTAGGATAATTGCTTGAAATGGTCGTCCAATAGTATTGCTCCATGTTGCATGGTTCCATGTGGTTTGATGGCTCATTCCTTGGGGCTTGAACATCCAATTTCCTTGGCTTCAATGCTTGAATGGCTTGGCTTCTTTAGGTTTCCTAGTTAGACTGGAAAACCTCATGAATAGCTCCAATTCTAATGCAAAGTGATGGTAATGCATGGCTCTTTGCATGGATTATTTGAGTTACCTTTTATTTATTCCAATCGTGTAGCTCAACCCACAAAAAACTCTATGAAGCGCAATATAAGCCATTGGATCATCTTCTCCCTTCCTACAAAAAGAGTAAAAACCCTAATTAAATTCTAAAAAATTATGACCCTTCACATACTTACTCCAGATTTGCTTATGAACGTGCAAACTATCAAACTTTTGAATTATTCGGTGAGAAATGCATGTGTTATGAATTTCTGGGAAAACCCTAGAAATAACATTATAATTTATAACACATGGGTTACTAATTGAGTAATTTTTTTTGGAAAATTGAACACTTATCAACAGCCAAGAGAAATAGTAACTTGAATCCCTTTTGTTTCCTTCTTAATGTTCTCTTGTTTCTTACTTTGATTACTTTGTTTTTCCCTTGTCTATTTACTTTTTCTTTACTTCTTTCCTACATCTTTCTCTTTGGTTTTCTATCTTGAATTCACATGCATGATATATGGGTTTAGATTGATTGGAGTATGTTTAATCTTTGATTTGAAGTCTAGATCTTGCTTAAGAAAAGTGTGCAATTTTTAGCCTTGTTTTCTATGTGCATGTGCACCACTTTTTTTATGTAATTTTAAGTCAATGAATAAACTTGTTTAGAGATCATTACAATTTTTTAATTCTAGTAGTAAATTACTTAAATTCTTGAGTGTTATATGCTCTAAAAAATTCTTTTGAATTTGCTTCTCATGCCTTACTTTATTTGAGTTTCACATAAGCCATGCTTTTGGAATTTTTGTCTTTTATGTTTCATATGCAATGTCCTGTAGCCCATACACTTTTTTCTTGAAATATTAGGAACCCATTTAAATTTTTAGTTAGTTTAGTGTGTGCTTTGATTAATTTTCATGTTAGTTAGCTTTTAACTCATAATTTCTAGCCAACTTTTACTCCATGAACTATGTACACACTTTCATGGTCATGTGCATGATGATTGAAGTTCATGTCTAAATTATTGCTTGATTCTTTACTTAGGTTATGTTTAGATTTTAGTAGTTACTTGTTTTGCATTTTAGTTTAATTTAGAAATTTCTTAATATAGTTTTAAAAAGTTTTACAATTAGGAATGTGTAGTTTACGAAACTTCCATTTTTAGCAAGTTTCCCTAAGAAAAGTTTCCTAGATTATTTAATTTAGTTTTGCATTAGTTTATTTTATTGACTACATATTAGTTCCAAATTTTCTAATTCCATTGAAAATCTTATTTTTAGAAAGTTTCCTTTAGTTGTAGTTTCTAATCTTATGCATGTTTTCATTCCATGTTGCATAAATTCCTAGTTTAATCAGAGCACTCTTTCTTTGGCTAAGATAAGAAATTTAAATAAGATCCAATCAATTAAAAATTCTATGAGATTTCTTATGGGATTGAAGAGGATCCTAGCTTGCCTATCTAAAATTAGAAAAAGTAACTTCTACCACCTGGTTTAAGGCTTGTTCCTGCTTTGATGTAATAATAAAGACTTACCCCTAGCTATGAGGCACCATCTCCACCTTACTTCCTACATCTGATTCCCCTGAGATAGTCCTTAAGGAAATGCCTTGACTCTCCACAACCAAAGCATTTAGGATGCCTATCTCTGCATCTAGTGCATCTCTTTCTATCTGTATCATTCCCATGCTTTCTTGGATGCTACTGACTCACTTCCTTCTATGAATATATAGATAAAAAGGGCATGTTGCCCTTGTTGGGTTGGCTCGAATTGCCTTGGTCCTAAGAAAATCCCTCTCTAACATCGAGGCCATATCTGTTGCCTCTAGAATAAAGCGAGATGTGCAATAATCACTTGGTTCAGTTGTCAAACCATCATCAAATCTATCAAGTCCCTCCTTATCCATGGCGAAGGTGTTAGGAGCAAACCTCCTCAATTGAGGTAATTGGTTCAAGTACTATTTAACCATTATATCTCTCTGCTCTAAGGTAGTAAACTACCTTTACAATGCATGTCATGCAGGAGGAGGAAAATACTGATCTTCAAAGGTTTTTCTAAAGGCCTCCAAAGTAAGAATCACTGTCATGGAAGAACATATCCTCTTGAACGACTGCCACCAAAAACCTACCTCACCCTTCAATAGATAGGTGGCTATCCTCAATAGGAACTTTCATGGTGATGAATGCGCTCTTAACTTCAAAAAGCCATCTTCCAACCTCCTCTATGAAAGTGTGGTACCATTCACTGAAACCTTTCCACTAGTTTATCTATCGTGATAGAACTCTATAAGGTACCACCCTTTGTAACTCTAGGGGCTGGTGCTACCAACACCTAATGAGACGACTTGGCTGATGAGTCTACTAGTGGCATACCAATCATCAGCACTAGTGCTGAACTCGTGACCTGCATTGTTTCCTATGCCTGAATCTACTACTATATGTGGTAATAGACCCTACATCACCTATGTCATTATCTTCGCTATCTGTTCCTTCTACCATGAAGACTCAATAGGGGTAGCAATTGGTAGCCAGAAGTAGACCTTGGTGTAAAATTTACCTCTAAAGCCCATTTTCAATAATGACTTTATGGTCTATGATGATTATGTGGACTTGTTGGAGTGGTCGTGATAGAATAGATTGGCTCTAATACCAAACTATGACACCCCAGGTTTTTAAATGCAAATAGTTACATATAAATATTAAAATAATCTAGATCTCTGAGCATGTCATCACTTCTATTATCGAGGACAAACAACAATATAAAATAGCAAAAAACAATCTATGCACCAAAGAGTAATTGTACATGCACCATTATGACACTTGTAACTATGCACATGTTTGATCTCAGGGTGAAGAAGATGGACACCTGAAACCAGAGAGAGATATGACGATGTAAGCTTAGAGTATAGAAGAAAAGCTAGTTGAGGTTTTTTGCTTTCATCCACACACACCATATGAGCTTAAAAAGAACTCCACCTAGGTTTCCTAGTTTTAGTCAAAGTAACACTTAAATAGAGCTTCTTAGATATTCTAATTCCACCAAAAAGTTCCATTTAAATGACTTTAACTAGAATTAAATAATTTATAGAAATTCCCTTAAAATCTCTATTATTAGAGATTTTTAATCTCTCCCTTCTTTTTTGAAGTATTATAGGTACACCACTAATGAATAATGTGGCCTATATCCTTTGTATTTATAAGATGGTCACCAAATGTAATACTTACGATATTTAATTACTTTCTACTTAATCATCCAAAATGTAACTAACCCTTATATGATGTCATATAATCATCTTAATCTCATCTCTGATACTTAGAACTAATCATGTGAGAACTTCGGGACCAAACTCTTCTTAAAGCAAAGAGCACCAACACCAAATCTCCATCTAACTACATAGTAGCATCTCAACTCTGTCTAGCCTGGCCTAGACTTGCATGACATGTATCAAAGTAAATTAGTTCTAGTTTCTTGCGAACGAAGATCAAAGCCTCCATTCACTTCACCACACACTTATAAACTTATTAAGTAAATAGATTTTCACAAACTCCTATTTCAAAAATAAACAATATTTAATGCTATAAATATATTTAAAAATAGTTCACAAACATCTAAAAAAGTACTTGATACCACTAGTGGATAAGAAAGCAATGTGTGTGCCATGACTATATGATTATAATCAAGAACATTAGTTAATGATCAGATATACATCGACCATGATATAATATTAACATAATCTTTTTCAAACACATATGTTATTCAATATTAGTCTAGCCACTTTCCCGTTAATGCCCCAACCAATTGGATCAATCATGGCATTAGGCAAAATGCCAAAGTACTGTCACCTAACATCCACATCTTGACAAGTGAAGGGTTGCTAAGGGCACATGAGTCATCTACAAGATTAGATTCTCACATGGTAATAGGAATAGTGATCAATCATGTACCTTTAGGTAATGGTCTCTCTCACATCTCTAGTATAATATATACACCATACTATAAATGCAGAAAGTTAAAACAACTCTTGAAGGTTTATGAAAGTATAATTACACTACCCAAGACATAGTCCTCTGTGACTTTGATTGTCTACCTCATATACATTAGACAACCCATGCTGGCATATCAACATGCACATGGTCATCATCATCTATTGAAGATTCATGGTAGCCTATTACCTTCCCGTGCTTGACCTCATCCTTGAAATCTACTCTTGTAATGGGGTGCTCTCATGCTATGCGAGTAGCATACCAACTTGTTGATGATCATTAGTTAACTACACCATAAGTAAATATCCTAGTTATAAACATCATATACACCTGATACTTCAATCTTTATAAACATGAAAAACCAACATCTACTACAACATGCATCCACATCTTTCTTAATACACTACCACTTGTATACATTGAATAACAAGTATCCTATAATTTTGATACTTCAAACAATCTTTATAAACATGAGCAACCAACATCCACTACAACACGCACCCACATCTTTCTTGATACACTGAATTGTTCTTACAATATACACCTGATACATGCATAACGGACACAAAACATCCAAACTCATTATTATCCATCCACATCTATCTTGAAAATACTTTATAAAAGAAGTTACAACACATGCATTCTCTATAACATCCGCATTCAATTCATATGTAAATCCATACACATTTGCATTTACTTTCACACTATAAGTAACCCTCTTATTCATCATCTCATAAAAGTTATATAATTCAATGAATATATTGAAAACCAACTGCCACATATTCACTTCATGTACAAGCTCAAAATTCACTTCATCCATACTCATTTATTCCCACAATCCAAGTTTCCACTCATTCATCGCTTAATATATATATATATATATATACATATTTCAAAGAAAATAATAAAAACTAAAAGAAACACACACAAGTGAATGAAAAAACCTTTATTATGTATTTCACATTCATGTAGTTACTCAAAGTGATCTAATTGAAGTTCATTACATACTCAACACATTCAGTTCATATTTTAATGAGATTTACTTTGGAGTAATTCTTGTTTGCCCACTCAAAAAGCACAATAGCCTTTAATACAACATATTTGATTAAGGTCACATTTTTTAGCTTGATACGTAGACAACTATAGAAATATATAAGATTATGAAAAGTAAAACATGTCTTACCTTTCTTAAATGCGAAACAAGACTAGTACCAGATATGAGGGTTGTCATGTATCTCAAGACACAGTACCTACACTCCCAATCAAACTATTGTTTAGGGCACTGTGCAACAAGGACAACAAAAAAGAATCCATAAATATCATTTTTAATATTGTAGGTTTAATTAGTTGTAACACAGAGTACTTAACAATTTCTTATACCTTGACATTCTTCCATATGAGTTTTGGTGGCTGTACAATCTCAATCATATTAGCCCATTCGAGCCATACTCTACAAATTTAAATTTCAAATGCATTATAAATGAATAGCAAATTATTTATCTACACATAATAAATGAAAAAAATATAATGAATAGAAAATTATTTATCTACACATAATAAATGAAAAAAATAAAATATTACTTATTTATAATTCCTATGATGGTGGGATAGATGTACGATCCATAAGAATTAAAAAAGAAACCATAAACACCATGCACATCCAAAACGTGTAGCATCCAATGAGTCTTACATAGACAATTATATGAAATGGAATTAAAGTTGACAATCCCTAAGTATAGAATAAGTTAGCAAGAAAATAAGAAAACTAAAACTTACCTACTATTGTAGGGAATCATCAAGCCCTATCCATGAGAGCAGCAATAGAAGCCTGGCAAAATATCTTGAACCTGCCTCTCTATCGACCATTAGTCTGTAGCTTCAGAAATGATGTCAAGGTCAAGGAATTGGTAAAATGTAGCCACATCCTAAAAGAGGCTAGTCACATCATTCAAGAAGCTGCATAAAAAGAATAATTATTACCTATAAGCTGAAAATATAACATTTAAATGTGAAATATTTTGTAAGCAAGTATGTAGGAGATAATGTGAGGGTGCTTGAGTTGATCTCATAGGAAAACTTTTAACAGATCCTCTGCCATAAGTGGGTGTTTAACAAAGTCCTCAGCAAGCACTCACTCCTTGATTCATACAAGGTTAATTTCTATACCGTTGTTGATGAGATTGTGGATTAACCATAGGGATAGAGGTGTGTTAGGTGGGACTTCCACAAGCTCCTTAGACGATTGCTATAAATATGAAATTTTTTTAACTAAATAATATTAATCAATGAAAAGGATTTAATTAATGATAAAAAAGCAAAGATATATACAAGTATTTATTCCGTTGGTGCAGCAACAATAGGTGATACTGCAAAGGTGGCCAACCTCGATGCCGCATATTATTGTTGATTAACCTAAAGTTATTAAACAATTAAATTGAGGTCTCTAACTAAAAAGTATTGATGAGGAAGGTAGTATGATAATATACATACCATGGACTTTATGGGAATGACTAATGCTTTGGGCCAAGCGACATGATATGCAATTGGCTGCCCATCAGTTATAATATTTTCCATTTCTAATAGGAATGGTAGCAGTCATTAGCATTCAAAGCCATGGTAATGGACACCCTCTTAGTATGTGGTACCATATTAATTCTATGCAAAACGGTTGATTCATGCTCATAGCATGAACCACCTGCCACGATGTTTTGACGAAAATCCAAGGCCAACAGACAATGACCCACCTACAAATCAAATATACAATTCAGAGGTTAAGATAAAAAATTATTAAAAAAGGACAATGAAAATTTCCAAGTTTGTCTATATATATTCCTCCTAGGCTGGGAATTTCCTTTTAGAGGTGCGCCAATTGTCCTTCATGATCTTCTTCAATTGGGAAATTGTAGCTGGCATTTGATGGAGGTACAAGGGCACTTTAAGAATTATGTACAGGGGATTGAGTGACTATCATCAAACCTCTCATGCAATTGACTAAATATATCTGTCTTAATTTTCTCAACCAACTTATTTTAGGCCTCCTCATCATCTTGAACTATAGGTAAACATCCTTTACCAAGGAATTTATAAGGAATAACACTGTGACCCATGTCCCTAACTTGACTAGGATGGTCCTTCTTATTGTTTATTGCCCCCTACAGAATGTCCTCATTGGCAATAGTGTTGCTTAGAGTTCTTGTAGTTGTGCTTTATTGGATAAGAACGTCCTGCAAAATTTAATTAGAAAGGCATGATCATGTCAATCAATTAATTGTATAAAATTTATAAACAAGTGGAACCACTTATAATACCAGAAGCAATTTCTATAGTACTTTCATATAAGAACTTGTTGCCAATATAGCCCATTGAATGTGAAATCTTCCAAAGGATGGAGTAATCAATGGGATTTGGAGTTCCAGCTTTCTTTTATTTTCAAGCTAATACACTATAGTTAGAGAACAAAATGTATAGAATTATAGTAGCATTAAGTTGAAAGGGATAATGTAATTCTCGAGCAATTTACGATATTTTTAACAAAAATGAATTAGACATTCTATAGGAAATGAAAAGTTTCCTTTTTGGAGATAAGGGTATTTTGGTCATTTCACCGTTCACCCTGAATAGACCCATAAATTTTGTCCTTATAATAGTACCCTTAGGTGCGTCTCAAAAAAAGGAATCCAACAAGACCAAAATCACTCAAAACGGAGTTAAAATGAGCAAGTTATGGCTCTTTGAAGTTCAAGGGCAAAAGTGCAATTTACATTAAAAACGGATTTAGCCTGAGAAACACAAGGACCTGTTTTGATACGAGCATGCCTCCTCTTCAACCTCTTAGAGGGTTCTAGAAAGGCGGTGTGCAGGGGAGAAACCACAGTCATTCTGGAGGTTTCTCCACCGCCATTCCATGGCAGTAAGAACCCCCTCTAGAACCCTCTTCAAGCTCTATAAATAGAGCTCTTGGGTGCCTCCAATGGCAGCCTAAAAGCTTGGGAAAAACCCATCATGGAGAGGCAAACAAGAGGAGAAAATCTGGAGAAAAACTCGGCCACAAACCAGGTATGCCCAAAACCCCTCCAAACCCATCTCCCCCTTAGACTTAGGGTGGGTTTCCCCAAGTTTCTGCTTGAAAAACCATGCAAAACAGGCCTCTAAGGAGCCACAAAGGACCCAAGGATGGTGCTTGGGGCGCACTGGTTCGACCCCTGTCGAACCAGGGCATCCCTAGAATGCCCCGGTCCCCATAGGATGAAACGCGTCGACCGCGTTAGAGAGAAACCAGTGGCCACATCCGTGGACACGCCCGCAAATGAAAAAAAATTGGGTGAAAGCCTGGTGTGTCTGCAGACGTGCCCTCTGGGGAGCGTGCCGCTGACGCGGGACGCGTTAGCGTCCCAGGCTTCCACCTCGTATGGGCCTCTATGTACACTTGATATTAAATTGCCCATAACTTGAGTTTTAGGGCTCCGGTTGAGGTGCCGCGAAAGGCGTTGTGTCTGTGTCGACGACGCAGACACACCCAAACCATAAAATACCTGATCAAGGCCCAATCTAAGGTAGGCACGACCCTTAAACTATGTTAGTGGTGCGGGGCCACTAAACCTTTGTAAATCTAATGATACCAAGGCCCAGTTAGGACCTTAGGACACCCATAGGCATGGGAATGAACCCTTAATGCCTAAGTAGTGAGATCAACTATTCTAAAACCTATAAAAATAGGGCAAGCTAACCTTGTTCCCCTAAACTATGAGCAGGAGCGTATAAGGACAAGGGGGCTAGCGTGACCAAACTAGGTAGGTGCTCTATCGCTACTAGACTTTTAAAAAGAGCCCATGATTGTTTTGAGAATGCATGTTTTAGGTATAAGTTATATGACTTGTTTAGCATGACTTAATGAATTCAGCATGCATATGATAAATACATTATGCATAGACATGTTTTGCAAACAATTGCATAAATTGCATGATTTGTGGTTATTGAGTTTTAAAAAATTGCATGTCCTTAAGGGTTACCAAAAGACGATGGAGTGCCCAAAAGATGCTAGGTAGGCAGTTGTGAGGGTTAGGCAGCTGTGAGGGCTAGGCAGTTGTGAGGGACCCAAAGAGGACAGGTTTTGAAAAAGAGGTTTTTGCTTGATTGATCATATATGATTTGGGCTAGTAAGCTCGTGGGCGCTATGCCGAGAGGTCTAGGGTGGCCTCCTAACCTCTACCACTACTAGGTGGAAAGGGTACCACGCCAAAAAAAGGCATGTCCTTGCTTCAACTGCATGTGGTACAGGGGGCTACCACTGGTGTCACGGCACTGGATCGAAGTGTCATATGCCCCATGGAGGCTATGACCCTATGTCCCTAGGTACCCAGGGACCACACGGTGGTGAGGTCGTGGGTATAGTGGGCCCTATGTTTTTAAGGATTTACGTGCATTGCACATGGCATGACATGAGGTTGGTCCACCATACCATATATCCATGAGTTGGATTCAGTTGAGCATCTTATGCATGTTATTATGTTTATGATATATATGATACTTTCAACTTGGATTATGCGATTCTTTAAGTCGTTAGTATTCCAATTCAACAATGGTTTTTAATATCGATATTGAACATGAGTGTTCAAACATGCACATGTTTTAAAGAGCATATGATTTTAAACATAGCATGCATTGTAAAACTAGTAGTGATAGACTCCTACTGAATATAGTGTATACTCACCCAATCCTTAACATTTTTCAGACACAAGTAAGCACTTAAGGATGGGATACGCACGTGACAGAAGACGCCTCAGGAAATGTTAGTGTTACGGGCAAGTAAATCAAAAGGAGGCAATTATACATGTAAGTAAACGCTCTACCCTTTGGACATGTATTTGTTTACAGTTGGGCTGTGAGCTGTGATTGGATAGACCTGGGAAAAACATTTATGATTTCTAAAGTTTTTCAAAAACTACTTTAGTTGTTGTGAAAACAAATGACACTCAGGGTTTTCAAAAATGAGTTTAAAACTAAAGATTTTTCACTGCATTGCATGGTTTTTATAAAATGGTTTCTCAAATAGGGATGCATCCCGCCTTAGGAATTAGATATTGTATTTAAAAACGCATGGGAAAACCCGGGTCGTCACAGATAAATTGTCACATGTGCATACTTTGTGCTCTTCTAAAAGAGTGTAACCCAACCTAGGTAGGTGGTGCTATATGTTTGTTTCATGCACCTTTATTTTCCTTGCACTCTTAGACTACACATTGGTATATACATGATCAAGTGCAATAATTGGATGTTATATGTAATTAATTCAAAGAAACATTGTTTCTATACATACCTCAAATTTAGTGGATGTGCAGTTCTATATAAATGCATTCCAAACCTCCTGATCAATGATGTTGGAGTAAATGGTAGGCATCGTGTACAACCCCAATGGATAGTTGACATATGGAGCTATGTAATTACAAATAAGGTGGTTCTTCCATTTTCCCCATTGCTGACCAGCTCCTTGCAAATCAAGCGTCTTCTTGTCATCAGGCACTTCAAAAGTAGGTACACAACAAATTACTATATTTGAAAATAAGGTAAGTTATAAATTATATAATACATGTTATTAATGTTCACATACCTTCAACATTTCCCATATTGAATCTTTTGTCGAGGATGGCATAAGTTTCCAGTCCTCAAATGTGATAAGAACCATGCTTCTTACTATAGAGGAGAGCAAACTACTATAAGCAGCTATACTCTCACCCACCTCTTGCCCTCTGCTATTTTATTGGGCAGTTTCTTTAATTCCCTTAGACTTTCTCTTAATAAACTTTTCTATTATTGATAACCATTGCTTCTTGTTTATGCTCTTCATTTTGGCCGTAATTTTCATTTTTATGTTCTTCTCGTTCCATCATTACTACAAAGTAGAACACAATGATATTAGAACAATGACCTAAAAAGTCCATATGATTCATTTAAAGAAAACAAACTGACATGACATATGCGGTAAACAAACCAAAAGCAAATAAGATAAAACATGCATGCAAATAGAAACTTTCTAAAGTATAGACATTTCTAAAATTAAACTTTCTTAAAACTAAACCTAGAAACTAATTTGCATGATTCTAAGTAAAGCAATGTTAACTTGCATGATTCTATCTAAATCAGGATATAAGTAATGCAATGTTAACTTGCATGATTCTAGCTGTCACATAGCACATGTATATAAACATTCATTTATACACATATAAACATGACTAAAACAATTTAGCTTTTCTGTAAGCAACTGCTGCCATTCATTAATCAAGAGACACATCTTAAAGCATGTACTAGTTAACTTTCATGTATGTCTTGTTGGACTTGTTCATGCCCATTTCTAAAAATGTGTTATAAGTCATTCCTATCAAAATGATCAAGTATGTATTAAGACCACATATTGATTAGTTTTTACAAACAAACGTGTATTTTTCTTTAGTTTCAATCCTTTTAGTCCATATATATTCTTGAGAATTTAGTTACCACTTGTCCTCAAGCACATACACACACCCATCTTTCATTCTTAAACAAGGTTAGGTGAAATGGAGTTATCAATTCTCAAGTTACTCAATGGCATTTAAAAATCTCAAGTGTCATGTTTTTTATCCAAAGATGAAGATTTTCAGAGAAATGAGTGCTACATTTCTACCAAAAATCCAGCATTCTCCTCTATTTTTCAAACTTATGTATTTTATGCAAGTGAATGCATGTCCCTAATAAACACATTTTAAGTCAAAAAATAATAAAGAAGACTCTGTCTTCTTCCATTCACATAAACATACAATATATAACATATGTGGCAAACAAATCACAAGCAAATTAGATAAAGGATGCATGAAAATATAAGCTTACTTAGTATAGATAATTGTAAGAGTAAGGCCTACAAATCCCATAGATCTTTCACTAGTCTTTAACTAGAGTATTGAATTTACATTGCTTAGTGGGAAAGATGCATTCCACACTGAGTCTATGAACATAGCTTGCTAATGGTCATTCATAAGATTTTTTAAGGGTTGAACTTCTTAATTCTAAATGACTATACGTATTTGATTGACACTAAGCTTCCAAAGTTGTGCAACAAAATATTGTGAAAATAGACTCCTATAGAGGTAAAGAAATGTGATAACCAAAGAAGTATGGAAATTGTAATAATAAAAGAACTATAAGCAATATAAGATGATTAAATTATGAGGTGGGAAGTGTGTGTGTGTGTGTGTGTGTGTGTGTGTGTGTGTGTGTGTGTGTGTGTTAGCTTGTAAGTAAAGGAGAATTCTTTCTTCCTTTCTGTCTAAAGATAAAGCATAACCAACATGTACTTATTACAAATACTTCGAAAACTTTACAAGAACAAGAGAGTTATTGTATTCTCTCAAATAAAAAGAAGTTTGGAAGAAGAAGAACTCCGTCTCCAAAATAAATTAAAATGTAAAGATTAGAAAGAGAAGGTCTTCAATACAATAGATGCAAAGAATGAGAATAGAATAGCTTACAGGTCTTAGCTTGAGAACATGCTTAGCTTGAGAACATGCTTGCGAGGTAGATCTTCAATTTCCTGTACAAATTTTTTTATGGCTTCTAAAGTCTCTAATTTATTGTGTGGTAGCCAATTGATGTATTGTAGATGAGATGTTAATTGCTTAAATGGATATAACTCATCATAAAACAAGATTTCATATTTGAAAGTGACATCTCAACAACCTATCTCATGTCATTAGTTGCATGTTTTTACTATACAATTAGTTATTTTGTAAATGTTGTAAAATACTTCTAATGCTTATCCTTAGTTGATTGTTCTTCACGAGCATCAATTGTTCTTCAACCTAGAATTTATACCCTATTTGATTTATTTGAAGCAAATTTCCCTTCAAAAAACAATTGATTGGATTCTCCAAAAAATGCAAAAATAGCTTCAAGTTGTGCTGCCTAAGTCATTCAGTTAGAATTAAGATCGTTGCTTTTTTTCAGAATAGTTGACTTGAAACATTAGCTATTATATGTCAATAACCTAAATGCATATGTTAAAAGTGACCCTAAGAATAATGGATTGTGATTCTTAATACAAGTGACTCAATTTCCGAAACAACTTCTCACTAGAAAGAGTGGTCTTGTCCTTTACCTAGAACCTTTCTCAAAACTTCTTGAAATCATGTCAATCTTATTTATGCTTGACAGCTAACTAAATTGCAAAAATAGTTGATAGGATTTCATAAGGCTCACTAAAATAGTTGAGATCTTTTCAGATAGTTGAATGGCTTAGTCAGCAAGATCATGGCATAATTTCCTTGTATTCTTCAAATTTCTTTCTAGACAGTAGCTAATTGCTTTTATAAATAGATTAATGCAAATTTAGAACCAGAATAGGTTCTTACAAAATAGCTAACTTAGTTTCCTAGGTTAATCAACTAAAATAGTATTAACACGCAATATCTTGTCCTTTTACTACAACAATTGACTATTCTTCACTTAATTCAACTAGAATTTGTTGAAATTCGATATCTTGATCTTAGATCTTATTCTCTACTAATAAATTTTAACTAGTCTTATTCCTTTGGTTATTTTTTCTTTCTTTTTTCTATGTGTGTGTGTGTGTCTATTTGAAGGTACCAATAGGAAGACTACAAATACCAACAGATGGAAATTCAAGAGAGTAGAAAAAAATTGATAACCCACTTCAAAGATTAAAGCATTAGAAAGAAAGAACTACATGCAACTAAAACTATATCACATAACAAAGTCAACAAAGTCATCATCATTTACAAGCTAGCTCCATCTTGAGAGGTACAAGGTGTCATGCTTCTATTAAAGGAAAGCTTATGATATATAATTTGTCATCTACTGATTGAATGACTATTCTAATGGAAGACAACATGGAGATTTGTTAAGATGTAAAATATCTAACCTCGTTATGCAAATGGACTAAGTAGCTTCAAAAGTCCTTGTTTGTTTATAAAATGCCAAAGTCATATCATTTTTTCTCCTATACCCTATGTTCATGTTCTTGTTTTCATGGGTGGCATGACAGCCGCCTCCTCTGGTCCTTGTGTTTGTCTCTGTCCTTTTTCCCTTCTTGCTTTGCATTTTGGATATTTGAATAGTTTGCGGCAAGAAAAATACTATAAGTAAACCATAACCTCTTTTTATCATGCATTGCTTTCCTGCTACCAACTTTCTTTTTGTATTTTGTAGATCAAGTGAGTTTTATCATTATAGATGATGGGGTTAACAAGTGTGTTAGATCATCGTGATTTCGACAAAATTGTATAATTTCATTACAAACAATAACTTGTTAAGTGTTCAATTTTGGTTAAAATACCCCTAATTTACTATTCAGTTAGAGCATCTAGGCCATCAATTTCAAGATTTTACATAAAATAATTCATTTTAGCTTTAATTGGCCATCCAACCATTGATTTGCAAAATTTAATGGTTAGATGATCATCACAGTTACTTAAAAGAGTAATGAATGGTTTAGATGATTCTAATTGGGTTCTGTGCATTGCAGATCAATCAACTCAAGCTTGGATGATCCAAGTCAGATCAAAGAGATTAGATAAGGGTGAGGAAGCTTCCTGGAAAGAGAAGACTTTAAAGACACCAACAACAGAAGAAATTTGAAGAAGGGAGGACTTACAGAGTTTGGCAAGATTGGAATACTGAGAGACCCCTCTCCATCTCCATCTCTCACGTATCGCTCTCTTCCCTCATCTCTCTTTCTCTCACACATCTCTCTCTCTTTTATCCTCTTCATTCTCTCTCTCTCTCTCTCTCTCTCTCTCTCTCTCTCTCTCTCTCTCTCTCTCTCTCTCTCTCTCTCTCTCTCTCTCTCTCTCTCTCTCTCTCTCTCTCTCTCATTTTCTTCTTATTCTCTCCTCTCTTCTCTTCAATTTTCTCCCCCAAGGGGCTAGATCAGAATGGGAAGTCATTGCCCCTACCTTTTCCCCTTTCCTCCTCCTCCTCTCCCCACTCTCTTTCTCTCTCTTACCCTCTCTCTAATGTAGTCCTTTCTTCTATTACTCATCAACTCCTCATCTGCCTGTTCCCCTTCGTTCTTCTCACTCTCTCCATGCACTTTGCCCCTGTCTGGTGTTGTCTTCCTTAGCCGATGTCATCTTCCTCTCAACCATCACTAGTCTTCCCCTTGTCCTCCTTCTCAAGCGTCGATCACCTCCCTGGCATCACCTGCCAGACTGCCCAGGCTCCTATCTTTACCCAGGAGTCCTCCATCTTCATTGGCTGGCCTCGCATGGATCCGTACGGTAGCGCTCAGCCTTCACTGACCCAAGCTTCTCTCTCTATGCTTGATCTATCTCCCTTATTCTCTTTTCTCTACCCCACCACCCCCACTCTCTTCTTCCTTCTCTCTCTCTCTCTCTCTCTCTCTCTCTCTCTCTCTCTCTCTCTCTCTCTCTCTCTCTCTCTCTCTCTCTCTCTCTCTCTCTCTCTCTCTCTCTCTCTCTCTCTCTCTCTCTCTCTCTCTCAAATCTCTATTTTCTTATCAATTTCTCACCATCAAATCCCACTTCTCATGTTCTTCTTCTCATCCCCCTCTTTCTCTCTTTTCCTTGTTGTCTACTTCACCGACCCAAGCACTCTCTTTCCACGATGTCACAGCTCAGATCAACCCGAGCCAGACCCATTTCTCTATGAGCTCTCTGTCTCTCCTTGGACCACCTCCACCTCGTCTCTTCTCTCTAGTCATGACTCCTTCTCTTTGCCACTCTGACAGAAACACACTAGCTCCTCCTCCATCGTGCATCGCCCGAAGCAACTCTCCATAACTACTCCATGGCGATCATAGTGCTCCATCAACCACATTCTCCCTTAGTCTGGCATGCCCTCAACCCAGTCGCCAGTTTCTCCCACATTCATTGCTTTCCTCTCTTCCCCTCACCTTCATCAACATCGGATTGCCCTAGAGGAGAAAACCCATCTCCAGCCAGGCATCTTCTTCACCAGTCTAGGGATTGAAACCTGAACCAGGTTTCCTTTCACTAGTTCTCTGGTCACCACTGCCTAGGTCCCTAGCCTCTCTTCTCCTCCAGCCTCCTTCAACCAATTCTTCCCAATCTCCATTCGGATCACATTTTCTTTTCCTCTAGCATCTCTTTCCATTGTTGGCCAGCCCAAATGGTTCCCCGGAGGAAACCCAATCTAAGTTTTTCTTCTTCTCCCCATTCTCCTCCCCCCTCATTTCTTCTCTTCTTCTCCTCCATCTCCTTCTCCTACTTCCCCTCTTCGGTGGGTTTCTTTACTAGTTTTCATTTAAAACCAGAAAATCAAAAGAATTCCAAAAATGCCCTTCGTAAAAACAATTGAAATTCCACTCACATCCCTATTTTGTCTTTCCCTCTATCCTTGTTTTACTCTATCTAGGTTCTGTTATCCAAGTTCTATATTATTCTGGCAGTAATCCAAGGACAGTGCCCTCCATGGATAGTGTAGTTCAAGGATGTTTAATTAGTTTCATTTTATGTTTTATGGACTTAGAATTACTGTAAATTGCATCATTTCAATAAAGCTGAATATTTATTTTACTATTAGTTCAATTATGTTATTTTTTTTTATTTTTTATTTTAACTCCTTATTTTTAAAGCGAGTCCCTATGGGATCGACCCGTATTTGCATAGCTATAATACAATAGCCTATGCACTTGCGGTTAAATATCAACACAACTACTTCTCTCTTTAACCCTCACTATTGGAGAAAAGGAGAACATTATGATTTGTAGTTCCCATCCAAAATTAGGGCTTGATAAAGAGTGGTGGTTATACCATCAAGTTGGCTAAGGAAGTTGCAGCTTAAAGCTTTACCCTCTCTTCCCCCATAGAGTAGTGTTAGCAGAATACTAGGAGGCCAGATTTTGATGAAACATATCAAATTATCTCGTTGACCATGATATTGTATTAATAAGATCTAATAATATATAAAATTTGATATATGTAACATTGGATCTTATCAAAATTTCCTTGTTCACATGTGTGTGTGTGTAAAGAATGCATGAATCAATGCTGAGTCTCATAGAAAATCAGTTTCATTGTGTATTCATGTAAGAAATTGTAAAGTACTAATATCATATATATATATATATGTTTCAAGTGAAAATATATTAGTTTTTAAAGTTGTTTGACAAACATGACTTTAAAAATCATAAAGTTTTGAAGTTTTTTTTATTTAAAAGACTTTAAATTTATGTCTGTTTTAAGAGGTATTTCATCTACTTTCATTTTGCTTCATTTTTTTTTTATTTTTTTTTATTGTGTTCATCTATACACAAAATATAAGCATGAATTCATTATGGCTATCCACAACTAAATCCCTACTGTGAATTAGAACAAAATTCATAAATTCGTGGTCAATATCAATTTTTGAGTGTTGGTTAGTATTTCTTTGTTTGTGTCATATATATTATGCATATTTGTAGAATTTTTACAATGTTATGGTTAGAAACTTTCCTTTTTAAACTTAAATTTCTTTTTGAATGTATGCTTCATATTTTTCTTGTTTTTTCATTGTTGATTGAAAATTTCGACATGTGTGCATGCATGTAATTTAGTTGTTTCGAATACTTGTAATTCTTGTATACCTAGTATTTGGTAAAATGCCTAATCTAATATTTTCATGTTTAACAAGTCTTGACACATAGATTTGCTTCTATTTCTTGAGATAATAGACAAAGATGCTTGGATGACTACAAAAATAACATAAAAAAAAAGAGGGAATATAATATTTCATAAAGTCTACACTTAGGATAGGATGTTGATCATAATTGCATAAATTGTCCTCAAAATGTGGAAACTTGAAAAAAGTAAGTGTAGGGATGTTGAGAGCACACTTGCGCTTCAATGGAATTGATGACAGCTATCACCTATGGATTTGGCATGGAGAAAAGCTTTCCCATAGGCCCTCGACAAGTCCTACTGGAAAATATGATCAAGACATTGTAGGAAGTGTTTTAAATAGTATAACTGTACTGATGTTTTGAGATGCATATGATGACTTTTAGGACAAACCAGAACAATGTACTATTATAATATAAGAGGAAACCAATGAGCCATTCTACCCTAAGTGTAAAGATTATACCAAGTTGTCTGCAGTGGTAGAACTTTACAATGTGATATCAAGATTTGGTTTTTCGGATCAAGGTTTTACAGAAGTCTTGAAATTAGTGGGTAAGATGTTACCAAAGGATAATAAATTTCAAGGTCCACATGGGAGGCAAAGAAAACCTTGGCTACACTAGGGTTGAAGTATGAGAAGATACATACATGTCCCAATGATTGCATCTTGTACAGGAAGGAGCACAAGGATAAAATGACATGCCCAACTTGTGGACAGTCAAGATGGAAGTTAAAAAAGAATTCAACTGAGACGGTTACAGATGTTCTTGCAAAGGTTCTATGGTACCTCCCCCTATTCCAAGGTTCAAAAGAATGTTTTGTATTACAAAAATAGTGAAGAAATTAGTATGGCTTGCCAAGGATAGAGTAGCTGATAGCTTTTCATGCCATCCAACAGATAGCCCAGCACAAAAGCTCATAGACTTCATTTGACCTAATTTTGGTAAAGAACCTAGAAACCTATGACTTGCATTATTTGTGGATGGGATTAATCCTCATGGTTCTATGAACAGTAGGTATAGTTGCTGGCCTGTTATATTAGTTTGTTACAATCTCCTCCCCTTTCTTTGCATGAAGAGAAAGTTCATAATATTAACTACATTGATATCGGGTCCAAATAGCTAGGGAATGTCATTGACGTGTGCTTGAGACATTATGGGATGTAGATGTTGAATCATACAACGCATAAAGGAAAGAGTCATTCACCCTAAAGGCTATACTATTGTGGAAAATAAGTGACTTCTCTATGTACGATAATTTGTTTGGATGCATTGTGAAGGGATACAATGCTTGTCTTATATGTAATAATTAAACATATGATGTATGACTTAAACATGATAGAAAAATAGAATTCTTTGGCCATAGAAGATGGTTGCGCAAAGACCATCCTAGAATTTAACTATAGTGTAAAGACAAGGATACCTCCAAAAATGTTAATAAGATGACAAGTATTGGAGTAAGTTGAAAACATTAATGTTTTACTAGGATGGAAGAAATCAAGTAAACACGTAGGTGAAAGAAATTGTAGAAGTTGTTGGAAGAAAAAATCAATATTATTTTAACTTGCATACTAGAAATCATTGCATCTATGCCATGTGTGTGAAAACTTGACCAATACCTTGCTTGATATTCCAAGAAAAAAAGGATGGACTTGTAGCTCAAATGGATCTTAGGAAGATGGGTTTGAAGAGGAAGTTGCATCCATAGTATAGGGGCAATTGAGGAACATACCTACCTAAGGCGAATTATATGCTCAATAGAGAGAAGAGGAGAATAGTGTGTAAGACCCTATCTGAGCTCAAAGTCCCCAATGACTACTCTTCAAACTTTAAAAACATTGTCTCCATGGAAGAGTTGAAATTGTTGGGGATGAGGTCCCATGATTGCCATGCTTAGATGCAAGAACTCTTGCCTATAACAATATGTTTGGTGTTACTGGACAAAGTTAGGGGAACTATTACAAACTTCTGCTACTTCTTTAATGCTTTGTGCAAGAAGGTGGTGGATGTTTCAAAATTATAAGAAATTCAAGGACATCTAATGACAACTTTATGTGAGCTTGAGCCAATCTTCCTACCTTCCTTCTTTGACATTATGGTATACTTAATAGTACACCTCATTGATGAGGTTAAGCTCTATGGACTAGTTTACTTGAGATAGATGTACCCATTTAAGAGCTACATGAAAATTTTAAAAGGGTATGTACAAAATCATAACCACCCAGTAGAGTGTATGGCCATATGTTATATTGCATAGGAAGTAGTGGAGTTTTGCACAGAGTACTTATCAAGAGTCGATATGATTGAAATCCCAAGAAAGAAATAATCAGTTGGATTTCATCATCCTAAGGTTGGTGAACCTCTATCGAGTGATCATGCATCAACCATTGATTATAAGGAATGGGACCAAGCACATCTTCATGTGTTGTGAAATGTTTATGAACTCCAACCATACATTGAAATAGAAGTGGCAACTATTTGAACATAGTCACACTTTCAATAGTTGGCTTCGTCAAAAGGTAAAATGAAAGGATTCACACTCAATAAATAAATTACATTATATATATAATCTTTCTTGCAATTAACAATCATATCCTACTTAATATGTGTATATACTAATTCAAGATCAGCAAAAAGTAGTAAGCAATGGTATATTCAAATCCTTGGGCTAGATGGTGATGGGACCACAACTAGAAGTAATAAAATATGTTGGATATGCTATCAATGATTATTGCTTTTACACAAAGGACTCTGATAACTCAAGAGTGCAATAGAATAGTGGGGTTAGCTTAGTTGCTAATGCTACATTCTTTTCTAGTTCAAAGGATAATAGGCCAATAGTGGGGGATGATATTTATTATGGGGTTATACGAGAGATATGGGCCTTGGATTATACTTTCAAAACTATGGTTGCGTTTAAGTGCAATTGGGTGAAACACAACAAAGACAGCATCAAAACTAATGTCCTTTGATTGACATTGGTTGACATCAACAAGATTAGCTACAAAAATGATCAATTTATTTTGGCATCTCAAGCAAAACAAGTATTTTATGCCAAGACAAACATGATAAGAGATGGTAAACTATTTTATCGTCTTGTCTGAGGGATTTTTATGATGAATATGACCTAGGGGATATTGAAATAGATTACCCTTGTATTACCAAAACAATCCTATCAATAGAAGTACTTGGTGAGAATGAGGATTATGTGTGTGATAATAGTGAGGAGGGTGCTTGGGTTGGAAACAATATATGAGGGGGTATATGGATTGTACTAGTGAGTTACAATATAATTCCTGATTTATAATTAGCTCTTTTATTATAACCAATTACAATATAATTCCTGATTTATAATTAGCTTTTTTATTATATCCAATTATAATATAATTCCTTATTTATAATTAGCTCTTTTATTATAACCTATATGGATTTAAGTGAGATGAATACTATATATATTTGACATCATATATATATATATATATATGTAATTGAAGACTAATTTGAAAAGTAAGTTCTTTTAAATATTCTTGTATTTATTATGTACATAATGCATGAATCAACACTAAGTATCATAAACAGTCAATTTCATAGTGTATTTATGTAAGATATTGTAAATTAATAACATAAAATATTTAAATTTGGAGTGAAATTTTTATTAGTTTTTAAAATTGTTTCAAAAAAACAACGTTAAAAACTTTGACTTTTAAAGTCATTTGGTGTGAACGACTTAAAAATTTCTACTCTGAATTGTACTAACCTCAACCAAATCCCAGCTGTGAATTGGAATTACATTCACAATTCATAGCCGATATCCATTTTTGAGTGTTGCTTAGTATCTCTTTGTTTGTCTCATACATACATACATACATATATATATGTGCATGTTTGAAGAATTTTTGCATGTTTATGGTGACATGATGCAAAAATTGTGGAAACAATATTGGTGGTGCCTAGTCAATGATCTAGATGCTACCAATAAGTTCCTTGACCCAAAATTGATATAGAATAGATCAAAATTTGATCTAGTAATGAAACAAATAAGACAATCTTTAGGGTCCGATCTATCATAGTTAAAACAGCAACCTTGTGATGCTTGATCCATGATCTGAATAGTGGATGGTAAGAAAAGTATGGATTTGACAACCAAGAATGATCAACAAACATTACACTAATCATAATGTATATCTTTGATTTTTAGATAGCAATTTACAAAAATTTTGAATTATGTAAAATCAGAGTGAAAAGAGAAACTTGAAATTTTCAAATTTTGGAGTTCTAGAAAATGAAAATTTTATAAACAACAAATCAAGTGTTGAAACCTCAATATTGGAATTGTATATGAAAAATGATTCCAATGACATTAAGTTTGATGAAATCAAAATTCGGATGAATAAGTTTTCATTTTTCTCAAAAAGGGCAATTTGGTAATGTCATTGAGTATGCCCCACTCGTAGAAATTAGAGATTTGAGTAGCATTCATCTCTTTTTTATTATAATTATAATGTACAAAATAGTAAAAGACATTACAATTCATATTTTAAAATTTTAATAAAAACTATATAATTAAATAACTAAAGGAGGGGGCCCATTTTAATAATGGCCCCCTCCGCCCCCTTCCCACTTAAGTGATCTTGATCGAAGAACAAACCTAGCTTGGTTTGTTCTCAAACCCAATAGGAGGAACTTAACAGAATCGAAGAGAAGAAAGGAGAGAGATGAAAGGGGAGGAAAAAGAGGAAAGGATAGGAAGTGAAAGGAGGAGAGGGGGGACGAAGACTAGCTGCAGTGAGGATTCACACTGAGAGCCCAATGGGGGAGAGAAAACTTGACAGCATAGGAGAGAGGAAAGAGGAAGAAGAAGAAGAAGAAGAAGAAGAAGAAGAAGAAGAAGAAGAAGAAGAAGAAGAAGAAGGGAGAGAAGGACAAGAAAAGTGATAAGTGTTTAATTTTACATAAAAACCACCCAATTCGTTATCCATATGTTACAACTTATAAGGGTAAATTAGGATTTTTATACCAAAACTTGTAATAGATGAATTTTTTACCCAATAACCCAAATGTTTATTATTTTTTAGGTTGAAAAATTAGTCCAAGGTAAGCCTGTAATTAATCATATTTTCCTAGAATTTAATTAGGAATTTTCACTTTTTGTAGGAAGTAAGATGGTGATCTGATGGTTGAGATCGTTTAAGATGAAATTAATGATCAAGATCAAAAGATCGAGTCAAAGCCTCAAAATCATCACTTCAACACAAACTAAAGGCCAAGATCATCTTGTGGACTTATAATGGATGTGATTAAAGGTGCTAAATATGGCCAAAGTGGGCCCATGAAGGCATGCATTCCCACCACCTTTGCATGGAAGTTACTTAAGCCACCTTAGCCATATAAACCATGAGAGAAGGTGGCAAGCTAAGAACTTCAAGCCAAACCATACAAGCCACTCAAGTCAAAGGTTGAAGCCATGAAGTAAAGCCAAGAAAAACTTCCAAATCTAGCCATAAAGCTTAGCCAATGGAACCTTCAAAGTTAGCTATCAAGCCAAGCTAAATGGAAGGGTAGGATTGAAGGAGATTCAAGAGAGTTATTCATGAGATATTTTGAAGATAATTAAGGGAAAATGTATTAAAATAAGATGGCATGTTGACTAATGGGATAAGTACAATCAATTTTTAGTGTTTTCTCACTTTTTCCTTAATTTCCATCTCACCCTTAAGATGCATGGCAAATTTCCAAAACTCTATCGCCTTCCACCTCTTAGGAAACTTTCCAACCAAACAAATTTCTATACCTAACACCCTCCACCTCTTTCCCAACCAATCCCCACCCTCCTTCCTAAAACATAGAGCATTCAATGACTTTGGAAGGGGGGAGACACCCAACCCCCTTCCACACTTTCCTATTTGATGTCTACCCTTTTCCCACATCCTAGCCATTCAATTTGATACTCTTTAATCCCCACCATACCTTAGTATTAGGGTACCCTAGGAAACATAGGAGAAGACTTATAAAACCCAACCAAACTTAAGCAAAAGACACACTCTTTTTCTTATTTTTCTTGTTGTTTCAAGGAGTATTTAGGGTGCTTCCACTTCCTTCCAAGGTTTATACTTCTTCCTCAAGTATTCAACCTAGGATTTATGTTTGAAGGTTTGTTAGCTTTCTTTTTTCTCATTGCTAGAATTTACTTCTTTTCATGTTAGTTTTCCTTGTTTTCTTTTATATTTTCTTGCTTTTAAAATAAGATTAAGGCTAGTTTTCCCTTGGAGTGACAACCAAGGGCAGTCATCTTGAATTTAGTTTTGTTCTTCATCTCTCTTTGCATCTTCTTTCTTTTTTAGCCCTTTTGATTTCTAGGTTTGTTTGCTTAAGTTCCATTGGTTGTTGCCTTAGTTTTCCATAGGATTTTCCTTTGATTTCAAGCATGTTAGTTCATGATTGAATGTTGAAAAAATTTAAGAAGAAATTGGCTTATAATTAGGGATTGATTGAAATTAAGTCAACACCAATGTAATTGCATTTAAGTTTTAGCTTTGGACTACATGTATAGATTATTATGCTGATGAAATTTTGATTTGATTCAATGAAGATAGTTGGAATTTTCAATTCATGTTTGTGTCCAGCAGTCAATTATCTTTTTTAATGAATGTTTGGTTGTATTAGGAGTGATTAATTTCATGTTGTACATGTTCTATTGATTAAAAGTTTCAATTATCTTATTGCTGAAATTTCTTTGCATGAATGGTGTGTGTTAATATCCAGCACTATACAATCATGTTTAATTTACTTTTCAAGAGCCCAATTAGATTGTTAGATAGATTAGTTAATGCAATAAATATATTGCATGCTTAGGTTTCCAAAGTAGTTGATTAAATCCATTCCTATCCAATGAATTATGCATACCATTCGATGGTTACATGTATGTTAATTGGGTAGTTTTCCTTTTATTGTTTGTTAGTCATTGCTTTCATTTATTTTTCTTGTTTAGTTGTAGTTAAATTCCTTTAGTTTATAGTTTAGTTAGTTGAAAAGTAATTAATTTTGTCACACTTGTTAAAATAGTTGATTTGGTTGCTTAGTTTTCTTAGTTTGCATGATTAGGAAAGTAGTTTGTTAAAGGATGTTTCCTTTAAATTAGTTGTTTATTTCATTGTTTAGGAAACTTAGTTTAGGAAAGTTGATATATTGTATTTTAGGAAAGTCACAAAATTAGAATTTTTTAATTTAGGAAAGTTTTAATTTTAGAAAGTACATGTTTTAGGAAAGTTTTTCATTTAGCATGTTTCTTTTTTTTGCTTAATTTCCAATTTCATGTTTTAATTTTCAATCTTAATTTAGGACAAAAATCACTTGAATTTTGGCTAGGTTAGATAGTTTAAAGTAGGGACCTCTAGCATCACATTAGTTTAAATCCTTGTGGGATTGACCTCACTAACATACTATATTGCAAAAGATTCATGCACTTGTGAGTTTTATTTTAAACAACAACAAGTTTTTGGAGATGTTGCCATGGAGTTGCAACAAATTGTGTAATGGTCCATTCTTTACATTATTTTCCTCTAATCTAGGTGTAGGGTGCATTGGATTAGCATTTTTGCTTTATTTTTTCATATATTTCTATTTTCCTCATATTGAGAGTATTTTTTTATTTTTGTGCAAGGAAAACTAACAAAGGAGTGGTGGTGATCCTGTGGGCCACAACTCTATCATCTTAGATTAGGTTTTATTGCTTTCCTAGATTAAGATTTGGGTGAAACTTGCAGTGAGGCCCATTGTAAATTGTAATATCTTTATTATTTAATTTTAAATTGCTTGTAATAATACAGGGCAAGTGTGTGGTATGGTAGCACACACTTGATCATCATTGGAATGCTCTTTGTAAGTATCTCTCACTCAAGTTTTAATTTTTAGGCTAATTTGCATTTAGTATAATTTGCATTTGGATGTTAGTATAATCCATATAGATTATGACCATTCATTGATAATTGTTGTATCTTTACTTAGGATTGTTGTATTAGAGCACCTATCTAGCCTTGGTTGGATAGCATATGGGTTGCATTTTTTATTTTTTTTGTATTACATTGCATATTTATAGCTTTATGGTGGAATGAAATTAATTTCAGTAAGGGCCTCATAAGAACCCTTATAAGATAAAGACTAAATTTCATCACCAGCTCCTTGGCCCACCTCAGAATCAATCAATATCCTTATATGCCATGATTCCAATCCTTGAATTTAAATTTTAAAAAGAGGTAGAAAGAGACTTAGGGTATTGAGCTCATAGGATACTTTTAGAAGGACAAGATCTATTGTCACTTCAGTGGCTACTGAGCACTGTAGTTATTGTGAGTGTCTTAAAATCCAAGTGATTTTTCTATGCCTTCCATTGATGTTAGTTGAGGCTAAATGCCTCTTAACAAGAGGATTGTATTAACCACATTTGAGTAGAACCTAATTGGTAAAGAGTAGTCAAATCTGCATTTAAAGGAGGAGCTGCTTAGATTGTGCATCATGTAGAGTTAGAGTCACCATTTAGATTAGGAAATTTAGTGTAGGTAGTTTATGCAAGGGCATCAATCTCAAAACCTAGACCTAACACCTTTCAACCCAGAGATTCAATGCAGCCAAAGACAAGGGGAAAGAAACCAAGTTCCAATCCCCATTACTGAACCATGAGCAGAAGTTGAGTGTAAGGCCATTAGAGATTTCTATGCTCCACTACAACTGAACACCCCATCGTGCATAGCATTACCTCTTATAAATGTAGACCACTTGGAGTGAACGTTGGGAGTCATACAATTTCTCCCCACTTTTTATGGTTGAGACTAAGAAGACTCCTACCTACATATCAAAGATTTCCTTGATATTTGTGGCACATTCAGGTTCTGAAATTTTTTGGACGATTCAATTAAACTCAGGCTATTCTTATTTTCTCTTAAGGACAAAGCTATGTTATGGCTGAATTCCTTGGAGGTACCTTCCATCATTAACAGACACTAACTGTTTAGAAAGTTTTTGAACAAGTTCTTCCATGCTCATAAGACAAATGCCCTTCATCGTGAAATTATCAATTTCTAACAAAGGGATGATGAACACTATTATGAATGTTGGAATGAACTACTATAGAAATACCCACATCATGGATTTGAAAAATGGCAACAAGGTCAATACTTCTGTGAGGCATTGACACCTCAAAATAGATAAATGATAGAGGTAGCAGGAGGGATGCTCATGCTAAAGGATAAGAGTGAGGCTTGGGAGTTCTTTCTAACTCTAGTAGATAATTCCCAACAATGTGATTATTTAAATAGAAGAGTGAGAACCAACCAGCCCACCAAGAGAGGGGGTCTCTCTGAGATAGGAGTTCATACTGATCTATCCCATAAACTCAACTCTATAGTAGCAAGAATGGACATGTACAATGGTAGAGCGAACAGGCTTGAAACTATATTTCAATCTTTTATGGCTACCTCATCTCTGGAACCTTTACAAGAGGTTTGTGCTATATGTTTTAGCCTAGCCCATATAACCACGTATTGTCCATCAAATAGAATGTTGAATGACTTTCTTATTGACCAAGTGAATACATTGAATGCATATCGCCGACCTAGCAACAACCATATTCTAAGACCTACAACCCTGGATGGGCTAAGCATCTCAACTTTTCTTGGTTGAAGAATAATTACCAAGGGGGCCATCTATGAATCCCACTACCTAAAAGGTTTCTCATAAAGCTTCAGTTCCCTAGCAGCCACCTAGTTTCCAACAACTTTAGTAATAAAAGAAACCATCTTTCAAGGAAAACATGTAGATCATTCTTGAAAATTTTTAAAACAAAATAATGACACTAAAAAGGCCTTACACCACTTGCAAAATGATAGTAGACATTTAGCCCATGTCAACTCTCAAGTCATAGCCAAGTTAGATATGCTAGTAAGTCAATTGTCAACTAAACTACATAATAGAGGGAAGGGTCAATTCCTAATCAACCCATCCCTAACCTGAAGAGCCAATTTGAGATAGGTTCAAGTTCTCAAAACCTTAACCCTCATGAGCATGTCAAGTCTATAACCACCCTTAGGAGTGGTCATCAGATCAATAACAAAGTAGGGTAGCCTAAGGGAACTACAGAGGAGAAAGAGGCAACCAAAACATATGAAAAAGAGAAAAGACAAAAACCCCTGTAGAACCTACAATGGAGGCATCCAATGAGTAGAAAGCCCATTTTCCTCAATTACCAAACAAGGCTAGAAAAGGAACAAACTTCAACGAGTTAATGAAGGTATTTAAACATGTCTAAATCAATATTCCATTGCTCAATGCAATTAAAGACAGCCCCACCTATGTCAAGTTCTTAAAAGAGCGCTACAAAAGAAAAAGAAAGTTAAATGTTCAAAATAAAGCTTCCCTAACTGAGCAGGTAAGTTCTTTGATTTAATATAAGACCCCACTAAAATTTAGAGACCTAGGGTGTTCTACCATTTCCTGCATTATTAGAGATCATGTCATAGATAGGGCATTACTTGACCTAGGGGTGAGTGTTAACTTGTTTCCATACTTTGTCTAGGGAAACTCAAAGATGACTTAATCCCCACATGAAGGTCATAGTTAGAGATGAAGTCCTATATCTTTCAGATGTCTGTGTCTCTAACAGTACTTGGGTCAGTCCCGTTCAAGTTGTACCCAAGAAACTTGGGGTTATGGTAGTAAAAAATAGGGATAATGAATTAGTACCCAGGCGCATGACCACTGGGTGGAGAGTTTGCATTGACTATTGAAAATTGAAATGCGGTCACGAGAAAAGATCACTTTCCTCTACCCTTGATTGATCAAATGCTAGAGAGGTTAGTTAGACATAGTTATTACTATTTTCTGAATGGATATTCTGGTTATAACTAAGTTCCTATAGCACTAGAGGATTAGGAGAAGACCACCTTCACCTACCCTTTTTAGGCCTTTACATATCTACGTATGCCTTTTGGGCTTTATAATGCTCCAGCTACATTTCAAAGGTGTATGTTGAGCATTTTCTCTGATATGGTAGAAAGGTTCATTTATGGATGACTTCTTAGTATTTGGGTCATCATTTGATAAGCACCTACACCACTTAAAGTTAGTTCTAGCAAGGTGTCAAGAGAAAATTCTTGTATAAAACTAGGAAAAATGCCATTTTTTTTATACAAAGTGGGGTACTTTTAGGCCTCATAATATCACTTAATAGGATAGAAGTTGATAAGGAAAAAGTAGATTTGATAGCCAACCTTCCTCCATCAAGGATGGTGAAAGAAATTCCCTCCTTTTTAGGACATGCTGACTTTTATAGGCACTTCATCAAGGATTTTAGCAAAATTGCCAAGCCCCTCTATAATTTACTTAGAAAGGAGGCCATTTTTTACGTTAATGAGTATTATAAGAAAGCATTTAAGCAACTCAAGGTTGAGTTGACTTCTACACTCATTACCCAACCATCAAATTGGAATGCACCTTTCAAGATAATGTATGATGGATCAGATTATGACATTAGAGATTTTTTGGGGCAATGCATTGATGAACTTTCCCATGTAATGTATTATGCTAGTAAAACACTAAATGATGTGCAACTCAATTATTCAACCACAAAGAAAGAGTTGTTAGCTATAGCATTTGCTTTTCATAAGTTTATATCTTACTTTTTAGGGTCTAAAGTTATAGTGTACTCGGATCACGCAGCTTTAAAGTGTCTCCTTTTTGAAAAGGATGCGAACCCAAGGTTGATCTATTAAATATTATTACTACATGAGTTTGACTTAGAAATTCAGGACAAGAAAGGTTCTGAAAATGTTGTAGTGGACCACTTATTCAGACTAGTGATGGAGCATACTAGCAATCACATGCCTAGAACTGGATCCTTCCTGGATGAACAATTGTTGCATATTAACCAATTTCCTTAGTATGGTGATATTTTTAATTATTTTGTTATAGGATAATGCCTAATCATTGGACCAAACAAGATAAAAAAGAGTTTTTTGACCAAGGTTAGATATTTTACTTGGGATGACCCACACTTATTCAAGTACTGTCCTGATTAAGTGATTAGGAGATGCTACTAAATAGTGAACATAATCAAATCATCTCCTTTTGTCATTATCATTCATGTGGGGGCCATTTTAGCTCGAGAAAGATAGTTACAAGAATTTTGTAGTGTGGTTTTTATTGGCCTACCATATTTAGGGATGCACATGTTTACTACATAGCATGTGTGAGGTATCAAAGATTTAGTAGTCTAGGAAGGAGACATATGATGCCCTTAAACCCAATACTTATTGTAGAACCATTCAATGTTTGAGGCATATATTTCATGAACCCTTTGCTAATTGTTTTGGAAATCTTTCCATCTTAGTGGGAGTGGACTAAATGTCTAAGTGGGTGGAGACTATACCCTATAAAACCAATGACCACATAGTTGTGGTAAAATTCTTAAAAGAAAATATCTTTATAAGGTTTGGTACTCCAAGAGCTACAATAAGTGATGGGGGAAAACACTTTTGTAATAAAGTGTCTAAAAATTTAATGAAAAAGTATGGTGTCAACCATAGAATAGCTACCCAATACCACCCTCAAACTAGTGGCCAAGTAGAGGTATCTAATAGGGAGATAAAGTAAATTCTAGAGAATACAGTCAATCCAAGTAGGAGAGGTTAGTCTATGAGATTCAACAACGCTTTGTGGGTTTATCGTACAGCATATAAAACCCCTATAGGAATGTCACCTTATTGCCTAGTCTATGGTAAGGCCTACCACTTACCAGTGGAGTTAGAGCACAAAGCATATTGGGTTATCAAAATCTCAATTTTGACTGAGATTCTACTAAGACCCACTGAAAAATCCAACTCAATGAGTTGGAAGAATCAAGGAATGATGCATAAGACTCTATATGAATATACAAAGAGCAAATGAAGATTGCACATGATTGCCAAATTTGAAGACATCCTTCACAGTTAGACAAAAGGTCATATTGTATAACTCTAGATTGCATCTCTTCCTAGGAAAACTTAGATCTATATGGATCGGACCTTATATAGTACGCACATTCTATCCTCATGGGACCATCGAGATTGAGAAGGATGGAGAAATCCAAAAAGTCAATGGTCAAAGGGTAAAAACTTTCTTAGAGATGCCTAATCCTGAGATTGATGAAATACTATTAGAGGCACCTCAGTATCATGACCAACCTTAGATTAGCACTCTAGGAACCCTTGCAGTTTACCATCATTGTACTCATCATTATGTATGACTGAAGACGAAAAACTTAGTGCTCTCTAGAAGGCAACCTAGATGTTTTTTTATTTTCATAGATATCTTCTACATATTTCCATATAGGATCTTATGTTTTCCAACATTAGGTACAATGTTCCATTTATGTTGGGGGTGTAGATGCATATAGGGATTTTGAATTTTCTTGAGCTTTAAAAAAAAAAAAAAAAAAATGTTTTTGGAAGAGTTCCCTTACTGTGATGAGAACTGGATGTTCACAATTTAGCGTTTTCACCTCTTAATGGGAGTGTATATGATTGGTTTTGCATAGTATTCATGTGTTGAAGTATTTTATGAAGTTTAATTCTCAGAAACCATTTACACACAACACATAGTCAAGACTAATAGAGAGGTATGACTCAGAGACCCTGAGGAAAATCAATGGAGACTTATTACCCACTGAGTTTAAAGACTATATACCTTTAGAGAGTTATAAGTAATTCCACAGTTTCTTTAGTATACATAACTTAGTGTGATCTTGTTATCCTTGTTTTGGTCAACTATGAAGAATAAATAAGATAATAGCTTTAGTTGTAGGAAATTTATTAAATCTGATAGGCTTTAAGAAACCTAGAAAATGATATAGGCCATCCTTATTCAACCCAAAGACATAAGCCTACTCAACATATACACCACTAGTTAGTCCTTTGAGCCTACTATTAAGCCTTTCTTTCTTAACCCCAATCACTTTAACTTAGAAAAAAAATAATAAAATAAATAACCATCCCATTTTAAAAATGATTAGAGTTAGTAGAGGACAAGAAGTCAGAAAATTAGTAGTCTTTCTTCCAAAGAAGCCAAAAAAAGTATCTGAAAAAGAAGAGAAAAATTGGAAGACAAGAATGTTATTGTCTTAATTAAAACTCACAAGCGCATGAATTGTTTGCAATGAGGTTGATCCAAGGAGGAGTGAACTATTGTGATGTTAGTGGTCCCTACTTTAAACTATTTAACCTAGCCCAAATTCAAGTAATCTATTTTTATTTTTATTTTCTAAACTAAGGATGGAAATTAAAACATGAACTTGGAAACTAAGAAAAACAAGAAATGGAAACTAAGTAGAAACAAGAAACATTGCTAAATGGGAAACTTTCCTAATCTAGAATTAAAAGTAAGGGAAATTTACTAAAGCTTCAACTAAGCAATTGGAATTATAAATTTAACTAATTAATAGTAACAAATAAATAAACTACAAAGAATTAGAAAGATTCAAATTAGGAAACTAAACTTATGGAAACTACCTAAAAAAGAAACTTTCCTAATTTAGAAATTTCCTAAACTAAAACCTACCAAAATAGAGCTTTCTAAAACCAAAAGGGAACTTTATAAACTTAAAACAATATAAAAATAACTAAATTAGCGACTGTAATACAAGATCCAATAACTAAATTAACCACAGTTCAAAGGACAATGGGACTTAGAACCATGCACATGGTTTTTGGACTGTGCACATGATTCTGGAGCCCTAAAGATGGTCAAATTTAATGTACCTACAGTGAGTTAGTATGAAAAATAACTACAGGATATAATAAAAAACATAAAAATCTAAATGGGTATCTAAGAACTTAAGAAAATAAGATGTTTTGATGGCGGGAATTAAAGCACAAATTTAAGGAAAAACCAATTTTCAGATTTTGGTACTTAAGAACAATCAATAAATATTGCATTAGAAAGCTACTGAAACCACAACTTTTATGCAAGTAAACAACCCAAATATCAAGTAATTTGATGAAATAAATATTCCATAAAAAGAATTCCCAAAGAACTTTAATGAATCATATTCAATTTACATCAAATTTATGAGCATAAATTGTCCAAAATTTTTAGAATTTGTGCACTTTTCCAATGCTTGAAATCCTATCTAAAAAACAAAAACAAAAAAATCCAATATAATGCTTAAATTAAAAATTATAATGACATGCAAAGAAAACCCAAAAAGGAATTTAAGAAAAACAGAGGCTAAGTGAGTGAACTAAGGGACAATAGCTTAAAACTAAGAGAAAAAGAGGGTAGAAAATATGGATTTCAAGTGGGGAAATCAAGGATTTAAGCTAGATCTTTTCTTAGTTGTCACTACCAGAGAATAACTAATTTGAATCTTGATTTAATGACAAAGAAAAACTTATGGAATGGATTGGAGAAGAAAGAGATTAAGGGCTGGAAAATAGCATGATTTTTGAGCAAAATAATGAAAACTTAAAGCAATGGAACTAAAGTAAAACAACTAAGTTACTCACCTGAATTAGAGAGTACATAAGCAAGAGAATAACAAGAACACCAAAGTAAGAAAAGAACCAACAACATTCCATACTCAAGCAGCAAATAAAATCAAAGGAAAGTTTAATTTCAAGGTGTGTCACCCACCTCTACTTAGAAAATTAGTATGGACTATGGGGCTATATATAGATGAGTGGTTTTCTAACTTATAAAGGGTGAAAAACATAAGGAAAGTAGCCCTAGGGATGAGGTATTAAATGAGGAAGGTTAGGTGGAAGATGAATTAGCAATATGATGTCATAAACATAACATAAGAGAGAGATAAGAAGCATGGGTTGGCTGGTTTCTAATTTTGAAAAGGATATAGGTGTCTTTTTTTTTTTTTAGAAGGAAAGTGGAGTGACATGGGGAAAATTGATCGGCTAAGTGGTTTTTTAGGAAGTGGGGATTGGTTGGATCATTAGGAAGGGAATTTAGGAAGGTGGAAGAGTTATGGAATGGTAGGATCTTGAATAGAAAGTCAAACTCGTGGTTGGTCTTTGGTGATGAGGTGGAAAGTGATAAAAACATGGAAAAAAGTGGGAAAAACATCAAAATTTGAAGGCTCTTATACTAGTGGTCCATATGTCAACTTATCCTAATAGATTTTTTGTTAATTATCTTCAAAATAACTCTTGGATAACTTCTTGAATCTTCTCTAATCCTAGCCATCCATTTAGCTAAGCTTGATGGCTAACTTTGAAGGCTCCATTGGCTAGGCTTTATGGCTTAGGAAGCTTCCCTAGCTTCTTTTAATGGCTTTAACCCTTGACTTGAGTGGTTTGTATGATTTGGCTTGAATTTCTTAGCTTGCCACCTTCTTTCATGGATTATATGGCCAAGGTGGCTTGATGGCTCCCATCTAAAAGGTGGTGGAAATGCATGGCTTATTGCATGGGTCCACTTTGACCATGTTTAACTCCTTTAATCACATCCATTATTGGTCCATAAGATGATCTAGCCCTTAATCTCATATTGGATCTTCATCTCAATTGATTTTGGTCGTTGGATCATCATCTCTCTTCCTACAAAAGATAAAAAATTCTAATTAATTCTTAAAAAATAAAATTAATCACATAATTACTTGGGATTAGCCTTTGGACCTACAAAATATTAAAATTTTGAGTTATTAGGTTAAAAAATACTTGTGTTATGAATTTTGGTCTAAAAATCCTAATTTAACACTATAAGTTGTAACACATGGGTACTAATTAGGTGCTTTTTGTGCAAAATTAAGTCCTTATCAAAGAATGCAAAGGAAATTCACTTCAACAAAACAAAAAGTGTCCTAATAGATATTCATTAAAGACCTCTACTCAATTTTGAACCTTTGAAATCCTTATACCCTTCTTTTGGAAACCTTACCCAAGCCTGCGTTTCTTCCTAGTTAAAGACCTACTGATCTTAGGTGGAACATAGCCTTAAAAAGGAGATAAAAGAAGGAATTAAGTTAAACTATCTCCACTATTCTTGGTAATGGCATCCACTCTAAAGGATCACTTTCCTTTGTCTCTTTAGCACTTCAAAATTTATGTGAACCATTAGCTTTGTTGAATCCAATCACATAATGAGAGAAATATGTTTAAACCCTTATCTAAGAGCATGCCTAAGAGGATTTGAGGTCAAGACATATTTCTAATGAAATTTAAACATATCTACTTAGAAGTCATGACTTAAATGGCTACGCAAACATATGCACTTCGAGAAATAACTAAAATGAAATGTCTTTATTATGTGTATGATCTGTAAAATTGTCAATCCTCTCCATTAAGTTGTGAAAAACTAGTAGAGTGCTAATAAATGAGGATTCCCTAAGATGAAATAAGGGACTCAACCTTAGGGAATTTTGTGGGTATATTCACTACAAACCCTCGCGAGGCCTAACTTATCCACTAGGGGTAACCTAGGGGTTTAAGGGCTTGTTGCATGTGCTAAATGTAATCGTGAGTTCCTACAAAAGTGTCACCTTGTCATTATTTTTGTAAAATTATTTTTTGAATGTTTTGCTTGGAACTATTAAAATTCTGGTTGGGGGTATGATAAGTTTTTAATTTTTCATAAAAGCCACTCAATTAGTTACCCATGAATTATAACTTATAGAGCTAAATTAGAATTTTTAGACCAAAATTTGTAACACATGTATCTTTGACCTAATAACCCACAAGTTTGCTATTTTGTAGGTGTAGAAGCTAGTCCAAGGTAAGCCTATGATTAATCATGTTTTTATAGTATTTAATTAGGAATTTTCACTTTTTGTAGGAAGTAAGATGGTGATCTGAGGGTTAAGATTGGCCGGGATGAAATTAAAGATCAACATCAAAAGATAGAGTCAAAGCCTCAAAATCATCACTTCAACAAAAGCTAAAGGCTAAGATCATCTTGTGACCAGTAATGGATGTGATAAAAGGTGCTAAAGATGGCCAAAGTGGGCCCATGAAATAAGCTATGCATTCCCACCAACTTTGCATGGAAGCCACTTAAGCCACCTTAACCATATAAGCCATGAGAGAAGGTGGCAAGCTAAGGAATTCAAGCCAAACCATACAAACCACTCAAGCCAAGGTTTGAAGTTAGGAAAGCTTCCAAAGCCAGTCATGAAGCTTAGCCAATGGAGCTTTCAAAGTTAGTCATCAAGCTAAGCTAAATGAAAGGGTAGGATTGGAGCAGATTCAAGAGAGCTATCCATGAGATATTTTGAAGATAATTAAGGAAAAATCTATTAAAATAAGATGGCATATGGACCAATGGGATAAGATGTGACGCCTCGGGTTTTCATAACACTTTTTAAATCCAAAAGACATTGACTTAGCAAGCTCAATTTCTAATAAAATCATTTTTAAAGTGTAAACAAATGCCGAAGAATATTTTCTTTTAAATTTGCTTTAAAAAACCCCGAGTGTCATTTTTCTTTTGTCAAAAACAAGGATTCTCGATGAAATGAGCGCTCATTTCTGCAGACAATCCAGTAGAGTTTCCTCTGTTTTTCGGACATATGACATTTAACGCATGTCATTGCGAAGTACCTGATAAATATTTTTGACAATTTTAAAATATAAATGGAGACTCTATCTCCTTTTCATACATCTGCCCAAATAGAGACAAATCAAATCCAACAAAACACAACCAGGAACTCCACACCACAACCAAATCACATAAGTTATCCATCTCTCCAAAATTACATATATATGGCAATCTCTTTCCCATCTCAGATAAAAGGACTTCAACATAAACCAACCATTACTTGTCTAAGTCAAGAGCTTTTTGTCGGTGTACTCTTGTCAACAAGCTCCTACTTCTTGGGAATCCTCTGCTCTAAGATATTATAAACAAATATAATATCTCAGGAAACATCCATTTGTGTAGGTGGAATAAGAAGCCATTATATATATATATATAAAATCATGATATTCTATATAATTTAATTTGTCCATGCTAAAACATGTAACTAGTATTCAATTATCATTTAGCTTGAAATAATTCGACATTCATCAACTCATAAATTCATGCCAAGATGAAAAAAAACATCAATGCAATAGTACTAAAACATATTCTTGAAATGCAAGTATGCACTAATGATTTTCATTTCCTGATACCAGCCTTTGCTCATATGAGCCATTTCACATTACCAAACACCAATGCATTGTCGTGTATATCAAGTACATAGTAGATGATATTATCCTCTTTGGCACAGTGAGTTAGCGCAATGGGTTAAAGCCAAAGACACACCTCAAGGCTTTACTCCTGAGAGACTGGTAGCTTGTCCAGCCCGAAGGCCTGCCCACATCATAACGACTCTGTGGCCCGCCCATATCATTACGACCCCTCAGGATCCATCAAACTCCCTAAACAATGGGGCTACAACCCCAAGGATTAGTAGCTCGTCTAGCTAGGAACGTATAGCTCGTCCAGCCCGAAGGCTTGCCCACATCATAATGACTCCATGGCCTGCCCACATCATAATGACCCCTTTCGCTCTTACGAGCCAACTCACAATTTTCTGGTATTAGTCTTATATTTTCTCACATAATTCACAATAATGTATAGCTTTTGCATGAGCAGTTTAATCATGGTTAAATTTTATCATGCACATTCATCTTGCCTTTCATATAAATTGAAAAGACTAGTTTCAATGCTCAAATTTCATATGCAAATACGTATATAGAAAAAATCTTACCAATCTCAATTCCACCTACCTCAAATGGTGCTCTTCTAGTTTACTGACATGAATACTTTCATCAATTCATGTACGAGCTCCCAAATCAATCACGCCTCTATAAAGTACAAGAAAACATATTTAGATGTACGACTTTGGGACTTCTCTTAGCTTCTCCAGTATAAAGGCTCCCTCTAAGTTAGTCAGTGACACTAGTCGTCATAAGGCGAAGTGACAGTGCTTAATTCCATGTTAAGGGTGTTTCATTAGCTATTGATTGATAGCTAGTTGAATGACCTATGGTTACTAGATTGCCAATCCACACCATTGGTTCTAGACTGACTATTCACCACTTTTCTTAAGTAGCTGTAAGTTGTTTTCATCGTTAAATGGTCTCATCTTGAATTTTCCAAGTATCTTAATTTAGGTACACCATGGTAGCATCTAATCACAAATCAAAAGTGTCAGGTCCTTATTTTTCTACAGTCTAGTCAAATGATTTTGATTTTTAGATCAATTTCAGTCTAAAAATTTCAATTTGTGCCATATCCTAGCAATTTCAGTGCTCTAGAACTCGTTTGGTGTGTGACCATTGATTAGACTTCAAAAGTTTACTGTGTGAAAAGTACATGATTGGACGGCTAAGATCGTCCGATCAAATTTTAGCCTAGATCTGACATTTTTGTGTGATTAGAGCTCCATCATACACTAAATTACCTATCCCTACACTTGGATTGGGGATTGGACGGTTGGATTATCCAAAATTCTAGATCTAGGGTGAAAATGCATGGATTCTGCAGAACATCACAAATCAAAAGTTGTGTTTTGTAGATCTCACCTTCCCAATGGCTTTCCGTGTTTTTCCCTCTCTAGAATGGGCTATATGGGCTCCGATTCATCGAAAAACCCTCCAATATATGCGTGCAACGTTTCTCCTTTCAATCCGATGTTCCGCAACACTCAGATCATTCCAAAACCATAGGGTTTGGTTCCTGCTAGTGTGCTGAGGAGATTGGTCTACTCAATTGATGATCGGAGCCATCGTGTTCTCTGGCGAGGTCTATGAACTTCGGAACCCAAAAGCCCTAACCCCCGTTTCCCTGCTCGCCGGAGTGGTAGACTTCTCCAGCGGTTCTCTCCTTCCTCTTCTTCTTTCTCTCCTCCCTCTCTTCCCTCTCTCCTTTCCTTCTTCCCTTTCTCTCTTTCTCTTCTTTCCTTCTTCCCTTTCTCTTCTTTCCTTCTTCCCTCTCTCTTCTTATCTCCCTGTATTTCGCTCTCATTGGGTTTTGGTCTGTTGGGCTTTAGGAAAAGACAAACCCGATGGGTCTCTTATGTGGGGGGTGCCAGTATCAATTTTGGCCCCCCTTCATTTAAGTGCTTTTATTTTATTTTATTTTATTCTTGTTGTTACATAAGATCAATCAATTTTTAGTGTTTTTCTCACTTTTCATCACTTTTTCTTTATTTTCCACCTCACCCTTAAGATGCATTGCAAATTTCCAGAACTCTATCTCATTCCACCTCTTAGGAAACTTCCCAACCAAACAAATTTCTCCACATAACACCCTCCACCTCTTTCCCAACCAATCCCCACCCACCTTCGTAAAACATAGAGCATTCAATGACTTTGGAAGGGGGGAGATGCCACTTCCTAAAAAAGTGGAGTCTCCCACCTAATCGCATCCTTAAGGCAACCAACTCCCTTCCACACTTTCCTATTTGATGTCTACCTTTTTCCCCCATTCTAGCCATTCAATTTAATACTCTTTAATCCCCACCATACCTTAGTATTAGGGTACCCTAGGAAAAATAGGAGAAGACTTATAAAAACTAGGACATCTCCTCCAGAGGAAGGAGACACCCACTTCCTTTAGCCTACTTTTTCTACTTTTGCTTGTTGTTTTGAGGACTCTATGAGGTGCTGCCACTTCCTTCCAAGGTTTATTCTTCTTCCTCAAGTGTTCAACCTAGGATTTTTGGGGTTTTGATTCATCTCTAAAGGTTGGTTACGTCTCTTATTCTCTTTTCTGGAATTTATTTCTTTTCATGTTAGTTTGCCTTATTTTTCTTTATCTTTCCTTGATTTTAAACTAAGATTCAAGGATGGTTTTCTCTTGGAGTGACAGCTAAGGAAAGTCATCTTGAATCTATTTTTATTTTTCATTGCATCTTTGTTCTCTTTCATCCCTCTTGATTTCTAGCTTTAGTTGCTTAAGTTCCATTGGTTGCTGCCTTAGTTTTCCATCAGATTTTCCTTTGATTTCAAGCATGTTAGTTTATGAGTGAATGTTGGAACAATTGAAGTAGAAATTGGCTTGTAATTAAGGATTCATTGAGGTTAAGCGAACACCATTGTAGTAGCATTTAGGTTTCAGATTTGGACTACATGTATGGAGTATTATGTTGATGAACTTTTGATTTGATTCAATGAAGATAGTTTGAATTTTCAATTCATGTTTGTGTCCAGCAGTCAATTATCTTTGTTAATGAATGTTTAATTGCATTAGAAGTGATTAATTTCATGTTTTACATGTTCTATTCATTGAATGTTTCAATTACCTTACAGCTGGAATTTCTTTTCATGAATGGTGTATGTTAATTTCCAGCATTATACAATCATGTTCACTTCACTTTTTAAGAGCCCAATTAGATTGTTAGATAGCTTAGTTAATTTTAGAAATATATTGCATACTTAGGTTTCCAAAGTAGTTGATTAAATCCACTCCTATACAATGAATCATGCATACCATTCCATGGTTATATGTATGTTAAGTTTTCCTTTCATTGTTTGCTAGTGATTTCTTTCATATATTTCTATTGTTTAGTTGTAGTTAAATTCCATTATTTGCATTTTAGTTAGTTGGAATGTAATTAATTTTGTCATACCCATTAAAATAGTTGATTTGGTTGCTTCCTTTTCTTAGTTTTCATGATTAGAAAAGTAGTTTGTTAAAGCATGTTTTCCTTAAATTAGTTATTAATTTCATGTTTAGGAAAGTTGATAAATTGCATTTTAGGAAAGTTTTTAATTAGGAAAGTCGTAGAATTAGAATCTTTTAATTTAGGAAATTTTTAATTTTAGAAAGTACATTTTTTAGGAAACTTTCCATTTAGCATGTTTCTGGCTTTTGCTTAGTTTCCAATTTCATGTTTTAATTTTCATTCTTCATTTAGCACAAAAATCACTTGAATTTTGGCTAGGTTAGATAGTTTAAAGTAGGGACCACTAACATCACATTATTTCAACTTCTCATGGGATCGACCTCACTAGCATATTATATTGCAAATGATTCGTGCACTTATGAGTTTTATTTAAAACAACAATAAAGAGAAAGGAGGAGGAAGGCAAAGGAAGACCTACCGTCTGGACCTGTCAAACTGAGGAAGACATTGGATGACAGCAGGAGAGAACCTCACATGGAGAGAAGAAAGAGGTAGGAAGAAGAAGAAGGGGGAGAAGTAAAGGAAGAGAAGGGAGGACAAAGAGGGGTTTGGTTGGACCTGTCATGCTAGGAAGATGCTGGCCAACTAAGGTTATGCTACTGAAGTTGCAGCCCATCGCCGAAGACGACGCCGACTTAGATTACTGATCCAAGCAAATCATCTCACTCAATGCACAAGCACGAATCAAAACCCCAACATATTGGAGTAATTTGTGCCCTTCTTAACTACAAATATGAAAATATGTTAGATGATCATGAGTTTTATGAGCAATATATGCTCAAGTGGCCATGATATCTATTATTAATCACTTGCTATATTGTTATGATTTTTGTTGAGAAATACTTGTCATGATGACTATGATTCCATCATTATTATTGATGACTTGTATGCTATTAAGCTTTTTTTTTTTATTAATGGCTTATTTCGTGTAAAGTTAATTATGATATAGATGTATTCTAGTTTATCATTAAAAACCTCATTATTAATTTTCTTTTGTGATGATGGGAATGAATTATCAGTGCATGTGATTAATAGGCCAAAGGCCTAATGAGAACTACAGAGGAATTAAAGGCCTAAAGCAAGTTAAATAGAGGAGATAAGTGAAGAACTAATTAAGAAGGAAACAACTAACTAAGAAAGAAACAACTAAGCTAAGCAACTAGAAAGTAAACCCTTACAAAGAAAATAATTTAAGAAACTATCTAATAAAGAAGCAAGGAAATAAAATAAGGAAACTTTTTAAAAATATGTTAAGAAGTACTATTTAACTACTGTTAAACTGAAATCCACCTTTAGCTATCACTCACAAGCCTATTGTAAACTCTCGAGTACAAAGTCATTCTAATGAAATGTTAGATAATAATAAGAAGTTCTATGATTAAATTTTAAACTTGACTTGGTAACATATAGAGATTGTTAAAGTCTCAAGAAAATAGTTAATCTTTCAAGTCATTTAGAAATTAGAATATTTATATGTAATAATACACCTATGGCTTTACACCCATAGGTTAAAGGCATTACATGCTAAAGAAAATGAGTGGAGCAAAATAAAAGGCATGTTACACTTAGCTTATAGTAGACTAGAACATCAGCCAATCTACCCAAGACTTCCAAAATTAAACAATAGGTGGTCCTAGTACACGCTTGATCACTTTGATAAGAATGACTTATAGAAATGGGAATGAACAAGATGCCACGAGACATACATGCAAGTTTACTAGGGAAGGCTTTAAGATGTATCTTTTGATTGTCGAATGGTAGTAGTTGCTTACATAAAGCTGAATTGTTTCAATCATGTTTATGTTAGTGCAAATGAATGTGTATATACATGTGCTATGTAATGTTATAAATCATGCAAGTTAACATTGCTTTGCTTATATCCTAAGTAAATGGGAATGTGTGGTGGAATTTGAATAATTAGTACAATGGGTAGTTTTCTTTTTCTAGTCTAAAACCTTCTCTTTCGTCTATTCTTTTCTTCTCATAGCTGAGTAGTTTTCGCTTGCCTTGGCCATACTCTATTTACCCACTAGAATTACAAGTCAAGAATGTTAGTTTACAGTTTGCAAAAGGGAAAATCCTTTGGATTTGAACTCTATTAACTTTCATATTCGATGACAAAACTATCTACACAAGCACATCTTAATAAGATATTGTACATGGTTACAATATCTTAGGTTCAAAGAGGCCAAGCGAAGGTAAGGAAGTAGAGGCTCGACTTGGGAGCTACAGGAAAGTTAGATTGAGGTGATTTTATAATTGGATATGTATAGAATACATGAATCAACACTAAGTATCATAAACAAACATCATGTATGGGAATGTATAATTGGAGGGAGATTGAGTCTCCTTTGTTATTTCATTATATTGTGTTTATCAAGGTAATCACATCACATGCGTAAAATGCGCTGGTCTTGAACTCATCTTTCAATTCAGCTAACTTAATTTCTCATACATGTTTAGATATTTTATGTTAATGTGAATGGATGGAGACAGAGTCTCCTTTATTGCACATGCATAAGTCTAAAAAACAAAGGAGACTTTGAAAATTTTTTGGTAGAAATGTTGTGGCAACCTTGGTTTTTGAAATACATTTTCTGTATTTATTTTCAAAGGTGACCGGTCAATTTACAAAAATTTTGAAAACTTAAGTAGTGGAAATATTTTCTTTGATATTCTTTTCTAAAAACTCGAAATCCACATTTTCACTCACATATGTTTCCATAAAATTCATTTTATTGAAATTCCAAGATAAATCCAGTGGTTCACATACACAACCCCTTTATTATATCTTATGTCCAAAATATACAAATCAAAATACAATCCATTCCTTTCACAAATGTACTAGTCTTGATCAACAGTATGGTCTTCATATTCCCTTGTCCTATGCCTCTAGTCATTTTTTTCTCTATCTGAGATCTTGTAAACATTCAAATATTTAAAATATCTTAGCAAGCTATGCTTGGTAGGGGATTCAAGAAGCATATGGAATCATATAATTCAAAAGTACAGTATTCATAACCATCATATTCCATATGAGTCACATAAGTGAATTTCTATAAGCCATACCATATATCATCATTTTATCATATAATTCATCATGTAAGAAAATTCCAAACCACTCAACACTACATCATATATATGTATGTATAGATGGTCAAAAACTATGAAAAATAGTTAATATCTCAAATATCAATAGTCACACTCAGACACACTAAGTTGATCAATTATCCAGACTCTGCTGGAAATACTCCCTCATTTGGGCAACATTAGTAATCAATGATTATCCGGCATCTCATCATGCAATATCATAAGGCATCTCACTATGCATCATAATGCAAAATACTCAAAGGACTACTATGCATGCAATTTGATCCATATAGTGTGCTCGGATAACTACTTTCATACTCCATGGATAGCAAATGTGGAAAATCATCTATGTCATGTCTATATGGTGAGATAGACCGTCATAGTGGTGGCCTTCCCATAATTGTCCCGCCCGAGTTTTTGCCTCTCTTTGGGCATGGTATCATCGTATATTACATTTTGGAGAGCGGGTGGCCAAACCCTCGTAACCCTCCTAGCATAGCATCCTTATGCATATGCCTGTTTAAAACAAAATCACAAGCCTCCATACTTGTACATAAAGTAATCTTTTACTTATCAGACATCTTGTCTGTTTATATCATCATCCTTGTATTTTAGTATTCTTATACCGAGGATAAGATTTCACTTCAAATTTAGGGATCATCATTTACAATGAATGATACCCATGTTCATTTAAGTTTAGGGATTAATAATTTATTGTAAATGATCCCCATTTTCTTTGATTTGGTATTCATATATCAAAATTGTTATTAACTATAAGGATAATCATTTAATACAAATGATACACATGATGGTTATGTTCTTATTTAAGTTTAAGGGCAATCATTTCCTATAAATGATACCCAAGTTCTTATCATGTATTTCATCTTATTTCAAGAGTTCATTTCTAACTTATATTCATCATTTATGATTGAAATGCAACTTAGCATATTATCATTCTTATTCATTCATCATAATTCATTTCTATAACAACAATTTCATAGACAATAGATCTTGTATTCTTAAAGTTCCACATACCTTCATGTAGTGATCCATTCTTGCAAATCTTCCATTATCCTGATCGTATGTAATCTGTATATCATACATACTATCATTATCTATACAACTTGGATAATCTTATATTTTTGTCATATCTATATTCTTCATTTAATCTTGTCCTTTGATATTATGGATCTAGATTTTTCTTGTGTTCCTATCATCCATACAATTTATCTTCCTCAAATAGTGTTTCTCCTATTGATCAATAGATCTGATGGTTAGAATGGTCTTCTAATCTTTTAGATCTAAGTATTTTCTATTTCTAGGTCCTTATGTATTCCTTTCTTTGATCTTGTTCTTTTATAGATCCTTTGATCAATAATTTGTACTTGTTGATAAAGACAAGGGCTTAGATTCTTTATCATCTAGTTCTTCTTTGATCTAAGTTCAATCTTTTGATCATCCCTAAGGAGCATGATCTTGGTTCTCTTCCTTGAATCATATTGGATCAAGGATTTGGATTCTCTATCCTAATGATCTAGATTTGTCTATAACATACATACATATTAATAAACATACCTACTAAGTACAATACAATGTTATGATTCTTATTGTTCTTGATCATTCAAGATCTCCTTATGGATCTTGTTTGATCTTGATTATCTTACTTACCATTTTTATTAAGATTAGATATTCTACTATCCTTTTATGATCTTATTATTATTCAACCAGTTAATGTTTTACTAGTTGAAAATAGCTTATTCCACCTTAAGTCTAAACAACTCCTCTTATTTCCAATTGATTAAGGCTCACTAGCTACAAGCATTTCAAAGAGTGGTTAATTCAATCCTCATGTAAGGAGCATTTAGACCTCACTGATGTTGCTAGAAGGCGGGGGAAGAGCAAGGCTCTATTAGAGAACCCCCTTAATCACAATTTTCAGCATCCATTAGAGTGGCCTTATCTCAACCTTCCATAAGGTTCTTATGAGCATCAAACCCTCAGTACTCTTACTATTTGATTTTAATTTAAATCCATGAACATTTAAAATGTCATTCATGGAGGTTCATTATTCTCCTAATTTTTGGCTAAGGAAATGATATTCCTTATATTATCATACTAACTATAGCCCTTACTATCATTAAGTTCATGTATTTCTTTCATTATAAATGTCCATATCAATCTATCTTTCATTAATTACATTATCCATGTAATTTTCATAATATGAAAGCATAAAGAAGTAAATTTAATAATTAATCTACTAAGAAATAAAATACATTTACAATAACATTCAATAATTCAAATGAACATTTAACATGCCATAACTATTCATCATGATCCAATGGTCATCTTTGATTTCTATTCATTTTTCATCCCATTTAGGGTTTAAATCTTGATCTTTCATTTTCCTTTACATCTAGCACATTTTACTAATATGATTTTATCACTAGATCATTGATGCATCTCATCACATGATCTGATCCTTCTTGATCCAACCGATCAAGAAGATCTTAATCCATTTTATCAAAATTAAGGGCATAGATCTCAAACTATCCCAAATTAGCCTCATCAAGCCCATCAATCCATATGATCTTAACTTTAGATCATCATCCAAATATATCCATACTGTCAAATCATCCTTGATCAAATTGATCAAGGAGATTACCATTCATTTTTGTGAATTTTGCTACTTTTAAGGCTCAAGATCTTAAGATCTACCAAATTAGTTACATCTAACCCATTTATTCAAGTTATTACATCATTACATCATCATCCAAACTGATTTAAATAGTTTGATCATCCCAGATATTGTAGATCAAGGATGTTAGTACCATTATTTCTTAAAACACAGAAAGTTTCATGAATTAAAACTATGATTTTACTAGTTTCATTGGTTTTCCTCATCAAGAGAATCCAACAAAACTTTTCAATCTCAATTTGGAGCCAAAATGAGATCATAATTCCATTTTTAAAGTTTTAGCATTTTTTAACAGTTGAGATTGATCTGTACTATTTTTGTCCAATTACTCAATCCAGGGGTCCAAAATTTTTATTTTGATCACTGTTATTAGTATTTTTTAACCTCCTAAATCTATCCACAGGTTCAGATTTTCATTTTAAAGTCATCTTAAACATGATCCTCCACTGTTAGAATGGATTTTAGTAGATATTCCATATAAATGTTATTCAAAACACAGATATCATGCTTCCTTATATTCTACATAACATAAGAAATTCATAAAAACTTTCAAATATAAAATCGGAGCTAAAAAGAGCTCTAAATTGAAGAAACAAGGTTTTAGTATATAAAATGAACGGTTCAGATCACTTCAATAGAACAAGACAAAAATGGAGAGTGGCCCGTACTGTTACTGCTATTTACATTGCACTCAGAGGTGTGATTGGTGATAGGTAAGATGGTCCAGATCTGGACCGTTGGATCACCCATCGCCAGATCTCCTTTATGTCTAATAGTCAACAGCTTAGATTTCATACCCTGGTGATTTTAGGCCATAGGCATCCATCCAATGGCTCATAATTTGTATCTGAGCTAGCAAAGGATGAGATCTCAACCCCTCTTTCTGGATCCATCATCTCCAAAGGATCAACAAAGGCTAGAGAACTTTCAGGGAGTACTGTAAGTGAAAATAGAGGATGAGGGTGACCTACCTAGTCCGGTCCAGTGAAGAAAGCTTCATTGAAGAGAGAGAGAGAGAGAGAGAGAGAGAGAGAGAGAGAGAGAGAGAGAGAGAGAGAGAGAGAGAGAGAGAGAAATAATGAGGAGAAAATATCCAGTTGTCAAAAAATATACAGGCTACGTTTCGCCAGTTACCAGTGCCAAAGAAGGTAGGAGACCATGGGGGTTTTGTAAAACACAACCTTCTGAAGATGATGATCGGGTCAAGATTTGATTTTACAAGCTGGATTGACCAAAATATAGTGAAGAACTCATCTAAGATGGTGATTATGCTAGGGTTGTTTTAAAATTATTGACAATACAGATGGTAGATCATCATGAAACTTTAGGGCTTTTGTAGATAACCTTAGCCGAATAGATCCAACGGTGAAGATATGGATATAAAGGCTATAACTCCATGGCTAATTGGATTAGGGTTTCCAAGTGCAAACCCTAGTTCATTGGGGACGATGCGTTCCCTTGACACGCACTGATAACATATATGAGTTGTCTGCCGGGTGCGTCTGGGGACACTCTCCCAGTGAAAGAGAGGGAAAGAATAGAGAATTTGAAGAGATGGGGGACGATTCTATAGTTGAAATTCTAGGGGAGACTATGACACCTCGTGATGGATTTTTAGGAAAAATTTTCAGAAATTTTATGGGGTATGTATAGGGATTTTTGAATTTTTTATCATTACTTGTAATTATTATGTTTCATTTCTTTTTATTATTAAATTGGCATTGGATACTTCACTACCACCTCCTTCTCCACTACTAGATGGTAGTGGTTCGACTCATGATGGTGGTCTTCCAGACCATTGGCCCTCCTCATGGGCCCCACAATAATGTGAAATGTCCATTATGCCCTTTTAATTCTAAAAATGGAAAAATAAGGTTTTATTCTTATGAACTCACAATTGAGTGAAATTAGTGTTGTTGGAATCAATTTTATGAGGACATTCTAAATATTGATGTCTTAGATCTAGGTTATGAGTAAAATTACCATTTTACCCTTTTATTCATAAAAATGGAGAAAATTTGAGATTTTTTATCCAAACTCAGAATTTGACGTACTTACAGTCATTCTAATCGATTTTTTGAGTATGTTTCAAATATTTAAGTTTTAAACCTTGGATTTATTTTTACAAAAATAAATTCTCTTGGAACTCAAAATTCTAGTTCCACCTTCTGAAATTTAACTTTTAATTTTTAATAATTCAATTATATTCATAAAAATTGGGGTTATTACAAATGTAGTGCTACCCTCTCTGAAAATCTTGATTCTTAGAAAAGAAACATGACACTTGGAATTTTTAAACATAGGCTACTGTTCAACTGAACTACTAATACCCTAACTTTCCTTCTACTTGATTTTAAATTAATCTTTAAGGGTTAGGGTCATGAACATATAAGGAATTGATTTGATTACGTATATGACACAAAAATATGGTGAAAAAATCCAATACTTATCTTATGTGGGTTCCTATGGGGCTCTTATTATCAATGTGAACATCCACTATAAAGCAAGTAAATGTGCAATGCAATTACAAGGAAAGAAAACTAATGCCTACCTATATGTTATCTAATAAAGGGTCTACACCTTAATAGATAAGACACTATAACTAGATAGCCTATGTTTTATTTATAATTGACTTGTTAAACAGGTGCAATCGAGTGCAACAACCCTAATAATATGCAACAAGTTATAATGAATGACCTAATCTATATGAATTACACTACAATCCAAAATCCAAATTACATTAATGCAACTCCATTAAGAAAATGACAGAGAGTGAGAAAAAACTTATAAAGGGGTTTCTAATGAAGTTCAAGTGTGGACCACCATAGCACACACTTAGCCCATATTATTACAACCCATTAAAATAAAAGAAATAATTACAAATTAAAATGTATACTCACTATAAATTCTCTTAAAAATTAAAAAATCCTAATCTAAAAGAATGGAAATCCTAATTAAGTTGATAGAGCTTTGACCCATAAGATTGTTGATGCTCCTTTTTCCAAATTCGCCTCGCATAAAACCAAAGAAATATGTCCATTTGTGAGGAATTCACAAAATATGTAAGAAGTATGCAAAAACCCTAATATAATGCAACATAAAACTACAACTAGAGATAAACAATCTAAACAAAGATCCACCCACATCCGATAGAATTCCCTAGTAGTGGCACCAAAATTACTACCAAAATTTGGGCTTTATAAGACAAAATATATAAGACGGTTTTAATACAACCATCTTATATAAAAATTATGTAAGACAGTTATGGTAACTTGTTATATATATTATAATAATATAAGACGGTTTCAACATAATTGTCTTAATAAATTTATATAAGATAGTTATGGAAAACCATCTTTTATTATGATAATAATATAAGACAATTTTCAACAATTGTCCTGTATTTTAAAAAGAATATAAGATGGTTTTCTAGAATCGTCTTATATTATATTAATAATATAAGATGGTTTTCCAGAACTATCTTATATAAAATTTATATAAGATAGTTTTGGAAAATCATCCTACATTATTAAAATCATATTATATTATTAACAATATAAGATGGGTTTTAAAAACTGTCTTATAAGTTGAAGTTCAATGACTCTCGGCTTCTTCGATGAAAACTCAAACATTGGGATGGATTTACATGCAGTTTGTCCTAAACTTGTATTTCCTCAATTGATATCGGTTGGGTAGTATTCATTCTTGGACTTTGTCATTACGTTTACTTTATTTGATGTTTATGGAAATAAAATTTCTTTTATTTTTTCTTCTTACATTTGTGTGATACATATATATGTATGGATCAGTGTGAACATTTATGTGTATGGACTAGTCATGTTTTTGCTTCATTCTTACTTCTTCCAATCCTAGTTAGACTTCAATATTGACTCCTCTAATATGTATTAAAATTATATATATATGTTAACTATGTACATTATATATATATATATATATATACACACCATGTATTTTTTAAAATGCCTAACCCATATAATCTTTTCATGTCTAGAAAGTCTTCACACTTTTAGACAAAATGGACAAATATGCTTGGATGCATCATTAAGGGAATATGAGGAGGGAATAGAAGAGTTCATTGAGTTTGTACTTTGGGCAGGTGGTGATTGTAATTGAATTTGATGTCCATGCTCGAGATGTGGAAACCTAAAAAAGGTTACTATGGTGAGTTGAGAGAACATTTATGCTTCAATGGAGTTGATAAAAGCTATTGTCCTTGGATGTGGCATGGAGAGAAAATACCTCATAGGCCCTCGATAAGGGCTGAATGTGTATATGAAAGAGAAGCCACTCTAGGATGTGGTGAATATAGTAAGATAGCTGCACCTATGTTTTGATATGTATACTAACTTCCAAGACGATCCAGTACAATTTTAGACTACATAGGAGGAAGCCGATGAGCCATTACACATTGGGTGTAGTCAAGATTTAGTATGTCATAACATGGTTTTACAGAATTGTTGAAAGTCATTTGTAAAATGCTGCTCAAGGAGAACGAATTGATTAGGTCAACATGGGAGACAAAAAAAAACTTGGTTGCACTAGGCTTAAAGTATGAAAAGATACATGCATGTCCCAATGATTGCATCTTATATAGAAAGGAGCTCAAATACAAAATTATATATCCAATTTGTGGATATGAAGACGAGGAAGAATTCAAGTGATTGACAAGCAAAAGATGTCCCTGGAAAAGTCCTATGGTATTTCTCCCTTATTCCAAGATTCCAAAGAATGTTTCTTATTAAAGAAATAGCGAAGAAACTAGTGTGGCATGTCAAGGAGAGAGTGGGTGATAACTATTTATGCCATATAGCAAATAGCCAATGTGGAAGCTAGCAGACTTCATGTGGCCTGATTTTGGAGACGAACCCAGGAAACTACAACTTGCAATATCTATAGATGGGATTAATCCTCAGGGTTCTATGAGTAGTAGGTATAGTTGTTGGCCTATTATAATAGTTTGTTACAACTTTTCACCCTTGTTGTGCATGAAGAGGAAGTTCATGATGTTAACTATGTTAATATCAGGTCCCAAGCAACCTAGGACTGACATCGATGTGTACTTGGCTCCGTTGATCAATGACCTTAGGACATTGTGTGAAGTAGGAGTTGAAGCTTATGATGCATACAAGAAAGAGACATCCACACTTAAGGATGCACTATTATGGACAATAAGTGAGTTTTTTGCATACGGTAATTTGGTTGGATGCATAGTAAAGGGATATAATACCTGTCCTATATGTAGTGACCAAACTTGTGCCACACAACTTCAACATCGTAGGAAGATGGCATTCATAGGGCGCAGAAGATGGGTGCATAGAAACCATCCGTACCATAGTAAAAAGTGGGAATTTGATGATAGTGTGAAGACTAGGAGACCTCCAAAGAGGTTGACTGGATGACAAGTATTAGAACAATTTGAGAACCTTAATGTATCATGGGGAAAAAAGAAGAAGGCAACTTTGCCTCAAATAAAAACAACTCTAAAGCTGTTAGAAGAAGAAGTCAATATTCTTTGAACTTATATACTGGAAATCCCTACAGATGCAACATGTGCTTGATGCCATTCACATTGAGAATAATGTCTGTGAAAGCTTGATCTGTGCCTTACCCTACATGTTATGAAAAATAAAGGATGGACTTGCCGCTCAAATGGATCTCATGACAATGGGTTTGAAGAGAAGGTCGCATCCATAGGGTAGGGACAGCCGAGGAACATACTTTCCTCAAGCACATTATATGCATAGCAGAGAAGAGAGAAGAATAGTGTGTAAAACCCTATCATATATCAAAGTTCCAGATGGGTGCTCTTCAAGCTTTAGAAACATTGTCTACATGGAACAACTTCTGCACCTAGCAATACATTCAATGCTACCAAATAAAGTTAGAGGATCTATTACTAAATTCTGCTACTTCTTTAATGCTTTGTGCAAGAAGGTGGTGGATACTTCCCAATTATAAGAAATCCAAGAGCATTTAGTGACAACCTTATGTGAGCTTGAGATAATCTTTCCACCATCCTTCTTTGATATCATGGTATACTTAATAGTGCACCTCATTGATGAGGTTAGGTTGTGTGGACTTGTTTATTTATGATGGATGTACCCATTTGAAAGGTACATGAAGGTGTTAAAAGGGTATGTATGAGAGCATAATAGGCCAAAGGGGTGTATTGCCAAATATTACATTGTAGAAGAAGCAGTCGAGTTTTGCACAAAGTATTTATCAAGAGTGGATGCTATTGAAATCCCAAGAAAGAAACATTCAAGTGCGTTAATTGATCCAAGAATTGGGGAACCTCTATCTAGTGGTCATGTGTTGACCATTGATCGGAAGGAACTAGAACAGACACAACTTTATGTCTTGTAGAATATTAATGTTGATGAAGTTTAGCCATACATTCAGTACATAATTAATTTTGCCTCTTTGCTAGTTTCTTTCATAGTAATTAAATCATTGATGTTGCTGAAGTTTAACATTAGTCATGTTATATAATTTTCATCTCTAATCATTGTGTAGTATGCACATGGATTTCCTAAAAGAGAGGTATCCATGAGATGCATGGAAAGAGAAGTGGCTACAAGATGAGCCTTGTCACTCCTTTACGACTTGGCCTTATGAGAACGTATTTAATTAAATTAAATAGTGCTCTATGATGAATAAATTAATTAATTTGTATAATATATAATATACACGTGTATACATTAATTAATCATTTTAATTAATCTATTATTACATACAAGTTTTAGATCGGCAAGATGTTCCTGGTCATAGTATTTCTAAATGCTTGGGTTAGATGGCAATGGGTCCTCAACCAAAAGTAATAAAGTATTCTGTATATGCCATCAATGGTTATCACTTTCACACAAAAGACCTTTATATGTTAGGAGCACAACTAGGTGGTGGTGTTAGCTTAGTTGCTAAAGGCATTTTCTTTTCGAATTCAAAGGACAACAACCCAATTATAGCTAAAAATACTTATTGCGAGGTTATAGGTGAGATATGAGAGCTGGATTATACTTGTAGAATTGTGGTTGTGTTTAAGTGCAATTGGGTGGAACACAACAAAGATAGCATAAGAACCAATGCCCTCAGCTTGACATTGGTTGACCTCAATAAGATCAGCTATCAAAATAACTAGTTTATTTTGGCATGTCAAGCAAAACATGTATTTTATGTACAAGATAGACATGATATGAGTTGTTAACTATTTTATCAGCCTCTCCAAGGGACTTCTATGATGAAGATGACCTATGTGACACAGAACTTGATTACCTTTTAATCATTACAACAATGCCATCTATTGATCTAATAGGGGATAGTGAGATGGATTATGTGCCTAATGTTGGTGAGGACGATGTGTGAGTGGAATCTGATTGTATATGAGTGGACAAATTAAAGTGCATGTATTTGTATCATTTGATGTATGAAAAATGATTTAATTAATCAATTTAAGTTTACACATCATGTGTCATGCCAAACACTGGTTAAACGTTAATGAAATAGATGATAAGGTAACCTATGCACTTCAAAATTTTTTAAGATTTTAAGGGTTCAAATAATTTGTAAAACTACTTTAATTCATATAAGATAGTTATTAATAAACCATCTTTTATTATTTAAACAAAAATTTAGGCTCGGGAACGTATTGTGGTGAAAGTGACCATTAATATAGGATGTTTTTTAAAAACCCATCTTATATAATTATTTTAAAAAATAGGATGATTTTTTAATAACCATCCTATATTCATTGAAATATAGGATGGTTTATTAAAGTCATCCTTTATGCAAATAAATGAAGGACTATTTTTAAAAAACCATCCTATATTAAAGTGAATAAAGGATGTTTTTTAAAAACTATAGTATATTTTTTTATAAATATAGAATGATTTTAAAAACTGTCCTATATTCATTTGAAATATATCAAAACTGGCCCCCTACGAATTTTTCAAACCTAAACCCTGAAAACCCTCAAGAAGAAGAAGAGGAGGAGGAGAGGAGAAAGAGAGAGAAGGAGAGAAAGAGGGAAGAAGAATAAGAAGAAATAGGAGAGAAGAGGAAAGGAGAGGAGAGGAGAGGATAGAAATGACATGCCGGCCCCCCCCCCCCGCCCCCCCAATATGAATTTTTCAAACCCAAAAACCCTTAAGGAGAAGAAGAAGAGGAGAATAGGAGAATAAAAAGAAGATGATGAAGAAGAACAAGAAGAGGACAGGAGAGATTTCATTCACCTCCCTACCCCCACAAAATTTTCTAACCTAAAACCCTTGAGGAGAAAAAGAAAGAAGAAGAGGAGAAGAGGTTGAACCAATTTTCTCTCATTAGGTTGGATCTCTCTCATTTCTTGAATTTGTGCTTCTTGAATTCTTGCAAATGCTTGAAATTGATCATTCTAGATAGCCTCCATTGAGTTTAATAAGACTCATATTTTAGATTTTGATGTTTCATTCAAAAAGGCATGTAAAATGTTGCTTGAATATGCGTTTTTACTATGCATTTTTTACTATATATGTCGCTAACTTTGTGCTTCTTTAATGCTTGAAATTGATCATTCTAGATCACCTCCAGTGAGTTTAAGAAAACCCATGTTTTAGATTTTGATGTTTCATTCAAGAAAGCATGCAAAATGTTGCTTGAATATGTGTTTTTATCATGCATTTTTTACTATATATGTTGCTGATTGTGTGCTTCTTTAATTCTCATAAATGCATGAAATTGATCATTCTAGATAGCCTCCATTGAGTTTAAGAAGACCCATGTTTTAGATTTTGATGTTTCATTCAAGAAGGCATGCAAAATGTTGTGTGAATATGCATTTTTACCATGCATTTTTTTACTGTATATATTGCTAATTTTGTTCTTCTTTAATGCTTGAACTTGACCATTCTAAATAGCCTCCATTGAGTTTAAGAAGACCCTTGTTTTAGATTTTGATGTTTTATTTAAGAAGGCATACAAAATGTTGCTTGAATATGCATTTTTACCATGCAATTTTTGCTGTATATGTTGCTGATTTTGTGCTTCTTTAATGCTTGAAATTAATCATTCTAAATAGCCTACATTGATTTTAAGAAGACCCATGTTTTAGATTTTGATGTTTCATTCAAGAAGACATGCAAAATATTGCTTGAATATGAGTTTGAATCATGTGTTTTTTACTGTATATGATCCTGAGTTTCTAGTTCTTTAATGCTTGAAATTGATCAGTTATGCACACTATCTATGCCCTTAGATTGTGGCTTTTTCTAAACTAATATATTTGTTGTTATATTCTAAATCTATTATTTTCACTTGTGTAAGAAAAATAGAACATGAGGAGAGTGTGCATCATGAAGAACAGTGCAACACAAGTACGCCCAATATGAGAAAGGATAGAGGGCCCACAAAAATGAAGCATATTATTAAGAGAAAGTCAAAGGGAACAAGAGAGATGGTACGGTTCAAAAGTAAAGGATAGGTGATAGGTGGCAGTGCACATTTTTACACTAGTTTTGTTTGTTGTACTATCAGAAGCAGAGTGCCAGTCTCAGTTGCAATATGGGGGATGGTGAAGGTTTGTAAATGCTTGCTACATACAACACACTATGTGCCTTATCTTGTTTTAGTTCAGATAGACTAATGTTTGTTTTTACTCTGTAGTCTGGTTTCGATGTCTCGATGAGTATAAGAAGAACACACTACATGGGGCTAGCAAAAAATGGAGGAAATGGAAAAGTGATCTAGCAAGGAAGTACATACTTCCAAATGCTAATGATTCGTCTACACTCTACACAGTTCCTGAGTTGTATTCCAGCACCATTGACCAATATGCATGAAATGAATTTGTACAGACCCGCCTATCTTTAGATTTTGAGGTAATTACAAGGTAGTAAAAAGCAAAATTTCTCTAATTTTCAAGTCAATTGTGCTTCATTACATGTTCCTTTGATGTGGATGCAAAGCATGCCAAAGGACAAATGGTGCGTCTGACCAATTGTATGCTACACCACCTCTAGGATTGGTTATGCATGGTTAGAAGAACAAGAAGTACATGTGATAGTTCAATTCTATCTAACTATACCTAAAGGGGTGTAACTCCCGGGCCTTTATTGATGAAAATGCTACCTTATTTCTTCAAAAATTGTAAGTTGTTTTACTTGTCTATTTTTTGCATCTCTTAAATTATATATATATATGTATGTATATGTATGTATGTATATGTATATAAAAATCATTGTGTTCTATTAATTGCATGTGTAGGATGAGTTGACCTAGGAAAGTGGCACTACAAGAACTATGGGTAGCATTGCTTTAAAGGGGGACATACACTATATGGCTATGGGCAACAAAAAGGAGCACCCTGGCCGAGTAAGGAGCCAAGGGTGTAGTGTGGTTTCTTCCAAATTCTTTCAAAAAATAAGAAATCCACCAATAGAGTACATGGAAGCATGGAAGGAGAATATGTTAAATGAGCTATATGTGAAGGTAAGGAATGATTTCTTTAAGGACACTTGGGGTTTCAAAGGTCCAAGTCAAGACGTTCCCCCTGGACCCCCATCTTACAATAGCTATACTCCTCCATCTAATGAAGAGATGGACAAGTAACAGTTTGAAGGAGATGTCCAAATTAAGGGGGTATTTATTGACATGCTTTCCTTTTTCTCTATTTAATGTCTTATTAACCTTCATTTATTCTTGTATAGGTGATTTTTGATTTACAAGTGGGTCAATGGGTGCTATAACTTAGACCTATGTCAATGTGGCTGCACTATAGAAGGAATTTTCTGTCATGCTACTATAACACCCTGGATTTTTAAGACATTTTTTTATATAATAATAATAATGGCATTTTAAATAAGAGCATTTGGGATCCCATGAGAAAAGATTTATTTAACATTTTACTAAAACCTATCTTAAAAACTCTGGGTGTTAGTTTTCCTTTCTCAAAATGGCATACATGTAAATTAAACATAAATAAAACAATCCGCGTATAAATCAACGTCAAATAAATTGGCGCCTTTATTTTAAATCAAATAAATGTCCAAAACACAATAATAATATGGCCCAGGGTCTATCCATCATAACATCCCATATAAATGTCCAACATATGTCCAAACATCTCAATCAACTCCAAATATAAAGTATGCAGTCCATAATTAAATCCAAATGATAATCCTGTTTTAATGACTCACATCACTGTCTAAAACTAAAGGAAAAAGATCTTCAGCAGCTCTCACGGTTTCTCAACAGCTTTTCCTTTCCTGATATCACGCTCGAGATCTAAGGCATTGCAAAACAAAGCAATGCCTCAGCAAGCTATCGCTTGTGAAGGTACGTAGACAATTAATGTAATAAATGAAAGAAATAATTAACAGCACTGATGAAAAGTCTATCATTTATGAAAATAACAGTATCATAATGTCATGTCCAAATAAATGTCAATTTATTCCATATGCTAAAACATGCATTTCACGAAGTCAAAACATGACATAAATCAATGTAAATGAGCATACAATAATAATAAGGGCACCCTAAGGTAATGGGTCCTACTACATCGCACTAACATCACTGATCAGGAGTACTCATGACCAACCTCTGAGTGTCATCACACCCAGGCATTCCATCCATAACCATGCTTATCATACATGCCAAAACATAATAAGAATATGGGCCATCATGCTGCAGTGGCAACCCTCCATGGGTATCAACCACCGCCGCTCTCCGTCGACATCATAACGGGAGACTTAGCGTCTGTCCCCATGGAAAGGCTTAGACCGGTAGTGTGGACTATCCATGTTACAAATCCCTAACGAATGCCATCTAAGGTGTCTATCATATCGCAATATCATCACATCACAATCTCGAAGGGTGGGCGGCTGGCCCTATCTCTCCTAGCATGACGCCCACCGGGCGAGAGCACCCATCATAAAAAATAAAACACGAAAATCATATGTATATGCTAAAACTCAAGAGCACTTATAGCTCGAAATCCCCAAGACATGCCCCTCATCCTGGGGTTAGCCTATAAAAGGACCAGCTAATAAGCCTTTGTTCTTATTTTCATGTAAATCCATGCATTTTCAAGATAAAATAATAAATAAGTCTCTATTTAAGCATAGTTAATTAACATCATGCTCATAAAAACATTAGTCAAGAGTTTATTTAAATAAAGATTTCAATTTGAAATAATCAGAATGTGCTCAAAGTTGCATGAAATCCACGGCAAATAATAATTGCAATTTAAAACACAATCACACATGATGCTATGTTTAAACATGGTTTAAAAATCAAGGAAAAACATTAATTGTCGTCACCTACCTCAATGTGAGACCACTAGCTTGCTAATAACTCCCTTTAACTGGTATAATCAAGTGCACCTGTACATGTCACATCACTATTTTAAAATTTTTCTAAATAAAAAGTGGTCATTTATAAGTTTTTAAGTTAAAACTAGGTCTGCGTCATCAATACGGTCACAACTCCTCTTTCGAATCGTGATTTGGACTCCTCTAGCTCCCAAAAATCAATTTTAAGTGAAAATACTTCATAAATTAATATTTATTAATTTATAGGGTGTTGGGTGGGTGCACTGGTTTACACCGGCAGCCCTAGTTTACACCGAGTTACACCGGCGCCCAGTGTATACTAGATTACACCGGAGGCCCCTGTTTACACCGGGTTACACTGGCACCCAGTTTACACTGGGTTACATGGGCAGCTCGGTTTACACCAGCGACGTAGAAACCGGTGCCAGAGAAGACGACTGGCTTCCAGTTATCTCCGGTGACCCTACAGGTGTCTAAATCACTTGGTTTTTGAGCCATTTTGTTCAAAAATTTGTCTAGTTTCCATTTCTATCATCCTTTTGCATTGATTTCTCCAAAAACCATGTTTTTTAAACGGTTTTTTCCAAGTTCCTAAAAACATCCCCAAGTATTGGTTTTTGCTTTTTCTAGAGAAACCCACCATTGGATCTCTCCCAAATTTAAAGGGTTTGTTCTTAGGTCTCTTGTGCACTAGTTAGACGGTGTGATTTTCAAATGAATGCGTTTCATCCATGAAATCATGCTCCAACAGTAGCGTGCACAGAGTTCCCAGGAAATCTGATTTTTTTCCCAATTTTAAATGCTTTTCTAATTATTTTACCTATTTAATAATTACATAAATGAGGGTTTAAGGACTTACCTTGCGTTGTTAGCCGTTGCTAGGCGTTGCCGAAGTTCCACTCGCCAGAAAAACATAAATTTTTGCAGGCTAGGTTTCTGAGTAAAGCTCAGTGAAAACGCTCAAAGCGGAGCGTTTTGGCAACCTGGGGAGGGGTAAATATAGGCCTAGAGTCCTAGGGGAAGAGAACCTCTTCCATTCATGCCTCTTTCCATGGCTTCTCTGGTGATTTTGCCGGATTTGGGTAAAGACGTGTGGAAGACGGGGGTGCCATTATCAATTTGGGCCCCTGTGTAATACGTCTCTGTCAAATGACTAAATTACCCCTATGACTTCAACGACCCCTATCTCCCTCGTTTGAGCTCTGTTTTCTGCATTCTTTGTGGCCTTAGAATCCTATCGATGAGCACTTTCAAATTCTTAAGTTTTCAGGAAAAATTCCATCTATAAATTTTTAATTTAATTTCTTTAGAAATTTCTTAATTTATACTAAAAATTAAGGATGTTACAGCTACATGGTAGGTTGATGCATCCACACACTAAGTGTGTGTACATTACTTCTGCCCTCCAACTAGATGTCCCTTACAGTTTCCTATAGAAGTGGATGATATCCATACTGTTGGGGATGCAATTGGATATCATGTAGCTTGGCTAGAGAGGTATATCAAAATAATGATTTCCCAGGTATGTATATGGTATCACAGCATCATGTTCAATAATAACTTTAATGTTTGAGCTAAATTTTTAAATACTATTTGCATTGTAATGTTAACTAGAAGAAGCACAAGGTGCCATTGAGGTAGATCTTCTCTCTGACAATAATTTATGGTACACCGATTGCCCCATCCTAAGTATTTATGTCTATTTTTAGTATGAAATTGAAACTCTTCAACTCTACATATATATATATATATATTCTTTACTAATTTCTACAAAATTACATCTATAGTGTAGGGATCAGGTGTAGGTTCCACCTAACACACCTCCATTCTTGAGGGGACCATACAACCTAATCAACAAAGATATCAAAATCAAGTCTACAAGGATAGAGGCTAGTGTGCTTGCATATGACACTATTGAGGTTCCAATCATGAGGACCTCTTAGCCATATGTAATATGGCTCAGCTGAAATACTATGTCTTGCAATTACTTTATTAAGAGTCAAATTGACATTACTTATTAGTAGGACAAAATAAGTATTTGACATCAAGTTTATGCAAGTCTTTGTATGATAAATTGCAAAGATTAGAAGTCAAGGACGTTTACAAATTCCTTAACCCTGGTGTTATCTATGGCCCAAAGGAGCATTTTCCCAAGATGAAACAAATAGAAGATATCATAACTGGGTTCTTGGGTTGTGACAAGGGTCAGGCCTTACTGATTTTATATAATAGTGGGTAAGTTATTACATGTCTTGCTACCATTCCACATAAAAATTAATATGTATATAAGTTAACGTTGTCATGTTTCAATCAATTGACTTTTATTTCATTCATTATAATAATTGGATAAATAATAAATGTCCACTTTATTCATATATAATGCTTATACTTATATATGTAGTTCATGGTATAAATGGGCTGAGATGAAAAATATTAGCCATCCAACAAAACTAACTTGGAAAAGGGTCAAGGTAAGGTTTACTACTTAGTATAACCCTATAACCTGTAGACTTATAATTACATTTGATATTTAAATCTTATGATCTATTGACTTGATTGTGTAGTGCCCTAGGCAACAATCTGATTGGGAGTGTGGGTATTGCATTCTCAAATATTAGAGAACTCTCATATGAGAAGGATTTATGATTTTCCAATTCAGAAAGGTTCAATTAATTGATTGATCATCATTCTTACAGTTTTCTACAGCTCTTAAATGACTCCAACAATAATGTCTCAATTGATGTAATATTTGTTGTCTTGCAGATTAATTTGGGTAGCAAGAGTTACTTCTAATTAGACATAAATGACATTAGAATGGAATGGACTAAATATATTTTGACTTTTAATTTGTACATATCTGATGTTATTGAACATAAAATAATTTTATCATAGAAATATAATTTACAATTGCACTAATTGGATGCATGTGTTCCTTTTTTTAATTTAAGTCTGTGTATGTTTTCTTTATTTCACTAAGAAGTGTGTTTGGAGAAGTTCAATGTGAGATGTTGGAAATGTTGAACGTGTATGAGTGTATTTTGTAAAATGATTTGTACTCTCCAAAAATGAAGTGTTGAACTTCAGAAACTTTAGGAACAATGTATAAATAGAAACCAGCAAAGGAGCACACAATTTGTGAAGAAAGTATAAGCAATATAGGATGATTTTTGAAAAACTATCCTATATTTCTCAAAAAATATAGGACGACTCCTAAAAACTGTCCTATATTTCTCAAAAAATATAGGACGATTTTCCAAAAGATGTCCTATGTACTAATTAATATAGGATGGTTTTTGAAAAGCCATCCTATATAGATCAGTACATAGGATGGTTTTTGAATAACCATCCTATATTTTTTTAGTAATATAGGAAGGTTTTCAAAACCCATCCTATATTGATCTGTATATAAGATGATTATTGAATAACCATCTTTTATTTTAATGATTTATAAGACAATTACTGGATAACTGTCCTATATTAGAAACTTATATAGGATGGTTATTTAATAACCGTCTTATATTTCACAAATATTACAACACTTATAGGACAGGTTTTGAAAAAACATCCTATATTTTTTCATATTTTTAAGGCAGGTTTTTGGAAACTGTCTTATATAAGTTAAGCTATACAAGACGGTTATTCAAACTCATCTTATAATATCTTTAATATAAGACAGTTTTAGGAACCATCTTATATTGGTTTTCATTTTATAAAATGAAAAGGTATAAGATGGTTTTGTAACTATCTTCTATAGCTATTTTTAACCATCTTATAAACCGATCAATGTAGTAGTGACTGTGGTGTAGCTTTAAAATTTACTTGCAAGTGTACAAATCAATGTAGTAATTTGCACATGGGAGAGGTGAACACCATGAGAAATCTCACAAATTTGGATGTTGATTTGACCTTATTTAAACCACTTATCTTAGCCAAAGAAAGATTGGATTAGATTTAAACTAGGAATTTAAATGACTTGAAAAAGGAAACATGCATTAAATTAGAAACATGAACTAAGGGGAAACTTTCTAAAAATAAAGATCTTGAATGAAATTAGAAACTTTCCTAACTAACATGCATTCAATAAAATAAACTAATGCAAAACTAGAAAGATGTGCATGAAGTAATGAAAAATGTTGTTTATTGTGTTGAAATATTTACAACTTTGGTGCGCAATATACATTAGAGAATTAACTTGTAATTTGCATAAGAAGTGTGTGTGACATCCAAATAAACTTCAGCTTTAAAGCAATCCAATGTCCCAAAGATATTATGTGTGTGATTCAAAGAGAGAGTGCAAAAGTGAGATGGAACGAACACAAAAGGGGAGCAAAGCTAGATCCTAAGCAAGCAAAGAACAAGACAAGTAAAGAAAGGAAATAAGGATGATTCAAGGCCAATATCTCTTGACTATCATTATAAGAGATAATTGTTCTTGGATCAATGAAACCTAAAGCAATCTTAGGCCAAAATAATTAGAGAACTAAGCTAAGAATTGTGTGTATGGATCTAGAAGGTAAAACAAGCAATGAATCAAGGAAACAATGACAGAAAATTAACCTAAAAATTCTTGGAATTAAGAGAAAGCAAGCTTGAATGGAGGAGGCATGGAACACAAGGAAAGGTAGACAAGGAGAAATGCGTCCAAACCCTTAGAATCACCCTTGGGGCAGGCACCACTTTTTTATGAGCTAGAGGCGTCTCCATCTTCATGAATGATGTATGGAATCCCTAGCCCCCTTTATAGATTAGTTTGGATTCTACTTTTGATAAGATTTGATCCTAAGAAAAGGAATGGAATTTGAACTAAGATTTTAGGATAGGAAGGTGAGTGGAAGGTAGAAAGACATGGATTTAAAAGGTGAGATAAGGTGGGATTTCTATGGATAACCAAGGGGATGCCCCACTTTTTCAGGGATTTGTCATGGAATCCCATTCCTTAAGGTGCTTCATGTGGAGGAGTAGAAAGAGGGAGAAAAAGAGGAAAGACGAGGAGATATAGAATGAATGAAAGATAGAGTTCAAAGACATTTCTCCCATTGGTCCACCATAGCATGCATATCTTCCATGTAATAATCTCCACAAATTCTTACTAATTATACTTGGAAAATCATGTTTTTAGCATAGATAATTTCTTGAATTCTTCACTAAATAGTGTTACTCCATGTGGCTCATTGCTTGGTGGCTTGCCATCCTCTAACATGGCTTAGTTGGCTTGCATACATGGCTCCAAATTTCATGCAAAGGTCGTGAAATTGCATGGCTTTTGCAGGACCCATTCTAGTCACATTTGAGTCTTCTAATTGCTTTCTTGCTTTCCCTAGGCTGATCTTGGACCATGATCAAGCTTTGAGTTGATGAAATTTAGGTCTTGGCTTTCTCTTTTGATCTTGATCCTCAATTCTCATCTTAATTGATCTCAGCCATTGGATCATCTTCTCGATACCTATAAAAGATTAAAAACCCTAACTAAGTGCTTAAAATTATGATTTTTCACATACATACTCTAGATTAGCTCCTGAACCTACCAAATATCAAAATTTTAAATCACTAGCTTAGAAATGCACGTGTTATGAATTTTTAGAAAAAAACCCAGAATAATTCCTACAATTTATAACATATGAGATACTAATTGGGTGCTTTTTATAAAAAATTGAACAAAGCCAAAGGGCATCTAGTTTAAACCCCTAATAGAAAGCCTGGAGGAAGACATATTGTAGAACCAAAGAGGAGAGAATTGATCCAAAACAAACTTCTCATCCATCCATCTCTACTTATCAAGCCATTTTCCCCTTGGATTAGTCATTGTCCCACTCTATTTCTAGTTGTCTTTTGTCCTTTTTTCACCAACCATCTCCCTGTACATCTCCATTAGGCTTTTATGCTTCCATCACCATCAATTAATCTTTGTTTCCCACCATTTTTTCTCGTGTTCACCCGTGCTTTTCCTCTTGTTTTTCCATTCAGTTTCAGCCTCTATTTGACATGTTTTTTTGTCAGATTTTACTTCTATTTCTCACCAATTTTCAATTTAATTGTTTCTTGTTCACAAATTTATAGTGTTTCAGGGAAAATCAATTTGGTTTTAACCTAGATTTCTCTCTTATTGCCTTCATTCCAACTATTCAAATAGATACAAGGTGCTTTTTGAAACAATTTCATGCATTTTTCTCCTCCTTAATTAAAACAAATGAGTTATAAAAATTTAAATTTTACCCTTAGATTTTTTATTTAATTCCATCTGGATCCTTATTTCATCTTTTCTCCCATTCTTCCTTTTTCTTTATTCTATCTTTTTTCCAACAAAGCTCTGAGCTATTCATCTTTTCTCCTCCTTATTTCATCTTTTCTCCTCCTTAATCCAACCAAATCTTACGTTCATCCTTTGAAGTAGATCACTAATTCTTTTTTGAAAAATTTACATAATCTGAACATTGAATCAATAATCAAGGACTTCTATGACTGATTGGTGAGGGTTGATCAACTCGAAAGTGATCAGATCAAGAGAATTTTGTTATGATCAAGCTAAGAAAGTTGAATTTAGTTTGTGATTTTGTTAAATTCCTTTTATTTAAACTCAAAATAGTATACCTTTCAACTAATTAATAAATTTAAGTTTTTTATGCATTGTTATTTAATTTATTAATTTTAGTAATTTAAATCTTATTTAAACTCCTACTTTTCAAGTTGTGTCCTCATGGGATTGACCCGTACTTGCATAAACTATACAACAATAGCCTGTCCACTTGTGAAAAGCAACAATAAGTTTTACGTGTCATTGCAAAAGACTCAGCATGGAGTTTTCATAAAATTAAAAAATTAGAAATTGGAATCATTTAGCATTCTAGGTACTTTTAAGTATATTTTTATTTTAAATATTTTGTCTATTTTTTCTTTTGTAGGAAATTGGAGAAGGAATTAAAGGAGGATCTCAATTAGGATAACTCAAATTTTGTTTTGATGAATTGCAATGGGGGCGGTTTGTACTTTTTAAATTGCAATACATTTAAAAAGATTGTAACAATATAGTTTAAGGATGGATCATAATAACCTAGAAGAGGAAGTGGAATGTAAATGGTCCCACCCTTGTACGAGAAGACTTTATCCAAGACCCCACTCCACCTATTGAACCATGTGTCACCCCTACTCCATTCCCTCAAGGATTGCATTGACTCACAAAGAATACCACTAACTATGAGATTATGGAAATATGCAAGCAAGTCAAAATTAACATACCAATCTTAGATGTAATAAAACAAATATCATCATGTGTCAAATTCTTAAATGATTTATACACAATCAAGAGGAAATTAAGTGTGTAAAAGAAGGCATTTGTGATTGAACAAGTAAGTTCAATTTTCAGCACCATATACCCTATAAAATGCAAGGATCTAAGTTGCCCCACTCTCACTTATATCATCAACAGCCACAAGATTAACTAAGCTCTCTTAGATTTAGGATCCAAAGTCAATTTGCTACCATACACAGTCTATGTTCAACTAGGAATAAAATACCTCAAGCCAACCTCCACTACACTCCATTTGGCTGATAGATTAGTGGTAATATCGAGGGGTATAATAGAAGATGTGATAATCCAAATAGAACAATTCTTTTTCCCAGTCGATTTTCTAGTTTTGGATACACAAGAGTGCTAAATGAGTAGAAGGAAATCCATGTCATCCCTGGATGTCCATTTGAGCCATGTCCAATTCCTTAATAAACTGTAGAAATGGTGTCATGAAACTTTCAATATGCAACATGATTCTAGAATTGAACATAATTTAAATTTGTAAGAAACTAGGAGAGATCTCTGATGACTTGCATTGTGTCAACATGATAAATTGAGTTGTGCAAGATCATTTCAAAACCTCATCCTTATCGTACCCACTTGAGGCATACTTGGCCCACTTCAAAGAGTTTAATGAGGATGCATTAAACATGGAAATGAGGCCTACTTGGCCCCCCATTGACACAAAAATATGGAAACCTCATTATGAGGAACTTCCACCAAGGGAGTCCACTACCATTCTATCGTTTGAAAAAGCTCCTAAGGTAGAGTTAAAACCACTACCTTTTGAACTCAAATATGCCTATTTAGGAGAGGATGAAACTTTCCCTACATTATTTCCTCTCAATTGGAACTATCTTAAGAGGAAAAATTGATCAAAACTCTCAAGGAACATAAAGGCATAATAGGATGGACCCTAACAGACATTAAAGGTGGTAGCCCTTTGATATGCACCCATCAAATCTACTTAGAGGATGAGGCTAAATCATGTCACCAATTGCATAGAAGGATAAATCCTAATATGAAGGATGTGGTTCAAGTAAAAGTCCTTAAGTTGCTTGATGTGGGGATCATTCACCCCATAAGTGATGGCAAATGGGTGAGTCCTACACAAGTAGTGCATAGGAAATTTGGAGTGACGATGGTAACCAATGCTCAAAATGAACCCATACTTATAAGGGTTACCACTAGTTGGCATATGTGCATAGGTTACAGGAAGCTAAATGTTGTCACTAGGAAGGGTCATTTCCCATTGCTATTTGTAGATCAGATGTTAGAATGAGTAGTTGGTCATCAATTTTATTGTTTTTCAGATGGACAGTCATGGTATAACCAGGTAGAGATGGCATCAAAGAACTAGGAGAAGACAACCTTCACATGTCCTTCTGGCACCTTGGCCTACAAAAGAATGCCATTTGGAGTATGTAATGCTCCTACAACATTTTAGCTGCATGTTGAGTATCTTCAGTGATATGTTAGAGAGAATCTTAGAGGTATTTATGAATGACTTTTCTGCATTTGAAAGATGTCTTGATAACATGAGAAACGTCCTGAGTCAATGTGAAGAAAAGAACTTAATGCTTAGTTGGGAGAAGTGACATCTCATAGTTCTTAAGGGGATTGTCCTTGGCCACATAGCATCCTCCAAAGAAATAGAGGTAGATTGAGCCAAATTCAACCTATTGGTAATCTACACATTGCCAAATCTATTAGGGACATTCACTCATAGCTAGGTCAAGTAAGATTTTACAGGAGTTTCATTAAAGATTTTAGTGTAATATCTAGACCATTGTGTCACATCCTCATAAAGGACACCCCTTTTAAGTGGACTAATGATTGCCAATAAGCTTTTACAAAGCTGAAAGTTTAATTAACTACTGCACCTATCATGAAGCCACCTTATTGGAGTTTAGTTTTTTTGAAATTGTGTGCAATGCTAATAATTATGGTGTTAGAGTAGTACTAGGATAGATAAAAAATAATAATAAGTCATATGTAATCTACTATGCAAGTAGGATCCTCATCAACACTCAGATGAATTATTTCTACAAAGAAAGGACTCCTATCAGTTGTCTTCACTTTGGATAAGTTTCAGTCTTACTTGGATGGTTCTAAGATAGTCATATTCACTAATCATTCATCCCTTAAGTACCTACTATCTAAGAAGGATGATAAGCCCAGACTACTTAGATGGATTCTTTTAATACAAGAGTTTGACATGGAGATAGAAGATAAGAAAGTAGTAGAGAATGTCGTATCTGACCATTTGTCTAAGCTAGTCCTTATTTAACCAATGGAGGAGTATCTTATTAAAGACACTTTCCCTGATAAGCAACTTTTTCACGTATCCCAACCTCCCTGGTTTGTTGAGATAGCGAATTATCTAGTCATAGGGAAGATTCCTAAATAGGAGATTTAACAAGAAAAGAAAAAATTCTTTTTCAAAGTTATCACTATTTTTGGATGATCCATACCTGTCTAAGTACTACTGAGATAGATAATTAGGAGATGTGCACCAGACCTAGAATTTGGAAGCATGTTATAGACATTTTTCTACATAGAAAATTGCTGCAAAGATTTTACAATGTGGTTTTTAGTGGACCTCATTGTTTAAAGACCCAAATGTGTTTTATAAACCATGTGAGCAATGTTAAAAGTTAATAGGAATAACAAGAAAATATATGATTCTTCTAAACCTATCCTTGTTATCAAAGTATTTAACTACTGGGGCATTGATTTCATGGGAACATTCCCACCTTCTTTTGGCTACCTTTATATTGTATTACATATGGTAAGGTTTGTCATTTGCTAGTGAAACTGGAACATAGAGCCTACTATGCAACAAAGACCTTTAATTTCAACATGGATAAAGTAGGCTCACATAAAAAACTCTATCTCAATGAGGAGGAGGAGATTAGGCAAGAAGAGAGTAATAGGATATATAAAGAAAAAAAGAAAGTTTTTCATGATAAGAACATCCTTAGGAAATCCTTTGGTCGAGCCATCTTATTGAGAATAATGAGGGCAACTCTAAATACTCAAAGTTTCATTTTTGAAGTGAGTTTTCAAGAAACTGCTTGAGTTTTAGCAAAAGTCTATGAAGTCATATTGATTGGTTGAAAGGCCTAAAAGAGAACGTTGTTCTAGGGGGATGATACTTGTCAGTACTAGATTCAAAGGATTAGTGTACCGTTCACGACAAGACAACAACATTCCTTTGGAAATAAAAAGGAAGAATCTATTCGAAGGGCAAATGAGAGATATTTTGTTCCACCATAGAGAATTATTTGGTTCTTGCATCCAAAATAACTCCATCCCAGAAGGTTCTTCTTTATAATTCTAAGCTTCATCTCTTGCCAAGAAGCTTAGTTCTTGATGGATAGGTCCATATATAGTCAAAGAAGATTTTCCATATGGGACCATCAACATTGAGGATGCTAGGACTGACCATAATTTTAAAGTGAATTGTCAATGTTAAAACCTTTCTTAGAAGATGAGAATCTGGAAATTAAGTCCACAACTCTAGATGATCCTATTTATCAAGTCTGAGTGGATTTGATCCCTCCAAACTATCTTTTGTATTTTAGAATTCATTATTTTTTACATCATCCATATTCATTTTTGGTCCTATATTTTCAATATTGAGGACAATGTTTCTTTTAGGTTGGGAGGTGTAGAATTTTAGCAAATTCTATTTTTTATCTTTATTTTTGCATTTGATTTTCCTAATTTTTGAAAGAAAAAAAATTTAGGTCAATTCCTATACTATGATGAGAAATCAATTTTCTAAAGTATAGTCTAGCTATCTTTAGCTAATTAATGGAATTTCATATGATTAATTTATTATTTTACTCATTGTCTAAAGTATTCAGTGAAAGCTAAGTCTCAAATCACATCTGTCTACACAGTTGTGTATACATGGTCTAAATTGATAAATAGTTATAACTTAAAGAACCTAGAAAGATACAATGGGAACATATAACCTAATTGAGTATTAGAGCCATTCATTCTTTTAAGGGGTTATAAATGTATTTCATTTTTTTCTTCAGTGTGCTTAAATTAAATTTGATACCACCAACTCCTAAATTTGGGCAATTACCTGAATAATCAGAGTATTGCCTTTAAAATTTTAGAATTTTATTAAATAATCAACGCATTGAAGTTTATTTTAGAGACATAAAGCCCACCTAGAAACACTTTTACCACTAGTTAGCCATTTTGAGCCTGATATAAGCCTTTTTATTTGTTACTCAAATAATCTTTATCCATATTACCCCAGATAATATATCCACTACCCATTCTCCTATAATAATTAAGAACAAAACAAGTGAATATGAAGATTTTTTTTTTTCAAGAGTCTAAAAGAAAAAAAAAAAGTCTAAAGAAAAAAAAAATGGAGTGCAAAAAAAATATAGAAGGAATATTCACTTTGGTATAAAATAAAGAAGAATTTTCAACTATTAGTAGAAGATCTCTACTTATTTTGAAACATTGAACCCTTTATATTACCTTGTCGACCTATTTATTTTAGAAAGAATATGGTCTTGATAAGGACATGAATGGATAGGATTTAAAGATTAATATGTCCAAATGTTCAAAGGTAATGGCATCCTTTCTAAAGGGATCAAATTAAATTTCTTAGTAATTCTCATTATTTCATGAATATATGTGAGATAAATTTGCTTTTGTTGACTATGCTAGCATATTTAAAAGAGGGATACAATTTGAACCCTTTATCTGAGGGGTTTTATTTTTTAGTGTAAATCATTAGTGATAATTAAGGTCAAAAAATATTTTAGATGAAGTTCAAAAGATATAGTCAAGTTAGAGATAAAGATTATTATATATGTAAACTGTACACACACACTTTGAAATCTGAGCTCAATTGGAATATATTTAACATATGGTAGGGTTTAGAATTTTTTTAATTAATTTAAGTAGTATACTAAAGTTGATAGATTTATTGAATATAATTGAATGAGACAAAAGTAAGAATTGACTTGATTTTTTGAAATTTTGAGATTGATTTTTTGCATTTTTTCTCAGGGCTAACAAAATGCTAGTTGGGGGTGTGTTTTGTGTTCAATTTTAGCTAAATACCCTCAAATTAGCATCAAGATAGATCAACTAACTAATTAATTTTAGATTATTAGATTAGATGTGTATTATAGCTAGAATTGATCATCTAACTATTGTTTGGCCAAATTTAGTGGCTAGATTATCATCAGACCTAATCAGATGATTAGTTACAATTAAGATTAATCTAATTAGATTTTATGTGTTGTAGATCAATCAGAATGGACTTCAACATCTCAAATTGAGTTAATTTGGATGAAATCATTGAAAGGCCACATCGGCCTTACAATGCAAGACGAATGGAGTTGAAGTTGGAAATAAAGGAAGTTTCATGAGAGAAATTAGAAAGTAAGAAGGAAAAGGAAAGGGAGAACTGAGGAAAGTGGGTTTGAAAATAAAAAGAAGAAGAAGAAGAAAAGCAATCATAAAGGAAATAACCAAAAAGGTATACTTAGAAGAGCAAACAATAGAAGAGGGAGTTTGGAAAAAATATCAAACCCAAGTGGAAAGACAACTGTAGAAAAGGAAACCAAAGAAAATTCCATAGTGGAAGGAAACCCAACAACCCAAATGGAAGACAAACCCAAAGGTGGGAAGCTTTAAAAAGATCAAGGAGAAGGGGGATTTAGTTTAGAGCCCTAATAGAAATCCTCAAGGAAGACAGACTGCAGAACAAAAGAGGAGAGAATTGAAGGAAGAGAATCGATCTTACCCAAACTTCTCTACCAACCATCTCTACCTATCTAGTCCTTTTCCCCTCAGTTTAGTCATTGTCCCACTTTGTTTCCAATTATCTTTTGTCCTTGTTTCACCACCCATCTCCCTATACATCTCCATCTAGTTTTTATGCTTACATCATTATCAATTTGTCTCTACTTCTAACTGTTTTTTTCCTTGTGTTCACTAGTGTTTTTTCTCTTCTTTTTCCAGATGGTTTTAGCCTCTATTCATTGTTTTTTAGTTAGCTGTTGCTTCTATTTCTCACCAATTTTCACTTTGATTCTTTCATGTTTGCAATCTTCCAGTGTTTTAGGGAAAACACAATTTGGGTTTCACCTTGATTTCTCTTTCAAACCTTCATTTAAGCGTTCAAATAGATTAGCTCTTTGAGTTTTTCATCTTCTCTATTAGAAAAGTTACAAATATTCTAGTTCTACCCTTAACTTTATGTTTTAATTCCATTTGTATCCCTATTTCATCTTTTTCCCTATTATGTCTTTTTCTCTATTATGTCCTCTTCCCAACAAACCCCCTAAACTATTCAAATCTAGTCCTTGTCTAGTTTTAACCAAAACAAATCAATGGTTTAGTTTTAACTAAAAAGATCTTCTTAATTTCTACTTCATCTCATTTTATATTTTCATCCAAAGTCAATTCTCAGTTGATCTATTATCTCTAACCTTGAATCTAGAATCCTTACAGTCAATCGAAGCCATCCAAATCTCAAGGTCATCCATTGATCTAGATCATTAATTTTTTGAAAAATTTGCATACTCCAACTATTGAATTAGTAATTAGGGACTTGTATGACTTCTTGGTGAGGATTGATTGACTTGGAAGTGATCAAACCTAAAGAACTTTGCTACGATCAAGTTAGGGAAGTTGAATTTATTTTTTTATTTTGTTTAATTCCTTTTTATTCAAATTCAATACTTTAGTTTTTTTATGCAAATTTTATTTAAAATTTTAAAATTTTTGCTAGTTTTAGTAATTTAAATTTTATTTAAACTCCCTCTTTTCAACTGGAGTCCCTATCGGGTCAACCCATATATGCACAAACTATACTACAATATCTCATACACTTGTAGATAGCACATCCATCCCATGTTGTTGTTTTTCGTAAGTGTATAGGCTATTAAAGTATAGTTTATACAAGTACTAGTAGATCCCACAAGGACACAACTTAGAAACTAAGAGTTTAAATAAAATTTAAATTACTAAAATCAAAATGAATTAAAGAAATTAAATAATAATGCATAAAAACTTAGATTTATTAATTTACTAAAAGGTATATAAATTTGAATTTAATTGAAAAGAAATAAAATAAAATAACAAACTAAATTCAACTTTCCTAGCTTGATTGCATCATATTTTTCTAGATCTGATTGCATTCAAGTTGATTAACCATCACTAATCCATCACATAAGTCCTTGATCACTGATTCAATGGTTGGATGATGCAAATTTTTCAAAAAATTAATGATCTAGATCACTAGATGAACTTGAGATTTGGACACTTAGATTAACCTTCTGGACTACAGATGAGTGCCTAAAAAGGAAATTAACTAGGAATTGAACTTAGATGAGTGCCTAAAAGTTAATTTGAAATCTAAAAAAGGAAATTAAGCAAGAATTAAGAGAAACCTTCTACTTAAAACAAAATTGTTGATTTGTTTTGGCTAAAACTAGATAGGGAAAAATACAAAATGGAGAAAGAGGCAAATTAGGGAAAAGAGATGAAACTAAGGATACATATGGAATTAAAATAGAGGAGCAATGGGCAGAACTAGAATCTTTCAGTTTTTATTTATTCATTTTTAGGTTTTACTTGAGAAGAAGAAGAAATGATACAAGATTTGTTTCAAATAACTTCCTATTTTGTATGTAACTTAAAATTTGATGGGAGAAGAAGAGATTTGGGTTGAAAACCAAGTTGGGTTGTGCCTCAAACAATGAAATCTTGTACAAAAGGGAAAAAAATCAAGAGAAATATAGTGGGAAATAAGGGAAAACATGATGAGAAAAAGGGAGAAAAAATGACAATTAGAATAAGGGAGAAACATGGTGATGACTAGAAAAACTGATGGACAGGTGAATGGTGAAGAAACAGAAAGGAAAAATTATGGTTGAAGCAGAGGACTGAGAATGAAGTGGAAATAGAGTTTGTGATGGTGAAGTAAGGGAGAAAAACATGAAAAGCACATGGAAAATTGACACCCAATGGTGAATTACTAGATATAAGGGGGAAGAGGAATGCAGGGAATTGAGTGGATGGAGAGAGATGGCTTTGGGTCCTTCTCTCTTCGATATGCTCTTCTCTCAACTAGCTCTGATTAAGGCCTCTCTTTGGGTTTTTGGATTTTTGTCTCCAGTTAGCATCCTTTTCTTTTAAAGCTTACCTTCTCTTCCCTTTAAGTATCCTTCCTTTCCTATGATTCCCTCCTTTCCAATCCTAGTATTAAGGATGCACAGCCTTTCTCTTTTCTGTCTTCACCTTCTAAAACTTCCTCTTCAATTCTCTTCTTTTAAAGCCTTCCACTTTCCTTCCATTTCTTTTTTCTCTGTAAAACATCCTTAGTTGGAAAACTCCAAGAGAGAGAGAGAGAGAGAGAGAGAGAGAGAGAGAGCTCAATAAATATTGCTTCCCTCATGAAATAATATCTTGGCCCCCACCGTCCTTCCCAAAGCATCACATCTTTTATACACTCTAACATATGAAACAACTCAACCTTCCAAAACTATTCTCTGAAGCCAAGGTAGTGTTTTCTAAAAATTCTTACAACCTTCTCCTATCTCTCCTTGGTATATTCATAAGTGTTCAATTCTATACAAAAGTACCTACTTAGTAGCCCATGTGTTATAACATCGTTAAATTAGGGTTTTTGGCCAAAATTTTGCAACACATGCATTTCTGATCTAATAATTCAAAAGTGTGAGATTTTGTAGGTTTAGAAGCTAATTCGGAGTACGTATATGAACAATCATATTTTTAGGATTTAATTAGAGTTTTTTTCCTTTTGTAGGTCTTTGAGAAATGTCCAAAGGCCCAAGTTTATTGTGATGAGAATTAAGATCAAGATCAAAAGATCAAGTCAAGGCCTAAATTTCAAAACTTCAAAGTAGATCAAGGTCCAAGATCATATCAAGGAAAAATGATGGATCAATGGAAGTAATTGAATTTAACATTCGTAATTTTTAAATATAAATTTAAGTAAATTGAATTATCTTAAATTGGAAAGAAAAGAGAATATTAAAATTTCTAATTTTTGGACTTTTATAGGTGAAAGTTTTATTGACATCAAATCAAGTGAAGAAACATCCATATTTGGGTTGTTCTCAAAAAAATGATTGGAAGGACTCTAAGTTTGCTGAAATACTAGCTCAGATGAATAAATGGTGATTTTTCTCGCTAAGGGCAATTTTGTAATTTAATTAATGGGCCCCACCTACAGAAATATGTGTCTGATGCTAACAATGTGTTTTGGAAACACCATGAGTGGGAATTAGGCATGTTGATTGGGATGGTGTGAGTGTAATGATGGAAAGACATCATTGCAAAGTGTTTAATATATATTAAAAAAAAAAAAGATTAAAGTAAATATGAGAGGGGGTGAAATTGATATTGCAAAGTGTTTAATATATATATATATATAAAAGATTAAAGTAAATATGTGTCCGATGCTAACAATGTGTTTTGGAAACACCATGAGTGGGAATTAAGCGTGTTTATCAGTGGAAGAGTGATCCACGGTCACCGATGAAAACTGAGTTGCTAGGGACAACTGAGGCCACAACTGAGATTTTTGATCGGAGATCCAATGCTCTGATCTACTCTTCACGACCCAAGGAGCAAAAAACCCTTGGTTCCAACGTGATCGAAGGAGGAATAACTTGAGATTGAAGAGGGAAAGGTGTGCATGAGAATAGTCACTAAAAATTGTAGTGCGCCAGCAACTGTCACCCTTCTTTCCTGATGAGAAGAACTTGGGAAAGACTCTTAGATGGTGATATGGAGAGCTTATGTCAGATTTCAAGGAGGAACGCCGATGGTGAGGAGAAATCCGTTGGGTCCAAGGTTGAATAGTGAAGGAGACGACTTGGATTCGGTGATCCAAGCCATTCATCACGTCCTCCATCAGACATGCAAAACCCCTCTAGTTGGAGGCTGATCGACCAAGGGTTGACGTGGAAATGGTGGACGACAAATGGGGTGCATTTGCGATCAGCCAGTGATGAACAATGTGCATTGAATCATATTCAACAGCTACCAATCTACTAGCTCCAATAACCATAGATAGCAATGAATGGTGCATAGGGGTAAGATCTGGAAAACCCACATTTGAATTGGATTTACTTTGCTAGATTTGCTTGAATGCACATCAAATCTACATTTTTATACTAATCAAACCTTTAGATCTATAACTTGTGCTTAGAGCTGATTGAGATCAAATAATAGGATTACTTGGATTGGACTGAGATTTCTCGATTTGTGCTTGTAAATGATTGGTCAATTACTATTGTACATTTTTCAATCATTGAACTATTATGAAAAATATTTTATCTAAAATAAATTAAACACATGTATTATTGGATATGTAGATTCAACTAGTGAAGGTGAACTCAAATAGTCAGATAGCCTGTAGAGGATGGATCTGACCATTTTTGTTGAACATTAGTCGCTAGATCATTTGTAAAAGAGAGATGATTCATAAATAAAAAAATCAAATCAGTGATCCGTGTACTGTTATGCTAGATCAAGCTGTTTAACTTTGTTGAATTCCTGATTTTTGAACAATTAAGACCATGTTGTCTCATTTTGTGATGATGAGTGACTGATCAGAGCTTTGACTATTCCATTAGTATTCTAATCACCACTCCATATCTTGTTATACACTAATCCCACCACATTCAAAGTCGGCAGTCCATGAACCACAGATTTGACCATTCACCAGTACGATATACTAGTTGACCGTCCAATTAGCTACTACTAGGATTCAAATAAGGCAATGTTTGATCAATGCCATTGTCTAAAACTAAAGAAAATCTTAGATCAGAACATTAATCCAGTAGATATGAACAACTAAAATGAAGTTATTGGTTAGATCGCAATCATATGCCCAAGATTGACTGGTTAATATTGTTTATATGGAATTAAATGGAATCTAATCATCAAATTTTATTTATAATTGCTATTTAAAAGATATTATATTGGTTTATGAAATTTAAGAAAGTTAGACCATTTAATCAGATCATATAAAGATGTGATCATATCTTCCATGTATAACTTAGGAACAATAACCGTAAAACATCAGAATGGGCACATGTGGCCTCAAGAGGATAAACTGATTAAAATAATTAATCATGGATCAATGAGAGATCTTACCATTGCGATGGTCTAAACTGTTAGACCATGAGATGAGTAAAAATATAAGTTACGGACTTATAATGGTATGATAGTTAGAACTGATGTTGTGAACATCAACTTTATGCACAGCATAGATTGACACGCAAGTTGATTTATGATGGAGAGTGGAACGTGAAAGCTATGGAGAAGTGATTAGCTATCTTAAGAGGTAGGTGATCTGATACTGCCAAGTGTTAAATGATCTTCAAAATCAGAAAATAATTTGAAAACTATTTCCGATTTAGAATGTTTTGAAATTATTATACCAATGACATAATGCATATATATAAATATATTTGTGTGTGTGTGTGATGTAAGTGTATATTATTTTCATATAAATTCATCATTCATCTTATGTTTCTTATATGACATTCTTACAACTGAAGTATGTAAATTGATATATGGTTTTACATTCATGTTGCATATCTAATTTGGAAAGAATCATGAAATATTCAATTCAAAGTATTCAAACACTTAATTTACTTGTGAGACATGAGAAAATAGTGATTTGTATATGCATGAATTCCTTATTTTGTAAAGAAATTTTTAAAATGCATAGTTTAGTACAAGATATGCATGTCATATGATACGCTTTTGAGATATACAAATATGAAAATGACCTAGATTGGTTATTGATATATACTTTGAAAAGAATATTTGAGATATATAGTTTTGCATAAAGTATGCATACTATTTTATATGATTTGAGAAGAATGATGTGGCCTTTTGATAGTGATTACCTTACAAGGTCAGTCTGCCTACATGTGTTGCAAAGGGACCTTAGGTGAGTTCACTTCCATGTGTTGCAAAGGGACCTTAGGTTAGTCCACCTGCATGTGTTGCAAAGGAACCTCATGTTAGTCTGCCTGCATGTGCTACAAAGGGACATCAGGTTAGTCTACCTACATGTGTTGTAAAGAGACCATATGGTAGTCCGGCTGCATGTGTTGCAAAGGGATCTCAGGTTTGTCCGCGTGCATGTGTTACAAAGGGACATATGGTGATTTACCCTATATGGTTAGTCTACCTGCAAGTATTGCAAAAGGGACCATAGGTTAGTCTGCCTGCATGTGTTGCAAAGGGACCTCAGGTTAGTCTGCCTGCATCTGTTGCAAAGGAACGTTAGGTTAGTCTACCTGCATGTGTTGCAAAGGGACCACAGGTTAGTTTGCTTGCATGTGTTGCAAAGGGACCTCAGGTTAGTCCGCCTGCATATGTTGCAAAGGGACCACAGGTTAGTCCGCGTGCATGTGTTGTAAAGGGACCTCAGGTTAGTCGACCTGTGTGTGTTGCAAAGGGACACCAGGTTAGTCTGCCTGCATCTGTCACAAAAGGACATTTGGTGATTTACGCTATGAGGTTAGTCTGCTTACATGTGTTGCAAAGGGACACTAGGTTAGTCCACCTACAGGTGTTGCAAAGTAATATTTGGTGATTTACCCTATATGATTAGTCCACCTGCATGTGTTGCAAAAGGACATTTGGTGATTTGCCCTATGAGGTTAGTCTGCTCGCATGTGTTGCAAAGGGACATATGGTTAGTCCGCCTGCATGTGTTACAAAAGGACACTTGGTGATTTGCCCTATATGGTTGGTCTACCTAACATGTGTTGTCAAAAGACCTTTTGGGGTATTTTTTTTTACTATGGGTGATATGTTTTTACATGATCAGCTAGTTATTTGAAATTATACTGCATATAGTGGTTTAAAATGGCCGTCATGTAGTTTAACTAAATCTTACTTTGAATTATAAAGTAATGATATGATACTTGATTGGCAAGTATGATATAGATTTATGTTGGTGACATACATATATGTATATACATGCATATGTGTGCTATGATGAATTCCATGAAATTATTTATCACAACATGGTATTATTATCAGAAAAATCTCTCTTTAAATCATTGTATATGTATGCCATGATTTGGATTTTGTAGTATTGGATTATCTACTGAGCATGTTGTATACTCATCCTACTATTTTTACTACAAGTCAGTTCGAAAAGAATTAATAAAGACATTAAGTTCTAGAAGACCACTTGTTGATTTAAGAGGATAAGTAAGAAAGTAATTTAGAGTTTCAATAAGAAACTCAATTTCGTTGACTATTAAATAATCATTCGATATTGTATGTGATTTAATTGTAATTTGGGTTGTGACTGATAAGTCCTAGTGCATGCATGTCATAAGTCATTTGAAAAGGATATAGAGTCTCCATTTGTGTTTTAAATATAAACAAATGTTTATCTAGTACTTAGCAATGACATGCATTAAATGTATATTGTAATGACAAATAGAGGAAACTCTGCCAAATTTTTGGTAGAAATGAGTGCTCATTTTATCCAGAATCCTTGTTTTGAGAAAAGAAAAATGACACTGGGGTTTTCAAAGTGAATTTAAAAGAAAACATTCTTCCACTGTTATTTGATTTTCAAAAATGATTTTCAATAGAGATCGATCATTCTAAATAAATGTCTTTTCTATTTAAAAAGTCTTAGAAAAACCTAGGTCATTATAGTTGGTATCAGAGCCCAGATTCATGTCATTCATAGCCAATTATAAGTGAAAAATCACAAATAGTCAACGTTGTTAAGAGAAATTATTTTCTAATTTAAGTAATTAGAGAAAATACTTTTATAGAATTAGTGTAACTTGAAAATAGATTTCACATTGGAAATATAGATAACTAGAGTATAAGTACTCAGTTAGAGTTGTATACATGTAAAATTGCAGAAATGCCACGTAAGAGTAAGCGTATGATCCCTAGCAATAAGAATAATCCTAACAACTTCCTTGAGCAAGAAGCTTCATCAATTGAAATAGTATAGAAATTCATGCAGCACGTAGGTCAATTTTTCCAAAATCAGCCACAAATAGAAATAATGGCTAGAACAAAGAAATCTGATAAAGTTGATGAAAGAGCAGAAGCTCAGTTGGAAAGATTCAAGAAGCTGACTCCATCATTCTCTTGAGAGGATGAATCCTACTTAGCAGAGAAATGGATTTTTGAAGTATAGAAGGTTATGAAAGCAATGAAAATTTCAAAGAATAGAAAAGTAGGAATGGCCACCTTTATCTTGACAAGAGAAGCGGCCCTTTGGTGAGAAACATCCGAACAAGTACATTTTGAAGGAAAAGATGTCATTTCTTGGGAAGAATTTAAAGTTGTCTTTTATGAAAAGTATTTTTAAAGACATGTGAGAAAGAAAAAGATAGAGAATTTGTGAATTTGGAGCAAGGAAATTTTACGATAACATAATATGAGAATAGATTCAGTTGTCTTCGTAGATTTGCACCCACAGTATGTATCACAGAGGTTAAGGTTGCAGAGAAATTTGTTGATGGATTAAACCCTAGTTTGAGAAATAGAGTTATAGGGTTTCAGCCTGATACTATGGAAAAGGCAGTAGAGCTGGCTTCTCTTTTGAGAAGGATTATCAAAGGACATTGGGAGATCAACAGAAGTGGAAAAAGGATGCCAGCATAAGTGGGCATACCAACAGAGGAAAATGACTAATACATTCTTCAAGTCCCCATCCTCAATAGGAGTGGCCATTTGACCACGGGAATAAATCACTAGCATATAAAACATGTCCACTATGTAGGAACTATCATCCAATTAAACATTGCAGTAGCATCAAGGGCTACATTTGTAGAGAGATGGGACACATCGCCATGCACTGTCCAAAGAAAGAGGAAGAAGAAGAACCTCAAAAGGATTAGATCATTGAAAGCAATGGTCGTGTACTTGAAATCACCTTAGGACAAACATGGGCATCAGATACGAAGATAGAAGGTACACTTCAAATACATATAGCATACCCATTAAGATATCATTGGACACTAATTCTATACTTACTTCTATATCATATGAGCTTGCTTAAGGTGTAGATAGTATATGTTTAATTTAGTATCATGCATAGAATTCAAACATGGTTAGGTGAACCTAATTACATATAAACATTTATGACAAGTCTTAGTTATGATTGGAGACATGAATAGAGGCCAACTTAATATTTTTGAAACCTTTTAGAGACTTCTTTATTATTTATTGAATGGATTTGTTGATTATATAGTTAATGATCACAATGAGGATATAAGAGTTGCTTTTGATGATATAGAGAACTAATGATGTATTTTTTATTAAGTTAAGACTTCAACATGAATGCATGTTACCTTTGTTGAATAGATGGATAGACATTTTACTGGGGAGTGTGGGAGTGTATTTACTTAAATGGAAATTTTGTAGTCTATAGCAATTCCTTAAGAAAAGGATTGAGAATCATATCTACACAATGGTGTTCCTAAAAAGTAGAAGTTACTATAGGAAATGGAGTACAAGTCATGGGAAACTCATAGTTAGAAATCTACATGTGAAAAACTTTTGCCATTGATGTAAAAAGATGATAGGTGAAAGTATTGAACTTAATTTATTAGTTTCAAAATTCCTTGATGTGAAGTGAGATGAAATATGATAGCATGAATTTAATTATGACTTAACTACTTTTCGAACTTTTATCGACAAGGAAATGATTATTCAGAATGTGTGAAGTAAGTTATACTACCCATGATTGAGGAATGATTGTTCTGATCTGACCTTAAAGACTTGGAGGTATTATTTATTTGACTGAAATTACATAATAATGTTGACGGATTAGTAAATAAAGGTCGAGTATCAAAGTGTGCAGCAAAAGCTATTCAATGTTTCTTAACACAAATAGCAAGTTATGCTAATAAGCAGCATAAATGTTTAAAGTTTGAAATTGAAAATATATGAATGTCAAGGAGTTATGAGAACCCATATTTAAGATGAGATGATGATACACGTATAGTTGTTTGGAAGATAACATGAAAAGTATTTCAAGGATGAAATTCCTCTAAGGGGAAAGGATGTAACATCCCTAATTTTTAAAAATCAATTTAAGTAAAATTTTGAATTATCTTAAATTCAGAAAAAAAGAGAATATTGAAATTTCTAATTTTTGGACTTTTATAAGTGAAAGTTGTATTGTCATCAAATCAAGCAAAGAGACATCCATATTTGGATTGTGCTCGAAAAAATGATTGGAATGACACTAAGTTTGCTAAAATCTGAGTTCAGACAAATAAATGGTGATTTTTCTCCAAAGGGCATTTTTGTAATTTCATTAATGGGCCTCGCCTACAGAAATCTATGTCCGATGCTAACAATATGTTTGGAAAACACCATGAGTGGGAATTAGGTGTGTTGACTAGGATGGTGTGGGTGCAATGATGGAAAGACATCATTGCAAAGTGTTTAATATATAAAAGAAAAAAATAGATTAAAGTAAATATGGGAGGGAGCCAAATTGATATTGGCACCCCCACCCCACCTCATTTCAAATGGAAATAGTCTTTACATCTGTTACTGAGCCCTACCCGATGAGAAACGACAGAAAAAAAAAAGGAAAGAGAAAGATGTCTAGGATGAGAAACCCGATGCCAAAAAAGAAGAAGGAGAATAAGAAGGAGGAGAAGGGAGAAGGAGAGGAGAGAGTGTGCTAAAGTCGAAAAAATTCAAGTTTTTGTTGGTGAAAGAGGGATCCATGGTCACCGGTGAAAACTGAGTCGCAATCGACAATCGTGGTTTCGATCGGAGATCCAACCCTCCAATCTACTCTTCATGACCCAAGGAGCAAAACCCCCTTGGTTCTAATGTGATCGGAGGAGAAATAACTTGAGATTGAAGAGCGAAAGGTGCACATGGGAATAGTCACCAAAAATTGCAATGTGTTGACAACTGTCACCCTTCATTCTTGACGAGAAGAACTTGGGAAAGACTCTCGACAGCGATCTGGAGAGTTTATGCTGAATTTCAAGGAGGAATGCCATCGGTGATGAGAAATTCGTTGAGTCTAGGATTGAACAGTGAAGGAGACAACTTGGATTTGGAGATCCAAGCAGTTCATCACATCCTCCATCACTAGACGAGCAAAACCCCTTTGGTTGGAGGTTGATCGACCAAGAATTGACGTGGAAATGGTGGATGACAGATGGGGTGCATCTGCAATCAGCCAGTGACAAACAATGTGCACTGAATCGTATTCAACGGCTACCAATCTACTAACTCCAACAATCATAGATAGCAGGGAATGGTGCATAGTGGTAAGATCTGGAAAACCCACATTTGAATTGGATTTACTTTGCTAGATTTGCTTGAATGCACATCAAATCTACATTTTTATACTAATCAAACCTTTAGATCTATAACCCGTGCTTAGAGCTTAATGAGATCAAATAATAGGATTACTCAGATTGGACTGAGATTTCTCGATTTGTGCTTGTAAATGATTGGTCAATTACAACCATACATTTTTCAATCATTGATCTATTATGAAAAATAGTTTATCTGAAATAAATTAAACACATGTATTATTGGATATGTAGATTCAACTAGTGCAGGCGAACCCAAATCATTAGATGGCCTATAAAGGATGGATTTGACCATTTTTGTTGAATATTAGCCACTAGATCATCTGTAAAAGATAGATGATCTGTAAAGGGCAAATCAGATCAGTGATCCATGTATTGTTATGCCATATCAAACTATTTAACTTTGTTGAATTCTTGATTTTTCAACAATTGAGACCTTGTTGTCTCATTCTATGATGATGAGTAACTAATCAGAGCTTTGGCCATTCCATTGGCATTCTAAACACCACTCCATGTCTTGTTATACACTGATCCCACCATATTCAAAGTCAGCAGCCCATGAACCACAGATTTGACCATTCACTAATAGGATATACTAATTGACTGTCCAATTAACTACTACTAGGATTCAAATAAGGCAATGTTTGATCATTGCCATTGTACTCTTTAAGCCTGGAATTGTCTGAAACTAAAGAAAAGCTCAGATCAGAACATTAATCCAATAGATATGAACAACTAAAATGAAGTTATTGATTAGATCGCAATCATATACCAAAGATTGACTGTTTAGTATTGTTTATATGGAATTAAATGGAATCTAATCATCAAATTTCAGTTAGGATTGTTGTTTAAAAGATATTATACTGGTCTATGAAATTTGAGAAAGTTATACCATTTAATTAGATCATATAAAGATATGATCATATCTTCCATGTATAACTTAGGAACAATAATCGTAAAACATCAAAATAGGTAAATGTGGCCTCAAGGGGATAAACTGATTAAAATAATTAATTATGGATCAATGAGAGATCCTAAGCTTAATAGTTTTATGTCCTTGAGATGGTCTGAATTGTTAGACCATGAGATGAGTAAAAATATAAGTTATGGATTTATAATGGTATGATGGTTAGAACTAATGTTGTGAACATCAACTTTATGCACAGCATAGATTGACACGCAAGTTGATTTACTATGGAGAGTGGACCATAAAAGCTATAGAGAAGTGATAAACTACCTTAAGAGGTAGGTGATCTGATACTGCCTAGTTTTAAATGATCTTCAAAATCAGAAAATGATTTGAAAACTATTTCCGATTTAAATGTTTTGAAATTATTATACCAATGACATGATACATATATATATATATATATATTTTTGTGTCTATGTTGTAAGTGTACATGATTTTCTTATAAATTCATGATTCGTCTTATGTTTCTTTTATGACATTCTTACAACTAAAGTATGTAAATTGATATCTGGTTTTAGATTCATGTTGCATATCTAATTTGGAAAGAATCATGACATATTCAATTCAAAGTATTCAAACACTTAATTTACTTATGACACATGAGAAAATAGTAATTTGTATATGCATGAATTCCTTATTTTGGAAAGAAAGTTTTAAAATGCATAGTTTCATACAAGATATGCATGTCATATGATACGCTTTTGAGATGTACGAATATGAAAATGACCTAGATTGGTTATTGAGCTATACTTTGAAAAGAATATTTGAGATATATAGTTTTGCATAAAGTATGCATACTATTTTATTTTATTTGAGAAGTATGATGTGATCTTTTGATGGTGATTACCCTATAAGGTCAGTCTGCCTGCATGTGTTGCAAAGGGACCTCATGTTAGTCTACCTGCAAGTGTTGCAAAGATACATCAGGTTAGTCTGCCTACATGTGTTGCAAAGGGACCTCAGGTTAGTCTCCCTGCATGTGTTACAAAGGGACCTCAAGTTAGTTGGCCTGCATGTGTTGCGAAGGGACATGGTGATTTACCCTATATGGTTTGTCTGCCTACATGTGTTGCAAAGGGACCTTATGTTAGTCTGCCTGCATGAGTTGTAAAGGGACCTCAAGTTAGTCCGCCTACATGTGTTGCAAAGGGACCTCTGGTTAGTCTACCTACATGTATTGCAAAGGGACACTAGGTTAGTCTGCTTGCATGTGTTGCAAAGGGACATTTGGTGATTTACCCTATGAGTTTAATCCACCTGCATGTGTTGCAAAGGGACATTTGGTGATTTATCCTATGAGGTTAGTCCACCTGCATGTATTGCAAAGGGACATTTGGTGATTTACCCTATGAGGTTAGTCCACCTGCATGTGTTACAAAAGGACATTTGGTGATTTGCCCTATGTGATTAGTCCACCCGCATGTGTTGCAAAGGGACATATGGTTAGTCTGCCTACATGTGTTGCAAAAGGACACTTGGTGATTTGCCCAATATGGTTGGTCTACCTGACATGTGTTGTCAAAAGACCTTTTGTGGTATTTTTTTTACTATGGATGATATATTTTTACATGATGAGTTGATTATTTGAAATTATACTGCATATAGTGGTTTAAAATGGCTTTCATGTAGTTTAACTAAATCTTACTTTGAATTTTAATGTAATGATATGATACTTGATTAGATGATATAGATTTTGTTGGTGACATACATATATGTATATACATGCATATGTGTGCTATGATGCATTCCATGAAATGATTTATCACAACATGATATTATCATCAAAAAAATCTCTCTTCAAATCATTGTATGTATATGTCGTGATTTTTGTTTTGCAATATTGGATTATCTACTGAGTATGTTGTATACTCATCCTACTATTTTTACTACAGGTCAATTCAAAAGGGATTAATAAGGAGATTAAGTTCTAGAAGACCACTTGTTGATTGAAGAGGATAAGTAAGAAGGTAATTTAGAGTTTCACTAAGAAACTCAATTTCGTTGACTATTAAATAATCATTCGATATTGTATGTAATTTAATTGTAATTGGGATGTGCCTGATAAGTCTTGGTGCATGTATATTGTAATGAAAAATAGAGGAAACTCTGCCAAATTTTTTTGTAGAAATGAGTGCTCATTTTACCAAGAATCCTTGTTTTGAGAAAAAGAAAACTTACACTGGGGTTTTCAAAGTGAATTTAAAAGAAAACATTCTTCCGCTGTTATTTAATTTTCAATAGAGATTGATCTTGTGAAGTAAAAGTCTTACAAAAACCCATGGTTATATTGAAAGAGCTAATGGTAACTAAAATGGGCCCATGAAGCAAGCCATGCTTTTCCACTACCTTTGCATTGGAGCCATTCAAGCCACCTTAGTCATATAAGCCTTGAGAGAAGGTGATAAGCTAAGGAACTCAAACAAAGTCTTTCAAGAATAGGGTGTGAGCCATGAACCCAAGCCAAATGTGTCCTCAAAGTGAGCCACATAAGCCACTTGATACATGGAGTCATACAATTAGAGGAGAATTCAAGCAATGACCCACTTTTTATATTTGAATTTTCAAGGTTTAGTTAGAAGGTTTGAGAGAATTATGTAAAAAGTAAGATGATTATGTATTGGTGGACCCATCAAGTGGGAGACCTTGCTTTCCAACTCCATCTCCCACTCATTTAAGGTTATAAGTTAAAGGAGATAGGCATCTCACTATGGAAGAGATGTGCCCACCTTTCCCTCCCCCTCCCTTTCCTATTTGGTGTTCAAGGGTTTCCTAAATAGAAAACCATAGATCTACTTTAATCCAAACAACTTTAAAACCCTAGATCTTTACACATCTTTCCTAAACCATACTCCTTACCACTTCCATGACTTTCCATCAACCAAACATCATAAAATTTGAAAGGAAAAAGCTCCACTATACTTCCATGAAAAAGACACACACCCCTTATTTATATTTAGAAACCAGCCATCATGTCCCTCTTATGTCATATTTCCACTTCTCATTCTTATATCATCTTGCAGATTCATCTTCCACCTAACCTTCCTCATTCAATGCCCTAACCCTAGAGCCACTTTCCTCATGTTTTCAACCCTTTCTAAGTCAGAAAACTACTCATTTATATGTAGCCCCATGTTTCTATACGAATTTTTCAAGTAGAGGTTGAGTGAGACAACCTTGAAAGGAGCACTCTAGCTGGGGATCTTTTGACGTTTGGATTTAGGACTTTATTTGGTTTTTTTGTTTCTTTGGTTTTATAATTATTCTCTTGGTTATTTTCTCTCCAATTTCAGTTTAGTAATTTACTTTCATAGCTTAATTTCATAGTTGTTTATGTTGGTTTTACTTCTTTGAATTCCACACCTAGTTCCAACCTTATTCCCATTCTTTCTTGCTTCTAAATCTCTATTTTCATTTGCTCATTCCTTTAAGATCTAACTTAACTTCCCTCTGGTAGTGACAGGCAAGAGAGGAGATAGCTTAAAGCCTTGGGTTTCCACTTAGTTCTACATGTTTTGCTCCTTGTTTTGCATCTTAGCTTTGGATAGCCTTTCCTTAGCTAGTTAACCCACTTAGCCCTTGTTTCTCTAAAATTCTTTCATTGGTTTCCTTTGAATGTCATTTGACTTAACTTTGTAAGCTTTAGATTTAAGTTTTGTTGTTCTTTAGATTCACTTTTGCATGCAAGAATAGTGTGCACTTTACATATGTTGTAGATTCCTTTATGGGTCTATTTTGTGTAATTGGAAATGATTCAATAAATCTCTTTAGGAATTCTTGTTATGTATTAATTATTTCATCAAATTACTTAAGATCTGCATTTTTTTCTTGCATATAAGTTGTTGTTTCAATAGCTTTTTAATGTGACATTTGTTGACTGTTCTCAAATACTAAAATCTGGTAATTGATTTTTCCTTAACTTTGTGCTTTAATTCCAGCCATCAAAACATCTTATTTTCCTGAATCCTTAGGTAGACATTTAGATTTTAAATGTTAGTTATTAGATCCATAGTTATTTTTCATTATACCTCATAGTAGGTGCATTAATTTTCACCATCTTTAAGGCTCTAGAATCAAGCTCATAGGCCAAAAACCATGCGATGGTTCTAAATCCCATTCTCCTTTGAACTTTGGTTAATTTAGTTGCTAGATCTTGTACTTAATTTAGTTATTCTTATAAATTTTTAAGTTTATAAAGTTTCCTTTTTGAGTTTTAGAAATTTTTATTTTTCACAAGTTTTAGTTTATGAAAGTTCTAAATTAGGTAAGTTTCCTTTTTAGGTAGTTTCCTTAACTTTAATTTCCTGGTTTGCGTCCTTCTAATTCTCTATAGCTTATTTATTTCTTTACTATTAATTAGATAAGTTTCCAATTCCAATTTCTTAGTTTAAGTTTTAATAAATTTCCTTTACTTTTAATTCTAGATTAGGAAAGTTTTCATTTTTAGTAACTATCTTAAGTTAGTTGTTTACTTTAATTCATGTTGTTTTCTTAGTTTCTAAGTTTGCATGCATGTTAGTTTAGTAGGTTTCCAATTTCATTACAATTGGATTTTTAGTAAGATTCTTTTATAATTTTACTTTTTAAGCCCATGCATGTGTCCATTTCATATTTTTTAATTTCCTAGTTTAATCACAACTCTTCTTATTTGGCTGAAGTTAATCAATCTAAATAGAATCCAATCCATTGTGAATCTATGAGATTCATCATGGGATTGACCTCATTACACAAATATACTACATTGACTCATGCACTTGCAAGTAATTTTAAAGCTATCCCATATATACACATCTAAGATCTACCCTCCTTATCTCTAGCGGGCTCCATGTGCTTGCTTGTAATCAAAGCAGCCAAAGGTGATAAAATGCATGGGATTTGTGAATATTCTGAGAATGATACTTACACCATCTTCACTTGAAAATTTTACCATGTGATCTAATGTTTCTTGAGTCGATCTAAAATCATCCAAACCCACCATAAAATATAATTTGATTCATCTTAACCATGATTTATTCATCTGATCAACGTCAATGATCATCTAGCCATTAAAATTTTCCAAATAATGTTTAAATGATCAATTAGGGTTATAATACACATTTAATCTAATTAAACAAAATTAAGTGGTTAGATTATCTATCCCTGATCCTGATTTAAGGGTTTTCCAGCTAAAATTGGACACTCAAAACCCCCCAAACTAGCATTTTTCTAGTCCAGAGCAAAGCATGCAAAAAGTCAATATCAAAATTTATTTTCAAGTCAATTGACACTTTTGTTCTAAGAATTCTCTTCAATAAATCTATCAACTTTAGCATATGAATAAAATTTTCAAAACCCTAACCATATGTTAAATACATTCCAAGTACGCTCAAATCTCATAATGTATGTGCTTATAGTCTACATATACAATAATCTTTATCTCTAAGTAGAATATATCTTTTGAACTCTATCTAAAATATGATTTGTCCTCAATTCTCATGAATGACATGCACCTCAATAATAAAACTCTTAGATAAAGGATTCAAATCATATCTCTCTTTTAAATATGTGAGTAGAATTAATAAAAGCGAATTTCATCTCATATATACTCATGTAGGAATAGGAATTAGTACACAATTTAGTTTGATCCCTTTAGAAAGGATTCCATTATCTTTTTGAACATTTAGACATATTACTTTTTAAATCCTATCTGTTCATGTCCTCATCAACAGTATATTCTTCCTACAATCAATAGGTCTTATATTAGGATGAAATGTAGGATTAGGACATGGTTATAAAAATCAAGGGTATATAGGGTTCAATGTCTTCAAAATAAGTATAGGTCTTCTAACAATTTTTATTTACTTTGTACCACAGTGAATATTCCCTCATTTTTCTCATGTTCTTCCTTATTATTCTTATTATTATTCAGAATTTTTTTCTTTTCAACACTTTTGAAGATTTTTTTTCTTTTATGGTATTGGAACTTAAAAGTATTTGATCAACCCTCTCTTATATAAGGCTCAAATTAGCTAACTAGTGGTAAAAATATTTATGCATAGGCTTAATATATCTAGGTTTATAACAAGGATGGCCTAAATCATCTCCTAGATTTCCTACAACCTATCTCATTAAATAAACTTTAAAAATTTAAAGGTATTACTCTAATAATTCAGGTAATTAGACAAATTTAAGAATTGGTGGGATCAAATTTAATTTAAGCACATTGAAGAAAAATTATTTGGAACGCCATGTATAACCCCTCAAAAGAATTAAATGGCTCTAATACTCACTTAGTTCATGAGTCTCCACTGAATTTCTTTAAGATTATTAAGTTATAATTACTTATTAATTTAGACTATGCATATGCAACTATGTACAAATGTGATTTAAGACTTAACTTCCATGTAATACTTTAGAAAATGAGTAAAATGATGAATTAATCATATGCAATTCCATTAATAAGCTAAATTTAGTTAGACTATACTTCAAAAAGTTCAATTCTCATCATAGTGTCGGAATTGGCCTAAAAAAGATTTTTAATTTTTATTTCATTTTAATAAAATCAAATAAAAATAGATTTTTCTAGAATTGTACACCCCCAACTTGAAAGAAACATTGTTCCCAATGTTAGAAATATTTGACCAAAAATGAATATAGGTGATGCCAAAAATGATAATTCTAAAATACAGAAAAATAGTGCAAAGAAGTAAGATCCGCTTAGTCCTAATAAACAAGATCATCCAAAGTGATGGACTCAACTTCTAAATTCTCATATTCTTGGAAAGGCTTTAAATGTTGACCATTCACTTTAAAAGTATAGCCAATCATAGCATCCTCAATCTCGACAGTCCCATATGGAAAACCGTCTTTGACTATGTATCGATTGGTCTATTGAGATCTAAGCTTCCTTAGAAAGAGGTGAAGCCTAGAATTATGTATTAAAATTTTCTCGAATGGAATAAAGGATTTTCGTATCATGAAAAACTTTCATCTTTTCTTTGTATCTCCTATTACTTCCTTATGCTTCATGCCTGATCACCTCCAACTCATTGAGCTGAAGTTTTCTATGTGAGCCTACTTTATCCATGTTAAACTTAAAGGTCTTTATTACCTAGTAGGCTCTATGTTCCAATTCTACTTGCAAATGCCAAGTCTTATGGAATAAAATATGACATAGTGACATAACAATTGGTTTGGTGTGCAGTCCTACAAGATCGTCCAAAGTGGTGGACTCAACTTCTAAATTTTCATATTCTGGGAAAGGCTTTAAATGTTGATCATTCACTTTAAAAGTATAGCCACTCCTAGCATCCTCAATCTTGACAGTCCCATATGGAAAAACTTCTTTGACTATTTATCGATTGGTCTATTGAGATCTAAGCTTCCTTAGAAAGAGGTGAAGCCTAGAATTATATATTAAAATTTTCTAGAATGGAATAAAGGATTTTCTTATCATGAAAAGCTTTCATCTTTTCTTTGTATCTCCTATTACTTGCTTATGCTTCATGCCTGATCACCTCCAACTCATTGAGCTGAAGTTTTCTATGTGATCCTACTTTATCCATGTTAAACTTAAAGGTCTTTATTGCCTAGTAGGATCTATGTTCCAATTCTACTAGCAAATGCCAAGCCTTATCGGATACAATACAACATAGTGACATACCAATCAGGGTCTGTGTGCAGTCCTATAAGCCTAGAGTGCATTCATCCAACGAAGAGATCAATCCTTACAATCCAAATTAACAATCTTTTGAAGAATTTGTTTAATATATTAATTAGATACTTCAACTTGTCCACTTGTTTGTGGGTGATACGGTGTTGCAACCTTATGTATAATATTATAATTTTTCATGAGTGCTGTAAATGTCTTGTTGTAAAAATGTGTACCATTATGACTTATAAGGGCTCAAGGCATCCCAAATCTAGAAAAAATATTTTCTTTTAAGAATTTAATAACTATTTTATGGTCATTATTTCTAAAAGGGATAGTGTCAATCCATTTGGATATGTAGTCTGCAACCAATAGGATATAAAGGTAGCTAAAAGAAGCTGGGAATGGTCCCATGAAATCAATTCCCCAGTAGACAAAAAATTTGATAACAAGGATAGGGTTGAGATGCATCATATTTCTATGGGTTATTCCTCATAAATTTTGACATGCTCATAAGCTTTACAAAATGGATGTATGTCTTTAAACAATGAGGGCCAATATAAACCACATTGCAAAATCTTTGTAGCAGTTTTCTATGCAAAAAAATGTCCACCACATGCTTTTGAATGACAAAATGAGATGACACTATTTTGCTCTACGTTTGGTATACATCTCCTAATTGTTTGATTTGGGAAATACTTAAATACGTATGGATCATCTGAGAAGTAGTGCTTAACATTGGAACAAAAAAAAATTACTTTTCTAATTTGTTCCAATGTTCAAGAATCTTCCTTATAACTAGTTAATTTGCAGTATCAGCAAACCATGGAGGATGGGATGCATGAAAAATTTGCTCATTAGAGAAAGTTTCCTTAATTGGCAACTCCTTTAATGGTTCTGTTAGGACTAAATAGATAAATGGTCAAATACAACATTCTCTAATCCCATCTTCTCTTTTATCTCAATGTCAAACTCTTAAAGCAAGAGAATTCATCTATGGCTTCCTATCCTTCTTGGATAGAAGGTACTTAAGGGCTGAATGATCGATGAATGTGATTTTTTTAGAACCAACCAAGTAAGACCTGAACTAATCCTAGGTGAAGACAACTGTTAGGAGTTCTTTCTCCATAGTGAATAATTCATTTGAGGGCTATTTAGGGTCCTACTTGCATAGTAGATGGGATATAACTTTCTGCCTTTTCTCTATCCTAATACTCTTCCACCAACATAATCACTAGCATCACAAATGATGTCAAAGGGTAAACTCTAATCAGGTGGCTGCATGATAGGTGCAATAGTTAATTTGTCTTTCATCTCTATAAAAGCTTCTTAACAATCATCAGTCCACTCAAAAGGGGTGTCCTTTGTGAGGATGTGACACAAAGGTGTGGATATGACACTAAAATATTTAATGAACCTCCTAAAGAATCCTACATGACCTAGCTATAAGTGAATGTCCCTAATAGATTTGAGGATGGGTAGATTAGCAATTAGGTCAACTTTGTCTCTATCTACCTCTATTCCTTTGGAGAACACTATGTGGCCAAGGATAATTCTCTTAGGAACCATGAAATGACACTTCTTCCAATGAAGCACTAGTTCTTTTCTTCACATCGATTCAAGAATTTTCTTAGATTATCAAGGCATGTTTCAAATGAATCCTCAAACACAGAAAAGTCATGTATAAAAATCTCAAGATTCTCCCTACCATATCCCTATCAAATGGAATTCTTTCGTAAGAAAAATTTCCAAAAGGATATGTTCAGGCTGTATTTTCTTGGCCCTTTAGTGCTATGTCTATCTAACTATACCCTGAGTATCCATCTATGGTAACCCTTGTAGGTATAGTTCATTTTGAGGATTGGTTACTACCATCACTATGGATTTCTTAAATACCACTTATGTGAGACTCAGCCATTTACTCTCACTTACTGGAATAAATAATCCCCACATAAAGCAACTTAAGGAGTTTTGCTCCAACCACTTCTTTCATACTTAGATCAATCTATATTGCAATTGACAACATGGTTTAGCATCATCCTCCAGATAAATCCTATGGGTACAAATTAAAGGGTTAATGCCATTTAAATCAACAATTGTGTATCCTATAGGACCTTTATGTTTCTTAAGGATTTTGATCAATTGTTCTTCTTGAGATGGTTCCAGTTGAGAGGCATTTATGATAGGAGTAGTTCCTTCATCTCCTAAATAAACATATTTGAGTTTAGATGGTAGAGGTTTCAAATCTAACTTAGGAGCTTTTTCAAAGGATGGAATGGGAGTGGACTCCCTTAGTGAAAGTTCCTCGAAATGACATCTTCATCTTTCTATTCCACAGAGAGCACATAATCAAGGAGGGCATTAACTTCCTCTACAATATGTCCTCATTAAACTCATTGAAGTGGGCCAAATAGGCCTCAAGTGGGTCTAACATGGAAGGGGTTATGAAATGATCTTATGCAATTGAATTTATCATGTTGACACAATGCAAGTTTGCTTATAAGACAAGGAGTGGATTGGAGTAGTTCAGGGGTTTGTTGGGAAAAAGACAAAACTAATGACACAGATTGAATTAAAATAAAGGAGAAATGGCTTGAACTAGGATTCCTTAGCCTTTTCTTTTTAACCCCAGAGGAAGAAGATGATATAAGAGCTATTTCAAATAGCCCCATGTTCTATTTGAAACTTGAAATCCAATAGGAGAAAGAGTGATTTGGGTTGAAACCTGAGTTGGGTTATGCCCCAAACAATGAAATCATGTAGAAAGGGGAAAAATCATGAGAAAAATAGTGGGAAACAAGGGAAAAACATGATGGAAAAAGGGAGAAAATGAAAATTAGAATAGGGGAGAAACATGGTGATGATTAGAAAAAATGATGTATTGGTGAATGGTGAAGAAATAGAAAGGAAAAATTATGGTTGAAGAAGAGGATTGAGAACAAAGTAGAAATAGAGTCTATGATGGTGAAGCAAGGGAGCAAAATAGAAAAAACACAGGGGAAACCAATGCCTAATGGTGAATTACTAGAAACAAAGTGGAATAAGAATGCATGGAATTGAGTGGATGGAGAGAGATGGCTTTAGTTTCTTCGCTCTTTCATTTGTTCTTCTCTTGGCCAGCTCTAGTTAAGGCTTCTCTTTCTAGTTTTCATATTTTCTTTTCTTTGATCAACCTCCTTTGCTTTGAAAGCTTTCCTTCACTACCCTTTTGGCCTCCTTCCTTTCCTATGGTTTCCTTTCTCCTTTTTCCTTTTTTAAGCCTCCTTTCCAATCCTAGTATTAATAATGTGCATCCTTTCTCTTTTATGCCTTCACCTTCTAAAACTTTCTCTTCGGTCGTCTTCTTTAAAAGCTTTCCTCTTTCCTTCATTTTTTTTTTTTTTTCTCTTTAACACTTCCTTAGTTAAAAACACTCCTAGAGAGGGAGCCTGATAAAGAATGCTTCCCTCATGAAATAATATCTCAGCTCCCAACATCTTTCCCAAAACTTCACATCTTTTGCACCTTCTATGATATGAAACCAATCAGCCTTTCAAAATTGTTCTTTGAAGACAAGGTAGTGTTTTCTAAAAGATATTGCACCCTTTTCCTATCTCTCCTTTGCATATAGACATCTAAGTTCTGCCCCTATCTCTAATGGACTTTAGAGTGCTTCATGTGCTTGCTTGTAAACTTGGCAATCGAAAGGTAAGAAATGCATGGGATTTGTCAATATTCTAAGAATGATACTGATGTCTTCTTCACTTGAAAATGTTAGAATATGGTACAACACTTCTTAACTCGATCTACCTCATTCAAACCCATTTTGATTGATTCATAACGCATAAAATCTAAGTAGATTCATCTTAACCATGATTAATTCATCTAATTAGCTCTAATGATCATGTACCCATTAAATTTTTCCAAACAATGATTAAATGATGAATTGGGACTATAATGGACATTTAATCTAATTAAGAAAAACTAAGTGTTTAGATGATTTATCCTGATTCTAATTTAAGGGATTTTTAGCTAAAATTGAACACTCAACATATGCCTACCATGCACATCCAAAATGAGTAACATTCAATGAGACCTATGTACACAATCATATGAATTGCAATTGTGGTTTACAATCCTTATGTGGAACATAAGTTGGTAGGAAAACTAAAAAAATTAAAACCTACCTACTTTTGCAGGGAATCATTAAGCCCTAATCCTTGGAGCACCCAAAGAGCCCTAGTAACATATTATCAACTAACCTCTCCACTGGTTAATGCTCTAGAGCTCCACAAATGAAGCCAAGGTCAAGGATTTAGTAAAGTATATTGTTGACCTAAAAAAGGCTCATCATTATTCAAGAAGCTAGTGTAAAAGAAATAATTATTACTTATCATGAAAAAATAATATATAATGTCAAGTGTTATGGAAGTAGATATTTGCATATACTCCATGTAGGACACAATGTAAGGGTGCTCGAGTCAATCCCATTTGTAAACTCCTAATAAGTCTTTTGTCATAAGTGGTACTCCAACAACATCAGCAACAAGCACTCTAGCCTTGAACCATTCAAGATTGATTGCCTATCTTCATTGATGAGTCCTTAAAGTAACCTCAAAGATCGAGGCATGTTAGGTGGGACTTTCTCACAACTCTTAGATGGCTATTGTAAAAGTTGCAGAGATTTTTACTCAATATTAATCATTGAAGATATTTAATTTTATGATTAAAAATAAACATAAATACTAGTACTGGTTCTATTGGTACAATAGTAGATGATGGTGCAATGGTGGGCAACCTTGATAGCACTTGATACAGTTAATAAATAATTAAATTAAGATCTCTAGCTAAGAAATCATGTTGTTGAGGATGGTTATATGAAAATATATGTACCATGGACTCTATAGGAATGACGAACTCCTATAGCCAAGCAATAGCTTGCCCAATAGTTACAATATTTTCCATTTCTAAAGGAAATGGTAGGGAGGCATTCAATTTCAAAGCCACAGTAATAAACACAACTTAGTGTGTGGAGGCATGTATTTTCATGTAAAACTATTGATTCAAGTTCATAACATGAACCAACTACAACAACATTTTGATGGGTATCCAAGGCCAATAGCCATTGATCCTTTTGAAATTAGAAATACATGATACATTAGAAAGGTTGAGATAAGATTACAAAAGGACAATAAAAAGTTTCAATGTCTATGTATATACATGCTTGGCTAGAATTTCTCTTTCAAAGGGCATTGGTTATCCTTCATGGACTTCTTCTATAGGAGAACTGCAACTAGCATTTGATTGAGGTAAAGGAGTGGTATAAGAATGAGGTTTAGGGATACGAGAAACTATCTCCAAACCTCCTTCATGCAACTACCTAAGTACATCCATTTTTATTTTTTCACACATCTCCTTGTAGAACTCCTCATCTTCAAGTGCATGTATTTTTTGATCAAATTTGAACAGAACAATTCCATCCCCTAGGCTCCTTACTCGACTAGGGTGGCCCTTCTTATTGTCATAGTCCTATACAAGATGTCCTTGTTGGTAGCAATACTACTTAGGGCTCCTGTACTTGTCTTTTCTTAGGTAAGTATGTCTTGCAAATTTTAATTAAAAGGGCATGATCAATTTATTTAATTAATTGTATAAAATTAAGGTTAGTCAAGGGTAGACAAGTGGAACCACTTACAATGTGAGCAACAATTTCTGCAAGTAGCTTTGTTTGTGAATGTTTTGGCATTATGGCCCATTGAATGCACCATCTTCTAGAGGACAGCATAGTCAATGGGATCCATTGTCCCAATTTTCTTATGCTATCAAGCAAGACACTATTGTTAGGTAATGAAATGTATACACCTATGGTATAATTCAAAAGGAATAAATTGTCTTGATACTTAATTATACTTTCTCCCAAATGGGTGCAGCCCAACTTGGAGAGATGGTGCTGCACATTGGTTTCATGCACCTTTGTCCCTCTTGGACTCTTTTCCTACACATGTTTATGTACATAAATAAGTGCAACAGCATATTATATATAATTAATTAAATGATGTGTCTTAATAATTACAATAAATGCACTACCCTACTGAAGTAGAATTGACAAATATAGGTCAATCCTACGAGTACTCTTTGATAAATGAGAATTAATTAAAATTAAGTTACTTTATCCAAACCTAGCCAATCAAGGAAGGAAAGTGAAACAACTCTAATAATAACAAATCTAAACAAACTAAATCAAAGCTAGTAAACCTAAACTATGAAATAAAAATAAGAAAAATATTTAAACTAAATTAAATTATAATAACAAACATAAAGCAAACTAAATTAAAACTAGGAATGAAAAAGACATTTTCATTAATAAACTTCATTACAATTACAAAGAATGAAAGGAATAAACAAAACAAAGCAAGAAAAGAAACTTCCCTGAAATGGCCACTATAGAAGTCCTTCACGGTGTTACTCAACAAGGCTCTTTAGACATCCTCTTCTACTTTCTCAAGCTTGAACTCAACTTTACCATCTTCTTGTTGTGTCACTCAAAAAAGACATATACACTTACATTTGACCAAAAGTACACTAATCTACAACCAACCTTTTCTCATCTTTTAACCCAACATGCCAAACCCAAGTTGTTTCTTAAAAGAAAAAGAAAAGAATATGGAAGGCTACGAAGTGGAAGAGAAAGATGAGAGGAAGAGGGGTTGCATCTAATCACAAGGGTGATGAGTGGTGTATGTAATGCAATGAAGAAGAAGAAAGAAAGAAGGGGGAATGAGGAAGAAGATGGGAGGAAGAAAGAAAGAAAGAAAGGGACTATGAGAGGGAAGAGCTTCCTTATCTTTTCCTCAAAGGGTTGACTTTGATCTATGGAACTTTGTTAAGGGTGATCTCTCTCCTAAATTTAGCTTTCAAGTACAAGGAAAAGGTAAGAGATAAAGCTTTTTCTCTTAGGAGAAAAATCCATAAGGATGGATGGTTAAGATGTAAAAATGAAAGAATGGTGTGGAATGGATGAGATTTGATGGAGGGAAGGTAAGTAAGGAGGGGAGGGACATGTTTTTCAACTTAGGAAAGTGGGGTGAATTTGAGCATGAATTGGATATGAAAGTGGAGTGGGACAAAGAAGAAAGTGGTAATGGTGGTTAGGAAGGTAAATTTGAATGGTTAGGAAAAAAAAATTCTTAACAAGGAAGGAAGAGAGGAGATTAAGGAATTGGGTTAACTTTGGTCAAATTTAGAAAGTGTTAGGTAGGGGAGAGGCATCGTTTTCAAGTGGATGTTTGGGGTGGAAAATGAAAAGTGGTAAGCTGAAAAGAAAGGACAATAACTTAGTGAAAAGGTAAGGAATAAAGTGGAAAGAGAAATAGAGGGGAAGAAAAGGGAAAAATATGGAAAGTAGGTGGAGAAAATCTAAGGGTTTCCAAAATTAAAAAGTCATAAGGAAGGGAGGTCATTTCCTAATTGCATGTGCACTTGTGTTTTTAGAAACCCTAAGATGCATGGATCATTGGAAGAAGATGGGTAGAGTACTTCCTTTTGTTAGGTTTTTGGGTTGACTTTTCAACATGGGAAAGGTGATTAGGGTTTTGGTCTTTCCAATACTTCATTCCAAGCCCTTAGATCATTCTTACCCTATCTTGAATGGATGAGATCCCTTTATGACATGTAAATTTTCCTTAAACTTCTTCTCTTCACCATTGGATTGGATTAAATGGCATTGATTCCTTAGATATCTCTTCATATGATTCATGTGGACCAAGTATACTTCACCATCTTTGCATAGGTAAGATGTTCACTAATTTGTTGATATTCTTCGTTTGGTTGAGTAAGAGAGAGAAAACAAGTAAAAAGTCTTCATGTGGTCCCAGTCTTCTTTTATTTCTAAGAAGCTTTTATTATATATGATCCCATTGTATGTGAATTAAACTACTCTCATAATATTTTTAAGGTAGTGAAGTGTACTCAATTACACATAAATTAACAATTTACCACCTTTTCACCTTCTTGTGAGTAAAATTTGTGCATGGGGTTTTTGACTGCTCTATCTTTGATAGTGACACTCAATGATCATTTTGAGCCTCTAGGACTTTGTTTTTGGCATTTGTGACCCATGAGGTACTTTGAAAAGTGAGGTTGCTCTTTCAGAGGTAGATTTGTCACCTATGTCTTACCCCCACTATTTTATTGGACAGTTTCTTTGATTTCCTTTGAATTTCTCTTAATAACCTTTCCATCATTGTTAGCCCACTACATTTCTCTTTTGAGTGCTGCTAAGGTTCGCCTATTGTTCATGTTCTTCATGTTGTTCACATTCCATCTTTACTACGAATGAGAATATAATGAAATCAAACAGTCCATGTAATGCATTTTAAAAACATAGAGATATTACCCATGTATTTATTTATGTAAACATTTTATAGATATAATGCAAAAAGTGTGCAATAGAATGAAAAACTAGTGACTTTACCTCTTCCACACAAATGAATCAAAATCAAGCTCCAATTGATTGATGACAAAGATGTATTCTAATATCTTAAAACTTGAAAGGAGAATCATGGACATGATCAAAATAATCATTAATAAAAACTTGAGACAAAATAAAGAATACAAGGGAATGTAATTGCAAAACTCACCAAAGCCTCTAAAAATATCTTAAACCTATGAGGCTTCAGTAAAGACCACCTACAATAAGATATCAACCCTTAAAGTAAACAAACAAGTATAAGTCACCATTAACATGCTCCTTTCCAATTCATAACCACATCCAACTTTAGGAAATGTCACATTCAATTGAAAGATATATCTACTTCACATCAAACACTAATCTCAATTGTAAACTAGAACTTTAAGAAACCTCACATTTAATTCATAGAATTCTACAAAGTAAAATTAAGCATTTGGGTTAAGGGTAATCAGACATGAACAATACTAGTTCACATCATCAAACTTCAAGAAAGTAAAACCAAAAACAACATAGTCCCAATTCTTTGGAAATTATAAGTATTTTTACATGCACATGAATCTTAAATCATTAGAATTACAAGGAAAATCACTAAAATGATTGTGTAATTCTAGCATATATGTAATTTCCTCATTCCACAACCACAATATATAATATTTATTAAGAAAAGTCAAAGTCTTTCAAATTTTCCTGCTAATCAGTCATTTGCAGCACACCAGCACCGATGATCAATTGGGACAAAGAAAGAGAGGGGGGAGGTAGTCATATGCATGACCATCGATCAACAAGGATAGAGAGAGGGAGGCAACAAAGGGTCGCATGCACTACTGACCGATGACTGAGGAGGACGAGGAGAGGCGCGGGGGTAGGTAGTGCGCACAGCTAGCCAACAATCAAGGATGATAGAGAGAGAGGGGGGACAGGGTTGTGCATAGGGTCTAACACTGATTGAGGAGGATGGATAGAGAGGGGGGGAGGGGGGGTGAAGGATGGATGGCCAGACGTTGACCAAGGAGGACAAAGAGAGATTGGGTCACTCACATGGTTAGCAAGCAACTAAAAACAATGATGGAGGGCGAGAGAGAGAGAGAGAGAGAGAGAGAGAGAGAGAGAGAGAGAGAGAGAGAGAGAGAGAGAGAGAGAGAGAGAGAGAGAGAGAGAGAGGACTACATAGCACACATGGCTGGTGTTATATCTTTAATATTACTCAAAAGCACATGAATCAATTGTAGTATTAGCACCTGAGAGAGGTCAAACCCACAAGGAATCTCACAAATTTGTATGTTTGTGCTTAACTTTAGCCAAAGAGAGAGATTGAAATTATTTGAATTTAACCTAAGAAGTAAATGCTTGAAATTAGAAACTACAGTTAAACAAAACTTGATAGAATTAAAACTAAGCAATGGAATTAGAAACTTACCCAAATAACATGCACTCAACTAAAGAAAACTAATGCAAACAAACATCAATTAAACTAAGCAACTTATCTTTAGGAAACTACTAAAAACAAAACTTTCCTAATCTAGCACTTTTCTAAACAAGAAAATTTCTAAAATTCAAAAAGGAAACTTTCTAAACCTAAAATAAGACGCAAACAATGAATTAACTGCTTCTAAAACCACATTTAAAAACTAAACTAAACAAAATTCAAAGGAAGAGTACCTAAGTACCATGCGGATGATCCATGATTTGTGAGCATGGTTCATGGGTCCAAAGATGGCCAATTTTAATGATTCCAAAGCAAACAAATATGTAATATAAACATGGAACTTAACAAAAAACCTAATAAAATAAATGGTTTCCTAAGGATTAAAGCAAATAAGATGGATGGATTGCTGGAAACTAAGCACAAAGATCGAAGGGAGAAATTTCTAGATTTTGGGTACTTGAAAACATTAACTAAATCATGCATAATAGAGCAACTAAAACAACAATTTTTATGCAAGATAGCAAGCCAGGTATAATGTTATTTGATAATAGGAACAATCCATAACAAGAAATCTCAACAAAGTTTATTGAATCATCACCAAATTACAACAAAATTCTTGTGCACAATACATGTTTATAATCTAAAAATTATGCATGATTCAAATGGCTAAAACCTAATCTAAACTTCAACAAAAACTCAATCTAAAGTATGATGTCATGCAAAGAAAACTTAGGAAGGAATTCAAGAGATAAGATGGCTAAGATGATGAATTAAGGCAAGGAAAATGAATCTAAAGCTAGGATGAAAATGAGGTAGAAAATGTGAATTTCCTAAGGGGAAAATCAAGGTTGCAAGTTATTTCTTCTATTAGCTGTCACTATTAGAGAAGAACTAACTTCAATTTTGAGGGAATGAGTAAGAGAAAACTAATGAAAGTGAAGCAAAGAAAAGAGAGAAAGCTAAGTGAAAAGATGAGTGAAAAACTGGAAAGCAAAACAATGGAGAGCAAATAACAAAGAGAATTACAAGAAATCCAAAGGAAGAAAAGCACCAAAAGAATGCCAAAGTCCAATAGCAAAGATCACCAAAGGAGAGCTATGTTTCAAAGTTGCCTCACGCAACCCTACTTGGGTAAAAACGTGGGACCATGGAGTATATATAGATGCCAGACTTCTAACTTAGGAATGGACTTAATCAAAAAGGAATGGAGATCTAGATCTAGTGTTTTCAATAAGGAATGGTAGGTAGATGATGATGCATAGCTGGCTGATTTCCATGTTTAGTAGGGGGAGGCATCTTTTTCTTAGAAGTTAAGTGGAGCTCCTCTCTTCTAATTGAATGGTGATTGGCTAGTGCAAAAAGGCAGGGGGGAAGAAACATGTAAGGAAGGATCGAGAAAAATCTACAATTTTATGTGCTTAGAATTGACTTAGATCTAGGGATTTTCTATTTAAGAAACCACCAAATTTGAGAACTAAGCAAGGAGGTAGGAGTCACCTTCTGTAATAACCATAATATTTAAAAGCTTTTTTATGTAAATTTTATTACAAAGAGAGGATAAAATAGAATTTTTAATTTTGAAATTCCAATAAATGAGCTTTGTATTGAATCCAAATAAAGTGATTAAACATTAATAATGGGATTTTCCTTGAAAAATAGAATCCAAAGACACTAAGAACGCTAAAAATGGAGTTCGGACGAAAAAGTTACAGGATTTTTAATAATAGTCGTATTTTAGTAATTTCATGCATAGGCCCCATTAGTGCATTTTAAAATAGAAAAGTGTCTAAAACGAAGGGGGAAATTTTTATAACAACACCCCCTTACGACATGCCTCCCATGCATCGCCACTCCCACGATTGCTACCGATGTTAAGGGCCCAACTGCACCTCGCACTTATCTCCCTCTCCTTTCCCTCTATCTCTTCTCTAGCAACTGGCAAGCCAACTACACCCAACGCTAGCCCCCCGTCCTCTCTCTCTCCCCAGCTTCCCCTCTTTGGCCTACACCCACAATGCACCACTCTGTTCCCCTTCTCCAACTCCTCCCATCTCCAACCAAGTAATGTCTTCTTCCTTTTCTTCCTCTTTTCCTCCCTCCATTTTGCTCTGACAAATTAGTTTTTCTAACAAGGATCTGTTGGTGAATGAATCTAAATTGATAGCGCTAAAACCTTGTTATAAACAACTCGGATGAAAAATCTAAGCCGTTAGATGAAAATAGAACACCCCAAAACTTAGGAAACCTGTATTACAATAAAAAAAATAGGTGGTCTAGGTCAGAGATCTAAACAAAAAACAAAGCGAAGGTTGAGATCACCCTACTCGAACAATTCCCATTGGATATGTAACCAAGACGCACCTTGCAAATGCATGCGCCTGGTGCATTCTCATACATGCAGGATAGGCACAGACTAGACTAGATGTCGATGCAACCTGGGGAACAGGACGCATATCATTGCATTCTGGAGACCAAGACGCACTAAGTTTTCCTAAACAATCTTACATTCTGGTGCATCCTGGTGACTCTATTTTAATTTTTGTTTAGTCCATATTTGATATGAGCCATTGAAAATCTATCTAAAACTTAGATTTTCAATTTAGAAAGCAATATAAATCCAAATTTTGAGCCGAGACAACCATTGGATTCATCTAGATGACATTGGCATAATTATACATAAAGTTTAACATCATAACACATCTTAAATTGATCCAAACCCAAAAAATCATAGAATAACTCAAACCAATAGATTAAAAGTGAACATATCTTAGAATTTGATTAAATAGATTATTTAGAAAAGTAAATAGATTGATCTAAAAGTTGATCATCCAAATAAATTTGAATGTTGATCTGATTCATCAAATATAATGAAAACCATGGATCTGATTAATTAGAATTAGATCTGACCATCCATCATCATCTAGCCGATGATCTATCACCTAGTATTAGATTTGTGATCAAATCCATGAACCCCCACATGATCCAACTATTAATCAATCGCCAAAACTCAAATATGCAACTGAGCTAACCTTTTTTTATCATGATCTAACTGTCAATTGGCCACTAGATTCTAGATCTACAACTAATCCATCCTTTTAAGATGATTTAACATGTGATCAACTACCTAACACCTAAATCAGCCATCAATTTATACTTAGATTTGACCATACATCTAGCACTTGATCTGAGCTATTCATTCTCTAATTTTTTACAAAAGGTGATCAGACCCAATCAAGCTACAACAAACATAATGTCATATATGGATTTAAGCAATTAGAGGTAAGAACTCTATCAAGTCTTATTTAAATTAATTAAATTCCATTTTATCTTAGTTATGCCTAATACATTATACAAAGTCAACAAGATTAGAATGGGTTGAAGCTTAATAATAGCAATTGAACTACTTATGTTATTATTTTGATTAATCTAATTGTTAGATTATTCTGATGACGTTAAATTCAAAGATTTAATATTAGGATGACTTGGACCTATTGATTTGATTGATTAAAATTTCATCTAAATATCAGATCAATAGGTCAAACAATGAGATATGAAATAAACTATGTACAAGTCAAAGACTAATAAGAATTTAGGACAATTAGATGTTCTAAACCATTGATCATTAATCAATGGCCAAGATTTGATATTATAACAAAAATAAATAGGAAAACCTATTATTAGCAAATTGTAAAGGTAGGATCACCATGTTAATAGAGATAAGAGGCAAAATAAGTTATAATTAAAAAATCTTAAGTAGGAGAATGACATTGTAATGTATATATGTGTTGACAGAGATAGTGATTGGTACAAACTTAGCCTGTTGAGCATTCCAATGATTGGGATAGCCGTGTTTGAGGTAAGTAGTTTTAACATCTATTTGCCATTGGGATTTTGAGCATGTCATTAGCTTTACTAAAATATGTAGATTTTAAAATCATTTGATTGTCATGCTTTCGATTTGAGACTACTTGACTATCATAAAACTGATATTTTGTCATGTTGCATTACTTTAGCTTTAAAGAAAGCAATAATTACAAATGAGGCATGTGAGTTATATCCATATACCTTCATAACCATGATGCATACTTAAATATGAAAAATGAAAACGATGTTGCTCATTTTATTACATGTAGTTGCATGTTTTTGAAGGAAATGATTATACTTGACATTGCATCAATCCCATGTTTTGAGATGAGTTAAATAAATTAATATTTTTGCATGAGACATATGTTGTATGATTTAATGACATATAGATTGAGATATATGTTTATTCAGACTAATGAACCTAGTGGTGACTGTGCTAAGAGGTTGTACAGGTTTGACTTCCTAGCCTCTAACCACTAAAGGTGGTAAGTATCCATGCCAAAAGAGGTATCTATTTTTCTTGACTACTGTGATAGGGAAATGACCACTAAAGGTGTTCATAGCACCCTTTTCAAGACATATCCATAGTTGTCATGGAGGTTGTGGTGGCTGGTATCTAAATACCAGAGTCACATGATTTCAGTGAGCTGGTCATGACCATACTATTCCATGAGATTTCTATTTTGAGATACTATGTATGATGAGGTTGATGATGGTCTTTAGATGAGTACTCATAACCAACTGGCTGATATGTTTGCTAGGTACATATGTTCAAATGACGATGATATTGTCGGTTTGGGTTTGTCAGCTTTCACAGTTTAACCAAATACTACTTTAATATTTTGAGGATCTTATGACATTTGATTTATCAAGTTAGATGGTGGATGTTTCACATAGTCTAAAAGTTATGCCCATATATGATTTTATGATACATTGTATATAAGGATTTCGATTATTTGAAAAACATACATTTACAGTCATGTATGTTTTATGTTAATATTATTTGAAATGTTTTAGTATGAAACTATAAGCTAAGATCGATATGCGGTTTCAAATTATGTTTCACGTCTTTGATTGATCATTCTATTCTTTAGAAATGGATGAAAAATTATTTGAAATATTGTTTAGACTTGGATTTTTCAAAATGTGGTATAGTAGATGTGAAATTACCTACACAAGCATAAGCTTGTTGAGATATTGTGAATTGTTTATAATATCTTAGGTCTTTAAAGGATTTGACTCGAGGCAAAGCAAATCAAAGTAGATGCAAAACTAGAAGAAGACAATAGCATAACAACCTGTATAAATAATCAAAGTATATGACTTATCCTTTTTGGAAATTTATATGTAATTATTACGTTTGGACTATGCACTATGACTGACTAGACTTGGCATGCATGTTTTTCTATTCTTAATTTCATAATTAGAGAAAAATTCTAGTTATTTTATTTTCTCAAAAGTAAAATGACACTCGGGATTTTCAAAATTAATTTAAAAATAAAAAGATTCTTCTGTTGCATTGTTTTTATATAATTGTATTCAAATAGGGATCCAAGCTGCATTAAGAATTAATTTTTCATTTAAAAGTGCATATGAAAACCTGGGTCACCATAGCTGGTATCAGAGCCTAAGTTTATCCTTTCACAGCCAGTCCTACATGTCCAAAAGTTATATATGATTAGAATAATTAAGAACAAATTTTCCAAATATAAGTTATACAAATGACTAGTGTAAGAAATGATATCTAATGAGAAAGAAATACATCATAAGTAAGTTGGCAGAAAAATAGTTGGATTTAACAAATACTTAGGCGTTGGAGGATGCAAACTCTATCAAAATCAAATCTAAATTACTTACGGTCTAAGATGTCATGAGTATTCAAGTAAATAAGGAAACTATTAACCCTTGTAGGTGTAAAAATTAATAAATAAATAATCTTACGAGATTAATATAATGATGAGAGTGATGAATGAGCATATAGGATTGTACTAATGATCTTTAATAAATAATTATGACTTATACTAGATCTATTGAACTAATAATCCTAGATGAATTACATGAAACCTTATGAGAAGTAATTGTTATCTTACAATAACAACCTGAGTAGAATAGAATAGATACAAAAATAATTGTAGTAAATGAAATTAGGACATAATCATGAACAATACCAATGAATATAATCAGTTGAATTATGGTGATGATATAAGGATTTGCTGAAAGTATCAATATTAGAATATTTTAAAGTTATTCTGGATGGAAGTATTTGAATTATTAAGATAAATTGATCAAGTATTTTGATATAATTACAAATGAACTTAGAAGTAGAGAAGCGTAATGTGGAGGTAGGATACTAAGTTCAATGAATTTCTTAAGATATTATAAAGATTCAGTGGAAATAAAGACATTTGAGGATTTACATGTTGTTATTAGAGAAGTCTAACGTGATTTGGAAGTATTCAATTCATAATATATATTGACCAAAAGTGTAGGCACCGTATTTATTAAGTATGACAAATTAAGTGAAGAGATTAATCTAAGGGCAAGAAGAAGAATGATTTTAATTCAAGGAAACATAAGATGTAAATAATGGCATTTGATGTAAACTGAATAGTTGAAGCAAGAAGATCATGAACTTAATGTGGTTAAGGAAGATAGAAATAATTAAGTCTAGACATCAAAGATGAGGAATCTTGAGTTGTTCTAACAAATTGAAAGATGAACCAATAAAATTCAAAAGATTAAATAAGATCGAGCTAGTGATTTTATGGTTGAAGAGTATAATAGAGATAAAATAGATGGATAAGTAGATTTTAGAAGCAGTAGAGTACTGAAACTAAGGATATATAGTGTGTTTTAAAGAATTAAAACTACTTTTACTCCAAAAACTTCCCATTGCAGGATGATTACCTAATCAAAAACTAGGATTGTTGAAAACTAGGATTTATTAGGTCCACGACTTTTCCAAAGAGACACTAGTTATTCTTGTCAATAAGAGGATAAGTTGATAATACCTTATAGTACTATTAAGTGACTGAATGAAGTTATAATAAAGAATAATAAGTATATATTCAAGATAAGTAACTCCTCCAGTCAATCTTCACCAACTAGGGTCTTCTCCATGATCAACTTGAGGGATTGGTATCTTAGATGAGGGTTAGATTAGGAGATACCTCAAAGCCATTACTTAACAATGGATTTAAGTGTTATTTCCTTAGAATAATGTTGTTTAGGCTAACAAATATTTCAACTGAATTTATAGCTCACATGAACTAGGTATTCCAACCAATTTTTTTTTTAATAAACTTGTTAGTATATTAGCAAACAACCCTCTAAACTATATAATACATTAAGAGGAACATTATGAGTACTTAAACATGATTCCTCATTAAAGGAAGTCGACCTATTAGACTAAGTCATTCTGAAATTTAGAATTGCATTAGATCTATTGATAGCTGGGCAGAAATGAAGTAGGAAAACATCTAAAATAGTGATAAAATTACATAATTTCTTAAACCTTACTAAAATACTATAGTAGCATATTGAATGATTATTGCCTTACCATTAATTAAGATAACAAATTACGATATAAGACGGGTATGAGGTGAAACATGGGAGGCAAGTTTTTAGAAATTGAAGGAACCAACAATTGCATTGATACTTATGCTACCTCCTGATAATTGAGGTTTAATGAATGTAGATGATGTCTTCGATAAATGATGAGGAATGTGTTGATATGATAAGAAAAGAGAAAACATGCTTCCAAGAGGTGAAAAGAAATAGCTTGATATAAGCAAAGTGGTAATGAGGTAAAGCATTAATGCAAACCTAACAATGACATCAAACATTGAAAACACTTACAGATAGATAATGTTGAAACACAAGCTTTGGTTGAGGAATTGAGTTTCATGGGAAAAGTGAAAGATAATATTCATATACATCGAAGATTGTAGTGTCAAAATGTGACGACCCGGGTTTTTGTAACATGATTTGTAAAGTATTTTGAAAGGCAGGGCCCTTAAGAGTGTAAAAAAATTTTGCAAAACAAAGCAGCAGAAATTCTTTTCTTTAGAACTTGTTTTGAAAACCCAAGTCACCACTTCATACATAACATAAGTACAATTTGTGTACAAAATAAAATTCCATTGAAGGAATATACTTTTATTAAATTCTAGGATCTATCCAAAGGGTTCACAAGATGTACCAAATCTATTACAGTACTTATCCAAATTACATAATCCAAAACTCAAGCTCACCATACAATAAAACTCTCAATAAAGAAAAATACATGTCTTCAAGGGTATACCTTGAAGATTATTCTCTTCAAGTCTTCTATCGTCTTCAACTCCTAAGTCTCCTTCCCTGTATCTGAGATATTGCAACAAGTACAATATCTCAGCAAGCAATGCTTGGTAGGGGATTCAAGAAACATAAAATTGACAATGTAATTCCAATACTTCATAATCCCATGATCCTGAAACATACTCTTTACTTTGTAAGTTATGTATATCTATATACACACATACCCTTCATAGGTAAACCAGTTAAATTTGTGAAAGTAGTCAAATATCATTCCCAACTACGCTGATCAATTCTCTTTATTTTGAGAATTTAGTATTACAGCTAATCTTATACTGGGAATTTTCCTTCTTAGGAAATATTGGTAATATACAATTACCTAGCATTTCATTATGATAAACATAAGGCATTTCACTATGCCTATTCCCATATGCATGATAATACAAAATAATCAAAAAGGTTGTTATGCTGCAGTTTGATCCGTACTAGCACGCTCAGATAACTATCCTATTCACCATTGATACCACGATTAAAAATATTATGTCACTGCCCGTATGAGGGGGCAAGAATTTCACAGTGGTGGCCTTCCCATAATTGCCACCACCCGACTTTTAGCCTCTCTTTGGGCAAGGTATCATCATATCATCAAATTTCAAAGAACGGGTGGCCAAACCCTCATAACTCCTGTAGCAATAGCATTCCCCTAGGCTTATGCCTATTAAAAAAAATTCACAAGCCTCCAAGCTTGTATGTAAAATAGATTTCATATATATCAGACCATATGTTTGTTTACTTAAGGCTAAAATATTTTATAGTTCCCTATTCACTTATAGTTTAGTCCTTAACCATCTTATATGTGTTTGGTTGGATCATAAGGTTTTCAAGAGATTTAATACAAGTATTAACATTACTCTTGTCAACATAAGATCATGAGTACAATCATGTATATCTCATGTAAATGCATTCATCAAATCCTCCTACCTTTAAGGATTGATCTTTTTTCCCCAATCTTCCATGATCCTGACTGATGTATGTAATCTGTACATCCATACATATTGTCAATATATAAATTTTGAACAATCCTATTGATCACTAGATCTAATGTTTAGAATGATCTTTAGATCATTCATATCTAAGTATTTTTCTATCTCTAAGTCTTTGTGTGTCCATCTCCTTGATCTTGATCTTTCATAGATCCATTGATTTACAATCTAAACATGTTGATAAAGATCAGGGTCCTAGATCTTCTATCATATAATTCTTCTTTGATCTAAGTTCAGTTATTGGATCATCCTTAAGGAGGATGATCTTGGTTTTCTTCATTGAATCATCTTCGATCAAGGGTTTGGATTATCTAATCTAATGAACTATAACAAGCATACTAATAAACATGCATACTAAGTACAATATAATATTCTTATTCTTATTGTTCTTGATCATCCAATATCTAATGGATCTTGTTTGATCATCCTTATCTTACTTACTGTTTTTATTAGGGTTAGATAATTTACTAACATTTTATGCTCTTATTATTATTATTATTATTATTATTATTCAATTAGTTAATGTGCTGGTTGAAGGTAACTTATTCAAGCCTAAATCTAGACTACTCCTCTTATTTCCAATTGGCTAAGGCTTACTAGCTGAATGGGTGAACACAAAGTGGTTACTTCAATCCTCATGTAAGGAGGCGTTTAGACCTCACAAACGTCAACGGAAGGTAGGGGAAGAGCGAGGCTCTATTAGATAACCCCCTTAACCACTATGTTCATCATTCACTAGAATGACTATAGCTCAACCTTTCATAAGATTCCTATAAGCATGTTTACCCTAAGTACTCTTTCTAATGGATTTTAATAAGTCTGTGAATATTTATAATGTCATTCATGGGGTTTATTATTCTTCTCCTAGTTTGGGCCAAGGATTTGATAATCCTTATATTGTCCTACTAACTATAGCCCTTACAAATTAAGTCCAAAGTACTCCATTCTTATTTGTGTCATGAAACTCTACTTTCTCATTAGATTACATTTTTGATGATTTATGCTCTTTATCTCATAACAAGTAGATCTACTAATAACATTTAACCATAAATGAATTATAAATTCAAAGCATAAAACTACATAATTTAACACTTAATAATAATGAGGCAAGGCACTTAAAATTACTCTAACATGATTTCCAACTAATATACCTTAATAACTCAATTTAAACTAACATGGACTTAAGGTATAATCTCATACTATAGTATAAACTTATATGAAATTCTAGCATGGTCCTAAGTTAGAATGGCATGAAATCATACTAAAGTGCCCCTAAGATAATTAAATCTAGCACCTTATGATAACAATGAAATCACATATCATGCTAAAGTCTAAATGTTATACTAGCATGCTTTATAACATAATCATATTTAAAATGCTATTATATAAAATGAAACTAATTACATTAACATTTTTAGAAACCTTTACTTATGATCCAACCATTTGATCTTAGATCTTTTCCTTTGATTAAGGGTATTAGTTATATTTAGGGGATTTTCTTTATTAAGGTCCAAAGATCATATTGATCCATTTTTTTCATAATCCATCCATGATTTCTTGGATTTCATTATATCAACATTCATTTTATCCATCCAAAGGATCTAATCACACTTGATCTCATTGATCAAGTGGGTCCCTTTGTATTTTTAAGGCTTTTCTACCATAATGGGTAGATCCCTTAATATATCTCAGATATGTCCAATTAAACCATAGATATCACTTTATTTCAATAGTATATCATTAGTAAAACATATTTTCAAGATCTGATCATCTCAGATCTTGAAGATCTAGGTAATTGGAAACTTGTTTCTTTAATACAGAAATTTTTACTAAATATTATGTCCATTTTATCATTTCATCATAAAATATAGGTTTCAAGCTTTCCATGGCTTCTTTTCGATCTTAATTTGGAGTTCAGATGACTCCAAAATTTGATCTGGAAGTTCATAGTCCTTTCTAGGGCTTAGATTTGATTTGGGCCCAAGGAACGGACGGCCCAGATCTTTCGGGCAGAAAAACAAACCGGGGGGAATGCTCCCGCTCATTGGGGGCATCCGCCATACAGGCGCGATGGAAGCGCCTGTATGGGACTTCCACCGACGCAGACAAAACGAGAGGGACGCTCGTCGTTCGCGCGCACGTAAACAGGATGCTCGTCGGGCGCGTCCGCTCTTCAATTTGACCGACATGCCATTGTCTCGCTTGGGATGACGTCCCATTGGTAGCATGCGCAGAACGTTTCCTCATGCGTCATTTCGGATGTTGCATCACGCGTGTGTCTTGGGCGTTGTTTGATCAAGAGATCGGACAGTCCATTCTAGACCGTCCAATCAATCCTCTCTCAATTGAGGAACCAAACCTTCATGTAATTTAGTGAAAATTGTACCCTAATGGTTTTGGACCCTTTTAGATCGATTGGTAATGTCAGATTTTCCATCGGAGTCCTCTATAGGCCTAAATTGAAGGTGTTGTTATTACTTTATTTTTACCTTTTTTATCATCATAATAAATTACTGTAAAATAAAATTGTCATTAAACATAAGTAAACATGTATAGAAAGTATTCCCACCTACCTGATTGGAGAAGAAACATTATTTATGTGTCCAATTTTAAAGAAATACCCTTTTGATGAAAATAGGCCCAAGATCCACCTTTCTTGTAAAAATCCTGTTGTTTGAACCGTTGGATCTTGAAATTGCTTTGGAGATTTTGTAGCTAAGGTATGGTGGGAAGTTTTGGATGGTGGAATTGATGATATTAGATATGGAACAGAGTGCCTAATTGATTTTAGGTCTCATGTTTCAATCTAAAAAGAAAAGAAATTAAAAAGAGAGATATCTCTTGGAAATTTTGGGTTTTTGGAGAGGGATCTACGTCTAATTTTTCAAGGAGAGTGAAGAAAATTTCATGGGAATTTTATGAGTATTTTTGGAGGATTTTTGGGGCTGTATTTATAGGCATTTTGCCCTTTTTTCATGATTATAATATTTAATTTTTTATTATTAAATGGCATGAAAGTCTCCCATGCTCCATTTTTTCTTCCTCTTGCTCCATTTTTTCTTCCTCTTGGGTTTTATTCCCATGATCTCGGATTTGAGTGTACTTAGTGGTGTTAGATTCGTATTTCTCAGTACATTCTAAATTTTGATGTCTCATATTTTGATTTTTGGGAGATTTTGATTTTTGGGTAAAATTACTATTTTATCCTTTTGTCCAAGAAATGAAGAAAATTAAGGATTTTTCATCCGAATTCAAAATATGTCGTGCTTACAGTCATTTTGAAGAGTTTGCTAAGTTTAATTTCAATTTTACATGTCTTATTATTTGATTATACTTTTATAAAAAGTATATTCTAAATAACCCTAATATTTGAGCCTGAAATATCTGAAACTCAAACTTTATTAATTTTCTCAATCAATTACAAAAATTGGGGTTATTACACAAAAAATGTAAATAATAATAATAATAATAAAAGTATTCAAATGTTAAAGTCGGAAATCTTGATTTTTTAATGGCGCTATTAATTAAAGGAGTGACAAGATTTAAAACAGAATGAAAGAACAAGTAAGATTTCTTGGGTGGAACATCTGTTGTAAAATCATTTCATTGGAAACTTGAAAAATGAAAGTGATAATAAAGTAAGAAAGACATATGCATAATTATTTGGGAATGACACAGAAAGAATTTTTTAGGACAAAAATTCCTTTAAGAGAGAAAGCATGTAATAACCCTAATATTTAAAAGCTTGTTTAATATAATTTTTGTTGCAAAGAAAGGATAAAATAGAACTTTTAGTTTTGAAATTCCAATAAATGAGCTTTCTATATAATCCAAATAAAGTGTTGAAACCTTAATAATAGGATTATGCTTAAAAAATAGAATCCAACAACACTGAGAATGCTGAAAATGAAGCTCGGATGAGAAAGTTACTTATTTTTAATATCAAGGGCATTTTAGTAATTTCATAAATGGGCCCATTAATATATTTTAAAATAGAATAGTGTCTAAAATGAAGGGGTCAGTTTGGATAATGATATGCCTTCCATGCAAACTCTCGCAATTCTTGCTGACAACACAGGCGGTGTCAGGAGGTGCAGGCCACCATCACGCCTACTGCTAGCATTACAAATCGCACCCACACCCCACACCTATCTCTCTCTCCATTCCCTCTCCCTTGACTCCTTTCCCTCTTCTTCTTCTTTGGAAACCAACAAGCAATCGAGCAGACTCTGCCCGACGCCAACCCTGCCCCCTCGATCTCTTCCCATTTTTTCTTCTTCCCTCTCCGAGAAGCACCTGTAGTGTGCCACTCCATTCCCCGTCTCCAACTCCTCCCATCCTTTACCAGGTAATCTTTTCTTCCCCTTATGCCTTTTCTTCCTCTTTTCCTCCCTCCATTTTTTTGTCGGACTGGTTTTTTGGGCGAGGACCCATCAGTGAACAAATCTAAACTAAACAGGGTCAAACCTTGTTAAAGACAACTCTTATAGGAAATCTAAGCCATTTGATGAAATCAGAACACCCTAAAACCTAGGAAACCTCTATTACAGTTAAAAGAGGAAGAAGAAGAAGAAGAAGAAGAAGAAGAAGAAGAAGAAGAAGAAGAAGAAGAAGAAGAAAGGGGTCTAGGTCGTAGATCCTGATGAAAAACAAACAGAAGGCTAAGATCGCACTGTCTAAATGGTTCCTATCAGATATGAGGCCAAGATGTGGCTTATAAACACACCTCAAGAATGCACGTGCCGATGTGTTCTCACATATGCTTCGCAAATGCAGGATGGGTGTGGACCAAACTAGATGCCAATGCATCCTGGGAATGAAATGCACACTGGTGCGTTCTAGAGACCAGGATACACCAAACATTCCAAAACATGTGTTACTTCTGATGCATGCTGGTGACCCTGTTTCAATTCTTATTTTCTCCATATTTGATCTGAACCATTGAAAATTTATCTAAAACTTAGATTTTTTAATTCAAAAAGCAATATAACTCCAAATTTTTATCCGAGACTTTTGTTGAATTTGTCTTGATGATATAGACATAATTATGCAATAAAATCTAAGATTAGCACACATCCAAACCTAAAAATCATAGAATAACTCAGATCCATCAGATCAAAAGTGATCAAACCTTAGAATTTGATTAATTAGATGATTTAGAAAAGTAAATAAATTGATCTAATAGTTAGATCATCCAAATAAAATTAAATTTTGATCTAAACCATCAAATATAATAAAAATCATGGATTTGATCGATTAGAATTAGATCTGACCATTCATTATCATCTAGGCCATGATCTATCACTAATGTCAAATTCATTATCAAATCCATGAACCCCCACATGATCCAACCATTAATCAACCACCAAAACTCAAATCTGCAATCGATCTGTCCTTTTTACCATGATCTAACTACCAATTGAGAACCAAATGCTAAATCTGCAACCTATCCATCCTTTTAAGATGATTTAACCCATGATCGTAAGTAAGAGAATGACATTGAAATGTACATGTGTTAGCAAAGACGTTGACTAGTATAAACTGAGCTTATTGAGCATTCTGATTATTGGGATAGCCGTGTTCGAGGTATGTAGTTTTAGTATCTATTTGTTGTTGGAATTTTGAGCATGTCATCATCTTTACTAAAATATATAGATTGTAAAATCATTTGATTATCATTCTCTAGATTTGAGGCTACTTGACTATCATAAAACTAACATTTTGTCATGTTGCATTACTTTAGCTTTTAAAGAACACAATAATCGTTAATGAGGCATGTGAGTTATATATATATATATATATATATATATGTATGTATATATATATACATATATATATGTACCTTCATAAGCATGATGCATACTTTTATATGGAAAATGAAAACGATGTTGCTCATTTTATTACATGCAGTTGTATATTTTTTATAGAAATAATTATACTTCAAATTGCATCAATCCCATGCTTTGAGCTGAGTTAAATAAATGAATAGTTTTGCATGAGACATATGTTATATGATTTAATTACATTTGGATTTAGATATATGTTTGTTCAGACTAATGAGCCTATTGTGCATTGTGTTGAGAGGTTGTACGGGCTTGAGCTCCCAGCATCTAACCACCAAAGGTGGTAGGTATCCATGCCTAAAGAGGTATCTATTTTTTATTTTTTTTATTGTGGAAGGAAATGACCACTAGAGGTGTTCACAACACCCTTTTTAAGACATATCCATAGTTGCCATGGAGGCTGTGGTGGTTGGTTTCTCGATACTGAAGACGCATGATTTCAGTAAGCTGATCATGAGCATGGTGTTTCATGAGATTTCTGTTTTAGGATACTATGTATGAGGAGGTTGATGATTGTCTTTAGATGAGTACTCATGACTAATAGGCTGAAGTGTTCACCGAGGTGCATATGTGCGTAGGATGATGATATTGTCGATTTAAGATCGCTGACATTCATGGTTTAACCAATTACTACTTTAATATTTTGAGGATCTTATGACATTTGATTTATCAAGTTGGATGATGAATCTTTCACATAGTTTAAAATTTATGCACATATATGATTTTATGATATATTTTCTATAAGGATTTATATGAGATTAGCGTGAGGATTTGATTATTTGAAAAACATACATTTAAAGTTGTGCATGTTTTATGTTGATGTTATCTAAAATGTTTTAGTATGAAACTATAAGCTAAGATTGACATGTGGTTTCAATTTATGTTTTTCATCTTTGATTGATCATTCTATTCTTTAGAACTACATGAAAAATTATTTGAAATATTGTTTAGACATGGATTTTCAAAATGTGGCATGGTATATGTGAAACTACCTAAGCAAGTGCAAGTTTGTTGAGATATTGTAAAGTGTTTACAATATCTCAGGTCTTATAAGAGTTTGACTTGAGGCAGAGCAAATCAAAGTGGATGCAAAATTGGATGAAAGAAATAACGTAACAAACTATATAAACAATGTAAATATATGACTTATCCTTTTTGGACATGTATATACAATTATTACAGTTGGATTCTACACTGTGACTAACTAGATCTAAGATGCTTGTATTTTTATGCTTAATTTCATAATTAGAGAAAAATCCTAGTTATTTTATTTTCTTGTAAGTAAATGAAACTTGAGGTTTTCAAAATCAATTTTAAAACAAAAAGATTCTTTTGCTGCATTACTTTTATAGAACTATTCTTAAATAGGGATCGATCTCATATTAGGAATAGGTTTTGCATTTAAAATACACATAAAACCCAGGACATCACACCTTCTAAGAAGGTGGCTCCCTACTTAAGTCAAAAACATGACCCTAAGGTGAAGGGTCTATTAGGGTTAGGAAATAGATTAGGAAGGTGGAGTTTTCTATTTTGATGGGTCTCTCAGTGCATGATCATCTTGCCTTTTATAAATATCTTTAAAAAATCACACTTTTAACATAAGAAAGTTTATTGAATTGATGCTACAATCGTGCAACTCCATGTGGCATTCATCCATGGCTTCATGGCCTACTTTGATGGCTCATTCCTTGGTGGCTTAAGTGGCTTCAATGCTTGTCTTAAAGGCTTAAGTAGCTTGGCTTCCTTAGGTTTCTTAGTTTGACTAACAAACCTCATTTATGACTCTAATTCTCATTCTAAATGATGGAAATGCATGACTTGTTGGCATGGATTATTTTAATCATGTTTGCTCTCTTCCAATTTCCTCATAGGATTCCACCCCCACACACTGGGGTAGGGGTGCACCCCCTAGTCCCTCGATGAGCTAGACGAGTAGCTCTACCCACAAAAAATCCTACAAAGCACAATATAGGCTATTGGATCATCTTATCACTTCCTATAAAAGAGTAAAAACCCTAATTAAATCCTAAAAAGTTATGATGATTCACATATTTACTCTGGATTAGCTTATGAACCTATAAAATATCAAACTTTTGGATTATTAAGTTAGAAATGCATGTGTTATAAATTTTAAGAAAAATCCTAGAAATAACATTATATTTTATAACACATGGGCTACTAATTGGGAAATTTTTATACAAAATTGTGCACTCATTATCCAGAGACCTAAGAGGATGGAAAGAGGAAGAGAGGAAGAGAGAGAGACAGATGGAGCAAGGGGATGGAGTTGGTGCAGGGCTGGACAATGAGTGAGGAGGACAGAGAGAGGGTGGGAAGGGTCACGCATAGAGCTAGATGATGACCAAGGAGGACAAAAGGGGAGAGAGAGAGAGAGAGAGAGAGAGAGAGAGAGAGAGAGAGAGAGAGAGAGAGAGAGAGAGAGAGAGAGAGAGAGAGAGAGAGAGAGAGAGAGAGAGAGAGAGAGAGAGAGAGAGAGAGAGAGAGAATTTTTGTCTTTTGTAGGTGTTAGGAAGGTGATCTAAAGCCCAAGATTGATCAAGAAGAGAAGTGAAGATCAAGCTCAAAAGCTAAAACCAAAGCCTAAATGGCATTAATCCAAAGTGTGATTAAGGTTCAAGGTCATCTTAAGGAAAGTAAGAAGGTAATGGGAAGTATCACAGGTGACAAAAATGGTCCGTGTAAAAAGCCATGTAATTCCACCACTTTGCGCATGAGAATTGGAGCCATGCATGAGGTTTCCTAGTCTAATAGGGAAACCTAAAGAAGCCAAGCCATTCAAGCTTTGAAGCTAATGGATTTAGCCACTCAAACCATCAACTAATGAGCCATCAAAATTGTTTTGATTTTTAAGTTAAACTCACAAGCGCACAAATCGGTTGTAGTATTCTCACACGAGGATCAAAGGATTGTGATACTAATGGTCCTTGCTTTAAACTATCTAACCTAGCCAAAATTAAGGAGAACTTTTAACCTAAACTAATGATGAAAGGCTAAAACCAAGTGCAAGATATGAAAGTTGAAATTATACTAAAAGTAGACATGCTAAACTTAAAAAATTTCCTAAATGAAACCTATTTAAAAATAATATTTGACACAATGGAAACTATCTTAGTATGTGATTAATCCTAAAGTATGAAGAACTAACATGAAATGAATAATTACGCAAAACATGATATGTATGGAAATATGAGAGTTATGCAAGAAAATAACTATGGAAATAGTGATTGTATGAAGCATGGAAAGGGTTTATGAACTAAAGGATGAACTAAACTATTATGAAATGTATGAAACTACTACAACAAGAAATTATAACTAAAACAAGCAACTATCTAAAGAGATCACACCTCAAAATAGTGCAAATGACCCAATGGTTGTGCACATGAATATTAAGTGTGATTCATGTGAGAATTGATTGTTAAATCCATCTAGAATGGTGAGTATGAATCCTTTGAATGGAAGATGCACTATCTAAGAGACATGGATTCAAGAGATAATTTAAGTAATAAATCCAGCAACTAATCATCCATGAAATTTAAACATCAAGCATAAACCAAACTTCGCTTTGAATTAATTGAATTCAAGTACAAGAGTAGTGCTCATCATTCATGAAATGTACACACCATGCTTTAAACCAAAAGTACACAAAAACTCTCTAATCTAACTTCATCAAGATCATCCCACTCTCAATCAGAAGCTAGCATGCATATATCCAAAAGAGATCCAAGGGAAACAATAGAAAAAAGACGGGATAGAAAGCAAGACATAGCAAAAGTTTTCAACGACAAAGATGGCAAAGATTTGATCTAAAAACTACAATCTCTAGGCCATCACTCCAAGAGAGTTATATTTATTGAATTCAAGGATATAAGATGATTCAACAAGGTAAACAAGTTACTAGAACAAACAAAACAACAATCAAGTAACAAGAAAAGAACACGAGTTCTAGGAAAAGGACTTTGATCTAGTAGCTATACTCTTTTGGTTGTCACTACTAAAGAGTTATAACACTTAAATCAAGAGATTATGAAACTAAACTCAAGGCTAAAAAGCAATGAACTAAAGTGATCAAGCTACAACTAAGCATGAAATCAAAGGTAATAAGGCAACAATGGCATCAAAGAAAAGAAGCAAAGAAAAGAATGACCAAGGAAACTCAATCAGCCTTTCAAAGGAAAATCCAACCCTAAGCATGGAATACTTTGAAGGAGTACCAATCCACCTTGGAAGGAGTAGTAGCCACCCAAAGGAGTAGGAGGTTCAAGGCAAAAGAGCGGAGTCGATGGACAAAGAGGACACCCTCCTCCAAGTAGAGGAGGAGTCTTTTTCCTCTTAATGAAAAATCTCCTAAACTTTGATTTTTGTGTGACTTTTATTCTTTTTCTCCTATATTTTCTAGGGTGACCTAGGTATAAGGTGTGGTGGGGATGAAAATAAATGATTTGGATGGCTAGGATAGGTGTGTTGCAAGGGTTGCAAGAGATGGAAAGTGGGGTGGCTGCCCATTTAGTGCAAGTAGGTGGGGAGGAGCCTTATTTTTAAGGGGAGGCTTCTTTCCTTCAAAAATCATTGAAGCTCCTTCAATATGGAAAGTGAGAGGATGATTTAAGGTAGGAAAGAGAACAGAAGGTGGGAGGAAAGAGATGAGTAGGAAAGGATAGGAAAGAGAGGTGAGATGGGGAAATTTGATTAGCTAAGTGATTTCCTAAGACTTTGGGATTGGTTGGGTGGTTTGAATGGGAATTTAGGAAGGTGGAGGAGTTTTAGAAGGGTAGGACCCTTCAATGGAAAGTGAAATTCATGTTGCATCTTAGGGATGGGGTAGAAAGTGAGAAAAAAGTGGGGAAAACATGAAAAATAGAAGCGTCTCTTCTTATTGGTCCTCATGCTACCTTATCCTAGTCAAATTTCTCTTAATTATCTTGAAAATATCCCCAATAATCCCAAGGATAATTCTTCAGATTCTCCACCAATCATGGCCCTCCATTTAGCTTAGCTCATGTGGCTTTAATGGCTAACTTTGAGGGCTCCATTGGCTTGGCTTAATGGCTGGCTTAGATGGCTCTCTTGTCTTAGCTTTATGGCTTTGGTGGTTGTCTTAGCTTCTTAGCATGTTCTCTTGTTCATGGCTTGAATATGGCTAAGTGGCTTAGGTGAAACCCATGCAAAGGTGGTGGACTTTGCATGGCTTACGCATGGGCCCATTTTGGCCATCTTTAGCTCCTTTAATCCATCCATTGCTTATCAAAAAGATGGTCTTGGCCTTGATATTATGTTAGATTGATGACTTTTAGGCTTTGACTCGATGTTTTGATCTTGTTCTTTCATTTTTATCCCGATCGATCTAGGTCATTTGATCACTGTCTCTCTTCCTACAAAAATTTAATAGCCCTAATTAAATCCTAGAAAAACATGATTAATCATATACTTCTCTCTGATTAGCCTTTGGACCTAAAAAAATCAAAATTTTGAGTCATTAGGTCAAAAGTACATGTATTACAAATTTTGGTCAAAAATCCTAATTTACCCCTATAATTTGTAACACGTGGATAACTAATTGGGTGGTTTTTATGCGAAATAAAAAAGAGTCATAAAAATGAGCCATCAAGCCATATGAGAGCCATGCCACATGGAGTCACATGATTGGAGGACCAATTTAAGCAATTATCTCATGCAAAAAGTGTGATTCTCAAGGGATAATTGGAAGGCTTTGAGAGAGATTTGTAAAAGGTAAGATAATCATACATAGATAGACCTATCAAGACAGAAAACCCATTTGCCAAATCCACTCTCCATTCTTTTTTTTCACCTTATCCTAGGGTTCCATGATTTTTTGGCTTAAAGAGGGAGGCACCTTCCTAAAAAGTGACACCTCCCCTTGCTTAGTTGTAATCTTAGGTGGTTTCTTAAGTTGAAAACCCCTACATCTAGCTATTTCAAATCAAAGCACATAAAAAACACTAGATATTTTCATCATCTTTTTGACCATTCTTATTTCCATTTCTCTCTCTTTTCCAATAGCCAAATACTATGCATTTAGAAGGGGGGAGCACCATGCCACCTTCCAAAAAAGGCGATTCGTCCCCCCTTTCTAAATACATGTCAACTACCCTGACCTCATTTTTCCACCTCACTCTCCACCTAACTTTCCTCATTCAAACCTTAGATCTAGATACACTTTCTTTTTCTATACTAAGCTTCATTCATTTGGAAACACAGCCATTTATAAATCTCCTTGAATTCCATGTTGTTTTCTATGTAGAGGTTTGTGAGAAAACCTTGAAAGAAGCACTCTTGCTTGGTGATCCTTGGAGCTTTTGACTTTGGCTTTCTTTTGGGCTGTTTCTCTTTGGATTTCTCAAGTATTTTCTTTACTTTTTGCATTTCAATTCCAGGTTAGTAGTTTGACTTCAATTCATTTCTGTCATAGTTAGATTTATCTTGTTTTGTTCTCGAAGTTTCACATGCATAGTTCCCTCTTTGTTTTCCCTCTTTTCTTTATTCTATTTTCTTAGTTTTTCTTGCTTATTCATCAAAGATACAAATTAGTTCTTCTCTCATAGTGACACCCAAGAGAAGAAGTGACTTTTATCCTTGCATTCCACGTCTTTTTTCTTAGATTTAGGTATAGTTTCATGCATCTTTTTCCTTAGGCTAGTTCATCATTTGAGCCATATTTTCTCTTGAAATTCTATCTTGGGTTTCACTTGTATGATATATTAGTTTAGATTGAGAGAAATAGAGTGTGTTTTTTATTTTATTTAAATCAATTTTTAATCTCTTGAAGAGTGCACAATTTTTAGATTATGTATCCATGTTCATACACACCCCCTTTTTATGTATTTTGAAATTTAATCAATAAAATTATTTGAGGGTTATTGTTCATAATTATTTCTAATATTAAAGTACTTTAGATCTTAAGTGTTACCTTGCATAAAAAGTGTTAGTTCAACTTCTTCCCATGCTTGGTTTGGTTTGAGTTTCTTAAGTGCTTGAAATCTGAAATTGTTCCATTCAATCTTCATGCTTAGTTTCTAGTAGCTTATTCTCATAATTACTTAATTCCTTAGGAACCAATTTAGTTTTTTACGTTATTTATTAAGTACTTTAATTAGATTTCTTGTTAATTTGTTTTTCATTCATTAATTTAGGCCACCTTTGACCCCATGAACCATGTGCACCATCCCATGGATCATGTGCATGGTACAAGGGTGAAGTTTCTTTGATTATTGCTTTGTTTGGTTGGTTAATATTAGTTTAACACTAGTTAATTCATTGTCTACATATTAGTATAGATTTAAGAAGTTTCCTAATTGAGTTTGGAAAAGTTCCATTTTTAGAAAATTTAAGGATTAGAAAGTGTTAAATTAGGAAAGTTTCTTTTTTCGTTAAGTTTGCTTAAGTTAAATCGCTTCGATTAATTCATTCTATTTTTGCATTAGTTTCCTTTAATTAAATGCTTGCTAGTTATGTAAGTTTCAAATTCCATTGCTTAGTGTTATTCTCAGTAAGTTTCCTTTAATTGTAATCTCTAATTTCATGCATATTTCTTTTCATTTGTCATTTATTTTCCTAGTTTTAATTCAAATCCAATTCAATCTCTCTCTTTGGTTGAAGTTAAGAACTTTAATAAAATCCATCTAACATACAAATTTGTGAGATTCCTCATGGGATCTACCTCTCTTGTGTGTAAAATACTAAATTGATTCGTACACTAGTGAGTAATATTGAAGCTACACCAAGTTTTAGGCATTTGTTGTGATTATGAAGTTAAAATCACAAGTGCACGAATCTATTATAGTAAATTCATGTGATGGAGGTCAATCTCATAAGGAATCAGACAAATTTTTGAGATTAGTGGTCCTTACCTAAATTACTTAACATAGCCAAGATAATATGATTTTTATCCTAATCTAATGATAGAAACTTAACATAAATGTAAGACATGAAATATGGAATTATGCTAAAAGTAAACACGCTAAATTTAGGAAATTTCCTAAGACATACCATCCAAAAACAAAACTTATCCAAGATTTAAACGTTCTACATTTAGAACTTCCCTAAATTGACTTTCTCAACATGAAATTTAGAAGCTTTGAAAATCTAACTAAGTTAAATAATATAAGGAACTTAAGCAACAAATCTTTCCTGAACTAAGCCTTCTAAACATGAAAATTAGAAATTTTCTAAATAACATATAACAAATTAATGGAAACTAATATGCAAGATTAATTCAACCACTCATTATGCAATGAATTCAAGAGCATGATTAAACAAAAAATCTAAGGAAAATACATCTAGAACCATGTGCATTACCTTAGAGTGGTGCACATGACTTTAGTGTGGTTCCTAATTATGAAATTTATAAGTATGATGGAGTGCATGGACAAATTTGAATAACAACTTAGAAGAATAACATCTAACACATGCACACAACATGTAATGGAATCCACATCACAACAACTAATGATGTAAAAACATTTAAAAATTTTAATCTAGATTTAATCAACGAATTGAAATAAACTAAAACTAGGATTGCTTTATTTATCAACTCTCTAAACACTTCAAAATCATTCACCAAACTTCCAAAAACATCAACTAAAACCCCTTAAAACCATGTCCCGAGCCCATGGGTTGTGTTCGTGGGACAAGGGTTGTGTTCTTGGGACAAAGGTTGTTTTGGTTGATTATTAAGCTTGGTTAGGATGCATTACTAAAGTTGCTTGAATGATAAACACTAGAACCAGCAGCATGTAAACAAGTAAACACAAAAGATCACCACAACTAACATTCACCAATCAAGATATGGAAGTATTAATCATCAAAACACATTTGATTTTTAAGTTAAGATTACAAGGATGGTGTGCACATTTCATGAATGAAGACCTCCATGCTTACATCATATAAACTCAAAATAAAACTCTCAACATAATTCTCTAACACCTCGTAAGCATGAAGATAAAGGGAAAATGCAATGGAAAGCAAGGTAAATCTAAGGAAATCAAGCTAGAACTCAATGGAACCAAAGGCTAAGCAAACAAAGATAGAAAATAATGAAAACTAATAAAGGAAAGGAGCCTACCTTGACTTGAACAAAATGGCGTGGAATCCTTCAAATAAAGAGAGAAGCCAAAGAAAAAATTGTAGAAGACTTGCAAAGCAAAAAGGGATCCCCAATGAAGAAATCATAGTAGCTTCAAGGAAGAGGGCTGCCTCCAAAAAAAAAAAAAAAAGTTGAACTTCTTTTAGAGGAAGAGGGAGGTGCCACTTTTTAGAGTGCTTCCTCCTCTCCAAAAAATATGTTAATGCGGTAGCCCTAATACTCCTTTTATAAGCTAGCTACCTTCTATTTTTGCTAAGATGTGATCCTAGGGTGGAGATTAGTGGAGATAGAATGTAAGAGTTATGATTAGATCTAGGGAAGCCAAGAGGATAAGATAGCAAAGATAGGAAGAATATGTACTGATCTTGGTAGTTAGGAAAGAGAGATAGAAGAGAGGAAAGATTAAAAGAAAGGGAATGAGGTGGAGTGAACGGATTTGGTAGATCTATGATTGTGGGAAGTTTGAAATTCTAGTTTAAGAGTGTGGCAAAGTTTTAGAAAGGTTGTACTCCTTGGTAGGAAAGTGCAAAATTCGTAGTGGATTTGTGTGGTGAGCTGGAAAGGAAGACAAAATTGAGAAAAATATTGACAAATAAGAAAAATGAAGTGGGTTCTTCCTATTGGTCCACGTGCTACCTCAACCAATTGGATTTTTCCTCAAATATATTTAAAATAATGCTCAAAATTCCATGGATATTTCTTTAGATTTTCGTCCAATCATGGCCTCCTTTGTAGCTTGGATCATGTGGCTTGATGGCTTGTTTTGATAGCTCATTTGGTTTAGCTTCATGGCTAGCTTTAGGTGCTCTTTTGGCTTGGCTTGGTGGCTCAAACCCTTGGCTTTGATGGATGGCTAGGCTCTTAGCTTATTAGCTCCTTCATGGCTTACATGGCTTGGTTGACTTTAGTGCATCCCATGCAAACTTTGCATGGCTTATACATTGACCCACTTTAGTCACCTTTAACTTATGCAATTTCATCCTTTGCATGACTTAAGGTGATCTTAATCCTTGATCTTACTTGGATTGATAATATTAAGGTCTTGACTCAATCTATTGATCATGATCTTCAATTTTCATCTCGATTGATCTCGATCGCTGGATCATCATCTCACTTCCTACAAAAAGTTAAAAACTCTAATTAAATCCTAAAAAATTATGATTATCTATATAATTGCCTTAAATTAGCATCTAAACTTATAATTTATCAAATATTTAGTTTATTAGGTCATAAATGCATATGTTATAATTTTTAGCCAAAAATCCTAATTTAACCCTAGAAGTTATAACACATGGGCAACTAATTGGGTGGTTTTTATACAATTTTGGACACTTATCACACACCCCAACTAGTATTTCTCTAGACCCAAGAAAATCATGTGAAAATTTATTTTACAAAAACTAATACAAAGTGCCACTTATGTAGGTACTCACAATTGCATTTAGCATATACAATAAGCCCTTAAACACCTAGTTTATCCCTAGTGGATGAGTTAGGCCTCATGAGTATTTATAGTGAATATAACCACAAATTCCATAAGGTTAAGTCCTTTATTTTATTTTAGAGAATCCCTATCTATTAGTATTCTACTAGTTTTCACAACTTAATAGACATGAATGTCAATTCCACAAGTTATCCTCATACTAAAGTCATTTTATTATAGTTATTTCTTAGAGTGTATGTGTGTGTAGCTACATCAACCAGGACTTCTAAATTGGCATGCTTATTTTCCATTTAATATATGTTTTGACCTCAATTCTCATAGGTATACTCTCAAAAATGATGCTCTTAGAGAAAGGTGTTAAGCATCCTTCTCTAACTATGTGATCGAATCCAACAGGGCCAATGGTTCACATAAAAATTAAGGACTAAAGAGACAAAGGAATGTGATCTATAAGAATAGATATTATTACCAAGATTAGTGGGGGTAGTTTACCTTAATTTCCTCTTTTGTATCCTCCTTAAGGCTATTTCCACCTAAGATCGACAAGTCTTTACTCATGACAAAATGTAAGCTTAGGATAGGTTCAGAAAAGAAGGGTATAAGAGTTCAAGGTTTCAAAGCTGAGTAGAGGCCTTCTTTTGATTGTTGGACAACTTTATTTTAACTACACTGAAGTGAATAGCTCTTGTCTTTTTCTTTCAAAAAATTTTCTTTATTGTTTATATTTCTTTCTTTTCACTTTTCTTTTGATTTCTTTGAACTTTTCTACCAACTCTACTCATTCTTTTAAACTAGGTAATGGATTTTTACTAGGTTTTTATGAGTTAAGGTAGATGGGGTTAAGAAAGAAAAGACTTAATAATGTCTCTATGCTAAACAAGGATGGCCTATATCATTCCCTATGTTTCTTAAAGCCTATCATTCCCAATGAGCACTAAGTTTTACATCTTCAGCCAGATGTTATGATGAGTGCAAGGTGTTGTGCACCATGCTAAGTTGGATCATGGTAAATTGGTGCCTCTAATGTTGTTTCCTCTACCTTAGGGTTAACGAATTATAGGAAAGGTTTTACCAACTATCCATTAACTTTTAGGATTTCACCATCCTTCTCTATCTCAATGGCCTCATGAGAATATACGGTGTATACTACATAAGGTCCAGTCCATCGAGACCTAAGTTTCCTTCTGAATAGAAGCAACTTAAAATTATACAATAAGACCTTTTGTCTTAGTGTGCAGGACTTCCTTAAGATTTGTCTATCATAGTTTACCATCGTCCGATCTCTGTATAGATGTGTAGATTTGTATATATCTTGTCTCAACTCTTCCAACTCATTCAATTGGGGTTTTCTATGGATCCCTGCAACATCTAACTCAAAATTGAGATTTTTTTATAGTTCAATATCTTATGTTCCAATTTAGTGGTAAGTGGTAGGCCTTTCCATAGACCAGGTAGTAGGGTAACATGCCTATATGAGTCTTATAAGCAATGCAATAAGCCCATAAAATATCGTTAAGTCTAACAGGCAGACCATTCTTTCCTACTTGTATTGACTATCTTCTCTAGAATACGCTTGATTTTTCTATTCGACATCTCTACTTCCCCACTATTCTAAGGGTGATAGGGGGTAGTTATTCCATGGTTAACACCATACTTTTTCATTAAGTTTTCAAACACTTTATTGCAAAAGTGTCTACCCCAATTGGTAATGATGGCACGTGGAGTGCCAAACCTTACGAATATATTTTTCTTTAAAAATTTTACCACCACCCTATGGTCATTGGTCTTGCAGGGTATGGCCTCCATCCACTTAAGCATGTAGTCCACTCCCACAAGGATGTACAAATAATAAAAGAATTAGGAAAGGGACCCCATGAAATCTATGCCCCAAACATCAAAAGGTTCTACAACAAGGATGGGGTTTAAGGGTATCATATTTTTTCTCCCTATACTTCCTAACCTTTGGCACCTAGCACATGCTTAAAAATTGTGGGCTAGTAAAAAGCTCACTGCAAAAATTTTATAGCTATCTTTCCAAAGCTAAAGTGGCCCCCACAGGCATGGTCATGACAAAAGGAGATGATTTCGGTATGCTCACTATCTGGTATGTATCTTCTTTCACCTGATCAGGACAGTACTTAAATAAGTATGATTCATCCTAAGTAAAGTATCTAACCTAAGTCATAAATCTTTTTTCTATCTTATTTGGTCCAACAATTAGTCATTTGTCCTGTAACAAGATAGTTAACTATGTCTCCATACCAAGGTAACTAAGAAATGTGCATTAAATGTTTGTTTGAAAAAGTTTCTACTATAGGCACATTGTCGCTAGTATGGTCTACCACTAGCCTAGATAAGTTGTCTACTACTATATTTTAGAACCTTTCTTATCCAAAATTTCCAAGTCGAATTCCTGTAGCAATAGTATTCAATGGATCAGCCTAGATTTTGCATTCTTTTCAGAAAGGAGATATTTTAGAGCCACATGATTTGAGTATACTATAACTTTAGATCCGAACAAGTAAGATATAAACTCATCAAATGTGAACATGAATGCCAACAACTCTATTTCTGTGGGTGAGTAGTTGAGTTATGTGTCATTGAGTGTTTACTAGCATAGTATATCACATGGTGAAATTTGTTAATCCATTGCACCAAAATAGTCCCAATCACGTAGTCTGAAGCATCACACATTATTTCAAATGGTACACTCTAGTCAGGAGGTTGAATGATAGGTGCAGAGATCAATTTGGCCTTTAAACTCTCAATGGCTTTTCTACAATCCTCATCAAAATCAAAAGAAGCTTCCTTTGTAAGTAAATTAGAGAGGGGCTAGGCAGTCTTGTTGAAAGCCTTGATGAATCTCTTGTAGGACCTAGCATGACTTAGAAATGAGTGGATTTCTTTCACCATCCTTGATGGAGGAAGGTTGGATATTAAATTCACTTTGGCCTTATCTACTTTTATACCGTTGTGTGATATAATGTGGCCTAAAACAATACCATTTTATACCACAAAATGGTACTCTTCCCAGTTCACTACTAGATTTTTCTCTTGACACCTTGCAAATACTAACTTCAAATGGTGAATGCAATCATCAAAGGAAGACCCAAATATCAAAAAGTTGTCCATAAATACCTCTAAGAACCTTTAAACCATGTCAGAAACTATGCTCAACATACACCTTTGGAAAGTGGCTAGAGCATTGCATAATCCAAAAGGCATATGTTGGTAAGCAAAGGTCCCAAAAGGGCAGGTGAAGGTGGTTTTCTGCTAATCCTCAGGTGCTATAGGAATCTAATTATAGACAGAATAACCATCTAAAAAATAATATTAACTATGGCCAACTAACCTCTCAAGCATTTGGTCAATAAAAGGAAGAGGAAAGTGGCCTTTCCCCATGACCACATTCAATTTTTGGTAATCAATACAAACTCTCCACCGAGTGCTGATGTGAGTGGGTACTAACTCATTGTCTCTTTCTTGATTGCCATTACATTGGATTTCTTGGGTACAACCTCTATGAGGGTGACCCAAGTGCTGTTAGAGATGGGGTATATTATGCCAATGTCTAAAAGGTTAAGGACTTCATCTCTTACCACATCCTTCATGTGGGGGTTTAGTCTTCTTTGAGTTTCCCTGGATGATTTAGCATTCTCTTCTAGGTGGATCTTGTGCATACACAGAGCTAGACTAATCCCTTTTATGTTTGCTATAGTCCACCCTAGAGCAGTCTTATGTTCCTTAAGAATAATAAGTAATTTTTCTTCCTATTCCTAGTTTAAATCTAATGATATTATAAGAGGTAAGGATTCATCTCGTCCTAAGTAGAGTATTTGAGATTATCAGGTAAGGGTTTTAGAACTACAAAAGGTGGTTCCTCATAAGGTCCTCATTTGGAGGTATCAATAATTGGTGGATGAGTGTCTTGAATTAGACTCTTGATTAAATTGACTTCATAAGAATCATCGAGGTCTAAGTGTTGTTGATTAGCATTAAAGACATTGAATTTGACTTTTATGTTGCTGAATGACAACTTCATCATGCCATTCCTATAGTTTATAATGGCATTAGATGTCACCAAGAATGGATGTCCAAGTATAAATGGAATTTGACTACCTAGATCAGATATAGGTTGGGTGTCTAGTACAATGAAGTCGACTGGTAGTAAAACTGGTCCTGCATCAAAATGTCCTCACCCAAATCATGTGGTATTTTTACCAATCTATCTACCAATTGCAACATGGTAGTGGTTGGTTTGAGCTCACCGAGCCTCAGTTACTCATAGATAGAGTATGGAAACAGGTTAACACTAGCTCCTAAGTTAAGCAATGCCCTATCTATGACATGCTCTCCAATAATGTATGAATTAAAGAGCTCACCTACTCAGTGAGGAAAGCTTTCTTCTATAAATTAAGCTTTCTCTTTCTTATGCAGAGCTCTTTTAAGAACTTGCCATAAGTGGGAACAACCTTGATGTTATTTAGCAATGGGATGTTAATTTGTACATGTTTAAATACATCCATAAACTCATTAAAATATGTTCCCTTCCTATAACTGAGGAAATGGGGATTTAGGCACATAGGATGCCTCCACTATAGGTTCAATAGGAGATTTCTATCTTTTATCTTTCTCTTATGTTTTGACTACCTCATTTTCCTCTACAGTTTCCTTAGGCTACCCCACTTTGTTGTTGACCTGACGACCGCTCATAAGGGTCATTATGGACTTGGCTTGCTTGGGAGAATTATGGGTTTGTAAACTAGACCCTATCTCAAATTGGCCCTTAAGTTTATTGATGGGCTGACTAGGAAACTGGCCTATTCCTCTATCTTGTAGTGCAGCATACAACTGGATTACCTACATTTCTAACTTAGCAATGGCTTGAGAGTTGACATGGGTAGAATGTTGACTATCATTCTGCAATTGGTGTAGGGCCTTATTAGTGTCTTCATTTTACTTCAAAGATCTTTCAATAAGTAATTGTATATTTTCCTCAAAAGATGGTTTCTTTGGTTGTTGAGGTTGTTGGAAGCCAAGTGGCTATAAGGGAATTGTTGCTCTAGGAAAATATTGGTTAAGAGATTCCCAGATGATCCCTCCTTATAGTTGTTCTTCGCCCAAGAAAAATTTAGATGCCTAACCCATCCAGGATTAGAGGTATCAGAATACAGGTTGTTGCTAAGATTGCAATATGTGTCCAAAGAATTCGCTTATTCTAACAAATATTCATTTAGCACTCTATTTGATGGACAAGTTGTTGTTATATGGGCTGCACTTGAATAAAGAGCACAAACCTCTTATGGAGGCTTAATAGATGTTGTATCCATGAGGGACTGAAACATAGTTTCAAGTTTTTTCACTCTCCTATCATACTTGTTCATTGTCTCAAGTACAGAGTTGAGCTTATATACTAGATCTGTATGCACTCCTATCTCAATTAGCTACATCAAATATTTGTCTATTTTGAGGTGTCAATGCCTTATAGAAGTATTAAACCTACTTCCATTTCTCAATTCTATGATGTGGTCAATTTTGTAGTAGTTCATTTCACTGTTCCCATCATTCATAATATTGTTCATCATCCCTTTATTAGAAATTGATAATTTCCCTACAAATGGCATAATAAGTCTTGTAAACAAGGAAGAATTTATTCAAAAACTTCCTTGGCAATTGGTCCCATGTGTTGATGGAACCTACCTCCAAGGAATCTAACTATGACTTAACTTTATCCTTGAGTGAGAATGGAAACAACCTAAGCCTAGTTGAGTCATTGAAAAGTTTCAAAAGTTAAATGTACGCTAATATCAAGGAATTTATTGATATGTAGGTATGGATCCTCTCGTTTGCAACCTTGAAAAGTGGGGAGTAACTATATCACTCCCGATTTTAATTTGAAATGGTCTGCATTAGCTAGAGGTAATGCTATGCAAGATGGGGTATTAAGCTAGAGTGGTCCATAAAAATCTTTAATAGATTTGTGCTCGAATTCTATTGGTGGTGTAGCCATGGGGATAGGAAGTTGGTTTCTTACCCCTTGCTTAAGGATACCTTCCACCTCTAGGTCTAAAGGTACTAGCTCTTGCTTTTGAGATCAATGTTGTTGCATAAACTAATTCTTAACTAAATAATATGTCCTAACTTTATGCTAACTCTAACTCTATGTGATGTATAATCAGCCTTAGTAAATTTGTTTATCGATCTGGTTTGATTACCTTTGTTACTGCATTAGGTGGCAGCTTCTTAGACCTAGATCTCGACAGCTCCTCCTTTTATCTAGATTTGACTACTGCTTACTAGTTGGGTTTTGCTCTAATGTAGTTAATACATCCTTGTGTCGTGAGGAGTTTAAACCTCAACCAACATCAATAAAAAGCATGAAAAAATCACTTGGATTTTAAGACACCCACTATAACCAAAGTGCTCATAAGCCATTGGGCTGACAATAGATCACTTCCTTCTAAAAGGGTTCTATGAGCTCAATAACCCTAAGTCTCTTTCTACTTGATTTTAAATTAATGTTTATGGGTTGGGATCATGACATACAAGGAAGTTGATTGATTCCTAAATGTGCCAAGGATCTAGTGATAAAATTCAGTCCTTATCTTATAAGGGTTCCTATAAGGACCATACTAGCATTATTTTCCATTCAACCATAAAACTTGTAAACATACAATGCAGTATAAAAGAAAATTAGTGCCCACCTATATGCTACTTAACTAAGGGTCCATCACCTTAATAAACAAGACACTATAACCATGCAACTTGTGCTTTGGTTATAGCTGAGCTTTGGCTAACCTTTGTTAAATAGTTGCTTACTAGTGTAGCAGTCCTAAATACTATGGAACATATATCAATGTGTGACCCTAATCTATATGATTTATACTACCATCACAAATGCAATCTTATAATAAATATAATTTATAGTAGAAAATAAAAAAATATGGGTGAAGATTTCTCACAGTAAGGGTTTCGATGATGATCAAGTGTACACTTGCCATGTATTATTACAACCCATTAAAAAAATTAAATAAAATGAAAATTACAATGGGCCTTACTACAATTTCACTCAATTCCTAATCTAGGAAAACAATAAAATCCTAATCTATATTGATGAAGCTTTGGCCCATAGGATTGCGGCTGCTCTTTTGCTAATTTCCCTTGCACAAAAATCAAATAAACATGGTCAATAAGGGTAAAATGGTAATAAAATGCCAACAACAAAAAAATATGAGAATCCTAAACTAATGCACCCTAAACCTAGAGTAGAGTTAAATAATCTAAGTGAGGTTCCACTACACAAACTATTGTGATTTTTAAGTTAACTCGCAAGCACATGAATCTATTGTAGTAAATTCACATGATAGAGGTCGATCCCACAAGGAATCGAATGGATTTGTGAGATTAGTGGTTCTTACCTGAATTACTAAACCTAGCCATGATATTAAGATTTCTATCCTAATCTAATGATAGAAACTTAGCATAAATGTAAGACATAAAATATGGAATTACACTGAAAGTAAACATGCTAGACTTAGGAAGTTTCTTAAAACATACCATCTGAAAATAAAACTTTCCTAAGATTAAAACCTTCTGAATTTAGAACTTTCCTAAGTTAACTCTTTAAACATGAAATTTAGAAGCTTTGCAAATCTAACTAAGTGAACTAATATAAGGAACCTAAGCATCAAATCAATTACTTTCATAAACTAAACCTTCTAATCATGAAAATTGGAAATTTTCTAAATAACATATAACAAACTAATGGAAACTAATAGCAAAACTAATTCAACCACTCACTAAGCAATGAATTCAAGAACATGATCAAGTGACAAATCTAAGGAAAATACATCTAGAACTATGCGAATGACCTTAGAGTGGTGTGCATTCTATTGTGGTTCCTAATTATGAAATCTCATAAATATGATGCAAAAATATGTAAATAACAGTAATGAGAATGCATGGACAGAATTGAATAACAACTTAACTTAGAAGAATAACATCTAACACATGCACATGACATGTAATGGAATCTACATCACAGCAAGTAATGGTGCAAAAACATGTAAACAATTAAATCTAAATTGAATCAACTAATTGAAATAAACTAAATCTAAGATTGGATGAAATAATCAACACTCTGAACACTTCAAATCATTCACTAAACTTCCACAAACATCAACTAAAACCCCAAAAACCATGCATCCAGCCCATGGGTTGTGCACATGGGACAAAGGTGGTTTTGGTTGATTCAGAAGTTGGTTAAGATCTACTATTAAAGTTGCTTGAATGATAAAGTATGGAACCAATAGCATGTATACAAGTAAACATAAAACGATCACCACAACTAACATTCACCAATCAAGAGATAGAAGCATTAATCATCGAGACATATTTGAATTAAATTTAAGGTTACAAGTATGGTGTGCACATTTCATGAATGGTGTGCACCATGCTTACATCCTATAAACTCAAAATAATATGATTCTCTAACACCTCCTAAGCATGAAGATAAAGGGAAAATCCAATGAAAAGCAAGGTAAATCTAAGGAAATCAAGCTAGAACTCAATGGAACCAAAGGCTATGCAAACAATGAAAACTAACAAAGGAAAAGAGCCTTCCATGACTTGCAGAAAATGATGTGGAATTCTTCAAATAAAGAGAGCAGCCAAAGAAAAATTTGTAGAAGACTTGCAAAGAAAAAAGGGATCACCAATGAAGAAACCATAGTAACTTCGAGGAAGAGAGTTGCCTCGCAAAATATGTGTGTGTGTGTGTGTGTGTGTGTGTGTGTGTGTGTGTGTGTGTGTGTGTGTGTGTGTGTGTGTGTGTGTGTGTGTGTGTGTGTGTGTGTGTGTGTGTGTGTGTGTGTGTGTGTGTGTGTGTGTGTGTGTGTGTGTGTGTGTGAACTCCTTCTAGAGGAAGAAGGAGGGGCCACTTTTTTAGGGTGCCTCCTCTCCAAAAAAGTATGTTATTGTGGTAGCCCTAATGCTCCCCTTACAAGTTGGCTACCTTCTATTTTTGCTAACACGTGATCATAGGATGGAAACTAGTAGATGTGGAATGTAAGGGTTATGATTAGATCTAGGGCAGCCAAGAAGTTAAGATAGCAAAGATAGGTAGAATATGTAGTGATCTTGGTGGTTAGTAAAGAGAGCTAGAAATGGGAAAAGAAAGAAAGAAAGGGAATGAGGTGGATTGAGGGGATTGGGTAGATCTAGGATGGTGAGCTAGTTGAAATAGTAGTTTAAGAGCGTGGGAGGGTTTAGAAAGGTGGGGCTCCATGGTGGGAAAGTGCAAAAATCATAGTGGATTTGTATGGTGAGGTGGAAAGGGAGAAAAAAGCAAGAAAAATAAGGAAAAATAAGAAAAATGGAGTGGATTCTTCCTATGAGTCCACATGTTACCTTAACTAATTGGATTTTTCCTAAAACATCTTCAAAATAACCCTTAAAATCTCATGGATATTTCTTTAGATTTTCCTCCAATCATGGCCTTCAATGTAGCTTAGTTCATGTGGCTTGATGGCTTGCTTAAAGAGCTCATTTGGCTTGAACTTCATGGTTGGCTTTAGGGGCCCTTTTGGCTTAGCTTGGTGGCTCAACCCCTTGAATTTGATGGTTGTCTAGGCCCCTTAGATTGTCACCTCCTTCATGGCTTACATGGCTTGGTTGACTTAAGTGCATCCCATGCAAAGCTAGTGGACTTTGCATGGCTTGTGCATGGGCCCACTTTAGTTAATCTTTGACTTCTCCAATTCCATCCTTTGCATGCCTTAAGATGATATTCATCCTTGATTTCACTTGGATTGATGACATTTTGTCCTTGTCTCAATCTTTTGATCATCATCTCAGCTATCGAATCATCATCTTGTTTCTAGTAAAAAGTTAAAAACTCTAATTAAATCTTAAAAAATTATGATTACATATATCCTTACCTCAAATTACTATCGAAACTTGCAATTTATCTGTAACACCCACAATTTTTATACCATTTTTTATATAAATAATAATAATAAATATAGTTGGAATCCAAGAGTCAAAAGGTTTTATTTGCTATACTATATAAAATGTTCACTTAAAAAAAAAAACCAAGGTGTTATTTCCTTTTTCAAAAACATCACAACCATGATTATGAGATAAATATAAGTAACCAACAATATATTTAAAACAACACTAATGTCAAATCAAACATTGAAACCAATGGCACCTTTATTTTAAACCATAAATATCCAAAACATAATAATATGGCCCAGGGTCTAGTGATCATAACATTCCACCATACTTAATAACATGTCCATAGTGCATAAATGTCATAATCAGCTCAAGTATAAATGTATACAATCCATAATATAAATCTGAAATGTAGTATATCTCATCACTCACGTCGAGCTATCTATCAGGAAGGTAAAGATGATCCCCACTGCTATCATAGTCCCACAACGACCTTGCCCTTCCTATTGTCTTGCTCAATATCTGAGGGCAATGCCTCAGAAAGCTATTGCTTGGTAGGTACATAGGCACTTAATGTAATAACAATTGAAACATAAAAAGCAAGTCAAATAGCAATGCCAATATAAGTGTAAGTCATAACATCTGTGGAGTATAAGTCTCACAAGCAAAACATCATGCACGATAAAAACATGAATCTCATGAGTGTAAAATATGATACTCTTATGGATGTAAAACATGATATGATCCAATCTCACTAAACATACAATAACGAGCAGGGCACCCAAAGTACGTGGGTCCCATGATTGTCCCATACACTAGTACAATAGATCATGAGTACTCATATCAATACTTTGAGTGTCGTCACACCTAGGCATAAAATAACATCTCCACGCTCATAATGCAAGCATACAGAATAAGAATATGGATAGTCATGCTGTAGTGGTAAACACTCTAGGGTCTCAAACACCGTCGCTCCTTGTCAACACCATAACGGGAGACTTAATGTCCATCCCCATGAGAAGGCCCGAAAGCAATCTGTGGCAGGTGTCTATCACATCATAATCACATCACAAATTCAGAGGGTGGGTGGCCGGCCCTACTTCCTCTTAGCATGACATCCACCAGGTGAGAGCACCCATCATAAATCACAAAACACAAAAATCTCATATCTCATAAAACCAGGAGCACTCGTGGCTCACAGTCCCCAAGGCATACCCCTCATCCCGGGGTTAGCCTCTCAAAGGACTAGTCACCAAGCCTCCACCACCAATTATATGAAAAACCACCAATCTCAGTGATGCAATAAATAAAGAAAGATATTTACTAATTATACATAAGATACGTAGTATCAATACCATAAAACAATCGATCATGAAAACCCATTCAATGTACTATTGAAATCTCATATCAATCATGGAATAAAACTTTAAAATTTATAGATATTTGAAATGAATAAACATATGACAATCAATCACAATCAATCATGATGCTATGATGTTGCGAGATTTTAGAAAATTAAACTGCCACATTCAATGTCGTCACGTACCTCAATGAAAGTACAACCAAATCAGATCAAGCACGTACACCTCTCAAACCGCGCTCTCTGATGCACCTATCAGTATCATAATACTATTTCACTTTATTTATTTCATCTCAATAGATTTTTGTCGATCCAACTATTAGATCATTCTTTAAGACCTGTTGATTATGATTAAATCATTAATTCTAACCTTAATCATCATTAATCAGTGGCATTTCATGTTAATCTACTCATTTCAATGTGTATATAAATTTACACCTTGATTCGATGATTAAATCACTCTCAAATCCATAAATTCCAAGATCTAGGTTAGATCAATGGTCCAGATCAATTCTAAGATGAATACTCAATGGTCCAGATCAATTCTAAGATGAATACAACTAATCCATTTCTTAGATTCATCAATTTAACCTTTAATTCATCCAATTATTCAAGTTCTAAGGTTTAATCATCCTCTGATCAACCTGATCCAGGTAATTGAGTACATTTTCTTAGTTTAATCAACTAACTATACTTAGATCAAAGTTTAGAGGTTAAATTCATGTATGTATCATAGAGACAATTCCAACGAACCTTTCGGATTGAAGATTAGGCTTTTGTAGCCTCCAAAATCTTAGAAAAGTCATTTCAGATCAAAATCTAGACCAAAAATCTACTTTACACTGGTTTGCGATAGTGGGACGGTTTACACAGGTTTATACAGGCGTCCCCGAGACGCACCATGTGTGTCCTAGTCGCTAAGATGCCCCCTGCGTGCATCATGGTTTCCAAGACGCCGGCGTTCCAACTATCTGTGACAGCACGCGACAAAGTCCCCGCACGAGTGCACCATTCGTGCCAGGCTGTCTCGGTCGACGTCCTGGGTACATCTTCCATCAGGGATGATGAACCCAAGCCATCCATTTTATTTTGACTCGATCGGAGCCCCAGATGCTCTGATTTTTTATGTGTTTTCATGTTCCTAGGGTTTTTGGGTCCAAAGATTACACTAGACAGCTTAGATCTACCATCCGAACTGTCCTTAATGTGGGTCTAACCATGATCCATGATTCTGATTTCCCAGGCCTTTCAATGGCTGTTGAGACCAAATTCAGCCTGGATCTATGAGGGAAAATGTGGAAAATAAGGAAAAGAGATGGATAAAGGGTGTGGCCTTCCATCGGGGATGATGAACCCGAGCCATCCATGTTCTTTCGACTCAATTGGAGCCCTAGATGCTTAGATTTTTTATGTGTTTTTGCCGTTCCTAGGGTTTTTGGGTCCAAAGATTATACTGGGGGGCTTAGATCTACCATCCGAGCTATCCTTAATGTGGGTCTAACCATGATCCATGATTTTGATTTCCCAGGCCTTCTAATGGCCATTAAGACCAAATTCAGCCTGGATTTGTGAGGAAAAAGGTGAAAAATAAGGAAAAGAGATGGAGAGAGGGTGTGGCCTACCTGATTTCAGCCAGAGAGGGGAGATCGAAGTCCACTGGTGTGTGAAGATATCGTAAGAGAAGAATGCAAGTGTTCTTAGGTTGTTTGTCATTAGGAAAAAGAAGAAAACATGCCCTTTGTAGTTAGAGATCCAATTTTCTCGCAAGGAAAGAGGATCACTACCTTCCTCCATTAGCAATGGGATCAAAATGTAAAGGGGGTGTCGTTATCAAAATGATCCCCCCTGGAATTTAGGTCTTTGCATAATTGCCAAAATGCCCTCCTAGCTTAAAAGGTCCATATCTCACTCATCTGAACTCTGTTTTTGACGTTCCTTATACCATTCAAATCCAATCAATGCATACTAACTAAATTTAGTAGTTTTCAGTCAAAAATCTATTTATAAAATTTTTAATTTTATTAACTCATTTTATTACTATTTTTTAGGAGTAAAAATTGAGGATATTACATCCTTCCCACCTTATAAAAATTTCATCCTTGAAATTTTGGTACATACCTCTATATAAATAGCTCTGGGAAGTTCCTTCTCATCTCATCTTCTGTCTCCCATGTGGCTTCTTGTAGTGCGTGGTGTTGCCAAAGGATCTTGACTAATGGAATAGTCTTAATCCTCAACTCCTGGACTTTACTATCCAAGATGCGTACAAGTCTCTCCTTGAATGCCATATCAAGCTGTAATTCCCCAGGGATCTGCTCAAGCACATGTGATGGGTCTGGTATGTACTTCCTCAGCATGGACACATGGAAAACGTCATGTACATCTAATATATGTGCTAGTAAAGCTATCTGGTATGCTACTGGCCTAACTCTATGTAAGATCTCAAAAGGGCTAATGTACCTAAGGCTAAGTTTTCCTTTATTTTCAAATCTCATTACTCCTTTCATAGGGGAAACCTTTAAGAATACATGTTAACCCACTGTAAATTCTAAGTCCTTCCACCTCTTATTAACATAACTCTTCTGGAAGCTATGGGCTGTCAGTAGTCGTTTCTGAATAAGCCGGACTTTCCCAGCACACTGTTCTACCAACTCAGACTTCACTATGCATCTCTCCCCCAAATCACTCCAACATAAAGGTGATCGACAAGGTTTGCCACAAAGTGCCTCGTATGGAGCCATGTCGATGCTCACATGGTAAATGTTATTATATGCAAACTCAACCAGTGGTAAATGATCCTCCCAACTACCCTTCCAGTTCATGACGCAAGCCCTCAACTTATCCTTGATGGTCAGGATGGTCCTCTCTGTCTGGCCATCCATATGGGGTGGAATGTGGTACTAAATCTCAGCCTCGATCCCAAGGCCTCTTACACACTCTGTCAATATTTCAAAGTAAATCGAGTGTCACAATCTGAAATAATCATCAAGGGGATCCCATGTAAGCTCACGATCTCCTTGACATACAGCTTTGCTAAGCTGTCCACACTCTGGTTCTATCTGATAGGAAGAAAATGAGCAAATTTGGTTAACCGATCAACAACGTCCCATATCATGTCATGTCCACTAACAGTCCTTGAAAGGCCCATAATAAAATCCATAGTAATGTGGTCCCACTTCTACTCAAGGAGATCCAATGTCTAAAGGAACCCTGATGGTCGCTAATGCTCTGCCTTAACCTGCTGATAGGTCAAACATCGTACCACGTACTTCCCAACATCTTTCTTCATCCTGTTCCACCAAAAGTCTCACCTAAGGTCCTAATACATCTTTGTACCTCTAGGATGAATTGTATACTGAAACTGGTGTGCCTCCTGAAGTAACTCACACCTCAAATCATCATTTTCCAGTACCACCAACCTACCCTTGAATCTGACACCTCTGTCCAGTCCTCTCATAAAATTGATCTTGTCTGCCAGATCCTGAGTCTCCTTATCCTTGCCCTGTGCCTCTAGAATTCTATCAAAGAATTTAGATTAAGTCGATAGATTGGCAATCATCACTCTAGATTTCCTGCTCAAGGCATCTGCAATGACATTAGGCTTCCCTAGGTGATATTCTATGATGAAGTCGAAGTCCTTGAGATATTCCATCCATCTACGCTGCCTCATGTTCAAATCACTCTGAGTAAAGAAGTACTTGAGTCTCTTATGATCAGTAAACACTTCAAACTTCTCACCATATAAATAGTGCCTCCAGGACTTCAATACAAATACCACCGCTGCTAACTCCAGATCATGAGTTGGGTAATTCACCTTGGGTGTCTTAAGCTGTCTTAATGCATAGGCAATTACCTTTTCATACTGCATTAGTACCTCTTCTTGAGCTCTTGGAAGCTCTCCTCATAGGCATCAGTCCAAACAAACTTAATGTCTTTCCTAATCAAGGAATTCAACGACAATGCAATCCTCGAAAACCCCTCAATGAACCGATGATAATACCTTGCTAAACCAAAGAAACTACGTATCTCTATAACAGTCATGGGTCTCTCCCAGTGTAACACTACTTCCACCTTGGCCAGGTCTATAGCCACTCCATCTTTTGATACTATGTGGCCTAAAAACTACAATTGCTCCAGCCAAAAATCACATTTACTAAGTTTTGCATACAAGCGATGTCAACGAAGCTTGTCCAACACCGTGCAGAGATGCTCCTTGTGTGTCTCGTGGCTAGGCAAGTAAAATAGGATGTCATCGACAAAGACAATCACAAACTTATCCAAATAAGCTCAAAAAACTTTGTTCATCAGGTCCATGAACACTGGTAGCCTGTTGGTCAACCCAAACGACATCACTAAGAATTCATAGTGGGCATAACAACTAAATACAATTTTTGAGATGTCCTCTTCTCTAACCCTCAACTGATGGCATCCTGATCTCGGGTCTATCTTGGAGAACACATGCACCGTTTGCAGCTAATTGAATAAATCATCTATGCAATGCAAGGGGTATCAGTTCTTTACAATGACACCATTCAACAATCGATAGTCAATGCATAGCCACAGCAATCCATCCTTTTTCTTCACAAAGAGGACTGACCTCCCCATGGAGACCCACTTGGCCTGATGAAGCCCTTATCAAGTAACTCCTACAACTCTGCCTTAAGCTCTCTCAACTCTACTGGTGCCATTTTGTATGGCATCTTAGAGATAGGCATCGTACTTGGCACTAAATCAATAGTGAAGTCAATCTCTCTACTCAATGGTAAGCCTAGCAACTCCTCAGGAAAGACATCTGCAAAGTCTCGCACAACATTTATATCTTCAATCTGAGACTATCTCTTGTCCTCAACGGTCACGTAAACAAGGAATGTTGTGCATCCTTGTGCATAACATCATGCCGCTCTCACAGCAAAGATGATGATAAACTAGTCAAGCTCTCTCTGCCCTGAAATATAAATGCTGGTTGTCCAGGTATATCAAATGCAATTTGCTTCTTACGGCAGTCTACGGTAGCCCAATAGGTAGCTAACCAATCCATTCCTAATATGACATCGTAGTGTACCATGTATAGTAGAATAAAGTCTGAGTGCATTCTCACACCTGCTATCTCCACTGGTATCTCCCAAAGATACTCAGTAGTCTCTACAGTCTCTCCCACGGGTGTCAAAATATCTAACCCAAATGCTAATTTATGAGCGCATACATCAAGGCAAGATGCAAAAATGCATAAAATAAAAGAATGAGTGGACCCTATGTCAAAGAGGGCCCTGGCATGTCAGTCTGAGACTAGAAAAGTACCTTCAACAACCTGATTCGTGGCCTGTGCCTACCCTGATGTGATAGCAAAAACTTGTCCCTGACTCCGTGCCGCAGTCCCCATCTCAGCATGCTTCTCCTTCTACCCCTTAGGACAATATTTAAGGAAATGTCCTATCTCCGCACAACCAAAACACCTGTATGGCTATCTCTGAAAAGGTGACTAGTGTTGTCGCTGTTGTTGGGATTGTCATTGATATTGCTGTCTGTCAAGTCTATTACACACTCACTTAGGGTGCCAACCCTTGCATTTGTTGCACCTCCACTTTTTTGTGTCCCTCCTAGGCTTGGTTGACCGTTGATAAACTAGTGCTCTATGTGACTGCATCGCACTAAAAGGTCTCTTCCCCTTAGTGGGTGGGTACAAGCTACCTCTAGTCTAAAGAGAATTCTTCTCCAGCATGGAGGCCATGTCAACAGCATCTCATACGGTCGTGGGTTGTGAAGTAATCACTCGATCCCTCAACCAGGGTGTCAACCCATCCACAAATCTATCAGTGGCTTCCTTATCTGAGGCAAGCGCATCAGCAGCAAATCTCCTTAGTCTGGTAAATTGGTTCAAGTACTGGTAAATCGTCGTTTCCCTCTACTCGAAGGTGGCAAATTCTTTCTTCAATGATTACAATGCATGTGGTGGGAAGTACTGGTCATCAAAATCTTACTTAAAAACCTCCCAGGTCATCGTCTCTGCAAAGGATGGTCGTGTATGTGTAAAAGTCTGCACCAAAAACCTGCCTTACCCTTCAGCAAGTAGGCAGCTACTCAGACCTGATCCTCAAGTGAAACCTTCATTGCATCAAATGTCCTCTCTACCTCAAACAACCATCTCTTTGTCTCCTTAGTATCACCATCACCATAAAAGGGTCGCACCATCTTCTAGAATTACTCTAACAATTTATCTGTCTTCTTAGAGTTACTCGTAGCATCACCCTTAGTGGTCTTAAGTTCTAGTGGTGCCTACACCTGGTATGTAGACTGAACAGATGAATTCACTGGGGCCACTAGGGGCAGTGCCATGGGGTCTGGGTTCACAACCTAAACTACAGTCCTAATCTATTGTTGTATGAGGGGTATCAATCCTTGCATCACTTTATTCACCATCTATCAGGGATTCAAATATCACTAAGTTCCTCCCTCCTAGTTCTTCTTTAATTACAATTCATGGATTGTCATATACATATAAGTGGACCTTTGTAATGATTATGATGAAATTGACTAGGCTCTGATACCAACTGTAACACCCCGGGTTTTTATACAATATTATTATATAAATAATAATAATAAATATAGCCCAGATCTCAGAGTCAAAAGGTTTTATTTGCTATATTATATAAAATGTTCACTTAAAAAAAACCCGGGTGTTATTTCTTTTTCAAAAACATCGCAACCACTATTATGAGATAAATATAAGTATGCAACAATAAATTTAAAACAATACTAATATCAAATCCAACGTCAAAACTAATGGCACCTTTATTTTAAACCATAAATATTCAAAACATAATAATATGGCCCAGGGTCTATCCATCATAACATTCCACCATACTTAATAACATGTCCATAGTGCATAAATGTCATAATCAACTCAAGTATAAATGTATACAGTCCATAATATAAACCTACAATGTAGTCTATCTCATCACTCTCGTGGAGCTATCTATCAATAAGGTAAGAATAATCCCCATTGCTATCATAGTCCCATCACAGCCTTTCCTTTCCTGCTATCACGCTCAATATCTGAGGCATTGCAAAACAACCCAATGCCTTAGCAAGCTATTGCTTGGTAGGTGCATAGACACTTAATGTAATAACGAGGAGGGCACCCAAAGTACGTGGGTCCCATGAGTGTCCCATATACTCTTACAACAGATCATGAGTATCCATATCAATCCTCTGAGTGTAGTCACACCTAGGCATACAATAACATCTCCATGCTCATCATGCAAGCATATAGAATAAGACTATGGATCTTCATGCTACAATGGCAACCACCACCCTCTCGTCAACACCATGTTACCAAACCCCTACTGAAAGTCATCTATAGTAGGTGTCTATCACATCAAAATCACATCATAAATTCAAAGGGTAGGTGGCCGCCCTACTTCCTCTTAACATGACATCCACTAGGTGAGAGCACCTATCATAAATCACAAAACACAAAAATCACATATCTTATAAAACCAGGAGCGCTCATGGCTCACAATCCCCAAGGCACACCCCTCATCCCAAGGTTAGCCTCTCAAAGGACTAGCCACCAAGCCTCCACCACCAATTGTATGAAAACCCACCAATCTTAGTGATGCAATAAATAAATAAAAGATATTTACTAATCATACATAAGATATGCAGTATTAATACATAAAACAATCGATCATGAAAACCATTCAATGTACTATTGAAATCTCATATCAATCATGGCATAAAACTTTGAAATTTACAGATATTCAAAATGAATAAACATGTGACAATCAATCACAATCAATCATGATGCTATGATGATGTAAGATTTTAGAAAATTAAAATGCCACATTAAATGTTGTCACCTACCTCAATGAAAGTACATCCAAATTAGATCAAATACATACTCCTCTCAAATCGCACTCTCTAATTCCCCTATCAGTATCACAGTACTACTTTGCATTATTTATTTTATCTCAATAGTATCTATGGTGATTCAACTATTGGATTGTTCTTTAAGGCCTCTAATTATGATTAGATCATTAATTTTAACCTTAATCATCATAAATCAATGCCATTTCATTTTCATCTACTCATTTTAGTGTGTATATAAAGTTTACACCTTGATCCGACGGTCAGATCACTCTCAGATCAACAAATTCCAAGATATAGGTTAGATCAATGGTCCAAATCAATTCTAAGATGAATACACCTAATCTGTTCCTTAGATTCAGCAATTCATCCTTTAATTCATCCAATTATTCAAGTTCTAAAGCCTGATCATAGAGTCAATTCCAACAGACATTTCAGATCAAATATTGCTTCTATAGCTTCGAGAATCTCAAAAAAACCATTTCAGATCAAAATCTAGACCAAAAATCTAGTTTACACCAGTCTGCACCAGCGAGACAGTTTACACCAGTTTATACTGGCATCCCTTGGAAGCACCGACTCCGGAATGGGCACGAAATGCACTGCATGCGTCCTGGTCATCGAGACACTCCCCACATGCATCTTGGTTTCCAAGATGCCGAGCATTCTAGCCATTCATGACAATGTGAGACAGAACGCTCGCATGCGCTGTCCACGCTTGGGTGTCCCGTTCAATGTCTTGAGTACATCGGCCATGAGGACAATGAACCTAAGCCTTCCCTTTTCTTTTCACTCAATCGGAGCCCTAGCGATTTTTTATCTATTTTCACTGTTCCTATGGTTTTTGGGTCCAAAGATTACATTAGACAGCTCAGATCTACCATCCGAGCTATCCTTAATGTGGGTCTAACTATGATCCACGCTTCTGATTTCCCAGGCCTTCCAACAGTCATTAAGGCCAAATCCGGCCCAGATCTGTGAGGGAAAAGCTAGAAAATAAGGAAAAGAGAAGGATAGAGGGTATGGCCTACCTGATTTGAGTAGGAGAGGGGATATTGGAGTCCTCTGGTATGTGAAGATGTCGTGATGTTTGCCGAAGAACGAAGAGAAAAAGGCAAGGGTTCTTAGGTTATTTGTCATTAGGAAAAAGGGGAAAACATGCCTTTTGTAGTTGGAGATCTGATTTCCTAGTAGGGAAAGAGGATCACCGCCTTCCTCCATTGGCAATAGGATTGGAATGGAAAGGGGGTGTCATTATCAAGACAACCCCCTCTAATTTGGGTCCTTGCCTAATTACTACAATGCCCTCTTATCTTAAAAGGTCCATATCTCCCTCATCTGAACTCCGTTTGTGACGTTCTTTATACTGTTCAAATCCTATTGATGCATACTTACTAAATTTATAGTTTGAAGTTAAAATTCTATTTATAAAATTTTTAATTTTATTACTAATTTTTATGAGTAAAATTTGAGGATATTACCTTATCAAATATTTATTTTATTAGGTTAGAAATGCATGTGTTATAATTTTTGGCCAAAAATCCTAATTTACTTGTACAAGTTATAACACATGGGCAACTAATTGGGTGCTTTTTGTATAATTTTGGACACTTATCAATACTTTATAAGAGGGTCGTAACGAAAGTGTGGTTTGATCTTTTATTTAGATTATTTATCTGTAGTCATAAGTTTTTGTTGCATTAGATTAGGTTTTTTGCATCATTCTTGTATACTTTGCTAATTCCTCAAAAATTGACCATCTCTCCTTGTTTTGTGAGAGGAAAATTTGGCAAAAGGAGCAGCTACGATCCTGTGGGCCAAGGCTTTATCAACTTAATTAGGATTTCCTTGCTTTATTAGATTAGAATTTTTTTAATGAACTTGTAGTGAGGCACCATTGTAATTTGCAATTATTTATTTCATTTTAAATGAGTTGTAATAATACAAGCCAAGTGTGGGGTATGGTGTTCCGCACTTGATCTTCATTAGAAACCTCACTGTAAGCTTCTCTCACTCTCATTTATTTTCATACTGTAGTTGTATTTAGTGTAATTTGCTTATTGGTTGGTAGTGTAATTCATATAGTTTGCAGTCATTCATTATACTTGTAGCATTTTATTTAGGATTATTGCATTAGGTTGATAGCATATAAGTAGCCATTAGTTTCCTTTCCTTGTATTGAATTGCACGTTTGCTCATTTATGGTAGATGGATGTGACGACTCAGGTTTTCACATCCATTTTTAAATGCAATATCTAATTCCTATGGAGAGATTAATCCCTATTTGAAAACACTTTTAGAAAAACAATGCAATGCAGCAGAAAATCTTTTATTTTAAATTCATTTTGAAAACCCTGAGTGTCATTTTCTTTCAAGATGAATAAGGAAATTTTGAACAATGAACAAAATCATAAATATTTCCCAGGTCTATCCAATCACAGCTCACATCTCAACTATAGCAAGTACAGATACATGTCCAAAAGGGAGAGTGTCTACCTACATTCACGATTGTCTTCTCTTCATTCACCTTATCATAGCCCTAACATTTTTCGTTGCTCCTTCTAATTCTGTGTGGAGCTAATCTATAAAAATAATATATTTGGGTGAGTATTCCTCATACCCAATAGGTGATATGATGCTACTATTTTAAAAACTCATCATGAAACATGCATAATTCAAGGAGCTTTTCATGGAAAACATTAGTGGTTCCTTTTCATGGAAACATGCATATTTGTGCATAAAACGTAAGCTCATTGATGCAATTTCAACCATGAAATTCGTATGCAAATCTAGTCTTCTAAATATGACTAAAATCACATAATAGAAATCAATGGATAATAAGATCTAGGCAACATATTGAATCAATGAGTAAAATATAATAATCATGAAACTCTTAAAATAGTCATCTTTTAAAGCCGATGCTGGCATCACTATAAATATCATGAACACAGTCTATCTCTCGGTAAACATATCATGCCGGCTGGTCACGAGTACTTGTATATGACCATCTCAATGCTATATGCATATCGAGAACACTAAAATCATAGGGTCACTATACTCACGATCAGCACATAGCTGGAATCGTGTGTCTCTGCTATCTAGAGACTAACCCACCATAGCCTCTACGACGACTATGGTTGTCCTCAAAAAGGGTGGCGTGAACACCTCCAATGGTCGTCCCTATTTACGACAGTAATTGAGGAAGGGACAAGCCTTTTTTGTAGCGATACCATTCACCTTTTTGGTGGTAGAGGCCGGGAGGCCAACCCCATACATATTAACCTCTCAGCATAGTGCCCACCAGGCTCAATAGCCCAAAAAGCATATATAGGTAAATCCAAATCTCAATCTTTGAAATCATGCAATTTATGCATTTAATTTCAAACATGTGAGCAATGCATAAAAGTCTGCTCATGCCAGAAATAGTATTCAAGGCTATAAATTAAGAAAACAATTCTGCATGCTCATATAAGAACATCATATCCCAAAAGCATACTAAATACGGTGATAGATTCAAGTGCTTCAAGGCCATAAAATCATGAAGACAAGTCTGCATACTCGTATAAGAACATCATATCTTAATATCTCAAAAACATGCTAAACACGGCAATAAAGGCAAGTCAGAATTTAAGATGTATTTAAAAACTTAGTAGTATCAGACTACCTACCTCGATGTTCCTTGAGTTGCGTCCTTTATTAGCCGACCCTGAGTTACCTTTGTGAAACCCTAAATATCAATTAAAACAAGGATTCAAGTATTATTTTCCAACCTTCATAGATCATTACTTAAACATATGGATTAATGACTAGATCTGCTTTTTAGGATCTATAGATCCTTGCTTAGCATGCTTCCAGACTAGATCTCACGTATATATCTAATATTTTATGGTTAGATCTCATAGATGGTTTGTCCCAAAGCTTAGAACAAGTCTGTATTTGATTTGAATGGCTAGATCTCTCATTCAAGGGCTGATACATGTGCTTTAGGGTTAATCCTGAGCTATTAATCCCCTAACACCTCTAATGGATCAATCGATGAGATTTGATCATCTTTGATCTTGCCAATATATGAGATTTCTATGGTTTTTAGGCTATAGTCATATAAATAGTTCTCTGATCCTAATTTTCATAGTCTCATTAGGTTCATGTCATCAATACGGATGCAAAGGTTCTTTCGGATTGTCAATAGAAGTTATATAGCCTCCTTAATTGGGTTTTTAGTGTCACTAATCTGCAGATGAACCAGAATTGTTCTCATAGGGCCCACACGTCATAGTTCCCAGGACTCGTACGTGTCCCAGTCGAACCAGGACAATGTTCACACTTGTACGCATGCTCGAGCGATGCGCCAGGGTGCACATCCTAGATGGGGTCACTCGGACGCATCTTCGATGCGGGTGCGCACATGTCACGACTCTTGAGCGCTCACACGTCCCGACGATCCAGGACCGTGCCCGCACGTGATGCGCACCCGAAGCCCGTCCCAGGGAACGCGTTCTGGGCTCAGGTTGCATGTTGTGTCCCTGGAATGCCCTAGTTCGATGGGTCAGCAAACCCATTGAATCTGGGTTTGCTTCTGGCGATTTCTGATTGTGGAAACGCCAGATCCGGCATGGATCTAGGCCGGAAGACAGGAAAAATGAAGGGAAAGAAAATGGGAAGGAGAAGGGAAGAGGAGGAGGATACCTAGGTGGTGGAAGAGTGCAGAGATTCTATGGTTTTCTCCATGTCGCCCAACCCTAAATGTCAGAAATCGTAGAGAAGATACGTTGGAAGGAGGAGGAGAAAGGGATGGTCAGAGAGGAGGGGAAAGAGGGTTTTCAATAGAGGGTGAAGGCTGTGCTGCCCAATGGCAGTGCCGCCATTTCTTCTAGTGCTGCCTTGCAGAGGCGGTGCTGGAAGTCGGTTGGCTGGAGGTAGGGGATGATGGAGAGGGGTGTCGTTAACAAAATGACCCCCTGTGTTTTTGGGCCTTTTGCATTTTTACGGTCAAATTACATATATGCCCTTCATCTTTCAACACTTATAATTCCTTCATACGAACTCTGTTTTCAATGTTCTTTGAGGTGTTGGATTCCATTTCAAGTGTAGAATCTAATGATACTTATTTTTCTCACAAATTCCTTTCTTTTATACTTTAATTGAAATAAAACATCCAACCACCTATTAAGGTGATTTAAGCGTATATTAATTCCCAAAATAAACAAACCAAACATCATGATTGATCGTGGTTGTAAAAGTGATATAATAATATAAAATTTTGAGTCATTACAATGGAACACATTGATAGTAAGGGCCCCATAAAAACCCTCGTAAGATAAGGACTGGATTTCATTACCAGATCCTTGGCCCCCCTAAGTAATTAAATTGATCCTTGTATATTTGTGATCCTAGCCCTTAAAGCTTAATTTGAAATCAAGTAGCAAAAGACTTAGGGTTTTGAACTTGTAGGACCCTTTTAGAAGAAGAAGATCTATTATGACTCCAGTAGCCTATAAACATTGTGGTTATAGTGGGTATCCAAAATCCAAGTAATTTTCTCATGCCTTTTGTTGACAATTATTGAGGTGTAAATGCCTCCTTCCATGAGAATTGTATTAACCACTTTAGAGCAAAACCTAACTAGCAAGTGGTAATCGAGCTTGGATAGAAAGAGCTATCTAGATTTAGTTCTAAAACTTACCACCCTGCATATTAATAAAGAATATCAAAATAACTCATTAGCGAACCATTAGGGATTGTTTGTTTGCACATAATTTAGAGTTAAGAGTCATATCTACAGTTTGGTTACATCATTTAAATAGGTGGAATGAATTATTGGAAATCATCCCCACCATGGTTTTGAGAAATGGCAGCAGGTTAAGTACTTCTATGAGGCATTAACTATGATGACTCAGGTTTTCTCATGCATTTTTAAATGCAATACCTAATTTCCTAAAGCGGGATGCATCCCTATTTGAAAACCATTTCATAGAAAACCATGCAATGCAGCAGAAAACCTTTAGTTTTAAACTCATTTTTTGAAAACCCCGAGTATCATTTACCTTCACAACAACCCAAATAGTTTTTTGAAAAACTTCAGAAATCATAAATATTTTTCCCCAGGTCTTTCCAGTCACAGCACACAACCCAACTGTAATTAAATACAACTTCATGTCCAAAGGGTTGAGAGTTTACTTACATGTATAACTTTCTTCTTTTTTATTCACTTGCTCGTAGCACTAATATCTCCTGAGACGTCTTCTATTTATGAGTAGAACTATCCTAAAAAATGTTAAGGATAGGGTGAGTATATACTATACTCAGTAGGAGTCTATCACTACTAGTTTTATAATGCATGCGATGTTTTAAAATCATATGCTCTTTCCAAAACATGTGCATGTCTGAATACTCAAGTTCAATATTGACATCAAAATCCATTGTCAAATTAAAATACTAACGACTTAAAGGATCATATAATCCAAAATCGAAAGTATCATATACATATATATATCATAGCATTATGATATGGATAAAATGCTTCATGGAATCCAACTCATGGATCTCGAGTATGGTATGGTCGACCAACCTCATATCATGCCATATGCAATGCGCATAAATCATCAAACCGTAGGGTCCACTATGCCCACGACCTCCTCGCCGTGTGGTCCCAGGGTACCTGAGGACACTCGGTCATAGCCTCCACGGGGCCTATGACACGTCGACCCAGTGCCGTGACACCAGTGGTAGCCCCCTATACCACATGCAGTCGACGTAGGGACTTGCCTCTTTTTGGGCGTGGTACCCGTCCACCTATTAGTGGTAGAGGCTGGGTGGCCAACCCAGACCCCTCAGCATAGCACCCACGGGCTTACTTGCCCAAATCACATAAGATTAAATAAGCCAAAACCTCTTGTTAAAACTTGTCCTCTTTGGGTCCCTCACAACTACCTAGCCCTCGGCACTCCAGCGTCTTTTGGCAACCCTCAAGGACATGCAATCTTTGCAAGTACTTAAATCATGCAATGTATGCACTTGTTTGCAACACATATATGTGCATAATGTATATGCAATCATTTCAAAACATGGCTATGTACAAATCATTTATCATGCATGCTGAATTAAGTCATGCAAATCAAGTCATATATTTAAAACATATGTTCTCAAAATAATAATAGTTCTTTTAAAAGAATCTAATAGTGATAGAGCACCTACCTGGCTAGGTCGCGCTAACCCTTTTGTCCTCGGACGCTCCTGATCATGGTTTGGGGAATCAAGGTTAGTTTGACCTATCTTTTATAGGTTTTAGAGCAATTGGTCTTTTTACTTAGGCATTAGGGGTCCATCCCTATGCCTATGGGTGTCCTAAGGTCCTAAGTGGGCCTTGGTATCCTTAGTTTTCCAATGTTCTAGTGGCCACGCGCCACCATCCTATTCTAAGGGTCATGCCCATCTTTTATTGGGCCTTGATCAGGGATTTTATAGTTTGGATGTGTCCGCATCGTCGACACGGACACAACTCCTTTTGCGGCGCCTCAATCAGAGCTCTAGATCTCAAGTTATAAGCGTTTTAGTGTCGTATGTACATAAAGTCTTAAAGACAAAAAGACGGAATGCTAGGGCGCTGCGTGTCTGCGACGTGCGCCCCAGCTTCCTTAAGTAACCAAAAGTCGACGTTCTGCTAGCGTACTGCATGTCTGTGGTGTGCGCCTCAGCGGGCGCATCTGCAGACGCGCGGTACGCTCCGCCCGTCTTTCTCTTTAGCGGGCGCGTCCAGGGACGCGCCCATTTGGTTTTTCAAACGAAGACGACGTGGAACGTTCTGTCGTCTGGGGGACCAGGGCATCCTCAGGACACCCTGGTTCAACCCCTGTCGAACCAGTGCAGCCCAGGGGACGTCCCTAGGTCCTTAGTGGCTCTCCCGAGCTCCGTTTTGCATGGTTTTTCATGCAAAAACCTAGGAAAATTAATCTTAGAACTATGGTGGAGATGGGTTTTGAGGGATTTTGGGCATACCTGGCTCGTTGCTGGGTTTTTCTCCTTGTTTTCTCTTCTAGGGCACTGCTCCTCAATAGTTTTTCCTCAATGTTTGGAACAAGTAAATGCAATGAGCATGTCGCAACCCTAGCACTAACCCTTACTTTGAGACCTATAATCTAGGATGGGCTAGGCATCCTAACTTGTCATGGTTAAAGAATAATTGCCAAGGACATCCATCTAAGAACCCCTTGCATAAAACTTTCCTAGTTCAGTTCCTGTGGCACCCTGAGTTTTTCTAAACCTTTTTCCAAAGTTGTAATAATAAAAATAATATATTTTTAAGAAAAATAGGTGGGATCCCTGAAAAAAAAAACTCAAGATTTATAAATCTTGCACAACATTAAAAGAATTAACTAAAAAGAAAAACCTCGGGAGTCAACCACATTCCAAAACTATGACAATAAATAAAATCAAATCCAGATACTCTGAGCATGCTAGATTTAAAACCACGATAAATATACAAGCTAAGAAAAGACAATAATATTACAAGTCCAAAAGCCTCCAGGTTCCATCCATGATCACCACATTAACTACATCTGTAAATAAATGTACACTATACAATAGTGTGGGTCCAATCCATCCAAATATATAACCTCCAAGTATAGTCCTAAAAAGGTCTAACAAAGTCTAATAAACATGCACTAATCAGTCTCTGAACACAAGATGGTAGATGGTCTTCAAGTCCTCGTCCAAGTCCACACCAATTCACCTGCTTTACTTTCTAACTATCGTGCTCCAAATCTGAGGTATTGTAAAACAAAGCAATGCCTCAGCAAGCTATGCCTATGTAGGTGATTTACATTCAATTTACAAAAATGATAGAAAATCACATGGCGTAAGGTATCAAGGTCATGGTAAATTCTGCAAGAAGAATATATATATATATATATATATATATATATGCACCAAACATCATATATCCATAACGAACAATACACGAAACCCATAATATAAACAAAGTGATATCAATCATGGGCTGACATACATAACATGAGAAATATACATAGATACATGTATGCCAAAACAATGAAAATCGATATCCATCGAACAACATGAATGCATGTCAAAACCAACAAAACATACTGTATAGTCAAGCCTTATGAGTGTCTCAAATACACTCATGGGTCCAACTTTCAGTACTTTTCACTTTCACCCACAATAGGCACTCAAGCACTCGCGAAAAGACCCGTTCTAATCTTGCTTTCACCCTTTCACCCACACGGGACACTCAGGCACTCATGATAAGACGTGTTCCAATCCTACTTACAACCTTTCACCCTTTCACCCACACAAGGCACTTAGGCACTCATGAGGGGATGCATCCCATCACAAGCTCAATTGTCCCAATCGACAAGGCACAGAAACTCCCATGTATAAAAATCTCAATAAGATTAGGTCAAAGACATGGTAGTGTACCATTGTCAATATGTGCAAATATATGACTAAATCATGTAGAATAAAGGAATTTTCCTAAAAACATGATAATTTGTAATTACTCTCAATAAAACTAAATTGAGTGAGTAATTCAACATATCAACATCATGCATCATGCATCACAAATCAATGGATAACATCCTCAATAATCAAATCGATGCAACTGAAATGCACTAAAAACAATGCATACATCATACACAAAGGAAGTAGCAGCATATTGACAATACATGTTGAAAATGATCTCATGCAACATGGCAGGGCATAAACTTGCGCGTCAAAGTTTCAAATACTATATCATGATTTAAGAAATTATGGAAAAATCACGAATGTAATCACCTACCTCAATAAACGCAGTACCCCAATCAGGCGCGCAAGCTATATCATGTCATGTGTCTTGACGTACCTGTCACATCATAAGTCATCGATCACTTGGTGTTCCCACATCTCAAATAACAGGTCCAAGTGATAACTTTCCTGATCTGGTAGTCAATCCTAGATTAACAGCCTAGATCATTTGATTAACCCTTCATTAGGGCAATCCTGAGCTAGATGTTTGTCTTTCTATCATCTAGACCATCATATGTCATCTTTGATTTAAATCCTACTCATTTTCATCATGATCCATTTAATCTCTATGTTTGTTTAGTGATGCACATGTATCTTCATGATTACGAGTCAATCTGACAGTCAGATTGCTCTCTAATCAGCACATCCTATTGCACCTGATCAGATTGATGGTCAAGATCACTTTTCTTGGAAATTCAATGAGATCTATTCTTCTAATCTCCTAGATCATCTTATATTTGATGTATACAATCAAGGTCTAAGACCTAATCATCCATTGATCGGCCTGATCTAGGTTATCTAATAGTATTTAGTGATTTAACCACTTAAAAGGTGCTCAAAGTTAGGTTTTTATCTTGAATCTAGGTCTGAGTCGTTGAGATAATTGCAACACATCTTTTGGATCGTGATTTAGACCTCTATAGCTCCAAAAATCACATTTTTTGTGAATGAACCACTCAAAAAATCCAAAAAGGTTCAAGAAAAGGGGTTTTAAATCCCACTGCATGTGCTGCTCATGCGCGTACAGCTCGCGTGTGCGCTGTGCATGCATCGCTGTGTGTCGTGCCACATGTTGCTGCATGCACTCGCTACCCGCGTACACGCATCACTTGAGTGTTGCCCACTGGGTCACCATCGCCGGGAATGACGACCGGCTGGCCCGCCATCGCCAGAGACAACGGCCGTTCTCCAGTTGCTGCCAATGACTCCTAGTGGTCCAAATAGTACGATTTTTGCACCATTTCACTCAATTTTTCACGTACATACCATTTTACGCTCCCCTTCAACAAATTCTATCATTATCTTGTGTTTTTACATGATTTTTATCATGTTTATAAAAATCTTTCTCTTACTATTTTCTTAGTTTTCTAGTGTCCCTAACCGTCTGATTGCCATGAAAATTCATGGGTTTGTTCTTTGTGTTACCATGCACAAGATGAACATTTAGGTCATGCATTTGATACCATTTCCTCAGCTTATTTTGAAAAGAAAAATAATGCACATCACCTCACCGGAAAATGGCAATCCAAGCTGTTTTTCAGTGTTAAAAACAATGGAACTCAACAAAAAAAAAAAAGAAGGAAAAAATAGTGGAGGGTGGCCTACCTTGGTCAAGCCAACCATAACGAGAGGCTTCCCATCACCGCATGCACTTGGGAGGGGGATATTCGCATTGTTGCTGGCATTTGGCGTCGTCGTCGTCGCTAGTGACACGGGAACTGAGGGTGGAGTTATGGCTGTGTGAGAAAATGAGATAGGCATTTAAAGCCCCTCATAATGGCTATCATTCGTGGGTTCCTGCGCCCAGTTCATGGGTCCCACATGAATTTACTATTTTACCCCTTCTACAATTTAATTAAATACAAAAATTAAAATATCAGTCATTTTCCTCCAGTCTTCGATTTTAGCGTTCTTAGTGGAGTTGAATTCCATTTTTTGAGTACATTTTAATTATTGAAGTTTTAACTCAAGATTTTATCTTCAAATACTTAATTTTCTAATTTTTCCATAATTATACGAAATTACGTCTTTTTTAGAATTTAAAATTTTGGGTTATTACAGTTCCACAATAACCATCTCATTTTTAGCTTCCTCAACAACCAAAGAAACCAACATTTGAGGAAATTGTGCAATCATTTATGGAGAGAACTTTAAAACACCAGGATGAACCTAAATAGGCTCTCAATGAGAGATGATAGAATGCAAATGTCACTGCTCAAGCTATTGCAAATTTGAAGTAGGGTCTAGTGTATAGTCCAAAAGACCCCATGAACAAAGTAAAGTCTATTATTACTCTTAGGAGTGGCATAAGGTTGATAATAAAGTAGAGCTAACTAAGGAAAACTGAGAGAAGAATAAACCAGCTAAAACACATGAGAAAGAGAAAAGGTAGACACCTCCAACTCCATCTGAGCCTATAATGGAGGCACTTTATGTTCCTAAAGCTCCATTCCTGAGCTGTTGAATAAGGCTAAAAAAGGAACCAATTTCAATGAAATGATTGAAGTTTTTAAACATGTTCAAATAAATATTCCATTACTCAATGCTATTAAAGACATTCCTTCTTATGACAAGTTTTTTAAAGAGCTCTATACACAAAAGTGAAAGCTTAATATACAAAAGAAAGCTTTCTTCATTGAGCAAGTGAACTCTTTAATCCAACACCAGACCCCTCCATAGTTTAGGGATCCAAGTTGTCCTACCATTTCTTGTGTTATTAGAAATCATGTCATTGATAAGGAACTATTACATCTAAGGGCAAGCGTAAACCTGTATTCATTTTCTATCCATGAGCAACTTGGGCTTGGTGGCCTTAAGCCAATCAATACCACTTTGCAATTAGTAGAGGGATAAGTGAAGATTCTATGATGTATGGTTGAAGATGTTCTAATACAGGTGGACTAGAATTACTTTCCTACAGATTTCATTATCCTAAATATCCAACCTATGTTAGATCCTAGTAGTCAAATTTCAATCATTCATGGACGTTCATTCTTGGATGTCCATTCCTTACAATGTTCAATGCCATCATCAACTATAGACATGGTGTGATGAAATTATCTTTTAGCAATATGAAAGTTAAGCTTAATGTTTTTAATGCTGATCATCAACATTTAAACCTAGATGATTCTTGTATAGTCAATTTTAATGAAGGTCAACTTTAAGATGCTAATACACCATCATCTATTTTAGACCCACTTGAGGCATGTCTAGCACACTTTAACTGTGACTTTGATGTAGACAAATCCATTGAAGAGGTAATTATTCTTGTAGATGCTGCGCCTATAATGGATACCTCCAAATAGGGACCTCTAGTGTAACCACTTCCTCCTTTTACTTTTGTCCCTACACCTTTAGTAGAAAAACCACACACCTTCGTCCTTAAGCCTTTACCTAAAAATTTAAAATATTCATACTTAGAACCAGATGAAACCTTGCCCGTAATCATAGCCTCAAATCTAGATAAAGAATAGGAAGGTAAGCTTCTTGACATTATCAGAGAAGATAAGACAACTTTAGGATAGACCTATTGTGTATATGTATAGAATTTACTTAGAAGAAAATGCTAAACCATCTAGGGAAACATAGAGGAGTCTAAACCCTAATATGAAAGAGGTCATGAGAGACAAAGTGCTTAAATATCTAGATGTTAGTGTTATCTACCCCATATTTGACATCACTTGAGTTAGCCCAGTTCAGGTTGTCCCCAAGAGGTCTAAAGTCACAATAATCCAAAATGATGATAATGAGTTAGTTCTCGCTCGCATGACCACCAAGTAGAGAGTTTGTATAGATTACCAAAAACTAAAATTGATCATGAGGAAAGACCACTTTCCTCTTCCATTTATAGACCAAATGCTAGAAAAGTTAGCTTGTCATAGTTATTATTGCTTTCTTGATGATTACTCTAGCTATAACCAAATCCCAATAGTACTTGAAGATCAGGAGAAGACTACTTTCACCTGCCCTTTTGGAACCCTCACCTACCATTATATGCCTTTTGAATTTTGTAATGCTCTAGTTACTTTTCAAAGATGTATATTGAGCATATTTTCAGATATGGCAAAGAGATATTTAGAAGTATTTAAGGATGATTTTTCAATGTTTGGTTCTTCTTTTGATGAATACAAGCACCATTTAAAACTTATCCTTGCTAGGTGTCAAGAAAAGAATTTAGTATTAAACTAGGAGAAATGTCATTTTATGGTTCAAAATGGCATTGTTTTAAGCCACATCATATCATACAATGGTATGAGGTAGACAATGCCAAAGTGGATTTAATCTCTAACGTTCCCCCTCCAAGGACAATGAAGGAAATCCACTCATTTTTAGGCCTTGTTGGGCTCTACAGAAGATTCTTCAAAGACTTTAGTAAAATTGCTAAGCCCCTATGTAATTTACTTATGAATGAGGCAACTTTTGACTTTGATGATAATTGTATGAAAGCATTTAAGTACCTAAAGGCTGAGTTGACTTATCCACCAATTATTCAACCCCTAGATTGGAGTGCACAATTTGAAATAATGGGTGATGCTTCAAATTATGCTATCGGGCTGTCTTGGGGAAGCATACTGATAAACTTCCTCATGTGATACCAAACCAAATTATTCCACTATAGAAAAATAGCTTTGGTAGTTGTTTTTTCCTTGGAAAAGTTTAGATCTTACTTGATAAGATCTAATGTTATAGTATACTTGGACCATGTAGCAATAAAATATCTCCTTTCTAAAAAGGATGCCAAACCTAGGCTAATTCGATGGATCTTATTGCTATAGGAATTTAATCTTAAAATTCAAGATAAGAAAGGATCCAAAAATGTTGTAGAAGACTACTTATCTAGATTAGTTATGGACTCTACTAGCAAGAATGTACATTTCGCAGTGGCCTTGGTATGTGGATATAGTCAATTATCTTGCCACTGGTCAAATTCCGAATCATTAGTTAAAATAAGATAGAAAAAGATTTATTACCAAGGTTAAACATTTTACATGGGATGATCCATACTTGTTTAGGTATTGTCCTAATCAGGTCAGTTGAAGATGCATGCAAGGGCCATTTTAGTTATAAAAAGATGGGTGCAAAGATTTTGTAATGCGATTTTTATTAGCCCACCATTTTCAAGAACTCACATGCTTACTGCATAGAATGTACAAGATATCAAAATTTAGGGAGCATAGGAAAAAGAAATATGATGCCTTTAAACCTCATTTTGATTATTAAGCCTTTTGATGTTTGGGGCATGGCTTTTATGGGACCTTTTTTGAACTCCTTTGGTTATTTGTACATCCTTGTAGGGTGGATTGTGTGTCAAATTTGGTAGAAGCCATATATTGCATGACCAATGACCATAGGGTGGTGGTCAATTTTCTGAGGGAAAATACATTTGCATGCTTTGGTACTCCTAGAGCCGTAATTAGTGATGGGGTAAACACTTTTGTAATATAGTATTTGAAGACTTAATGAAGAAATATGGTGTTACCTATAGGATAGCTATCCCTTATCGTCCTCAAACTAGTGACTAAGTGGAGGTATCTAATAGGAAAATAAAGCATATTTTAAAAAAGATAGTCAATCCAAATAGGAAAGATTGGTCTTTGAGGCTTAATGATGCTTTATAGTCCAATTGTATTGCATTTAAAACTCCTAAAAGCATGTCACCTTACCACCTGGTCTATGGAAAGGCCTGCCACCTACCAATAGAACTTGAACATAGAGCATATTTGTCTTTAAAAAGCTCAATTTTGATTTAGATACTACTGAACATATAAAAAACTCCTACTTAATGAGTTGGATGAGTTAAGAAAAGATGCATATGAGTTTGCAAAGCTATACAGAGACTACATGAAGAGCCATCAAGATTGACTTATCTTAAGAAAATCCTTCACCATAGGACATAGCTCTTTTGTATAATTCTAAATTGCATCTATTTCTAGGAAAACTTAGATCTTAATGGGCTAGTCCTTACATTGTACATATTATATGTCCACACAAGGCCGTCAAGATAGAAAGGGATGGAGAGATCTCTAAAGTGAATGGGCAAAGGTTGAAACCCTACTTAAAGTTGCTAAACCCTGAAGTGGAAAAAACATTACTTGAGGAACTAGTATACTGGGACCCACCTTGGCATGACCTACGACAACTGTGTACACTATATTAGATGATTCATCATTATCATTGTAGAGTACATTTAGCTGAAGACGTTAAACTTAATGCTCACTGGGAGACAAACTAGGATTTTGAGTCTCATTGTTCTACATCACTCATTTATCATATAGGTGTCCTACATTTCAAAACATTGGAGACAATGTTTACTTCTAGTTGGAGGTGTAGATATATATGAGATTTTAAAGTTTTTCAAACAAATCAAAATCAAAAAATTTTAAGTTTTTCAAAAGTTTTTAAAACGTTCCTTTACTGTGATGCTAATTGGATTGTCTGATGTTTAGTATTTCTACTACTTTAACTTCTTAATATAAATGCATACGGTTAATTCTGCATTTTATTCATTCTTAAAGTATTTTATGAAAGCTAAATCTCATAATACACTTAAATACATAAGTTTAGATAGAGATGGTATGACTTAGTGACCCTAAGGAAATCAGTGGAGACCTATATACCTAGGGGTGTGCAAAAGACCGACCAGACCAAATCAGATCAACTAGTTTCCAATTGGTCTACCTCCTATATCGATCTGGTCGTGTACAATAATATTCATGACCAAAATATTTGGTTTGATCTTGGACCTCTAGTTCAACCTGACCATACAAGACTAAAATTTGGGGTATATAAATATTGTTTTCCTCTTTCATCTCATCCCCAATGTCCCTATTTCTTAGCTAAGCTCGACAAACACAAAACAACAACATCATATCTGAACTTCCTCTTCTCGTCTCTATGGGATAACAAATACATATCATGCCACCAAAACCACCTTCCACTTTTCTCTCTCTTAATTCCCCAAAAGCCTAAGAACTGAATCCCGAAATTAGGGCGCCATGCCATTCTTTGATCTATATACAATCAAAATCCTAAAAGGATAGTTGTTAGGCTGCTTGCTTTTGATTAGGACTCTTTTCTTTTCTATGTCTTAGCAAATTTCAACCTTATTCTCATTGTGATTATAACTGTCCAATAACCCTAATTGGTAATTTGTATTGCTCAATGTCCTTCTCACTCTCTCCCACTTGCTATTATTTTATTTATCATATCATATTCCAAAATTTGTTTTCTTATTGCAGGATCTTAAGCCCTTGCTCTACATTATGAATCTCAAAAACAAAACTCACAATCTCTTAAGTAAGATCCCTAAAAGTATTTCTCTTCTAGGTTTTGGTTATATGAGGTTTCGAATTCTAGGTCTTTGATAAACTTGGAATCCATGGCTATGAAAAAGCTACAGGATCATAGAAAATGTCATCTGCTAAGACGAATTGTCAACATTCTCATGGAAAATGGTAGAAATTGTAGAAATTCTTATGGTAGGAGTCATCAGAGTTGCACTTTTCATTATTAAAAAAAGGCACTGATTTTTTAGTACAAATAGCTGCATTTTTGTAGGACTAAAGCATTTACTGCTTGTGTTATTTTGTCGACCAGAAATGTTGACATGCTACTGGACAATTCATCATTGTTGATAGATAGGTGCCTTTCTAAGATTCCCTAGCATTGGTGCCTGGTTTCAGTCTAGACCAAAGATTGACTGAACCTGATCGAAGACTTATTGTTGGCCTTAACTTGACATAGATCGATTCGGTCCAGTCTCGGTCCTCATGTCAACAAACCAAAAAAATTAGATCGAGTCCACTTTGAACTGTGAAATTGGACCATGCACACCCTTATATATACACAGTGAATATTAGAGACTATCATCTTTCTAACGGTTATGTGTAAGTCCATAATTTCTTCAAGATCATAACATTTAAAAGATCCCAATATCCTTCGTTCAGTCAAAATTCCAAGAATTAAAAGGAGTACTTTTTTTTTCTTAAACATTTATTGAATCTGATAAGCTTTAAGAAACCTAGGAAATGATATATGACATCCTTATTATATACCAATGACATAAAAGCCTACCCAGTATGTTATACCACTAGTTAGACCCTATGAGCCTCTTATTAAAACTTTTCTTTAAAATCCCATTTACCTTAAACCCGAAACCTAATAAAAAGAATATCCATTACCTATATCCCAAAAATGAGTTGGGATGATGCAAAAAGTTTAAAAAAAGAACGAAAGTCAAAGAAATATCAAAAGTACAAAAGAAAGTGTTCCTTCTAAAAAATACAAGGAAAAGTGAAAAAAGCATTAGAAAAGAAAAAGAAATAAAAGTTTAGAAAGGAGAAACAAAGAATCAAGAAGATTTTCACTTCAAGTATAACCAAAAATAAAAGTGTCCAAATATATATTGAAGACCTCTACTCATATTTGAAATTTTAATCCTTATACCCCTTTTTTTTATAACCCTACCCAAGCCTGCATTTTGTCATATCCAAAGAGCCATTGATCTTGTGTGACACATAGCCTTGATGAGGATACAGATAGGAAGGAATTAAGGTGAATTACTCCTATTTATCTTGGTAATGGCATCTGTTCTTAGGGATCACAACCCTTTATCTCATTTGTGCTTCTAAAATTATGTGAGCCACTCATCTTATTCGATACAGTCGCATAGAGAGAGAAATTTGTTTGACCCCTTTTCTCTGACAGCTTCACTTATGAGTGTATACCCTTGAAGATTTGAGGTCAAGACATCTTTCTAATGGTGTATAAGTATATATGTTTAGAAGTTCTTATTCATGTAGCTTGTATACGCACTACACTCTAAGATGAAACTAGAATAAGATGGCTTTGGTATATGGGTAACTTGTAAAAATTTTCATTCATCTTTATTAAGTTATTAAAGTAAGTAGAGTGGTAATGGATGAGAATTCTCTTAGATAAAATAAAGGACTTAGCTTTATGGAATTTTGTACGTATATTCAATGCAAACTATTACGACACTTAACTAGTCCACTAGGGGGAACCTAGGAGTTTAAGGGCTTGCTCAATATGCTAAATGCAATCATGAGTACTTATGAAAATAAGAATCATTTTTTGTTTTCATGATTTTGTGAATGTTTTTCTCAGGACTAGCAAAAATGTTGATGGGGGGTGTGATAAGTGTTCAATTTTGTATATAAAAAAATACCTAATAAGTAGCTCGTGTATCATGAAATATAGTGTTATTTTAGGGGCTTTTCAAAAATTTATAGCACATGCATTTCTAACTTAATAATTCAAATGTTTGATATTTTGCAAATCCAAAAGCTAATCCATAAAAAAGTATGTGAATCGTCATAATATTCAAAGATAATGAGGGTTTTTCGTCTTTTGTAAGTGTTGAGAAGGTGATCCAAAGGCCAAGATTGATCAAGATGATAATGGAAGATCAAGATCAAAAGAGCAAACCAAAGCCTAAATGGCATCAATCCAAAGTGGGATCAAGGTTTAAGATCATCTTAAGGCAATGGGAAGCATCAAAGGTGACTAAAATGGTCCATGTAAAAAGTCATGCAATTCCACCACTTTGCATGAGAATTGGAGCCATGCATGAGGTTTCCTAGTCCAACAAGGGAACCTAAAGGAGCCAAGCCATTTAAGTTTTGAAGCCAATGGAGTTAGCCACTCAAGCCATCAAAGAATGAGCCATCAAACCATTTGAAAGCTATGCCATATGGAGTCACGTGATAAGAGGACCAATTCAAGCAATTAGCTCATGCTAAAAGTGTGATTTTCAATGGCTAATTAGAAGGTTTTGAGAGATATTTAAGGTAAGATAATCATACATGGATGGACCAATCAGGAGAGAAAACCCATTTTCCAAATCCACTCTTTTTCTTCACCTTATCCTAAGGTTCCATGACATTTGGCTTAAGGAGGGAGGCACCTTCCTAAAAAGTGAGGCATCCCCCTTGTTGAGTTGTCATCTTAGGTGCTTTCTTAAGTTGAAAACCCTTACATCTATTTCAAATCAAAGCACATAAAAAAACCTAAATCTTTTCACTAGCTTTCTAACCATTCTTATTCCCATTTCTCTTTCGTTGCCAACAGCCAAATACTATGCATTTAGAAGGGGAGGAGCACCATGCCACCTTCCTAAAAAGGTGGCGTCCCCCCCTTTATAAATACATGGTAGCCACCATGACCTCATTCCTCCACATCACTCTCCACCTAACTTGCCTCATTGAAACCCTATATCTAAATCCACTTTCTTTTCTAAGAATAAGCTTCATTCAATTGGAAACCCAGCCATCTATAGAGCTCCTTGAATTCCACATTTTCTTCCAAGTAGAGTTTTTGAGAGAAAACATTGAAAGAAGCACTCTTGCTTGGTGATTCTTGGGCTTTGGACATGGTTTTATTTTGGACTATTTTCATTGGATTTATCAAGTATTTTATTTTCTTTACACACTTCAATTATAGGTTAGTATTTTTATTTCAATTCATTGCTTTCATAGTTAGAGTTCTCTTATTTTGTTCTATAGGTTTCACATGCATAACTCCCTCTTTTCTTTACTCCATTTTCTTAGTTTTTCTTACTTATTCATATAAGATCCAAGTTAGTTATTCTCTGGTAGTGACAACCAAGAGAAGAAGTGACTTGCATCCTTGCATTCCACATCTTTTTCCTTAGATTTAGGCTTAGTTTTATGCATCTTTTCCCTTAGGTTACTTCATCATTCGAGCCATATTTTCTGTAACACCCCGGATTTTTAAGACAAAATTTATTTTTTTTTATACATAATAATGGCATTTTAAATAAGAGCATTTTGGGATCCCATGAGAAAAGATTTATTTAACATTTTACTAAACCTATCTTAAAAATTCCGGGTGTTAATTTTCCTTTCACAAAATGGCGTACATGTAATTTAAACATAAATAAATAATCCGCGTATAAATCAACGTCAAATAAATAGGCGCCTTTATTTTAAATCAAATAAACGTCCAAAAGACAATAATAATATGGCCCAGGGTCTATCCATCATAACATCCCATATAAATGTCCAACATATGTCCAAAGATCTAAATCACATCCCAATATAAAATATGCAGTCCATAATAAAATCCAAATGATAATCCTGTTTAATGACTCACATCACTGTCTAACACTATAGAAAAATGGTCTTCAGCAGCTCTCACGGCTTCTCAACAGCCTTGCCTTTCCTGTTATCGCGCTCGAGATCTAAGGCATTGCAAAACAAAGCAATGCCTCAGCAAGCTATCGCTTGTGTAGGTACATAGACAATTAATGTAATAAATGAAAGAAATAATGAACAACACTGATAAAAAGTCTAACACTTATGAAAATAGTGATATCATAATGCCATGTTCAAATAAATGCCAATTTATTCCATATGCTAAAACATGCAAATCATAGAGTTAAAACATGACATGAATCAATAAAATGGAGCATACAACAAGAATAAGGACACCCTAAGGTAATGGGTCCCATCACATCGCACTAACATCCCTGATCAGGAGTACACGTAGTCAACCTCTGAGTGTCGTCACACCTGTGCATATCATCCATAACCATGCTCATCATACATGCACACATAATAAGAATATGGGCTATCATGCTGCAGTGGCAACCCTCCATGGGTATCAACCACCGCCGCTCCCCGTCGACACCATAACGGGAGACTTAGCGTCTGTCCCCATGGAAAGGCTCAAACCGGTAGTGTGGACTATCCATGTTACCAAACCCCTACCGAATGCCATCTATGGGCAGGTGTCTATCATATCACAAACTCATCACATCATAATCTCGGAAGGTGGGTGGCCGGCCCTATCCCTCCTAGCATGACGCCCACCGGGCGAGAGCACCCGTCATCAAATATAAAACACGGAAATCATATGTATATGCTAAAACTCAAGAGCACTTATAGCTTGCAATCCCCAAGACATGCCCCTCATCCTGGGGTTAGCCTATCAAAGGACCAGCTAATAAGCCTCTATTCTCATTTCCATATAAATCCATGCATTTTCAATATATATAATAAGAAATAAGTCTCTAATTAAGAATAACAAATTAACATCATGCTTGTAAAAGCATTTGAAATAAGTTTATTCAGTAAAAGATTTCAATTTGCAATAACCATCCTGTACACAATGTAGCATGAAATCCACGGTAAATAATAATTGCATTTTAAAACACAATCACACATGATGCTATGTTTAAACATGGTTCAAATATCAATGCAAAACATTAGTTGTCGTCACCTACCTCAGTGTGAGACCACTAGCTTGCTAATAACTCCCTTTAACGGGTATATTCACGTGCACCTGTACATGTCACATCACTATTTTAAAATTTTTCTAAAGAAAAAGTTTTCATTTCTAAGTTTTTAAGTTAAAACTAAGTCCGTGTCGTCAATACGGTCACAACGCCTCTTTCGGATCCTGATTTGGACCTCTCTAGCTCCCAAAAATCAAGTTTTAGTGAAAACTACGCTAAAATGGGGCCTGCTGGACCACCATAAGGTGGTTTAAACCGGCGGCGCCTCTTTTCCGCCGGTTTACACCGGCGTACACTGGCGCACGAAGACGCACGGCGACGCAGACGCCGCACGGGACGCGCACCGTGCTTCTTCGGCACCGTGACGCGGGCGCGCGCGCGTGCGACGCCGACGTCATCCCCTGTGCGTCCCGCTGTGCGTCCTGGCGTCAGCGCCAGGGCGCCGACGCCGTTGACGACGCCGGAGAAGACAACTAGATTCCGGTCGCCTCCGGTGGAGCTACAGAGCTCCGTTTTGCGTGATTTTTGCGTCATTTTCTTCAGAATTCTCTTTAGAATCCATTTATGCCCTCCTTTTGCACTAATTTTTCCAAAAACCATGGTTTTTAAACGATTTTTTCCAAGTTCCTAAAAACATCCCTATGTACTGGTTTTTGGGTTTTCTGGAGAAATCCACCGTTGGATCACTCCAAAATTTAAAGGGTATGCTCTTGGATCTCTTGTGCACTAGTTGGACGATGCGATTTCCAAACAAACAAGGTTTGGTCCGTGAAATCACGCTCCAACAGTAGCGTGCCTAAAGTTCCTAAAAATCTGATTTTTCCTAATTTTTAAACATTTTCTAATTATTTTCTCTATTTAATAAATACTAAAAAAACATAGGTTTGAGGCTTACCTTGCACCTGGCCGGAGTTGCTTGTGTTGCCGGGGCTCCACTCGCCGAAAAATCTAAGTTTTTGCAGGGCTAGGGTTTTGCGTAGCATTCAGGGAAAACGCTCAAAGTGGAGTGTTTTGGCTCCTAGAGGAGCATAGATATAGGGTTTTAGAGTCTTGTAGACAGGGGTGCCGTTATCAATTTGGACCCCTGTGTAACACGTTTCTGTCAAAAGACCAATTTGCCCTTACAACTTTGACGGCTCATAACTCCCTCGTTTGAGCTCCGTTTCTCGCGTTCTTGGTGGCGTTGGATTCGTATCGATGAGCACTTTCTAATTATTATGTTTTCAGGAAAAAATTTCATCCATAAATTTTTATTTTAATTTATTTAATAATTTCCTATTTTATCTTTAAAATTAAGGATATTACATTTTCTCTTAAATTCTCTTTTTGGGTTTCACTTGTATGATATCTTAGTTTATATTGAAAGCATTAGAGTTTGTTTTTTATTTGATTTTAGTCAAATTTTAGCCTCTTAAAGAGTGTGTAATTTTCAGACTATGTATACGTGTTCATGTGCACCCCTTTTTTATGTACTTTGAAATGCAATCAATAAAATTCTTTGAGGATTATTGTTCATGATTGTTTCTAGTATTAAAGTACTTTAGATATTAAGTGTTATCTTGTATAAAAAGTACTAGTTCAACCCTTTCCATGCTTGGTTTGATTTGAGTTTCTTAAGTGCTTGAAATCTAAAATTTGTCCATTCAATCTTCGTGCTTAGTTTTAGTAGCTTACTCATCATAATTGATTGATTTCTTAAGAATTAATTTATATTTTTAGGTTTTTTAATAAGTTCTTTGATTATATTGCACATTAGTATGCTTTTAATTCATTAATTTGGGCTATCTTTGACCTCATGAACCATGCACATCATCCCATGGATCATGTGCATGCTGCTAGGATGAAGTTTCTTTAATTATTGCTTTGTTTAGTTGGTTAATCTTAGTTTAATAGTAGTTAATTCATTTTTTACATCTTAATTTACTTTTAGGAAGTTGCCTAATTGAGTTTTAGAAAGTTTCATTTTTAGAAAGTTTTAAGATTAGGAAAGTTTCCTTTCTAGTAAGTTTTCTTAAGTTAAATTTCTTCGATTAATTCATTTTAGTTTTACATTAGTTTCCTTTAATTGAATGCATGTTAATTAGTTAAGTTTCTAATTTCATTGCTTTGTTTTATTCTTAGCACGTTTTCTTTAATTGTAATTTCTAATTTCATGCATATTTCTTTTCTTTTTTTGTCATTTACTTTCCTAGTTTAAATTCAAATCCAATTCAATCTCTCTCTTTAGTTGAAGTTAAGTACTTTAAAAAAGATTCATCTAATATACAAATTTGTTAGATTCCTCGTGGGATAAACCTCCCTTGCATGTAAATTACTACATTGATTCTGTGCTTGCTAGTAATATTAAAATTACACTAGTAATGAGAAAAGTGCATGGGTGACAAAAATATGATTTAGTATTCTTATCATGTTTTTCATACCACAAACATTCAAATCTCTGAAGCAAACAACAAGAGGGTGATAAGACATAGACATATAGAAGAACCATAGGAGGTGGTTGTTATTCCATCCACAAGATGAAGAACATCCATGGGAAATACAAGAAAAAATGAGATGACTCTGGCTTTTTATAAAATAAAAATGACTTTTAAAGTTGAATTTTAAAATTGACTTTAAAAATGACTTTTAAAGTCAGATTTTGAAATCCAACTTAAAAATGACTTTAAAAGTCAGATTTTAAAAAATGAATTTAAAAGCTACTTTTAAAGTTAGCTTTTAAAATTTGGCTTTGAAAGTATCTTTTAAAGTTGATAGCTCAAAATAGCATGATCCTAATAGAAAATAACCTTAGTTCCTAATAGTTAATATCTAAACTTATTCAGAGGAAACACAACTGCTAACAACTCTTTTTACATGGTCAGATAATTGAGTTATGCCTCATTGAGGGTTCTACTAGCGTAATACATTACATGGGATAATCTAATAAAGTGCTGCCCTAAAACAACATTGATCGCTTAATCTAAAGGTGTCACACATGATCTCAAATGGTGCACTCCAATTAGGCCATTGAATAATGGGTGCAGAGGTCTTGAATGCTCATATGTAGTCACCATCAAAGTCAAATGTGGATTCCTTAGTAAGTAAATTACATAGAGGGTCAAGAAACCTTGCTATAGTCTTTGATGAATGGACATTGAAATTAGCATGCCCTAGAAATGAAGTTGGAGATGAGATCCACTTTAGCCTTATCAACCTCAATCCTATCATGTGATGTAATGTGCCCAAGTATTATATCACTTTTCACCATAAAAATGACACTTCTCTCAGTTAAATAATAGATTTTTCTCTTAACACCTTGCTAATACTAAGGTGAGGTGGTCCAAGCATTAATCAAATGATTTTTCAAATACTAAGAAATCAAGTGCAGTGGTCTTCTCTTGACCCTTCATATCCACTATTGTCCTCCCTATAGCTGTCTTATGTTATCCAAGAACATCAAGTAGCTCACCTTCCTATTCATTATCAAGGTATGAAGCAATGATAATAAGCAAGGTATTAGAGGGGCCTAAAAATGCATATTCTCAACTTTCAGGTAAAGTTTTTAAGTCAAGGTGGGTGGTTTTTAGTAGATGGAAGGGGTGTAGCTTCAAGAAGTAGAAGAGATTGTACTTTAGCATTCCATTTTGAAATATCCAATAAAGGTGTAGCATCTAGTAAGGCATTGACTTCATGAATAAAATTTTGTATGTCAAAATTGAAGCCAAAATGAGATAGAAAAGTCTTAAGTGGATCAAAACTAGAGAATAGTAGGAATGTCTCATGTACTAGCATGCCATCATGTTAGCCGCAAACAAATTGTCGAATGTGTGTTGTTTTTCGACATTAAAAATGTTTAACTTAAGTTTCATAGCTCCAAAGGCAACTTCACAACATCATTCTTACAGTTTATGATCACATTAGATGAGGCCAAGAAAGGTGATCCCAAAATAATAGGAATGTGATTACTACTGTTCAATGCAGGTTTGGTATCAAGTACAATGAAGTCTACTAGAAAAAAAAAAAAAATTCCACCTACAGCAATACATCCTCAATCATACCATGAGGGATTTTAACTAATCAATCAAGCAAATATAATGTGGTAGTAGTTAGTTTCAACTCACTAAGTAGTAATTGCTCACAGACAATAATTAACACTTGCCCCTAGATCTAGCAGTGACTTATAGGTTGTGTGGTCCCCGGTTTGACACAAAATATGGTGGGACACCCTGGAACTGTAAACTTAGTGGGATGTTGCATTGAATAATGAAGATAGTTTGCTCAGATAAAAATGCTTTCTTTTGCACGTTAAGCTTACGCTGTTATGTGTAGTGATCTTTGAGAAACTTAGCATAAGGAATTTTTTTAATGGCATTGAGTAATGGAATAATGATATATGCTTATTTAAGAGAATGGAGCTTTGGCCTTATGGGATGCCTCAAGAAATAGGTTCTAAAGATTTGGTGACTTTAAACACTCTCCTTAACTTTCTAAGAGCTTGTGTTACTCTCATTTGCCTCACATTCTTTATTTTTTTAAGTCATGGCCACTTTTTGTTATCAATTTGTTTACCACTCCTAAGGGTAGTAATAGATTTGGCTTGTGCAAGATATTTTGGCTCATTTGAGTTTGAGCCAATCTAACTATCCTGGCTGACTTACGAATTTAGCTTTGTCCCTTGCACTAAGTGCAGTAGACAGTTGACCCATTTGAAATTTTAACTTCATAATTGATTCAAAATTGGCATGTAGAGTGTGCAATTGTGTCATTCTAAAATTGAAGTGAACTCTGCATGACCAAATTAAGGGTTTCCTCTAAAAATGGTTTCCTCAATTTTTGAGAAAATTGTTGTAGAACTGGGGCACGAGGGAAAGGTTGAGTAGGGGACCCAAGAGAATCACCCTAATGGTTATTCTTTGACAATGAGATTTTGGGATACCTAGCCCATTCGAGATTGTAGGTACTAGCATATGGGTTATTCCAAGGGTTCTTCAATGCATTTTTCTTGCCCTAAGACATATTCAGGGAATGTGGATACTTAGGTCAACTTTTCTTGTACAATTTATAAAAGTATGATAAGTTCTATGAATTATTCTATCAATATTCTAAAAATATAACACAGGTAGAAATAGCTACTTACTATTCCAGAAGTAGCTAGTGCAACAACTTCTTTTTCATAGGTCTAAGAGTATGCTTTTCTAAATGTGTCATTTTCCATAGGATGACATAGTTAATGGGATTCATAATCTCAGCTTTCAATGGTTGTCAAGAGAGACACTGAACTTAGGTAAAATATAGTTAAAGAATAATTATAAATAAATGAACTCTCACAAATACTTACTTCTTGTTCTTCCAACCTAAAGAGGTGGTGCTATGTGTAATTGATCTCACACGCCTTTCTATCTTGAGCACTATTTGCCTACACATTTGATGCAATGAAAGGTAATTAAGTATAATCGTATGTCATAATTAATTCAATCAAACCCATATTTAGTACATATCTCAAATTCAAGAGATAAGTGACACTATACAAATTCATTCCATATATCATAGTTAATGATGTTAGAATATATGGCATGGACTATGTACAACCTTGATAGTTCATCCCCACACCCACACACTTGCTCTCAAGGTAGCTCTTCCATTTCCACTAACTTTTACCAACTCTTTGAAAAGCACACTTCTTCTTGTCATCAAATGCATTAAAGTAAGAACAAACACATTACTTTATTGGAAATAACAAGATAAGGTACTGTAGTTTTCTACAATCATGTATATAAAGAAATTACATTCCTTACCCATTTCACATATTGAATGTTTGATTGATGGCAATACATATCTCCAATCATCAATAGTAATAGTCACCATGCTTACCACCATGAAGCAAATGAAACTTTCATAGTTGGCTACATGGGAGCCTATCTCTTGACCTTTATTGTTATACTCACTAGTATCTTTTATTTCCTTTGGCTTTGTCTTAAAAATGTTTATCGATGTTGTTTGCCCTCTACCCTTTTCTTATATGGCAACTTGGTTCGGCTCTTTTTTATGTACCTACATCATAACTACAAACATGTAAGTATTTAATGAATTGTTATTGAATAATCACTCGTACACAATAACAAATTTTTTGATAACTCCTAACCATCCTTTATTTATATATATCAAATATTTTAATTTACTCCCTCAACATCAATCTTTTTCAACCCAAATATGCTCTTTACTAGTATCACACACATACTCTATCTCATTCTCATCGATTAAATCAATTGATGGCATTATTTTATTAATGCAAGTGTGATCCATTACAGTATGGCATAAGTCATCTTCATCATATAAATAAGTGAAAATATACAAATCCAATCAAATTCTTTCAAACATGAAAAGAATGAACTCATAGTTGGGAATTTTAGGGAACAATTGTGAGAAGAAAACCTTGAAAAAAACTTATCATACTTGGAGATTTTCCAATTGTAGGTTGGGACAGAAAATCGATGCAAACATGATACATCCATACAAGGTTAGAAAGGAATTTTTTACCCATAATCATGTAAATAGAATATGAGACAAGGAAAAAATACTTACCCAAACTAGGGTGATTCAACTGTCATGATGAAGAACTTACTGAGTTGAATGACAATTCTTAGTTCCTAAAAAATGTTCAACAATATTTTGAGGAATCTTCATAGATTGTATGAGATCAACATAGCAAGGAAAATGTCAATAAAAAAAAGACAAGTTTGAAGAGAAATTGTAATAAGACTTTTTGGACATCTTAGGTGACTAGGATCACTATGGCATAACAACTACGAATTGAGAATCAATGGATTCCCTTCCAGGGATATGGGTGCTAGGAAGGGTATAGTATAATCACAGTCCCTTAGTGCCTATAGCTCAATCTGTTTTACAGTATGGATGGCCCCTAAGTATTTCTCAATGACCGATAACATAGAAGTACCATGAGGAAAAGGTGAAAATAACCCTCTCTAGGAAGTGCAATAGAGAACTTGATAACTTTCTTTCTTCTCCTAGTGCAATTAGTTCCTAACTGAAACCACTCGAGTAAGTCCATATATTCATTTCGTTGGACGATGAAAAGAATGAGGAGAACATAAGATTTTTAAGACACATTTTCTAGTTGTCTTCTTAACATTAGATTTTTAATATGTTTTTTTTAACCATCTTCTTAACGTTAGGTTTTTAAGACAATTTATTTTCTAACTATCTTCTTAAGTTCTTCAACAAAAATTCAAAAATTTTAACTCCCTCCAATAACTTTTTGAGAAGAATTTTGAGAAATCATCTCATTAAATTATATTTTATTATTTAAGATGTTTTTTTGTAGCCTTCTTAGATTATTTCAATAAGACAATTGCATAACAACTTTCTTGATCTCTTTCCTTTATCTATAATCTCTGATCAATTACCTAAGGATTTAACATAAGGAAAAGAATAGTGATAAGGAAAACTTTGTAGAACGTCCGTTCAATCACACTTCATAGCATGCACTAAGATATTCTTCACAAGCTTTACAAGGCTAGATCGATCTGCAGATCGTCCAACTCTCCCCTTTATGTAAAAAGGCACAAGATAGAGGAAGCCACTTATTCATTTATTAATTCAATATTAATCTACTATTTTATCACTTTCTAATAAGAGTAGGGTTACAATCAGGTTCGCACATAGTGTATTGCAATCATAGTAATTCCATGCCACAAAATGATCTAAGAGTTCTACTTAAATATTAATGCTTTATCTATAAAGCCAATTAGTAATTCATGGTTCATTTATGTTCATCTTATACAAAATATTATTATCTAACTGCACAGATAGTCTAATTGATATTTACGTCAAAATTCAAGTACCAAAAATACAAAGCGGACAATGCGCAACCTTAGAATCAGCAATGCGCATGGTGCGCACGTTTGCCTCGTGGAAGTCAGCAAAAAGAAAAGATTTGATTTTTAGTCGGAGTGCTCTTTTACCCTTTAAAGCAACTCCAATTCCCGAGGCATAGTTATTTTAATTATTAGCCATAAAAAGGGCACAGTACGAGTACCTTTGCAATACGAATGCGTACATTAAGCATCCGTCACCCATGCAGTACAAGATAGCAAAGGATTCTCATCTCTGACCCCTTTCTGACACCTGAAGAAAGGCAGTTGAACATATTAACCAGGCAAAGAGAGCTTTTTCCCAAATTTTAAGAGAGAGATTTTGTTTTGTTTTGTTTTCTTCTGGTTTTAATCTTGCAAGAAACGTTTGTGAAATTTTTTGCTCGAGGAAGAGAGGGAAGATCGGGTGATGAAGAGAAGATTATGAGAAATTCAGTATATCGATAGAAATGGCCACAGAAACCAAGTCCAATTCAGTTGTGAAGGTAAAACCGAGTCAGAATGGATACGATTGGGGTTCAAAGGGTAAATCTGTTTTGTCTCCCAACAAGAAGAAAATAGGGAGTTCGAGCAAGCAGGTTTCTGATTCCAAGTTCAACAAATCGGTTTCAACAATTTCCAAAACAGAGGTAGTCTGGAGACTCTCTCTGCTTCTTTGTACTTTTTAGCGTTGGTTTGTTTTGGATTTGTTGGTTTTTTGTGTTTTTAGAAGTACCCACTTAGGTTGCTTTTATTTTCAGTTTTTTTTTTTTTTTCGGTTATTGTGGCTTTTGGGTTTGCTTTGTTTCTGTTTTTAGAGGTAGTCATCTGGATTCTTTTATTTATTTTTTTGTTCTTCTTTTTCATGTTGTCATTAACAAATTAGAAGAATTGTTGGAGACCCACATGAAACTATAATTAAGATAGACTTCAGTTTTTAGGTGCAATAATGAAGAAAAGCTGACAGATTCCAGTTATCCTTGCTGTCACTCTTCAAAACTTTGATTGTAGTATTTGATGCTTTTGAGCTTGCCGGTCGCTTGGGTGGACTGAGTATCAGATGGCTGACTAATTTGTCTGTATTCTCTTCCAAAAATGTAATTAGGGAAAATCAGAGTTACAACATACCTTTAATTTTCTTTTCCTTCTTTATATTCCCTTGTGTTGTTTGGCTTTGCCTGTGTTGTTTGTGTGATAATGGAGAGATTAATTGCATTGTCATTTTCTTTCATTTAATTTGATAAATCTAATTTGAGTGGCTTTGGCTATGTGTTTGTTGGATAAAGGTGAAAGGGAAAACATCATCAAGTTCATCCAAGACTGATACAAAAACTGCTACTGTTAAGAAAACAGAGAAAAAAGTTTATACATTGCCTGGTCAGAAATATGATCCTCCTGAAGAGGTCCTAGATCTATACCTTCCTCCTACCAATATTTATAATTTGTTTTGTTGGCTGATGCTGCATATTTTCAGCTCCTAATTAATGGGATGTCTGTGGCAGAGAGAACCTTTACGGATCTTCTACGAGTCATTATCTAAACAGATACCATCAAGTGAAATGGCAGAATTTTGGTGGGTTTTCATTTTATTTTGTTATCAATTCTCTTTGTGGCATTTTGATTTTAACTTACATCATAACCATTAAGCGTGCCCATTGTTGAAAGATTCTAAAACATGTTTCACTTTGTTGTTTGTGTGTCCTTTTCAAGTGGCAATTGAACTCCTGTTTCTATATGCTGTTATTTGTGTATTAGATGTCTGGCTTATTCTTTGCTTCTGACATTCATGGTAATTGAGACCCCAAAGTCTGGATAATGTTTCCAATATTTGCCTCAGTGGTTCAAATTCAGCCCCATTACCAAATATGACCTTTCATTTATATATTTTTCTTCTTTTAGATGCTTTGCAAATGACTGAAACTTGATCACCTTTAAACATAATTGGAGAAGGAAAGTGCCACTTATTGAACTAAATTCAAGTGAGAAGTCCAAAAATATGGACAGGTCTCCTAAATTTATCGGCATTGAATTAGAAGACTCAGCCCACTAGGAGGTGAACAGTTGGTGAAGCTCCAACCTTGGAATTTCTGTCAATGGTTGCAACTTTGACCTGTGATGACCACCTTTAAACATATTTGGAGACATAAAGTGCTACTTATTGAACTAAATTCAAGTGAGAAGTCAAAAATATGCACAAGTCTCCTAAATTTATAGGCATTGAATTGGAAGACCGAGCCTACTAGGAGGTCAATAGTCGGTAAAGCTCCAACCTTAGGAATTTCTGTAAATGGTTGCAACTGTGACCTGTGATGATCAATGAGCATGTATACCCTCATTTTCTCTGAAAAAGATAGATTTTCTCCTATGCTGCAGAAAATGGAGTGGTCAAGTGCATTTTGATATTTTTATTACATATGTTGATTTTCTAAATTTAGATGTAAGCCTTGGCTTGTCTGCAAAGTTTAATTGGTTGAGGTTTATTCTTTCTCAACATTTTCTTATTAATACTGCATCTGGTGATAAAATCTGTGTATCATTCACGTTTCTATATGTAATTCTTGTTTAGAAACTGTTACATCGAAAATTTTACTTCTCCCATAATTGCCTATGGATCTATTTCCTTGTTACAATTTAAGATGTCCATGTAAATAAGAGATCTGAAGGGGAGCCTTGGCACAATGGTAAAAGTTGTCGTCATGTGACCATGAGGTCACAGGTTCACGGCGTGGAAATAGACTCTTGTAAAAATACAAGGTAAGGCTGTGTACTATAGTCTCTTATAGTTCACCCCTTCCCCGGACCCTACATAGGCAGGATTATCTCAACATAAACTATATACATTATTTATGTAGTATAGGGTAAATCCATTAAAATAGTGAAAATGCTCAAAATTTGTTCCTTCCCCTAGCTATACTCCCACTTAGGAGATCAATATTCAGCAAATTCTCATACGTGGATTTTCTTTCTAGGAACTCATGTAGTGGCATCTCATCATGCCATGGCATTACACTATGCCTATCATATGTGCATCATAATGCAAAATACTCAAGGACTACTATGCCACAGTCTAAATCCGTATAGCGCTCGGATAACTCCATAATAATCCATTAATACTAACTGTGGAAATAACAAAGTCCCTGTCCGCATGGGCGAGGATCATGGCTGTCATAGTGGCGGCCTTGCCATAATAGCCCCACCCGACATTTAGCCTCTCTCAGGGCATAGTGTCCATCATATAAATTTCAGGAAGCAGGTGGTCAAACCCTCATAACTTTCCTAGCATAGCATCCCCAGTCCTATAGCTATGTAAAACAAAATAATAAGTCACCATGCTTGTATGTAAAATACATTGTACATATCAGACGATGTGTCTGTTTAACTAAGACTGAAATATTTACTATGCCTTATTCTCAGGGTTTCCTTAGTCTACACATCTCATTAATTTCTCATCATTTGATTATATCATTAGATTGAATCAATTGAATTGGATCATGGAGTTGGATCACTTGGTTGGATCATGTGATTGGATCATTATTATTCTAAGGTACTAAGTATACTTATATCATGAAGGTCTATAATTTTAGACAGAAGATCATGTATGTATACACATGAATCCTTAATACATTCTTGTACATCCACCTACCTCAAAGTGATATCATAGTTTTGATTCATACATCTCAAGTGGTATTCACTTTATATTATCCATCATGGTCTTGATTCATACATCTGTCAAACCATGCGTATAAAGTTATTCCCTTATACAAGTATTCTTTCTTCATGTATTCTTATAAGGGATGCCTTAATTTTCCTTGAATCATGTTTGATCAAGGGTTTGAATTCTCTATCTGGATTTTTCTACAACATCCATACATAGATACATAATAAAATACGACATTGGGATTCTCATTGTTCTTGATCATTCGAGATCCTATGGATCTTGTTTGATCCTCCTTATCTTACTTACAATTTTTATTAGGATTAGATAATTTACTAACCTTTTATGCTCTTATTATTATTATTCAACCAGTTAATGTTTTACTAGTTGAAGATAGCTTATTCTATCCTAAGTCTAGACAGCTCCTCTTATTTTCAATTAGCTAAGGCTTACTAGTTGAATGGTTGAACACAAAGTTGTTACTTTAATTCTTATGTAAGGAGGCGTTTAGACCTCACAAACATCATCGGAAGGTAGGAGAAGAGCGAGGCTCTATTAGAGAACCCCCTAACTACCATGTTCAACATTCACTAGAGTGACCTTAGCTCAATCTTTCATAAGATTCCTATGAGCATTTTGACCCTAAGTACTCTTTCTAATTGATTTTAATTAAATCCATAAACATTTAAAATGTCATTCATGGAGTTTCATTATTCTCCTAATTTAGGCCAAGGAAATGATATTCCTTATATTATCCCACTAACTATAGCCCTTACTATCATTAAGTCCATGTCATTCATTCCATGTAAATGTCCTTCAACTCTATTTTTCATTTAATTACATTTTCAATGTAATTTTCATAATATAAGCATTAAAACATGAATAAATAAATAATTCTAACAACTAAATCTACTAAGCAATAAAAAGATAATTATAATAACAATCAATAATTCAAATGAAAATTTAATGTGCCATAACTATTCCTCATGATCCAATGCTCATAGTTGATTTCTATTTATTTTTCATCCCTTTTAGGGTTTAGATCTTGATGTTTTATTTTTCTTTAAATCTAATACATTTCCTTAATGTGATTTTATCACTAGATCATTGATGCATCTCATCAAATGATCTGATCTTTCTTGATCCAATCGATCAAGAAGATCTTAAGTCATTTTATCCAATTTAACGGCATAGATCTTAATCTATCCCAAATTATCATCATCAAGTCCATCAATCCATATGATATTAAGTTTATATCATCATCCAATTACATCCATACTGTCCAATCCTTTTGATCAAATTGATCAAGGAGATTACCATTCATTTTTATGGATTTTACTACTTTTAAAGCTAGATCTCTTAAGATCTGCCAATTCAATTACATCCAACCCATTTATTTAAGTTAGTATATTATTAGATTATCATCCAAAATGTTTGAATGGTCTGATCATCCCAGATCTAGTAGACCAAGGATGTTAGTACCCTTATCTACTTAAATTCAGAATGTTTAATGAATTAAACTTAGGATTTTATTGGTTCAGTAGGTTCTTCTCATCAAGAGGAAGCCAACCCAACTTTCTGATCTCAATTTGGAGCTAAATTGAGATCAGAATTTGAATTTTAAGATTTTAACCCGTTTTAAGGGCTAATATTTGATCTTATTGTTTTTGTTTAATTACTTGATCTAGAGATCCAAAAATTTTACTGTGATCATGATCCATAAGGTTTTGGGACCTCCTGAACCCATCCATCGACTCAGATATCTATTTTGAGATCATCTTGATCATGATTCAAGGTTGTTTCTATGGATTTTACTGATTAATTTACATAAATGGAATTAAAAACATAAATATTATGAGTTCAGTAATTTATACAAGTGACAAGGAACCTATAGAAACTTTCAGATCTAAAATCAAAGCTAAAATGAGCTCTTAATTAATGAAATAAGCTCCTAGTTCAAAAATTGGACGGCCCAAATCAAATATGGGCTTACGGGTGCGGGGACGACTAGCAGCTCATTTTTGTTACCGCTTATTACAAGTAGTCTGACAGAGGTGACTGGTTATGGGCGAGATGGTCGGATCACCCATTGTCAAATCTCCTCCATCCTTGACAGTCATTAGCCAAGATTTCATCTCCTGGGGCTTTTGGGCCCCAGGAATCCATCCAACAACTCAGAATTTGTATCTGAGCCGGCAAATGATGAGATCTCAACCCTCCATGCCTGATCCATCATTTTCAAGGGATCAACGGCCGAGGAAGATCAAGGATGACCGGAAATTTAGAAAAACATGCCAGAATGAAAATAGAGGGTGAGGGTAACCTACCTGGTCGAGTCCGGTGAAGAAAGCTTCACCGAAGAGAGATATATCACCAAAAAAATATAAGAAACCCTAGACGCCAGAAAAGTATACAGAGGTAGATTCCTCCGTCGTCGTTGCCGGATGGATTGAGACCTTGGGGCTTTTGTAGATCATTACTCACTGAAGAGATTCAATGGCCAGATTGGCCGGAATAACCAATATTGATTGCCAGAGACGGTACTCAGTACCGTGCTTGTTTTCGTTTTAAGTTTTCCGACGATCCAAGAGGCGGATCATCCAAATTTCTTAGGGCTTTTGTAGATTTCCTTAGCCTTAATAAATCCAATGGTGGAGATCTGATTCTAACAGATGGAATTGGATGGCTAATTCAAATAGGGTTTCCCAGGCGGAAACCCTGGTTCACGGGGGACGACACGTCCCTGGACATGCCCCGATAACAGACATGAATTGTCTGTCGGGTGCATCTGTGGACACTCTCCCAAGGAAAGAGAGAGCAAGAAGGAAAGAAGAAAATTTTGGGGAAGATTGGGGAGGATTTTGGATCGGGGATTTCAGGGCATGGTAGGGGACCTTGTGACGAATGTTAGGAAATTTTTTGGGATTTTTATGGGCTATTTATAGGGATTTTTGAAATTTTCATGATTATCTGTAATTATCATGTTTCATTTCTTTTTAGTATTAAATTATCATTAGATTCCCACTGCCACCTCCTTCTCCACTAACAGGTGGTAGTAGTTTGACTCATGATTACATGTTTTCTAGCTGTTGGATCCATTTGTGGGCCCCACAAAAGTGTGAAAAGACTATTTTGCCCTTTTGTGGAGAAAAATCTGTTTTATTCTCTCAAACTCGGAATTGAGCATACCTAGTGGCGTTGGAATCGTATTTCCAAGTACATTCCAAATATTGTTGTCTTAGGTCTTCGTTATGAGTAAAATTACTATTTTAACCTTTTATTCATAAAAATGGAGAAAATTAAGGATTTTTCATCTCGACTAAGAATTTGTCGTACTTACAGTCATTCTGATTGGTTCATCGAGTATGTTTTCAATTATACATGTCTTATACCTTGATTCTACTTTTATAAGAAGTGCATTTTTAATAACCCTAATATTCCAGCCTGATTTTCCTTGAAAATTTTTATTTCATTATTTATTCAATCTCCTTACAAAAGTTAGGGGTGTTACACTAGCTATGGAAATAAATTTGGGATAAATAACTCAATAGAACCTTGAAATAGACTTTCGTGTTTTGTTTCAGTCTGCTTGGTTTAAGAGGGGCCCTCTCAAAGTCAGGTTATCCATGCCTTTTCCTATTGTCAATGCCTACTAGCATGGGAGATATGGACTTACCTAAACAAGATTTTCCATGAGAAGAATATGGACATTAGTATGCAAAAGATAGAGGCTTCTTAGAAGTCTAGAGTTATTGAATATGTAGACACCTTTACTTAGTAGCCTCTCTTTTTTTCCTAGCATAAGTAGATTCTAGATACTGGGCAACAATTTAACTTGATTTGTTACACCCCAAGTTCATTAGCATGCAGTGGATTCCTCTTAGCAGAACCATTCAATGGTTTATTAATGATTCCTTTATTGGAAATTCGAGTGAGTTGGGTGCGGGAGACATTTTTCGTCATCATGGACTTCATTTTGTAGCAGCCTATATAGTGTGTAGATATTGTTGTGGCCTTTCAACATTTTCATTTCATTTATGTTTATTTTATGTGGATTCTCATCTTTTGTGTGATATAGACTCATATTGATGTTTTTTTTTAATTAGTAAGAATTATGTGGGTGCATGTTTAGTGGACTATAGCAATTAATTAATGACGTGATCAATTAATCACCAATAGTTGGGTCTGCTACTCACACAATGAAGACCACCCTGTTGAGAGTAGAGATATTCATGATGAAACCAACCATGAGGAGGTGGTGGGCTGTTCTAATTCCTTAGGATATTAGGGTAAATAATTAACTTGGCTAAAGCCAGCATGGAAAATCTAAGATGAGTTAAACCCACAGTTTAGAAAGACTGTTCTTGCATGACATAACTATATGTATCTAGTCCTAGATTGTTATAAATTCCATAGAGTTACACAATGATGTATCTATCACATAACATGTGTTGTAGACCATAACCTACAAGTGTAGGACTAATTCCTATTTCTGTTTTGTGCGAGAAGCTGGTTTTGTAGGTAACCCTAGTGCCTTAGCAACCCTTAACCCTCTTAGGAAGTTGAAGTCAAGTGATCTCTATGTTAGTGTGCTTACCTATGGTTTGAATTGCTTTGACTTATTGGGGCATTACTGGGACCGCAACCATATTAATAGAAACAACTTACATGTCTGGGAAAGACTGTTTGATATATGCACTATGACCTTTTAGTAGATCTAATTGCTGATTAGATTATCTAGTTGCAAACAAGTAAGTTATGGGATGCACTTAACCTTTGTTTTAGCTATGGCATTTTAGTGAAATTTTACCAATAAATTTACAAACTATTTTCTAAATCTATATAGTTGGTAAAATATGTTTATTATTGAAAATGGGTTTGCAACAATGATAATTTACTCAATATAACACAAGTGCATGCTAAGGTGAATGGAGGCTAATAGTGGGACTAGAGCCAATTCACTTTGGTGTATATCATGCGGGTTTAGGGTAAGCTAGATGGAGATGAGATGTTGTTAATTTGATACGAGCCTCTTTGTATTTGAGATGATGATTGATCTATAAGGTCTCACCTATTGTCTATCTGTATGAGATATTGGATTTAAATGCTTGTGGGAACAATAGGGAATCAAATAATTATTTAATTTTAACTCGTAGACATACAATGAGATGTAGGAGAGTCAACATAGCTTGTGTCAAAGAAACCAAGTGAAAAGGGGCTAAAACTAAAGAAATCGATAGATATAAGTTCGAGTACGTAAGAAAGCACAATAATAGAAATGATATAAAGATAGTAATGGATAAAGAATTAAAAAATAAAGTTGTTGACAAAAGAAGACCTAGTGATAGAATTCTACCCATAAGGCTTATTTTAGCAAAGAATATCATAAATATTATGAGTGCATACACCCCACAGGTAGGGTTAAGATAGAATTAAGAGATAGTTCTGGGAAGATATGGAGGGAGTATGCAAGAAATTCCTAACACATAGGGAATATTTATAGGAGCAGACTTAAATGGTCATATAAGAAAAGGAAAGGAAGGATATGATAGGGTATATGGAGGATATGGGGTTGAAGAAAGAAATGAGAGGAGGGAAACTCTTTTAGATTTTGCTTTGGCATATAACCTAGCTCTAGCAACACATTCTTTAAGAAGAGGGATGAACACTTAATAACCTTTAAATTAGACTATATAAAAGCCAACAGACTTTTTTCTAATTAGGAATACCAAAAGATCAATGTCCAAGGATTGTATAGTGATACCCAGGGAGAGTCTAACTACACAACATAGGTTAATGGTTATGGATATGTACATTAAGAGAGGGAAGAAATGAACTGAACTTAATAAGCGTCCAAAAAGTAAGAGGTGGAACTTAAAAAGGAGAGAAGGTAACATCATTCATAAACAAGTTGATGGTAGAAGGAAAGTGGAGCAATGAAACAGAAGTAAACACAATGTGCATGGACAAGCCCATTAAGAAAGTGGTAAAAGATGTTCTAAGAGTATCTAAAGGTAAAAAGCAACCAATAAAGGAAACTTGGTGGTGAAGGAAAAAAGTGCAAAAAGTTATTAAAGAGAAATGAGCGTGTTTTAAAGCATGGCAGAGGACTAGAAATAACACAAACTTAGAGAAATATAGGAGTGCTAAAAAAGTTGCTAAGACAGCAGTAAGTGAGGTTAAACTCAAGGCATATGATGATCTCTATAATCCATTAGGGTTAAGAGAAGGTGAGAAAGATGTGTTTAAACTTGTAAAAATAAGATAACAGAAGAATAAGGACTTAAACCAAGTTAAATGCATTAAAAGTGATGACCATAGGGTACTAGTCAAAGAGGACAAGATCAATCAAAGGTGGGAAAGTTACTTTCATAAATTACTAAATGACAATGGCCTGAGAATATAGAGATTGAAAGAGTGACACTGTGATTGAGAAGAGACTATGACATGAGATGAGTGTATCCTTGGAAGGTCTACCATGGAAGCTATTTTTCTCCTTACATAATTGATGGAGAAATATAGGGAGAGGAGGAAAGATCTTTGTATGGTCTTTATTGACATAGAAAAAGCTTATGATGAGGTTTGTAGATAGTTAATATGGTGGGTCTTGGGCAAGAAAAGGTTTTCACGGGAATACATAAACATAATCAAAGATATGTATGAGGGAGGGGTAACAAATGTTATGACCACTAGGGGAGAGATCGATAATTTCCCCATCACTATAGGATTGCACCAAGGATTAGTATTGAGCATGTACCTCTTTACATTGGTTATGGACGATTTAACGAAACACCTATAGGAGGAGATTCCATGGTGATGTAATTTGCATATAACATAGTTTTGATTGATAAGACAAGAGAGGGCGTAAACACAAAGCTAGAGTTGTGGAGAAATGCTATAGTCTAAAGAATTTAAAATCAGTCAAACTAAGACAGAGTATATGAAATGCAATTTTAGCAAGAAGAGTAATGGGAAGGAAGAACCAGTAAAGATTGATAACCAAGAAGTACCTCAAAAAGACCACTTTTGGTATTTGGGATCGATAATTTATGAGAGTGGGCAGATTGAGAGGGATGTTACCCAAAAAATCCAGGTGAGTTGGAACAAATGCAGATATATATGCCTCTGGAGTTTTGTGTGATCGGCAGAAGCCACTCGCAATGAAATGAAAATTCTGAGATGGATAAGTGGTAAGACAAGAAAGGATAGAATTAGATATGAAAACGTCAGAGGAAACTTAGGAGTAACACCAATAGGTAATAAGATGAGGGAGGGTAGACTTAGATGGTTTGGACATATCCAACAAAGACCAAAAATGGCACCAATTAGAAGGAATGAGTTGATTCAAGTTGAAGGCTCTAAAAGGGCAAGGGGCATGCCCAAAAGGATGTGGTTAGAAGTAGTGAGAAAGGATTTAAAAATTCTTGGACTTGATGAAACAATGACACTTGATAGAGGCGAATGGAGGAACAAGATTCATGTAGCCACCCCTAATCGGGATAAGGCTTTGATGATGTTGATGAGACATACAACCTCTAAAAGATTTTATTGTTTTAATAACTAATGCCACTACTAAAGTTAAGGAGAATGTGAGGGAAAGTTAGTTACTTATCAATCATACAGATTTTAGGGACATTATTGTCATTCTTTAGTTTTAATTAAAATTAGACTATGATTAAGATTAGTAAACCATAGATGAAGTTCTACATAAACACTTCTAGAGCTTCCATATGAACACACATTAAGAAACCATACTCTTGCTCTCTTCTTCTCCCTAGAGTTCCCTTGTGCATCCATATCAGATCTCGGCCATCCATTTTCAACCTGTCTGAGATCCAATGGGTGTAAAATTTCTATTGCCCAAAGTGGTGTTTATCTCCGTTCTCTGGTGCTGAAATCATTATTCGCTCAATTGAATCGCATCTTGGTCAAGGATTTGGTGTGGCTATCTGTTAGTTTCATTTACTCTATCATGAGAAAGTTTTTACTTTTGTAAATAATCAGAGTAATTAGCTGTTCTAACTAGGTCACAGTTGCTCCTGAACTTCACTTATCAGGCATGAAGTAGTCTACACCAAGGACTTTGCACTGTGTGTGTGTGTGTGTGTGTGTGTGTGTGTGTGTGTGTGTGTGTGTGTGTGTGTGTGTGTGTGTGTGTGTGTGTGTGCTGTATTTTGTTGCTGATTCATGCTACTCTTACAAAGTCCACTACATTTTGGAATGTGTGTGTTTGTGTGTGTGCTGTATTTTGCACCAATATGTTGCTGATTCATGCTACTCTTACAAAGTCCACTACATTTTGGAATGGAAGACTTCCATCTGTATTGCTATCTCTATCTGATGCACGAGGACTCGCTCTTACTTGAACATTAGGATGTTTCTATTGGCCATTTTAGGACTTCTGTATGTTGTTTAGTTGCTTGTACGTATGCTGTTACCTCTATTGTTTTAGAAGATGAGGTGAGACTGATGTATCTATATGTCTTTCAATATAGCTATGCGTTTGTTAGCAAAAAACAAAAAGATGTATCTTCTATGCTCTTGGGAACAACAGAGGACCTATAGGAGGAAGAAAGACCTTCATATGGAATAAACTGGCAACCGGGATGAATAGCTTCTCCCTTTCTGTAAGAAGATTGGATAAATCTGTAATTTTAGAAGCAACATGTAAAACAAAGTGAATGAACAAGAGGAGAGCTAGAGATTGGAGAATCAGTAGCACTTGTGAGTCGTGACTAAAGGATCTAACACTGAGATGTGAACCTGTGATAGTTTCTCTCCTTTTCTGTTTCTCTTTTTGAGAATTCTTCATGTTATCCTCTTAGAACTTCCTTGAACCCGTTGATTAGAGCCACTACGAACACGTGGGTACAATTGAGTCATAGTTTTTCTAGCTTCCAGGTTACTGCACCGATATGCTACTTTTACCAAGAGTAGCAAATGAAAACACATTCTTGGCTCAAGAACAAAGTTCAACTGCTTGAAACTGAGGCTCAAAAAGATATGATCGACCTATCTTATATTTTACACCAATCATCCTGCTCTTTTACTGGTCTTGAAAGAGATAATAGGACAAACAGAATACTATGCTGTAGTTGAGGGATTTGAACATGTTATTGATAAAGAGCAGATTTGTAGAGAAGTAAGGAATTTTTAAGACAAAATTAGGGAAAAGTGAAGAGGAAATGGGAATTTTTCTTTACCAATGATTTTGGTAAGACTGTAATTGGCTAATTTTACGTACCAATAAATTTCTAAGATTCAAAATGGAAAACTGAAGAGATTTACCCCTCAAATGATAGTAAACTGGATCCACTAAAAGAAGATTCTAAATCGGTCGAAGAGTAGTATTGAAGGCTGATCTATAATTCGTGGAGATGTCTGAAAAAGAGGCAAGATGTGTGTCAGCATGTGTTGACATGTCTGTGGACACTTACCAAAATTGCCAGAGGTATCCGAGTTATTTTACTGGTGTCAGCTGTCATTTTTGCATGAGAACTGTGTTCTTTTGTTTTGCATGAGAATTAGGAGCTTTCAGAGTTTTTCAAAGCTTGACTTACTATTGCTATTTTTGTGTTAGCTCCAGAAAAGCTGAACAGCTATACTATAATTACTGTTTAAACTTACACAGCTACACTACTTTCTAGAGTTTGAATTTTTGTTGCTATTTATATCTTATCTCTGAAAAAGCTACGCTGCTACACAGCTATACCACAATATTTTTTGTACTTCTGCTACATTACAACAGTGTCACCCAGATATATTAAGTATTTGCACTGCTACACAGGTATAGATCTCCTCAAAATAAGCATTTAATACAATTTGTCATTGGTCAGAAGCTTTTACTCCATTTATCTAGAGAAGCTGAAGCTGAATCTTTTCTTTTCCTTATCTAGAGAACCTAGTCTTTATGTTACTGTGTCTCTTTTATTTTGATGGTTAGCAGAATTTAATTCATAAAAGCCCCACCAAATGCTCCATTTTCCTTTCTACCACTACCTAGGCTGTAGTTGCATCAAAATAATGAAAAGTCCCATGAGTCTTGACAAGCTAACTTATTGGACCTGAGTTTCAATATGTCTGTCATAGTTTTTCTTGAATAAAAATCTGTAAACTCTGGGTTACAACTGGTGAAGAAAGTTTGTATTTTTTCCTAGTTTCTTATTCTGAATTTAATTTTTTATAGTATTTGATTATTATATATTTATTTAATTATTTGTCATGTCACTGTGTTGGGTTTTTGAGAGCTTGCCATGTCAGATTGTGGAACAGTGGAATAGTATTGATGGCTGGCTGATCTAGTATCTTAGTGGGCTGTTGCCTTCAAGCTATAATCAGGTTCAGCAGTAAAGAACAGAGCATCTGAAGTAGTATCATTATTGGTAATTGGCACACTGCATTGTTATCCATCAAAGGAGGCTTTGTTGGAGATATCAGGCATCTTTTTATATAGTATGATTATTCCTTCCCGAAAAGGAGCATTGTTAATGTGCAGGACCTACCTCAACCTTACCATTTTCACCTTCACCTCCAACTCCCTCCAGTATTATCAAAAGTATACAGGAGCTCTGCCTCTACCACGACTTACTGACCCAAGAGAGAGAGGGAAGAAGGGGCGTTGATGATGAATATTTCTTTTTCCAAGAAACAGTATTTTCATTAAGAAAACAAAAGGTCAAACTAAGAGATAGCAAGAGGAGACTAAAGAACAGAACCAGATATACTTTAGGAAAAACAAAAAACATAGAGTTTGAGATGTGCAAATGGATTTGACCCTATGAAGTAGAATGGACTCCTCTTCCTATCCTTCCACACAGGGAACTTTCCCATTCTCATTTGTTGTAGTTGATGAATGAAGTGAAATTGCCAAATCTTTTGGAGCCTTTTGTTGCCCTCTTTGAGTGATTGTTGACATTATTATTACATTTGGGGCATCACCCTTCCTACCTTTTGGGATCATAAGCATAATCCTTCTGCCCTTTAGCTGTATATTGATATTTTGAATTTGCAACACTTGACATTTCCTGCAACCCTTAACTGATGCTAAGGTGGGGACATAACTGTCCACTTTGCACCTGTAGCTGGACCCCTCATTTGGAGCTATATTGCACTAGGATATTCAGGACTGTCTGGGAGCCAGGATTAGGAAATCATCCATTGGATCGACTATCAAGGATTCTTCCCACCTTAAACAAACCTTGCGTCACGAATTCTCATGGGAGCAGGCACCTTTGGGGCTCATTCTATTATGATTACAATTGCAGATTGTTAATGCTTGCTTCAGCATGACTTAGCTTGACACAACTAGAATCTTGACTATGATCAGGAAATCTGGGTCTTAAAGTTTCTTTTATGTATATAGGTTCTGCAATACTGTTATAGCGAAGTGGATAGCTGAGATTTTGACAGTTTTACATGTGTTACTGCAAGGAAGTGTGGGCTGAGTCCCGAAATCTCTTGACTGGATGTAAGTTCTGCAACAGGGTTTTGTTGAAATGGATAGCTGAAAATTTGACCAGTTTTGATGTGTATGGTTGCAAGGAAGTTGTGGCTGACTCCTTTTCTAGGTCTTTGAGGTCTATGGGGTGGGGGTGCTTCCCTGTTCATTTCACGTTTTGACTCGTAGCTTCTTTTTTCCTTGTTTTTTGGAGACTTCCATGGAGGCCAAATTGCATTTTTCTCTTTGTAGTCTTGGAAAAGAATTGAATTGTTAATTTGCTATCAAGTCCATATATCGTAAGATTTTAATAAAAAGCAAAAAGTTGGAGTGAGAAGGTCCGATTACAGAAATTGAAGAAATATATTAGAAACAAGAAATTCATTCTGAGAAACTCCATTTCTAGCAAGCTCATCAGTGGAAGAGTTTGGCTGATCTCTTCACATGTTGAAGGTTAACTGAATAGTTAACCACGAGGTTCATTACTTCCTCTATCAAATCCCAAAAGCACCAAGGGGCTTATTCAGTAGTAGTATACAATCGAATCACATTAAGAGAATCACCCTCAACCACAAAAGGATCATAAATTTCTGAGCTCCAATGTTTCAATTCAAACAAAAGAGAGCAAAGCTTCTCTCATTCGGTCAGCAAACCCTACAGGACCTGAGAGTGCCATCTCTTTGAAGTGCTTGCTTAAAGTTGATATAGATCAAAGGATAACTAAGTGTATAGTATATCCCCAAGATTTCCTAAAAATGTTATTCTAGAGAGCTCATTTAGTAACATAGGACTTGCTGGAGAAGGCATAGTTGTGAGACCACAATGGAATTATTGTATTGATTTGATGCCACTCTGATTGGTCAGACAGATTAAAATGAGGCCAAGGTGCAAGCTTTTCTCTACAGATTTAAACGAATTGTCAATGAATATGGTGGTGATCTTATCATTGAAGATTGCTAATCTAGTGTCATATGTTGGGATAGAGATAATACCTCTCCAGTCCCTTGGAGGATATCTACAATTATCAATGCCGTAATAGAGATGTGCCTGTGTAACATTTCCTTCTTCTTTTTTGTTAGATGAGCTAGGTTTAGAGTGAGCATTTCTAAAGGGGTGTTCACGGTGTATGTGGGGCAACTTCCTCTCCCTTTCTTAGTTTCTTGTTCTACTCGACAAATCCTAATTACTTCAAACAAAGGGAAAAAGAAAGAAAAATCTGAAACCATTTGAAACGTTTATTTATTATGAATTCTGTTAATTTATATTTGTACTCTCTTTAGTTCTTGCTCTTTGTGGTCTGCCACTTCCCTGGACCCTGCATTTGCTGGAGCTTCCTGCACCAGAGCTGCCCCTTCTCTAAAAAGCACTCTGAATACATACATCATGCCAAAACTTGCAGCTGTGTGGGCTGACCTACCAAAAATATGTGTTGCATGAAACCCTTTATGCTAGATGTTTGTTTGTATGGGTCCCATACATGAAGGAATTTGTGAACAGTGATTATCCTTGTCAAATGTATCTGATGAAATAAGTATGTATGTCAGTGGTTAGATGTTAAAGTGTAAAATCTGGCTTTCACAATATGCTGATAACTGTTTCTGAAATTGAGATTCTGGTCTTGGTTGGTGCTAGGAGCTACTTTATATCCCATTTTCAGTTTTCTGTTCTGGTTAAATTAATTCTGCAGGATTGCTTTCTCCACATGCAGGATGATGGAACATGGTTTGCTGTCACCTGAAAGAGCGAAGAAAGCATATGAGAGAAAACAAATGAGGCAGCAACAGATAAGGATGGGGACTCCGATCAAATCGACTAAGACAGAGAGACCAGAAAGCTCACAAAAACAGCAGTCATCAAAGAATGGCGAGATCAAAGCCAATAAAAGAAGTAACAACTATAGCAATAACGACGACTTCATTGTGAAGTCTAAGAAATCAAAATCGTGAGCTGAGCTAGCCTCACATTAAGCTCCAGATGTACCAAGAGAGTTGTTACTGATCTCCAAGGAAGAAAGTTAACATACACTCGGTGTAATTTATTAACTGTCGGCCAAATGAGCCCCACATGTTTTATTTTAGACATTCTTTGTAGTGTCTAATTCAAGGAAATAAGGATAATACACTCTTTGATTCATGTTTTACTGTATTCGTTCATGGAAGTCATGCTAAAAGGCTCTTTGATTGAACTTATGAATGTGTTCGGGCGGAGGATAATAGTAGTAAAAGACTGCTGATCAGCTGTGAAGGTAGGAACAATGATAGCTGGTATATTCACTGACCATGTTGGGATGGCGAGGGCCGAGAGGCTGTCATGGTTGCCGGGGTTGCATACATGTTTCCTCACTGTCGATTCTCTTATGCAGATAGGTGTTTCCAAGCTCTTGTATAGTTGATGGGGAGAGAATGTGTGGGAGAGTAAATGTAAGAAGAAATACCGATAGTTTGACACATTTACTACCCTTTCCTCCTTATTTTTCCTTCTTTTACCTGAAATAGCATTTGTTTATTTATTCTTTACCTATACCTAAAATGCCCCTCTTATATTTGGGATGAAAACATTCTTCTCCTTTGTTCTAGGACTGCCCTCGAGCAATAAACTTAAGTCCCCTAAAATTCATCTTCATTGTACCCGAGAGTTTCTTTTATATATAGTATAGATGATCACTCAAGGGTTTTTGTACTGAAAGAATCAGTATTTACTTTGAAACAAATATCTTCAGGTGTTTCTACGGTAAGTTTTCTGCAATTACTCGCATAGGTTCTTACCATAATTTGGTGTGGTTCAACACGAAACTCTTTCTCATTTTAAGAATGCTACTGCAGATGCATCCGAAACACACGGCTACATAATTCCAGTGATGCTGTCCTATCTGGTTTAGTATTTTATTGTTGTTGTAAACAGGACTGAAATGAACCCAGCTCTCAATCTGCATTCTGTAGGGAGTATAGTGCCACTATCCTACTCCGAATATTGGAATATAAAAGGTAGTAAATGCTTACAAGAGATTGAATGAGGTTGAATCTCAAAAGGAAAGATTACATATGCTTAGTGAACAATAGTAATGCCAAAAGGCAAAAATGAAGATATATGAAAAAGAAGATATACACGTAAAACTGAGGCTTTTATCTGTGGTGTATTATTCACACTTTCACAGATAGCGCTACAGATCAAGCGCATGGTCAGCTATGATTGCCATTTTAATTTAACTTAGCTGCCCCATTCATGAGGCTAATTATAACTTCCATATTGTTAACTGTCACTCGGCCACCCATGTGAGTCGTGATGACTGCAGCTATCTTGCTGGTGAGGCACTGAAGATGTAGCAAGCTCATTTAACTGATAATATGTTATGCTTGATCACTAATCACTATCTTGTCGAAAGTGATCTATGATAGCGGTCATAGCAGCAGCAGCAACTGCCTTTGGTCTGGCTGGACTTCCAAAAGCATCTCGATTTGATGCGTGTGGATGCTGAACTATGACTAGCAAGGGATCCATAGAAGTTTTCACATTGACTGAAGGAACAGAAGTTGGCTGCACGGTTAAAGATCAAACTTTCAGTAATAAACACTAGTATACTGCAGTCCAGAAAAGTTTCATGAATCACACAATAAAGAGCACTAAAGTAGGCCACTTGATAGATTAAAATAACTGGTGAAAGATAGTGTAAATGACAATGAGGTTCTTACGGTTTACAGATTTACAGATACATGCTTATGGATAAGATCATAAGGGTGGTGAAGAAAGAATGGTGTATAAGAAGTCACTTACCACCCCAATGTGCCATTCATGAAAAGCCAAACTTTTGAAATCAGCAGCATCCATTTCCTGCAATAATACAAGTTAAAATGTGGTCGATTAGATAAAGGGAAAACAGATCAGACTCGATGTGTCAGGGTAATATATCTCTGCTTTAGACAGGACTAAACTGACTAAAAATGTAGATCCTATATTAATAAAATGATAAGACTATCTGAATGTGGACACTTCAAGTATCATTCAACACTGCAAGATGTTTACGGATATGAACATATGATAGCAAAAATTCTTCTTGCTGTTCTTGCTGCACCTAGTTGGCACATCCCAATCACCAATGCTGGTAATCAAAAGATCCAACTATGAAGTTGCAAGACCTGCTGTTCTTGGTTTCTCTAAACTGTGGCCACTGGAAGGGAGACTCGCACAATCCAGGGAAACAGTGGAAGTCACAGATGTCTGCATGAGCAAGGTTGCTTGTAGGATGGTTCAGATTGTAACTTCAGCCTATTTCTAGTCTTGTGATTCAAACAATAATATATAATCACTTAAAAGTTGCTACAACAAACTTCTGGCAAAGAACTATACAATGCTGTAGATAGGAGGGAACATCCTCTCCATTTTGGACTTCACCAATGGCATAACGGAGAACCTTGGTGACACTTCCTGTGACCTGAAAGTGTACCTGAAAAAGGAGAAGAATTGACATTAAATTTGCATACTTTTTCTACAAAGTGAAAGGAATGGAACAGTGCAACTAATAACTTGTGTCCAAGCTGATCGCATGCATAATAAAAAGCTTTCAAACATGTTAAGGCAGATGACAGAGAGGAAGGATTGAAGAATGGAAAAATCTTTTATAGTGTAGTTAAAAGGGCAGCCCTAATGCACAAAGCTCCCGCCTATGCAGGGTCTGGGGAAGGGGAGGACCACAAGGGCCTAAAATACACTGCCTTACCTTGCATTTGCAAGAGGCTGTTTCCACGCCTTGAACCCGTGACCTTAAGGTCACAAGATGACAACTTTTACCATTGCGCCAAGGCTCCCCTTTTTATCTTTTAATTATGGCTTTTAAATACTGTAATAACTCAAAATTTTTAAGCTCTTTTGTATCACTTTACCAACTATATGTTTGTCATTTACTAAATTGATATAGATTATTTATTTTGAAAATCAATATAAGTAATTAACTACATTAAATGTTCTATTTTAATTAAAATATGAAACGAAAGAATCTATGAGAAATACCTGCAGAATTAGATTCTACACTCGAAATGGAATCCAACGCTTCAAAGAACACTGAAAACAGAATTCGTATGACTAAGTTATGAGCAATTGAAGATTGGGGGCATTTTAGTAAATTTATTAAAAACGCAAAGAGTCGAAAAACACAGGGGGTCGTTTTACTAACGACACCCCCCTCCACTGTCTTCCTCCTCTAACAAACGCACAACACCACCATTGCAGTGCGGTGCCAAAAAAATGGCGGCATCACCTTCACCAGCTATAAAAGCCCTCTCCTCCTCTCCCTCCGATCATCACCTTCCCCTTCTCCTCCGGCTACCAAAAACGACCCCAACTACCTTGCACTCCGTGTTTTACGGCAGCCAAGGGTTCCGGCAAATCTTTCATCGGAAACCCTCCTCCCGTTCCTCTACGATTTCGGGCACCGGCGCTAGGTTCTTCCTTCGGGCTGGCCATTCTCTTTTCTCTTCCCCCACTTTTTCCTCTGAAACTGGGTTTTTCCTCTTCTTCGTATTTTCCGGCGACCTAAGATCCAAGACAACCCAGATTCCAGTCATTGGCTGGAACCCAGGTCGTTTTCTCACCTCTGTCCGACTGAAACTCAGGCAACTACTCACCCTCTTCTCTTTTCCGGTAGAAATCAGATCAAGAACATGCCGGATCTGCTTTTCTCGGCAAGAATATGGCTGGAGAAAACCCAGGGTCGATGGATCTAACAATCCATCGAACTAGACGCGTCCCAAGGACGTAGCACGTAACGCGTGCCCGGAACGTGCCCCCTGGGACGGCCTTCGGGCTCGGTCTTAGTTCGACCGGGACGCACAAGTGTCCTGTGAATTGTGATGCCCGCTGCCCACGCCGAAGACCCACCTGCATGACACTATCCAAGATGCACGCTCTGGAGAATCACTCGGGCATGCGCACACGCACGAGCGCGGTCTCGATTTGACTGGGACACGCGAGCGTCATAGGAACTGTGACACGCAGGCCCTATATGAACAAATCTAGTTCGTCTGTAGATTCACAACACTAAAAATGCAATTAAGAAGGCTATATAACTCCGATCAACGAACCGAAAGAACGATTGTGTTCGTATTGATGACGCAGACCTAATGATACTATAAAAGTTAGGATTAGAGGACTATTTACTATGACTATAGTCTAAAAACTATAGAAATCTCGTAGATTGACAATGTCAAAAATGATTAGATCTCATAAATTGATCCATTAGAGATGTGAGGAGATTAATAGTCCAGGATCAACACAAAAATCACATAAATCGATTGTTAGGGACCCACAAATCGTATAGATCTAGCCGTTGATCTGTGAATCTAGAAATAATACTTGGATTTTATGTTCAAATAACATCCAGGACCTTACTAAGGTACTCTAGGACTCGAATTGAAGAGAGATGCAAGTTAAGTGATAACGATCGAGGTAGGTAATCTGATACTGCTAAGTTTTCAAATGCATTTTCAAACTCTAATTTATTTATTTAATCCTAATGACCATGTTTAGTATGCTTTTTGTGATTTGATATTCTCATAATGATTATGTAGATTTTCCTCATGATCTTGCATGCAATTGCTTATTTGATATATAGTCTTTATATAAGCACTGCATATATGTTTTGAATTGGTTGCATAAATTGCACGATTTGTGATGATTGAGATTCGAAATATATGCATATTTATATGCATTGCTCGCATGTTTTGAAACTCATTGCATAAATTGCATAATTTACAATGATTGAGATTGGGGTTTCATGTATCTATATTTTTGGGCTATTGAGCCTGGTGGGCACTATGCTGAGAAGTTGTTTATGTACGGGGTTGGCCTCCCGACCTCTACCACTAAAAGTGGATGGTATCACTACCAAAATGGCATTGTCCCTTCCTCAATTGCTATGATAAACAAGGACGACCACTGGAGGTGTTCATGGCACCCTTTTCGAGGACAGCCATAGTTGCTGTAAAGGCTATGGCGGGTTGGTCTCCAGATACCGAAGCCACACGATTCCAGCTGTGTGCTGATCGTGAGCATAGTTGACCCTATGATTTTAGTTTTATTGATATACATATAGCATTGAGATGGTCGTATACGAGTACTCGTGACTAGTTGGCTTGATGTGTTCGCCGAGAGATCCATGTGCATGATATCTATAGTGATGCTATCATCCGCTTTGACTGATTACTATTTTAAGAATTTCATAATTATAACTAGTTTATGATTCATTATGTGATTACTACTCTATGATTTTTGTGATATTTATATTGTTGATTTTTGGATTTCGATAAAAGCTTACATGATTGAAAATGTACAAACAAGCTTATGGTTCATGCATAAAAATGCATGTTTACACAAAAAGGAAATTGCACAATGTAATACATGAAAAGTCTCTTTTGAAACCATGCCGTGTTTTCAAAATAGTAGTATCAGATCACCTACTGAGTATGAAAAATACTCACCCAAATATATTATTTTTACAGATTAGCTCCACACAGGATTAGAAGAAGAATCAAAAAATGTTAGTGCTACGATCAACTGAATGAAGAGAAGGCAAATATAAACGTAGGTATATGATCTACCCTTTGGACATGTATCTGTAATTACTATAGTTGGACTGCGAGCTGTGACTGGATAGACCTAGGAAGACATTTATGATTACCGTAATTTTCAAAACTACTTTGTTCGTCTTGAAAGCAAATGACACTCGAGGTTTTCAAAATGAATTTAAAATAAAAGATTTTTCTGCTGCATTGCATTGTTTTTATAAATTTGTTTTCAAATAGTGATCGATCTCGCATTAGGACTTAGTTTTACATTTAAAAATGCATGTGAAAACCTGAGTCGTCACAGTTGGTATCAAAGCCTAGTTTTATCCTTTCACAGCCAGTCCTGCATGTCCAAAAGTCATATACGACTAGAATAATTTTAAAAAAAAGGTAGTTTAAATACAAGAATAGAGATGACTAGAATAAGAAATAATATCAATATCACAAAGAAATACACCATAAATAAATAGGTGAAAGGGGGTCTAATTTAGTTTGACTTGTACTAGATCGATCAAAGTGAGAATCCAGAGGAACCTAGCTCAATTCTGGATGACTTAATTGAAACTTTATGAAGAGTAAATGGCTATCTTACAATGACAAACTAAGTATAATGGAGCAGATCAGAAGATGAGTACAATAATTGATATATTATCAAGAGGAATACAACATGAATATGATAGGGGATGTAAAAGACTGAATTTGAGAAGAATGACAAAGAATTTGATTATAACATAGTTATTAGAAGATTTTGATTATAATCCAATAGGGATGATAGATTGATCATGACATGAAGTATAGTATGAACAAGATCATGACATGAACTTATAAGAGAAGTATAGTATGAACAAAATGTCAATGTAATTGTTGAGACACTGCATGGTTTATTGAGAATACAGACAATTAAGGATTTTGATGATATTAGAAGAGTTTAACATTTCCTGAAAGTATTTAGTTTATTATATCTGTTGAACAAAAGTGTGGATGTAGTATCGCTTATATGCAACCAATCAAATGGAGACATTGATCTAAGTAGACAAAAGGAGGATGCTGACTAAGGAATAATAATAATAATAATAATAATAATAATAATAATAATAATAATAATAATAATAATAATAATAAGAGAGAGTATGTAACTACAAGTATTTGATGGATGTTGAGCAATCAGAATAAGAAGATCATGATTTATGGAGGATAGGAAGGAGAAGTATAGAATCAAAGATCTTTCATCTTGAGTCACATTGCCAAATTGAAAGATGAATCATTCCAATTTGAGGGAATAAGAGTAGTCGAGTTGATGATATCATGGTAACAGAATATAATAGAGATAAAGCAGATGAAAATGCAGACTTTGAGTAAGGTATCGAATTCAAGGACAATGTATTGCAAGAAATTTTCCAAAGAAGGATTGTGATCAACTAGGAATTAAATTCTACAATTGGTTTGATACTTATATCAATTGTTGAAATTAGAATTTTATTAGATCCATTATTTTATGAGAAAACACCAGTGATTGGAGAAGTTGATAAGACCCTACATTGCCATTATATGATTAAATGAAGTTATAGTGAAAAGGAAATAAGCAATGATAATGACTTGTCCATTCATGCTTCAACAACTAGAGTACCATCAAGGATCAACTTGATGTCTTGATATCATAAAGGAGAATTGGAAGAGCAACTATCTTGAGGACGTTATTTAGCAATAGATTTAAGTGTCATTACCTTTAGAGTCATGTTGATTGAATTAAGGTATTCCAACCATATCTAATTAAACATGTTAGTATACTAATAAATAGTAACCTAAGTTATGAAATACATCGAGAGAAATGCTATGGGTACTTAGACATGAGTTTTTTTTCCTAAAGGAAGTCAATTGATTAGACTAAGTCATTTGAGGATCTAAAAGTACAATAGATTCAATAACAACTGAGACTGAGGTGAAATGAGAAATGATCTAAGACACTAATGACTAAAATTGCTGATATTTCCAGACCTTAATAGATGCTATGACAGGCTATAGAAGTCACTTTGGGTCTGGAAGATATGCAGTTGATTGGATTGGAAAGAAGGGCGGTTAAGCACCGATCGCTTTAGAGACCTTTGAGCTTGTAGCCTATAAATTTGGGAACGTATATACAGGTAATCAAATAGATTCTTTTTCTATGTCTAGGAAGATGCTCTATGCTTACCTATGTGTTCCTTAAAAATTGTCGCTCCGAAAACTTCAGCACAAATTAGCTATTGGATGATTATTCTTGTTGTAAGATAAGTATGAGGTGGTACTTGAAAGATAAAATTTAAGGAATTAAGAGAATCGCTACTTATAATGATATCTTCTGACAATTAAGACTTAATGGTTGATAATAAAGCCTTGATAAATCATCATCATCATCATCAAGACCTTATCCCAATTAGGGGTCGGCCAAAAGCCTTGATAAATGATTGAACAATAAATCGATATAGGAAATGGAAGAAGAAGAGTTAAGATAGTTGTCACACTATATAGTAATATCTGATGTTTAATTACCTTTAAACAAAAGGGTATCTGTTATATGTATGTATCAAGTACGGAAACCAACTGTAGAAATTAAATAGAAGTAATTTTCAGGGTTAACTTTACTAGATTGAGATGACAATTATATGCATGGAACTTTTGGTCTGAAAGATCCTGAAGAAAATCATCAAGCAAGGAAAATTTGAGGATAATGGCAATGGATTCAACCATGAACATAGTTAGTAGACTCTGTTAGAGATAAGAGACCTTTGACATAAGTATGAATATTGCTGTAAATCCTAATGACAATTTTATGCTAATTTAGCCTCTAAAACGAGAACATTCGATCTATGATGATAGATTCACCATGAACATTTGACATGATTTTGAATAAATTCTTCGAGAAGAAAATTCTCTAATGGAAATCAATAATAGTTAGGAGATCATATTTGCAGTATGTACTAGTATCATTGAGGGAAGATGCTACTTGATTTGTTTTCATGGTTCTATTACGAATGTAAACATTGGTTGAGGAATTAAGTCACATATGAAAAGTGAAAGACAATTGGAACTCGAAGTTTGGAGAAACACCTTTCCAACTAAAGGATTTGGTATGGAGAAAGCTTTTATTATTGATATAAAGAGTATCAATTATAGAAGTTTCGTGAAGAAAATATGAAGCAAAGTGAGACATAATAGAAAGAGTGTAACCTTTTGGGACTCTTACCAACAAGGTGCAATCAACCTTAAAGAGCAGACTTTAATAATTAAAAGATCACTAGATAAAGGACATGAGGGAAAAGGAAACTGTCTATACTATTCAAAATGATATAATATCAACAGAAATGTGGAGTAGTGATTTGGGGAGTGTGGTCATCTAAGAATTTGTAGATATTAATTATATAACTTAGATAATAGATATATACAATTATAAACCAATATTGATAAATTAGCAAGAAAGGAACTAAGTATCAGAGTACACAACAGAAGCAGCTCTTAAGTACTTAAAGCAAGCAAAAAGGATATGCTGAATTTCATATACATTTAAGGCCCTTCTGGAAGGAATTATGAGAATGATAAATTGAGAATGTACCTGGAATTGGTTGCAAGATAACATGAAAAGAATTTTAAGGACAAACTCCTCTTGTTATTGACCCAATTGAGGGATTAGATGAGAGAATTATGGAATGAAGCAAAGAAATTTTCTTAGTCCGATTCTTAGGGGAAAATGCATTCACCAATTGAAGGTAATAATTTGTGGAATTTTGAGGACAAAATTTTTTGAAGGGGTAATGATGTAATAACTCAAAAATTTTAAGCTCTTTTGTATCACTCTACCAACTATATGTTTGTCATTTACTAAATTGATATAGATTATTTATTTTGAAAATCAATATATGTAATTAACTACATTAAATGTTCTATTTTAATTAAAATATGAAACGAAAGAATCTATGAGAAATACCTGCATAATTAGATTCTACGATCGAAATGAAATCCAATACCTCAAAGAACACTAAAAACAAAGTTCGTATGACCAAGTTATAGGCAATTGAAGATTGAGGGCATTTTAATAAATTAATTAAAAACGCAAAGAGTCGAAAACCACAGGGGGTCATTTTACTAACAACGCCCCCCTCCACCATCTTCCTCCTCTAACCGACGCACAGCACCGCCATTGCAGTGCGACGCCGATAAAATGGCAGCACCACCATCATCGGCTATAAAAGCCCTCTCCTCCTCTCCCTCCGATCATCACCTTTCCCTTCTCCTCCGGCTACCAAAAACGACCTTGGCTTCCCTGCACTCCATGTTTTACGGCAGCCGAGGGTTCCGGCAAATCTTTCATTGGTAAACCCTCCTCCCGTTCCTCCGCGATTTCCAACACTGGCCCCAGGTTCTTCCTTCGGGCTGGCCATTCTCTTCTCTTCTCCTCTTCTCTTCCCCCACTTTTTCCTCTGAAACTGGGTTTTTCCTCTTCTTCATATTTTCCAGCGACCCAAGATCCAGGACAACCCAATTCCAATCATTGGCTGGAACCCAGGTCGTTTATCACCTCTGTCCGGCTGGAACTCAAGTAACTACTCTCCCTCTTCTCTTTTCCGGTAGAAATCAGATCAGGAACATGCCGGATCTGCTTTTCCCAGCAAGAATATTGCTGGAGAAAACCCAGACACGTCCTGGGGACACAGCGCGGAATGCGCCCCCTAGGATGGCCTTCAAGCTCGTGCCGCATGCGGGGGCAGTCCTAGTTCGACCGGGACGCGCAAGCATCTTGTGAACCATGATACCCGCTGCCTGCGCCAAAGGCGCATCAGCACGATGCTGTCCAAGACGCACGCTCTGGAGCATCGTTCGTGCGTGCGTAAGCGCACAAGGGCAGTCTCAATTCGACCGGGACGCAACAGCGTCATGGGAACAGTGACGCCCGGGCCCTATATGAACAAATCTGGTTCATCCGCGAATTCACAACACAAAATGCAATTAAGAAGGCTATATAACTCCGATCGACAATCCGAAAGAATCGTTGCATTCGTATTGATGACGCGGACCTAATGATATAAAAGTTAGGATTAGAGGACTATTTACTATGACTATAACCTAAAAACTATAGAAATCTCATAAATTGACAATGTAAAAAATTATCAGATCTCATGAATTGATCCATTAGAGGTGTATGGAGATTAATAGTCCAGGATCAACCCAAAAATCACATAAATTGACAGCTAGGGACCCACAAATAGTATAGATCTAGCCGTTGATCTGTGAATCTAGAAATAATACTTAGATTTTATGTCCAAATAACATCCAGGACCTCACCAAGGTACTCTAGGACTCGAATTGAAGAGGGACATGAGTTAAGTGACAATGGTCGAGGTAGGTAGTCTGATACTGCTAAGTTTTTAAATGCATTTCCAAACTCTAATTGATTTATTTAATGCTGATGACCATGTTTAGTATGCTTTTTGCGATTTGATATTCTCATAATGAGTATGCAGATTTTCCTTATGATCTTGCATGCAATTGCTTATTTGGTAAATAGTCTTTATATAAGCACTGCATACATGTTTTGAACTGGTTGCATAAATTGCACGATTTGTGATGATTGAGATTCGAAATATATGCATATTTATATGCATTGCTGGCATGTTTTGAAACTCACTGCATAGATTGCATAATTTACAATGATTAAGATTAGGGTTTCATGTATCTATATTTTTGGGCTATTGAGACTAGTGGGTACTATGTTGAGAGGTTGTTTATGTACGGGGTTGGCCTCCCGGCCTCTACTACTAAAAGTGGATGGTATCACTGCCAAAATGACATTGTCCCTTCCTCGATTGTTATGATAAACAAGGACAACCACTGGAGGTGTTCACGACACCCTTTTCGGAGATAGTCATAGTCGTCGTGGAGGCTATGGTGGGTTGGTCTCCAAATACCTGAGCTACATGATTCCAACTATGTGCTAATCGTGAGCATAGTTGACCTTATGATTGTAGTTTTATTGATATGCATATAGCATTGAGATGGTCGTATACGAGTACTCGTGACCAGTTGGCTTGATGTGTTCACCGAGATTCATGTGATGATAGCATCACCTATCATCAGCTTTGACCGATTACTATTTTAAGAATTTCATAATTATGACTAATTTATGATTCATTATGTGGTTACTACTCTATGATTTTCGTGATATTTATATTGTTGATTTCTGGATTTCGATAAAAGCTTCCATGATTGAAAATGTGCAAACAAGCTTATGATTTATGCATAAAAATGTATCATCATCATTAAGACCTTATCCCAATTAGGAGTCGGCCACATGAATCTTATTCCTCCATTCCTCTCTATTAAATGCCATGGTTTCATTTAGTCCCAAAATTTTTAAATCTTTCCTCACCACTTCTATCCACGTTCTTTTGGGCCTTCCCCTTACCCTTTTAAAGTCTTCTACTTGTATTGCCTCACTCCTTCGAACTGGTGCCGTTCTTCGTCTCCTTTGAACATGTCCAAACCATCTAAGTCTAATTTTCCTCATCTTATTACCTATTGGTGCTACTCCTAAATTTTCTCTAATATTTTAATTTCTAATTCTATCCTTTCTTGTCTTACCACTCATCCATCTCAACATCCTCATTTCTGCGACGCTCATCCTATAGATATCATGTTCCTTAACTGGCCAACACTCTGATCCATAGAGCATGGCCGGCTTTATAGTCATCCTATAGAATTTTTCTTTTAGTTTGAGTGGCACCCGGCGATCACATAAAACTCTAGATGCACATCTCCATTTGTTCCAACCCGCTTGGATTCTCTGGGTAACCTCCCTCTCAATCTCTCCACTCTCATGGATCAATGATCCTAAGTACCGAAAGAGATCTTTCACAGGGACTTCTTAGTTATCAATCTTGACTAGTGTTCCACTCCAACTCTCCTTGCTAAAATTACATTCAATATATTCTGTCTTAGTTCGGCTAATTTTAAATCCTTCAGATTCTAATGCTTCTCTCCATAACTCTAGCTTTATATTTACACCTTCCCTTGTCTCATCAAGTAAGACTACATCATCTACAAATAGCATGCACCAGGGAATCTCCTCATGCAAATGTTTTGTTAACTGGTCCATAACTAATGTGAATAGGTATGGACTCAATGCCAATCCTTGGTGCAATCCTACAGTGACAGAAAAATCACCAATCACGCCACTAGTGGTCTTAACATTTGTTACCGCTCCCTCATACATATCTTTAATTATGTTTATATACCCCTAAGAAGCCCCCTTACCACCCAACACTCTCCATATTAACTCTCTAGGGACTCTATCATAAGCTTTCTCTAAATCGATAAAGACTATAAGTAGGTCTTTCCTCCTCTCCCAATATTTATCTATCAATTGTCTTAGTAAGAAAATAGCTTCCATGGTAGACCTCCTAGGCATGAAACCAAACTAATTCTCCTATACACTTATTTCATGTCGGAGCCTTTTCTCAATCACTCTTTCAAAAAGTTTCATGGTGTGGCTCATAAGTTTGATCCCTTGATAATTAGTGCAGCTCTGAATGTCACCTTTATTCTTATAGATTGGTACAATAGAGCTTTTTCTTCACTCATGAGGCATTTTCTTTGATTTTATAATCTTGTTAAACAACTTGGTCAACCAAACTACCCCAATATCTCTCATATGCTTCCAAACCTCTATTGGTACACCATCAGGCCCCATGGCCTTTCCTGATTTCATCTTTTTCAAAGCCTCTTTTACTTCAGGTATTCTAATCCTACATTCATATCTATAATATCCAATGTTATTTAGATTTATATTATTTTCAATCCCTATATTCTCAGAGCCATTATCATTTAATAATTTTTGAAAGTATGTTTCCCACCTTTGTTTGATCTCATCTTCTTTGACTAATACCTTTTGATCATCGCTTCTAATACACATAACATGATCTAAGTCCTTACCCTTCTGTTCTCTTACTTTTGCAAGTTTAAACACATCTTTCTCACCTTCTCTTGTTCCTAATTTATTATAGAGCTCATCAAATGCTTTAAGTTTAGCCTCACTTACTATTCTCTTAGTAGCGCTTTTAGCATTCTTATATTGTTCATAGTTTTCATTATTTCTAATCTTCTACCAAGCTTTAAAACGCATCCGTTTTTCTTTAATAACTTTTTGCACTGTTTCACTCCACCACCATGTTTCCTTTGCTAATAACCTTTTACCTTGAGATACTCCTAAGACATCTTTTGCCATTTTCTTAATGGACTCAGCCGTATTAGTCCACATGGTATTTACTTCTGTTTCATAGTTCCAATTTCCTTCTACCATCAACTTATTTTTGAATGAGGTTATTTTCTCTCCTTTTAAGTTCCACCACTTAATTTTTGGATGTGTATTAAGTTCAGTTCTTTTACTCCATCTTTTAATATGGATATCCATAACCATTAACCTATGTTGTGAGGTTAAACTCTCACCAAGTATCACCTTACAATCCTTGCATATAGATTGTTCATTATTCCTAAGTAGAAAAAATTCTATTTGACTTTTATGAAGTCCACTTTTAAGGTTATTAAGTGTTTAAACAAAAAAAATGTATTACACAATGTATTTCATGAAAAGTCTCTTTTGAAACCATGCATGTTGCATGCTGTGTTTTCAAAATAGTAGTATCAGATCACCTACTGAGTATAAGGAATACTCACCCAAATATATTATTTTTACAGATTAGCTCCACACAAGATTAGAAGAATCAGAAAATGTTAGTGCTACAATCAAGTGAATGAAGAGAAGACAAGTATAAATGTAAATATATGATCTACCTTTTGGACATGTATCTGTAATTACTACAATTGGACTACGAGCTGTGACTGGATAAACCTGGGAAGACATTTATGATTACCATAATTTTCAAAACTACTTTGTTCGTCTTGAAAGTAAATGACACTCGAGGTTTTCAAAATAAATTTAAAATAAAAGATTTTTCTGCTGCATTGCATTGTTTTTTAAAATTGTTTTCAAATAGGGATCAATCCCGCATTAGGAATTAGTTTTGCATTTAAAAATGCATGTGAAAACCCGGGTCATCACAAATACATATAAGGTGGATCTGCATGTACAATAGAGTGTAAACTATTTATATCAAATGTAGACTACATCACAGCAAGTACCAAAAGTAGACTACAGAAGCAGGTTACAGAAACATACCCAATATACATGAAAATACAGAATTGTGCCCATTCCCGCACTAATAAACGGATCCAATAATTATATGCTACAGCATCCAAGTTGATATGCATCTGGCAAGCCAAAATGTTTATTATTCTCATACTGACTAATATTCTCAATGTTGATGAGGAATGGAGGTCTATACCAAAATTTCTGCCACAGCTAGCATCTGCATTGCACCTTGGAACTTTCTGAAGAGAAAAGCAAGAAACAGCACCAAAGTCAAACTATGCAAATATGCTCTTCTATAACCACGTCATAGAATATTATAAATGCATCACGCACTTGAACATAGTATATTTTGTATGTATGGCTTCATGCATTGCCTGAATGTCTTCATCCTGTATAAAACTCAGTTGTTCACGCAATTCTAAAAGATTCTGAGAGATGTGATGGAAGATCACATAAAATGATATAAAGTAGTTAAGCAGCAGCAGGACCTGGAACAGGAAATTGAAAGAATTAGGTTATCTTGGAAAATACAGTGGGTACAGATCACTAAATGTTCAATAATGAAAAGAAAACTAGATGCATCCATTCAGGGCAGATGAGAATTGCACATAAGAGTTATGTCCAACCATCTGAAGTTAGAATGCATTTGTATGCCAATCAGGTATCTGCTTGTTGAAAATTATATTTGCTAATAAAACATTATTTCAGGGATACAGATTGCCTACTACAGGAATAAAGGATAAGGAAAAGAAAAGAAAGCTCATGCAGACGCACTGTGAAGTAAGGGACAGCAGCTTTATAACCAACAAGTGTCAAGTAGAGGGCACATCCAAGTGCGGCTGTGGTGCACTGCTCAGGTAGTGAGAGGCGCTCAGACATGATACAATAGCCATGTGAATGAGCAGGAATGACACAAAAGAAGCTGTTTGAAAGAGAACTCCAGTAACATACACTCCGAATGACAACCATAAAGAGCATATTTGAAGATTGAAACAAGAGTGCCTGCAAGAAGCATGTCAGTGAAAGCAAAATCCTATTATTGGAATAAACAAGCCAAAATGAAAAAGAAAATGGCAGTGTCTTTTGATGAATGGGCAGAGTGGCAGAGCTGACAACCAACAGTAAGTGAAAAGTAGACATTATGACCTATAAATAAATGCTGACATTTTGAATCTATTGATATGTACTGTTAAAGTCCAAATAAGGATCTCAACCGCCAATCTCCAACCGACCAACAATCTAACTAACATGCATCGGAAAGATTATAGATAACCCTCCCAGCAAACACATTACTTCTCTCTTTAACTAATTTGCATAGCTACTCCTATGTATAAAGAGCTTATTTTTTCTTCCTCTTGGAATGCATATCACCATTCCAAAAAAAAAGATTGATCACAGATAACTGCACATCATCCCTTTTTTATGATGACAACCTGGTCTTTTTTCATACGTCCATGGATTACTCAAAGGACTTGAGGGCAGTGGTAGTATATCTATGGATTGAATAGCATCTAAAATGAAGTAAAAAATGTATTCATCTGAATTTCCATTTGGAAGCATTTCTATTAGTTATGTGAGATTCTACTGATGCAATAGGCTAGTAAGAATACCGGCACTTTGCACAACTCATTTGTTGTGTAATTATAAATGACTTATGTTTGTAAATGAATCATTGTCCTTTGAATCTCAATTAGATTTACAGTGGCTAAATTGACATGATACTTGAGCAAATTCAAGCTATGAGTCTCATCTGTACTTCCAGTTGGAAGCATTTCTTGTATGAGTTCTACTGATGCAATAGGCTACTAAGGAAACCAATATGTTGCACAACTCATTTACTGTGTAGTTCTAAAGGAATCATATTTGTAAAGGAATCATTGTCCTTTGAATCTTAATCAGATTCACCGTGGCTCAATTGACACGCAACATCAACAAATTTAAGCTTTGAGTCTCATCCTTTCAAGAAGTAAATAAGATCAAACTCTGAACCAGATAGGAATATTATTATTTCCCCCAATTTTACAGAGAAATCGTTAAAAAGCCAAAATTTTCATATAACAGTTTTGATAGCTACGAGGACTGCCTTCGTAAGAAACCATTTCTGAGGCACTTGCAAAACATCAACAAGTGAACCAGGTGCCGATATGAGGCGATTCTCCAAGATTTGGAAATTTAAGCATTGAATAAGCCATGCACATATAGATTGAAACTTCAAGTGGGCATATGCAGAAATAGACAGATATGACAATGGTTTTCGAAAATTTACCAATCAGTATTATCAATAACTTATCCATCTTAGATGAGTACTTACCAGAACAAAAGTGATAATCCCACTTGCAAAGCTTTAATCAATGGAACAGAAGCAAGTATCCGCTGCAGTTTGTTCATCTGCTTTGGTATAACAATCATAAAGAAACAACAAAACACAAGTTACAAGACAAAAAATAAAACCCACTTAATTCTTCTAATTTTCTAGCAGTGCACGCCATAGAATAACCACTACCAGAATTCAGTAAACTGTTGGAAATAAAAACTCGAAACTTAGAAACAGAAAACAGACAATAAACGCTCACCAAGTTCACTTTTTTTCCGAAAATTTAGAAGAAACCAGAATAACCAGGACATGCATAAGAAGATACACCCAAAAAAATGCAATAAAAAAGCCAAAATGAGCTGCATGTTGACCTGTAAATGGCGTCTGTTCCAGGTATTAATGGTCCATGAGAAACCAGAAACAGACGAGATTGCTAAGAAACCCAGATAAATAGAAGGAAAAGGCCGATACGCTTCATCCACAGCGTAAGAATCGAGGTTAAAACCCTCTGAAATCTTCATTTTTCTGTAAAGTTTTTGAAACCCGGGTCGTCTTGTTTTGAAAATGGTAAGGAGAGAAATAAGTGGGAAACTCTATAAATAGGCGGGTTCCTCCAAATGCTAACGACTCTGAGACGTGGTGGCACTCCTTGTAAAGCATGTTTTGTTAATTACATTATTAAAATTTGTATCACGCCATTGAAATAAAAGAACTGCCATTGGGCCTTTCTAACCGTGGACCACATTTGGACTGATTGGATGATCTCAGCCATTTCTTAAGTACAAGTGTGTACAATTGGATGGCTAGGATCACGCTACATTTTGGTATTGCCCATTACTTGAATATCTTATTCCTTGCTTTACAAGGAGTGCCATGTTTCCATGACTAGATTTAGCATCAGATGGTCGATCAGAAGTCCATGTCATTATTGCTGGTTCCACTTTGATAAGATGATCCCAACATCTTCATCTAAAACACAATGTTGAGGATTCTATTACGAAACTCCAAAGTCGTTCTTCTAGATAATATGGCCATTTAGCATGGGATTGAAGGCATCACCCTGTGATGATGGTCCACCAAATCAATGCTTTGGATCACACGAATGTATACCCTGGAAGTTTATTAAGTTGATAATCAGGATTAACTCCTAAACATGTTGCTAAGGTGGTCGCTTCACTTAACCTTTTATTATTTGGGGAAAGTTTGGTCGGAGGACAGCAAGTCTTCATTGCATGCCACAGCATTAATTTCAGGGTAATATAATCAGTTTATTATGTTTTATGGGAGTAATTTGCCTTCTAGTCATTTAATTAGTATCACTGAACATTATCTTATAGAAAAGATAAAAGTTAAGCCTCCATTAGGGTCTCATGAAATAAGCCCTTGCCTTGAAACCTGCAAAAAAATAAGTAGTGTGAACCTGCAAAATGCTCATAATTAGGATAACAAAAAGACCATCAGCTCTGACTAACCAACGCAAGCTCCATTAATAAACTTCACTTTTTATGCACTAAACGAAACAGAAAAGGGGAAAGAAACTAAAACAGAAGGGAACCTATATTGGTTAGCTAACTCAAATGCCCTTTGGACCCTTCCACAGCTCAATGCAGTTGGTAAGGTTGGATGCTCAACTGCTAGGTCTGAGGCAAGTTATGCATCAGCAGTTTTAGCGTATGAAGGTAGTTTAGGAACCAAGGGGTTTGAGATTTAGGTGGGGGATTACGTAGTGGGTGAGCAAACTCACTTTCATTTCTTCGCCTACTCCAAGATGAACAAAGCCAATCTTATACGTACTCAGTTCTGAAGAATGGAAATACAGCATTAGACTGTGATTGGTCCCAAAGGCTGAACATCGGGTAATCTCGTCTGGTAGCCTGATTATTGAAATGCCATTATGTGAAATTTCTAGCGATCGGACTGAAATACCTTGGGTTAGAAATAGTTTTCTGATTGCATGATCATGGTGGCGGCCCCAAGGTGAAGGTGGGCATTGCTTCACTTCGTAACTCTCAAACAGTTGGATTTCGTTGAACAAATCCTCTTGGTTTAGGTTAATAAATATGACGTAGTTTGTGGCTAATCTGAATTCTTGACTCTTCTCTTCTACATATTTGTAGAAATGAGCTGTTATTACTTATTTATTTTATCTACTTTTTTAGGCATCCGGGTGAATCTCCAATTAAGCTTAATTAATGGAAACAAAGCTTACTCATTTGTTGTTATAATGATCAGCAAAACTAGAATTGAAACTAGCAGAACGCTGTTAGTTTTCTAGAAGCCTCCCCGTTTGCCTATAAAGAATATTTGCCTTTAGATCACAAGAGTCCCAGATCGTTATGCAAGGAGCTAGGCCCAAAAAAGGCCCGGTGACAAACGATTAGGTTGTGGCAGTAATGAGAGGGTTAGGCGCGACATTCAGAAGTGCCACTCAGAATATATCTGGCCAATCTAAGGGCACGAGTGGATCCCTGCGACAAAAATATTTAAAATCAACAGAGGATTCAATAATGACAACAACTTTGAGCTGGGCTTTTAGGGATAACCCATAAGACCATAACCCATGAGCGCTTGGGACCGGTGACCTAAGCACAGGAGAGGCTCCGGAGAAGACCTTATCTCAAATATGGAAGCACCCAAAATCGAGAACTCTAGTTGGATGCGGTTCATGACCTAGAAGACACTAGGCTAGCTCAAAATGTTAGGCAACTAAACTGAAATGGCCTGGACATCCCTCCAAAGTTCTCATAAAGGTAATCCAGTGAATTTAGGACAAATTTGAATCCTACTAGGTCAAGCAAATCAAAAGAAATCAAGGGCAAAATGGACTATTAGTATGCAAGTACTTTATCAATATAATTGAGGTAGTGATATATGCACCCCCTTATTTTCCTTATAACCCCTCTATAAAATGAAAGAAATAGCCATAAGTTCATATGGGCCTAGATTTCTAAAAATCCAAACCATTCACAAGTTTCCTTTGGCCTGGATTGGTGCTCCTAACATTTCTACCTCTAATTATAAAATGGAAGGTGAAATTTTAACCATTCATTTTTCAACTCAAGAAACACAAAGACTAGGATCATCCAATGAATAAGAACTTTGGAACATGACACATCAAAGCCGAGGAAACATTGTCAATAGTTCGAATATGCAAACATTTGGTGCCACATGAAGTTATAGTTATTCATACAATTTATTAGGGGCTCATGGGGACAAACAAGGGGTGCATAAATTAGTACCTTATAATTATCAAGATTTTCAATAGGGATCAAAGAGAAACTAAATACCATTAAAGCAAAATAAATCTTCCAAATCAAATAAATAGACAGCAATTATGATAATTTGAAACTATTAGAGGGACATATTCCCCAATATCATCAACTTCCACGATGCTTTTAACAATAATCCAAGGGAAAACTACACAAAAGCTCAAACATATTAGGATCAAGTCAAATCCCAAAACAAAACACACTCTTAATAATGCTAGAGTACAAAATTGCTACTACAACTAAGCAAACTTGGTGTAACGAATGATGTGTTGAACTTTATTTTGATGTTACAAATCATTACGTACTCAATAATGTTTATTGTGATCTTAGCTAATCCAAATCAATTCCACAACCTTTAATAAGAAAAGCAATAATCACATCACGACTAGTTGCTAAGTAGCCACCATTGGTGGACTCTCAATTCTGTCGTTTACCTTACTAGAGAAATTTGGCTTTTGAAATTTTGATTTTTGTGCATAATTTACAAGTTTTGATTTTCAAATGTCCATTAATGATTATCTCTGAGAACATCTTAAAGACCCATGTATATTAGATTAATCAAACTACAATAGAAATAATCAAATAGATTGAAAGGAATACCTTACAAAAGCCCAAGTGTACTTCTTCAGCTTGATTCACTCATTATTCCTCTAGCTACCAATGTCTAGCTATACCTTTGTATCCATTGCAACTACTAAAAAATTACAAGAGAAGTCTCAACCGTATTTCCAAGCTCACATATAGCAAACTCATTAATTACCAGCCAACAAATGTCTAGCATAGTTGATCACAACTAACTCGGCATTTCCCCAAGAATATACTCAGTCATTGGTTCTAGAGTGCAACATTAATGGGGTTAATCTGACTATTCTTTCCAATGGGACAATGGCTTCTTTGTTGAGCATCTCATACACTTAATGAGTCCACTACATATCCTGTATATTTCTCATTGTAAGCATATTGACTTATACATCTACATCAAAGATATGTCGGAATGCCTTCCATTGTTATATTTTCTTGAGACTAGGTTAGATGTGCACTACATATGATACTTCTTAAAGATAGTTGAACCTTCCCAATCCAAGGGATTCTAGACAGGCCTAGTCTTCTTGATTCAACCAAGCTTGACTCATTTTCAAAATACACTATACCTTTGTTTCTAGTAAATGAATGCTTTTAGAAAATTAGAAAACCAATGTGTCTTAAAAAATAAATATAGTTTTCTTTGACTAGGAGAATATGAAACACAAATTCTGAATCTCATGAAAGAATAAAGAAACTAGAAAATAACTTTTAGAATCAAGTTTCCTATCTGCATAAGAACTTACGTTGAGCTCATTTTTATGTGGACTGGGCCATTGTAGTGAGTTGATCCTTGTAGCACTAAGGACTAGGCCATGTCTACAATGTGGGGCCTACATGCTTGAACCACTCCCACGAGGCCTACTACAATTCATAATAGGCATATGCATATAAATATGGATCTACTCTTTGTACTAACAATATAAAAAAGACATTTTTAATTTTACAAACAAATCCAATGCAAATTCTAACAAGATGTATCAACCAACAAGAAGACATGAACATTTTATATCTATGGCACATCTAAATCTTGAAAACAAAATCATCTTGACAAGATAACTGAATTGTTGATTTGTAGACTACATACAGTTTGTGTAATGTTTAGTGTAGGATCTCACATTAGTAACTGATGAGATACATGTAATACAGCAAATGCTAGCAAGTGTAATCAAACAAGATTTCTAGACTTATTTCCACACACTTTGGAGTGTTTTTTTTTTTTTAACGACTATAAATGCATATGTGTTGTGCATGAATAAGCAAGAGAAAGAGGATAATTATGACAGGAAAAGTGGACAATTAGAATAGAATCATAATAGGTGGTTTTTAGAGAGAGAGAGAGAGAGAGAGAGAGAGAGAGAGAGAGAGAGAGAGAGAGTATAATGCTTGCATGAACAAGTTATAACTATACAACCATAATCAAGGATAATGACAAGATTGAATTTGTTGCAAAATGGTAAGCTCAACTACTAGTAAGTCAATTGACTCAATAAGATTTGTTCTTATCTGTTGAGTTGGATTAATATCTTCATGATCTCAAATACATCCTAACAACATTAGCAATAAGTCAAAGATCCCAATCATGGACCTTAGAGCTTGAAAACAAGTCTTAAGTGAGTGGTTTGCTAAGAGTAGCTACCAATTGAGCATGAGTGTTGACATGTTTGACTTGAACAAGAGCTTTGTGAACTCGATTCCATACAAAATGAAAATCTATAGCAACATTCTTCATGCAGGAATGAAGGATAGGCTAGCACTGAGATATAGAGCACCAATATTGTCATAAAGAACAACAAATATAGTGGGTTTGTGTGATATACACACAATTATTACCAACAATATCCTTAGAAAATGTATTTATACACCTTTTAATTATTTAATTTATCACTAGTTAAGATTTATTTTGTATTTTTATAGGATTTGGGTTGAACGAAGCAAATTGTACATTTTTGGTATTTTGGTCCTTGAAAAGAAGCTAATATGTAATCGAAAAGAAACCAATGGCCCACAACTCAACAACAAAGATCTGAGGATGTCAAAGTGTATTAGGGGTGCCCATATCACTTTTCAAAGTAGTCACAAAGCTCATGCATACAACCACCTTTATCCGCACAAGATGGCTGTCATTATCAAAATCGAAGGTGACAAGATACTATATTCATGCATGCTTTCACCTACCTACAAAGCTTCAACATAAATCCATGCAAAGCTAAAAGAAATCCACATGTTTCGATAAATTTTTTGAAGTTAGAAAGTCCATGCGATGGGCCCACATGCAATCCAATTTTCCACTATTTCTCAATCTTAAATGATATATATATATATATATATCACATATTTTTTGTCTTAAATTTTAGGAGGAGAAAAGTATTTTTCCATAGCATGGAGAAGATGCGTTATACATGGAGAAAAGAAATAGGAAAAAAGAAGTCTACTTTAGAGAGTGCAAAAATGAAAAATCTAAAATTGAGAATAATCAAGTTTTGAGATGATTCAATGGCCAAAATTTGATGCATATTAGGGCTATCCTAAGCTACCAGATATAAATATTTTATATATTGAAGATATTTGGCAAAGAATGAGGATTTTTGGAAGGAGATATTAAGGTAGTTAGGAATGAGAAGGGGGCGCGGGGGTGAGATAAAAATCTAGACATTTTAAAGAGATTCTGAAGAGGGATTCAAGCAAAATCTTAGGAGGAGGACCAATGGGGGCTTGGCAGAGATCTAAATAAGTAAGATGAAAGGGAGAGAAAAAAGGCTTTGGACATTTTTTACATAGAGTGGGATCTCTCTCTCTCTCTCTCTTTGGGGCTTTTCAAGATTCTATCTTGAAAGAAAAGAGGGGGCTTCAATGCATGTTCAAGGGGGCTACTTTCATGTGAGAAGGAGAAGACAACAAAGGGGTTTTGAGAGCTGGTTGTTGTTGTTGTTCTACAAGTGTATGGGTAATTTGCAAGGACAAATCGATTACACAAGGACAACTTAAAAAGTGGGAGTTTAAATAAATTTTAAATTACTAAATTGATAATAATAATAAAAGTTATGAATTAAATAAAAATATAAAACTCAAATTTATTAATTAACTAAAAAGCACATATTTTTGAATTTAAATAAAAAGGAATTAAATAAAATAACAAACTAAATTCAACTTTCCTACCTGATTATAGCAAAATTCTATATCTAATTGCATCCAAGTCAATCAACTTACACCAATTAGTCATAGAAGTCCTTGATCACTGATTCAATGGTTTAGATTATGCATATTTTTCAAAAACCAATGATCCAGATAAATGGTTTAACTTGAGATTTAGATGGCTTAGATTGACTGTCTAAACTCTAAATGTAATATTAGAGCCTATGGATCAATTAAGAATTGAATTCAAGTGAAGATCTAAAGGTCAATTTGAAATAAACCATTTTAAAGAGATTCTGAAGAAGGATTCAAGCAAAATCTTATGAGGAGGACCAATGGGGGCCTGGCAGAGATCTAAATAAGTAAGATGAAAGGGAGAGAAAAAAGGCTTTGGACATTTTTTACATAGAGTGGGATCTCTCTCTCTCTCTCTCTCTCTCTCTCTCTCTCTCTCTCTCTCTCTCTCTCTCTCTCTCTCTCTCTTTGGGGCTTTACAAGATTCTATCTTGAAAGAAAAGAGGAGGGGGCTTCAATGCATGTTCAAGGGAGCTACTTTCATGTGAGAAGGAGAAGACAACAAAGGGGTTTTGAGAGCTGGTTGTTGTCGTTGTTCTACAATTGTATGGGTAGTTTGTAAGGACAAATCGATTACACAAGGATAACTTAAAAAGTGGAAGTTTAAATAAATTTTAAATTACTAAATTGATAAATAAAAAAAAAGAGAGAGTTATGAATTAAATAAAAATATATAAATCAAATTTATTAATTAACTAAAAAGCACATATTTTGAATTTAAATAAAAAGGAATTAAATAAAATAACAAACTAAATTCAACTTTCCTACCTGATTATAGCAAAATTCTATATCTAATTGCATCCAAGTCAATCAACTTACACCAATTAGTCATAGAAGTCCTTGATCACTGATTCAATGGTTTAGATTATGCATATTTTTCAAAAAACAATGATCCAGATAAATGGTTTAACTTGAGATTTGGATGGCTTAAATTGACTGTCTAAACTCTAAATGTAATATTAGAGCCTATGGATCAACTAAGAATTGAATTCAAGTGAAGATCTAAAAGTCAATTTGAAATAAAAAAAGAGATTAAACAAGAATTAAGATGGTTCGAGTCGATTAAAGTTGGACACTTGATTTGGTTTAGTTACACCCAAATAGGGATTGTATTTGATTAGTTCAAGAGTTTACTGAAAAATGACAAAAAAAATAAAAAGACAAAACATGATATAGGTGGAATTAAAATAAGGAGACTAAGGCTAAGAATGGAATTCTTTTTTATTTTTCTTTTGTAAGCTAAAACTCAAGAAGAGAAGGAAATGATGAACATGAGCTATTTCATATAGCTCCCTACCTATTTGAAACACCAAAATGAAATAGAGAGAAGGATTCAAGCAAATTCAATTTGAAATAAAAAAAGAGGTTGAATAGGAATTAAGATGGTTCGAGTCGATTAAAGTTGGACGCTTGATTTGGTTTAGTTACACCCAAATAGGGATTGTATTTGATTAGTTCAAGAGTTTACTGAAAAATGACAAAACAAATAAAAAGACAAAACATGATATAGGTGGAATTAAAATAAGGAGACTAAGGCCAAGAATGGAATTTTTTTTATTTTTCTTTTGTAAGCTAAAACTCGAAAAGAGAAGGAAATGATGAACATGAGCTATTTCATATAGCTCCCTACATATTTGAAACACCAAAATGAAATAGAGGGAAGGAGAGGGGTGGAGGTGAAAACAAAGTGGGGTTTTTTTTTTTCCCAAAACAATGATGGATTGCAAAGAGGAGAAAAACAAGAAAGAATTAGGGAAAAATCAGAGAAAAACTATGGTTAAAAATAGAAAGGAAAGCACAACTGAAACCACATGGAATAAAAGGAAGGGTATCATGAGGCTAAGAAAAAGATGATGGGTAGATGTTATGGCTAGATGAGAAGTTTGGCTGTGAGGGATGTGACTGTGATCTATTTTTCTTCTTTTACAGTGGAGCTCTTTCCTTCATTTCTACTTCTAAAGCTTCTCCTTATGATTCCTTCTAAGTATAACAACCTTTAAAACTTCGATTTTCCCTTCTTTTTTAGCCTTTTCCCCTAATAGTTTCCTAATTCTGTTCTTACTCTTAATCTCTTTCTCAAAAGATAAGAGATAATCTTTGTCATGTTGAAGTCCTACTTACCTCTTTAGATTTCTTTTCTATCCTACATACTTAATTCCCATTAGTTATCTTGTCGGTCTATCTTGTAGTGTGAAATGCATGTATCCTTTTGATGATCATATCTCAATTAAGTTGATACGAGTAATTGCATTCCATTTGGGTTGATCTTCAGCATATAAAATTCAATTAGATTCATCATAACCATAATTTATTCATCTAATTAGCTCTGATGATCATCTAACCATTAAATTTTAAAAAACAATAATTAGATGATCAGTTAGGTCTATAATACATATTTAATATAAAAATTCAAAAGTGATGGATTAGATGATCTATTATAATTCTAATTTAAAGCTATTTTAGCTAAAATTAAACATTCAACACTGGTGCTTCATGTAGTATACTTTGGGAGTTTTTTTTTTTAATTATCATTTGTTTATATTCATTATGCTATTGTATGGATTTAAGATTTGATTAATGAAAGTTATTTATCTCTTGTTTACTTATTAATGTTTAAAGCTTGCTTGTTCTAGTATTATATGCATGCTAGGATTATATGTGCCTTGTTTTAGCTTTTCAAATGGTTTTATTTATATATGCTATCATTAGTTTTTTATTCTAGTTTTGATCAAGATTAAATTCATGTTTTAGTCTTAGTATATATCTTTTGTTTTAGTTTATATTTATAGTTAGTTTCTATACTAACTTAGGATTTTTTCCTACTTGTTTTGCACTCATTTTAGTATAGAAACTTAAGGATTTTTAGGACATTTTTCTACTAAGTTTAGGACAATTTTCTTATTATTTTTTTCTTATTTTATGTTTTCTTAATAGTTTAGATTAGCATTCTTGTTAGGTTAAAATTAGATTAATTTTTAGATATTTTTATCTTGTTGTTTAGGACATAATTTATGCTTGATTTGATTATAGTTTTCAAGTTAAATATGAGTAGCTAATTTTATACCTATGGTAAGGATAAAACTACATAAAAATTTAGTAAATTTATTTAAAACATAAAAATTAGATTTAAAATTTTAATCTTATTCTTATGATAAGCCATTCAAATTAATATGTATAACTTGTACTCTTTTTATAAGAATTATTAGATATTTTCCATAACTTAAAGACTAATTATGATATATTAATTAGTTTGATATATATGGAATCTTAGATAGTTTATGACTATAAAAAATACAAGCTATGCCTTAAGTGCATATAAGTTAAGTCAAGCAAACATGAGAGTTGATAAAAATAAAAAATTAAGCTTTTTTCAAAGTGCATATCTTTCATATTTTTATTCCATTGACGTTATATTAACATATAAAATTTTAAATATGTGATACTTGTTTATGAACATTATTAATTCTAGTATGGTGAATTCCAAAACCCTATACTTTTAATTTGATAAATTTATCCATTTTACACTAGTTGAGTTAATTTTATCTTCTCATTTGATTTGTAATGCCTAGCTAGATTAGGATAATTTAAGCTATACTCTAACTAAAATTTTAAAATTCAAAATTGAGTCCTCGGGGGATCAACCCATGCTTGCACATCTATATTCCAATAGACTCATATGTTTGTGGTAATTTTAAGTAAACAACAAGTGTTTGGCATCGATGATGGGGACTCGCAATGATATTTTAATTGAATCTATGTTAGATAATTTTGACACTCGTCTTAGTTTAGGAATTACATGCATTTAGATTTTAGGCATTTTTAGGTGCATCTCTCTTATTTGCATTTAATTTGGATTACTACATATATGACTTCTATAATTATTACTCACTATTATTTTTATATTTTTAGAAATTTGGAGAAGGATTTGGAGCAGTTAATTAGGATACATGCTGCCTCTTCTTTGTCTTCTTCTTCTTTTTCTTTTTAGTGCAATTGTAGTTAGATTATAATTCAATTCAAAAGGGTTGTAACACTACAGATCAAGGGTGAACTACCCTAACTTAGAAGTGGAGGTGGTTTGTAAATGGTTTTACTCTTGTACAAGAAAACTATAATCTCCCACTATAAGCTCTTCCTAACTCTTTACATTTCTTAGTTTTAGGATTTTCATTGTTAAGTTAGTTCTGCATAATTGTATGGTAGCTTAATTTTATATAGATTGCATGCATCTTACTTGTTGCATTTTTATTAGGATTGCTATATTAGAAGCACTTGCTTAAAAAAGTATAGGCTAATTTCAACTGTAACCAACAAGACATAGGCTATATAAGTTGCAGTGTCGTGTATGTTGAGGCTCATATCCTTTGAGTAAGTAGCATATAAGTAGTTGCATTAGTTTTGCATTTTTAGGACACATCTACTCACTTGAAGGTGATTATATGGTCAATCGAATTGTCATGGTATATGTAAAGAGATTAGTAAGGGCAATATATACCATAAGATCAAGGGTGAATTTCATTACCACCTCTTGGCACATTTAGGTTAATCATCACTTGCTATGCACCCTATCCTTCTAGACCTAATTTAAAATCAATTGGAGAGACTTATATAAGTCCACGAGCTCATAAGATTCTCTTGAAAAGAAGTAAATTACAGTCACTCTAGTAGCTCCGTGTTAATTATAAGGATGAGGCAGACAAACATAGATGAGGCAAAATACTCAAAGAAAGAGATATGGTTATTATAGTTTTTCTAAAGAAAGAAATATTCCTAGTAGGTACCTACAATAAACTGAGCCTAAAGAAGTATGATACCTACAAAATTATGAAGAGAATCAACACAACGCTTATGTGATTGATCTTCCAGAAGATTAAGGAATCTTTAGGACCTTCCACATTGTTTATTTGTATGAGTACTATCCACATGAAGGTTCGTTGTATCTGAAAATTAACTCAAGGGCAAGTTTTTTTGAAGTAGAGGGGAATGATATGTAACAAGGTATAAGTGAGATTATTGAAAAAGTTTGACCAAGTCAAACCCAAGATGAAGGCTAATTAAACAAGTACATAAAGCCTACTTTGGGGTATCAAATCTTTAAATATTGATACATAATTTGGAAGTATAACATATGATGTGAAGTTCTCATAAAATACTACAAGTACCTATCAAAATCTAGCTAAGCAACATTGAAAAGTCACTGCTTTAGCATCACAAAGTTCACCATTAAGTGTATTATTTAAGTTACATATTTTTTTTTATGTTTTTCTTAGTCACACATTGCTTATGTAAGTTAATACTAGGCTTATAAGCTAGTATAAATAAGTGGCTTTCTAAGTATGTTGGAGATCATCAAAGTATTATTTTCTGCTTTTCTAACATTAATTCTAAAGTTGAGTATTTTATAAAATTTCTTGTATCAATGCGTCCTCTAGAATGTAACTATACTTTTGTGCTTTCGTCCTGGCGTCACAAACCACCTCTATCCTTACAAAGCTAACTCTCTATTGATTACCAAATATAGGGATGCTAACAGCTTGTTAAATCCTACGTTACTAACTAGCTCTCTTGCGTAAACTGTAAACTATATGTAGAGTGAATACAATGCGGCAATATATTCAAGCGGTATTAATCGCTTTTAAACACGCCACCATTGCGGCACCAAGACATTCGAAATTGTAAAGACAGGTACATGGCCAGCTTTAATGTTGATAGTGTACTAAAGACTTGTAGACTTCATGGAGTTGATTAAGTACCTCGTTGCACAATTGAGGTCCACTATCCACTTAGGTCAAAGACAAAGAAACAACTATACAACTCATTTAGGCCTTTGCTTTTAATATCGGAATGATGACGAGCAGTTGATAAACTTACGAGTTGGGCGAGCAGGGGTCTGTTACAAAATCAATCGGCCGGGACGTTTTACTAAGTACAATCAAGTCATCTCCTTTTTCTTGGTATCACAATTTGGATGTTCAAGCCAATACTACCCTTGCAACCTTCAACTTATTTGCGTTTCCATGAGTCTTCAGTAAGTTTGCCAATCACCCTATTTTGTTCCCATGTTCAAGAGCTACAATTGAAAAAAGGATGGGGTTATAACCTCTTATTTACATTCACACCTCTATTTTTAGCGCTTACTGTCACCTCTTTACGAGTTACTCAACCTGTTCCTGCTCTCAACGGCCAAGGTAAGTTCAAAGATGATGCACATGCCCAAGAATGTGAGTATCAACTCCGAGATGAAAATTCTTTGATGCAGACTTCCGATGCTTTAAGCATTCCTTACTCTTGTACAAAGTGACAATGAGGACTGCCTACTATAAGGGGTGCCATTGTCCGTAGTCCTACTGCACCAAGGTTTGCTTTGGTTCGCTCCAACGACATTTTATGAAAAAAAGAAAAAGAGGCTTTGCTACATGATATCTTTCCATCCGTGACTCAATATAGGATACACATCAAGATGTAACTCTTGTGACTTGAAAGCAAAGCTGTTAGCCTCCGACCAGGGCAAGTGTTCTATTGGAGAGTAGATGTGGCCTATGGAAGGGCATTTATGGAGTTTAATCAGAACTTTAGAAACAACATAGAGTTACATGCGAGGAGAGTTATACAATAAGACGAGCTGCAAAGGCCAATGGCACCTTAGGATGGTATTTTCTGTCGTGTGATTTCTTTGCAGATGATTTTATTTGTTGAACCCGAAGATCTTCAACGGCGTTCAGCCTCTGCCCTAGAATTTTAGCCCCCAAGTGCCCCGTGTTTAAGCCATAGGCTTGGTGCGGGTCTCTTAGATGATCCCGGCCATTTTTATATGAAGGGTGAAGAGTAAAATGGACAGTTCAACAAGTTCAAACCAAAGTAGTATAAAAATCTTGAATTACTAGAAGACTAGGATGATGTATGAGATAGTTGGTGTTTAAGCTAATCAATTATCTTTCTTGTACATTAGGCTGCAGAATGAGGTCGGCATTCCTTTCGCACCGTGGGGTGAGTGTTCATGCAATAGTGAGGATGCAATATATGGTACTTTCTTTAACTATTTTCAAATTGAAAAACAGTTAACTACAATGGGACCAGGATATGAATGGTTTCGATCAGTAGAAATTTGTATCCTGCTTGCATTTATCTGCCGATATAACTCTTGGTGGTGTGGTCGCCCAACTACTGATGCAGTTAAGTTTTCAAATTTACTGTGTACTAGATAAGCAATTCAAGCTAGCCAACGATGCCTGATTTCATTTATTTGAAACCAAATGATTGATGGAAGAATCAACTGAAACGTGATCTTACTACTCATATACCTATTATAATAGAAAGAACAGTGACCTGTCCGACGTTACTAGAGAGATGAGATGTCATGAGGACAAGGAAGATATTGATTGTAAAGGACCCATATGAACTTCATCCCTGATGTATCAAACAAGAGTATGATCTACCTGTACTAGAGGCTAGCTGTTAAAGGCCTTTTTGTTTTCAGTAATTTGAAGCCATTAGCTGAGTTTCAGTCAACTCTCCGAGTTGATTAAATTGAATGACATATTCACGTGAACATTTATAATCACAAGTTTCATATCTTGTGTTTTTGGTTTGCCCACAGATCTTGATGAGTGGGGTAAGTTCACTAATTTTTGCCAACCCACTATTTTACATTGGGAAGATTGTCAAGCTATGTGGAGTACTATAGGACCTTCGCCTTGCATTGTACCTCTTAAAAAGTTAGCTGGTGAGCCAACTCACCCAACAACCTTTTGGTCGGTAGAAAAGCGCACTTAACCAGCATATATTATTTGTTTGTAGCTCTGCATTGCATCGGAGCTTAAGATGCCAATAGTTTCTATTGACCTTATCGTCCCTTATAAAAGATCTTATAAATTTAGGAAGCTGATATTTCTACACCCTTTTGGTACTAATGTCACACCCTCTTTGGGAGTTTTATAATACTTTTATATAAGAGGCCCACTTTCATGGTAATCTCAACGGCTCATTTTAGATATTTTGTAGATAAAGTATGGCCCAAAAATTACATACATTGGACGATTGTACTATTGCTTTTTTTGAGTTTTAAAGTCAACAATATAAAATTTAATGGTATTGAAAACAACTAAAAGAAATCAATGTTTGGATTATTTAAACCATGTGATTTTTAAGATATTGCCTGTCTATAACAAGGTGAATAAGATGAAAGGTTTGATTACTCAAAAAAATGGACCACACGTGCTTTTACCACAAAACCACAAAAAGAGGGTGTGACATTAGTGGTAAAGAGTGCAGGAATATCAGCTCCCTAAATTTAAAGAGAAATGTTAGACTTAAGGTCTCCGTCTCTAGAAGTGCCCTAGATTTTACTAAAGGAGCCCCACCTTAGAATAGCTCAAACCATTCATCTTAGTAATATCTTTGGTTTTGGCACACTATCAGTTCAAAATGCGTGTGGATTGGATAACTATAACTTCTCAATATTTGTACTTTTGGTTGCATGAAATAGATGATTAGAAATTCTATATAAGTAGGGGTCTAAATTCAACTAAAAAAACATGGCTTTAGGTTGCTAGATACTTGAAATCATCACAAAGTTTTGTTTATGGATATCCAAAGGTAGAACAATTAGATAATTAGGTTGAATCACCCTAAGATGGGTCCCTTGAGGCAAAATGTCAGGGCATTTTTTTATTTTTTTTTCAAACTGAAAACACTACAACTTTAATTGCTATTAGTGTAGATAAAGAAATAGCACACATTCAAAATTAGAATGGTCCATATTAATATGTGTGAATTAACATAAAAATCAGTGGTTCATTAATAGTGTGGATGAGTAATTAGTGTGGTCCACACTAATAGTTTTTGAAGATTATGGGCCGAGAAAAAATAGGGTGGATCATTATTTATGAAAAAGTAACTACTAAAATGATGCTCCCTTTTTTGGTATACATATAGCATGGTATCAAAATCTGCTACATCCACTAGTAACTCAAGTGATTCAATGTGATTTAGACTTTTCACACTTTGCATTTTGCATCTTGGACTTAGCTACACAGTTAAGAAAAATACTTTGACTAGCAGATCTTTCTTTCTAGTAATATGATAAATACTTTTATTGATGGACATTTTGTGCTAGTAATATTAAATTATATCTCCACACTTTTTGCATTATCCAAGTTCTCTACTACACTTACTCTAAGTCAACTTCATTTTTCAAAGTTCGCATTGAGTTTGCATTTTAAGTTTGGACACCTTGAATATTAGTGTAGATCTTTTTCTTTTTCTTTTGCTTTTAGAATCCTCTTGTAATATTCTTGTTTTCTTTAATCTTGTCACTTATATCATTTATGTAAAGATTTCAACTGCTTTGTGATCGATATCAATAATGGCAAGACATTAGGGTTCCTTGGAGATAGAGAAGTAAATTGTACTAATTTTTTCTAGAAAATTAATCATTATAGGAGCTCTAGCCCACATTTAAGCTTCCATGATGATTTTATAGAAGAAGCTATATTCTTATCCAATGCAAACAATTGAGGATGTCTCAGGAGCATGTAATCAAACAAGTTGTAGTGGACGGATGGATCGAATTATTTTCCCACAATGGATTGAAGAAAGAAAAGCATATCAATTTGCTTCAAATTCAATTAACGGAAAGTGATCTTTTTGGAGAATCATGATAGACATAATATGACACCAAAACTTGCAATTATGCTTGAAAGTCAGCATAAAGCTTAAAATATTTGCCCACCTATACAATGCTGTCTTTGCCAACATGCTAATTCATTTATGATTTCAAAATTAAAAATGTTTTCTTATCCAAATGGCAGATGAAAAAGACTAAAAATGATTATAAGGGGGGAATGGTGCAAGATTAGAAAAGTCGAGGAAGTTAAAAAATAGAAGTAAATAAAATTTCTTGCTTTTGACTGCAAATGCCCACATGATATGAATTTGTACCCTACTTGAGAACTTGTAATTTGATGCAACCTTATTCTCAATGCTAATAGCCAATGGCATGAGAAGCAGTTGACTCCAAAGTTGCAAGCCATCATTGCTAAGCTCCTAAACTATTTTAATGGAGAGGCAATTCTCAAGCTTGGAGCTGATCTTGCAAATGAGACTTAATCAATTTTGCTATCTACGTGCCATAAGTTAGACATTATCTTCAAATAAATGAAAACTACACTACTTTTGCCTCTCTTGTTATTGATGTCCACATTAATTTTCAATATTTTAATTTATTGTGGACTACAATGTTTTTTTGCTCAAATTTAATGTATATTCAAAATTAGTGTGGTTCATATTAATATATGTGATTTGTCCAAAAATCACAGGGTTCATCATTAGCGTGGCCACACTCTTAGAAATAAACAGAGAAGCTTCCTTTTTCCTTTCTTTTGCTAAAAATCTACTTGATGTCTCACCAATAAGGGAAAGTGCCACCTCTAACCTCCTGCCATGCTTAAGAAGGAGGATGCCTTGTTGATAGTGATCAACTTCTCTACATGGCTTAAAACCTAATTCTCTACACTTTAAAGTATTTCCTAAAGGAATATGATACAATTGCTATCCCATAACATTACTCCAACTGCCATGGCAACCAAGTTACCATAGGAGTTTTCACCTTCAATCCTTATAAGAGTCTGCACTTATGGGCACGTAAAGAAGTTGACGGTCCACATTTTCATGAATGGTGACTTCTTTTGAAAGGTGTAAGCCATTCATCTTGTTCAAAGTAGCTTAGCTATGTTATATGCCAAATTTCAAGACTAATAGATTCTTATATCCTATGTTATTGGAGTTGATAATCACAAGCACTAATTTTTTAACTTTTCTCAAAGATATAAAATAAGTGGTTGTGGTTATTCAATTGCATTAGTTTTTCACAAGTCATCTATTTATGTATAAAAAACAACATGAATGATTTAGATAATTTAAAAGACGTTACCATCTACAAAAATGTTTGGTGAGAAACTCCTTGTGCTCTAATGCTTGGTTCTTTGCAAAGCCTTCTCTTTTTTTCTAAATAGTCGGTACACATATCTATGCCCTTAATCACCTAGGTGCAAAACTCCTCTCACCACCATCGCGCTAGAAGGCTTTGATGTTTCTATCTTCATCATCATCATCATCATCATCATCATCATCATCATCATTAAAGTTAGACACCCACCTCATGCACAACCTCGAACCTTCATCACCTAGATGAGAGAACTCTTTGAGCAACCGTACTAAAAGGCTTTGATCCTTTCCAAACCATACTATTACCTTTTTCTCTCAACTGCCTTTCAATTCTATAATTGTATGTTATTTGATTTGATAAAGAGTAAGGCTTGATACATCCGATCATATATGTATGTCAATAAAGAAGGATGATTTCAATGTGAAATCTAAAAACATATCTCTTTGTGGCACTTGTGCTAACTACTCTAGGGTTTTGGTCTTATGTTATATCATCAAGGTTATGATCCACCAACCTACTAGTTCTTTTTATGAGGCACCCATAGGAGAATTTATCATAGAAGCGGAAGAACTACTAGAACTTCGAGAAATCCTTACAAAGGTTTATGTATAAAGAACATGCAAACCTATATGGGTTATTTCAGAAGACATGGAAAGGGATGTTTTTATGTCAGCAATAGAAGCTCAAGCTCATGGCATTGTTGATACTGTCATGGTTGAAAATATAAGAGATTTAGCATAAATCTGCAATGTTATTTCCAACCATAATTCGAATGAGCCGTAATTTGAGATTTTATCTTCTTCACCTGGTAAAATATTAAATGAAAGTAATTCATAATCACTCAGTTAGGATTGATATAAATCAGCCCATTCGGTATACAATTCAGTATGCCAACTATTAAACAACTTATTAAAAACACAAGACAGCCAATCATATTTTATCATCTCATAAATATGAATCAGAGATATATGAATATATCAATTTCATATCAAAACATATCCTTTATTTGTACATAGAGTCCTTTATTTTATAAATAAAATAAATATAAATAAAGTCCCTTTTTAGAAAGATTACCCTTGTCTCTATTTATGTCTTAGATTGGAATACGTTCCATGAATAGCCTGAATATTGAGGAATATCCAGAAAGGCATTTTGGGAATCTATTTGATTCTATCTCTGTTTGTTCTGTTTGAAGAAAGGAAGGATCCTAAAGAATCAATCTTTCTTTTAGTTGCTGAATCTTAACTATCCAATCAATTTTCAGTTTACTATTATTAAAAGATCTATCAATTCAATTCAAAATCAAATTACCATCTCATATATGTATGTATGTATGTATGTATGTATGTATGTATGTATGTATGTATGTATGTATGTATGGGCCTAATAGGCTACAACACATAGTGTGTGAGTTAGCAGCATCACAAAAAAGCTTTGACATGACATTACCATTTTGTTCAATGGGTTCCTAGGTTTTGTAAGAGCAAAACTTCTATTTGTTACATTGATGCCACTACTTGTTTTCAAAATTACCCTTTAGTTCAAAGCTTTCTTTATGGTAATTAAGTATGTCTCACTTACCCAAGTCTTTTTAGAGCTAATCATCCCAACAAAATGATTTGTACATTTGGGATTAACTAGTAATCCATAACAATGTTCAATAATTCAAAATCAATTCACTTTTGTACATTAAACTATGAACATTTTTTTCACTTAAGGACTAGAAAATCTGAAAATTTTACAATTGTACCCTAAAGTACACTTAAGTGATTCAATATAGAACTTCCGTCTGGGAGCCATTAGTTTTTTCGGATGGAATGGCTTCAACTACCATTCATTTCAATTTTTAAGGGAAAAATAGTCCAAACTTATTTTAATCATAACCATTAAATTTCTCTACTGCAAAGACTAGCAATTAAAAGCATCCAATGGCCATCAATTAAGGAGAAAATCATTGTGAAGGCAAGACATACTAGTATGTATAGAAATTATATTGTGTCAAAAAGTGATCTTGGAAACTTCATAAAAAGCAAGAAGTTTCTAACAAAAATAAAATTAGAAGTTTCTAAATATTCTAAAAATTGAATTAAGAAAAATGACATGAAGAAGTGCACCAACTTGCTCAAGGAAAAAGTAAACTTTTGGAAATCCGCATGCCATGAGTAAGGATCATCAAAATCAAATACTTTGCTAATAAGGATGAGCTCGACATATCAACATTGGTTTTGTCTTGATTGGATCATCTAGAGGGCCTTGTTTAGCATTCTGTTTGATTGATCAAAAGATCCTTTCAATTTGCTAGAATTTGTTACTTGAACAAAAGCTCATTTGGTGGGGCACTCATTGGGATCACAACATTTTCCTAGGTGATAATTGAAGGGTGCAAATTTCTTCAAGAAAATTCTCCATTCCTAATTAAACACTAATACTTCAAAGGCTAGGGATATCTTTTGATAGTGCCAAATAGGTTTCTGCCATAATAGCTTTCAACATGACAGAAACAGCCTTGAAGAAAAGCTCTAGGTTTCAAATTTTATCATTTTCCATAAAAATAATAAAAAAAGACCCCAACATTCCACATTCGTTCATTTAAAAGTCCAATGAATTGATAGATCAGTTTGCAACATAAGTATCATGTGCAAAATCTTAAACTAAATACAAGACTAAACCTATATTAACTAGTTCAATCACTTTAATTAGTACAGCAGCAAGAAGGTCAAGGTGTGAAGCCTAGTACAATTACTAAACAAAGCTATTTCACATACCATTAACCTCCATAAATTTTTATTTAAAGCTAAACTAATACAGTATATAATAATGATAGATTTAATAACCTCAATAAACTGAGCAATGCCTTCTAGCATAGTGACACTAGAAGGCATTTCTCTCTCTTGTTAGCACCTACTAGGTCATGACTTCGAGGTGCTCATTGCTGTGGGTGTTCAACATTCAAAATCAAAACCAAATTAAACTTATGAGTAGTCTATTTTTCAAAAATTGCATAAGGTGCACCAAAGCTTTCTTGTGCAGTAGCCAAACGAAATTATGCATGTATATCTACCTCTAAAAGAAAAAATGCATACGTTCTTTTAATTACATAAATTACTGATTCAGATAGCGTGAGAAAATATATAAAATTTTTCATTAAGTAATACAAAGCTAGGCCATTGAAGTTGAACTGTATTGCAAGAAGAAATCAATAGGAGCACAAACAGTATTAATTTATGGAGAGTTTTCGATAAAGTAATACCTTACTAAATGAATAGAAAATCTATGCTTCGAATTTAACGGGTAGCATGAAGAAAACTCGAGAAAAAGTGATTGATGGAAGTTTAGAAAATGGTCCCATGTGTAAATGATAGGGATTTTGCCGTCGTCTTGCAGGCCAAAAGGGGTAGAAGTGAGATGTGGATGTCGAAAGAAGATGAAAGAGGAAATGAACAGGGGAACAAAGGGGAAACTGAAAAAGGAAAATTTAATAAAGGGGTTTGAGTGGTACATGGGAAAGGACCCCACTGTACTGTCAAGAACCTCCATCTCAATGGTGTAGACCCCGCCGTCCCCAGCATTGTAATGTGTCATTGCGAAATGATGGAAAGCCAGGTTTCTTAATGGTCGTTCTTAACGCGCAACCCTCCCGATTCAAGACCTCCCTCTCTCCTCGTGTTTTGGTAGGCAACCTCTTTCTCTCTCTCTCTCTCTCTCTAAAAATTTTCTATTCTTTCAATCAAACTCTTCACCTTCCCTACTTATATATATTGACTGACTGCATCTATATGAGTTAGCTATCCTATCCTTTTCTTCTCTGCTCTCCAATGGCAATACCTCATTGACCCCCCCCCCCCCCTTCTCTCGCACACATAACTGAAGAAACACCCGCACACATACACTAATTCCCTGTATTGCCTCCATGGTTCTTCAATCTTTCCTTATTTTTTCTCCCGGTTGGGATACTTAATTGACAGTCTGTACCTCTCTGTCTCTCTCCCCCACATTTTATCAGTTCTTCTACTCAAAACACTTCTTCTTCCCCAATGAGAAACTAATTATATGTACAACTTGCTGCTTCTATTGATGTAGCTACCCAATCTCTCTGGTATATTCTCTCCGTCCTGTTTTAGCAAATGGGGATCCTTCATTCCCTCCTTGTTTCCTATCTTTCTGTTCTTTGATCTGTGAAAGAATCTGACGACATTTCAATTACAGGCCAGCTAGATTCTGCCGCTGGCTTGGTTTAGAGAGAGAACTACTTCCAGTACATAAAGAGTACTAGTAGCATTCTCTTTCTAGCACAAGGGGACTGGAACAGCCCATCATATCCTTGGAGACGTACTAGAAACTCGTCATTCTATACTTCAAGCGGCCAACACTTCAACAAATTTTCAGAATTTGGGTTTCTTTCCATCTTCATATCCATCAACCAATCATGGTTGATCCACCACACTCAGATGAAAGCAGCAGTAATTCCATCTCATCTTTGTCCCCGTCGTCACCTTCTTCTTCCATTTCCCAATCTACTCAAAACCAAGTTCAAATCCAGCCGAAACAGACGGACCCAGATGCCAAAAAGATAAAAAGAAACAGATATTGCAGCAAACACCCAGTATACAGAGGAGTTCGAATGCGCAATTGGGGCAAATGGGTCTCAGAAATCCGTGAACCACGAAAGAAATCCAGGATCTGGTTAGGAACCTTCCCAACTCCGGAAATGGCTGCCCGGGCCCACGATGTGGCGGCACTTAGCATCAAAGGTAATTCCGCGATTCTCAACTTCCCGGAATTCGCGGAGTCATTGCCGCGACCGGCTACTCTTTCCCCACGAGACGTTCAAGCTGCCGCTGCAAAAGCGGCCGCCATGGACGAATTGACTTCTCCAGTAGCCGTTGCCCCTGCTTCGATGTCGGAGGAACTGAGCGAGATCGTCGAGCTTCCTCCACTCGACGCGAGTTTTGACTCGCCCCCGTCGTCGAACGAGTATGTGTTTGTTGACTCGGACGCCGGATGGATTTATGGGTCGGCACCTTGGATGGAGGGTGTAGATGACTCGGGTTTCTTCGCCGATCAGTTATCGACGCCGGAGAGTATGATTCCAACCGGTTTTGAAACTTTTTTATGGGATTATTAGCGGCGAAATCTTTAGTCCTCACAGTTTTTCTCAAGGGCTAAAAAACGCTTGTAGTCTTTTCTTTCTTCTCTTTGGTTTGTTTTTGCCTTGTGCTCTGTTTCTCTCTTTTGTCTATTTTGCTTGGGGTACCTCTTAGCCATGGTGAGTTAACTGTATAGCTTTTGGAAACAAAGAGGAAAGTTGAAATGAACTTTGTTTGGCTGTAGAGATATTAAAAGCCTTCTCTCTCTACTCTCTCTCTTTCTCTCCATCTCAAAATCTTTGTCTTTCTTTCTTGTGCTTATAGCTATCAATAAATTTCCACAATGGCTTTACTTTTTCTCTCTCTATCTTCCTCTTCTTTTCTCTTTCTTCAGCTTGCATTTCAATAGCCTTCCCAAAAGCTTCTAAATTTCTCCATCTCTCTTGGGCTTGAAACTCTAATTTGTCGCAAAGAGGTTGGTGTTTGGAAACTTTGATTTGGAATTTGGATTATGGGTCAAGGCAAGTGACATTGCCAGCCTACTCTGTTAAACACTTGTCATTACATGCTGACAGCTCCTTTTAGAATATATATATATATATATATATATATATATTTACCTTTCAAAAAATAGAAAACGAGCAGGTTAGTCTTAGATTGGGGTGCCATTATCAAATATGGGTGTTTGGATATCATCTTCCCTGGAAAGGAAGTTACAGAAGAATGACCAGATGACCGGATTATCATTTCCAGATAAATTCAGGCATGATTCATACAATCTAACAAAAAGTTGGCTTGAGAATAATGGAAATACCAAGTTACCGTACATCCTGTCTTTTATTTCTGCACATAAATAAGGGGCAATTCAGACGTTTCACAGTCTGAGATTATGTAAAGACACGCTGTCGATTCAGCTGCCAGTTGTTCAAAGCTGCGAACAGAGTAAAGTCTCAGCTCTTCTCATGGATGCTCACAATTGTAAATGTCTCATTTGATAAGGACACTCCATTTCTCCTGTATTCATGCATTCGAGTGACTCCTCTTTTCAGTTCCTCGTGGTTCCGATATGACGTTATCCAAGGGAAGGACAAAAGAGAAAGGTCGTCCATAAAGGGAAAGGAAGTTGATCTCAATAATGTCTAGAAATCTACCCTAACGCGGTTGCGCTTCTTTATTTTTTACCCGAAAGTGCATGGTAGAAAAGCAGTCAAATACCGTCGGTGGTAAAATCCACACGAAAGACATATTCAATTCCAGCTCTTTCTAATATATTCTTAATTTCAAGGAAATAAGGTTTCATATTTTTACCATTCAGAAAAAAAGAAATGAGAAAGGATTTTATGTTTTGATGTAGAAACTAATAATTTGCACAGAATTAGGGTTTCGGTTCTAGTTGAACTGATGTAGGAATATTAAAAAAAAGGGCAAGTATTCATAAAAAATTGGGAAAAATTCATTCTTTAAATTTAAGTTTAAAATTTTAACTAGATTTATAAATACTATTTAAGAATTTGACAAATCATTTGTAAAATTTGAATTTTATTTTGAATTTGCAAATATTATAATTCATTGGAAAAAAATCGAGACTTTTTGAAAATCAGAGAAATTTGTTATATGATTCAATCCTGAAAGCTAGAAACCGGCTTTTTATTCTATTAGTTTATTTCCATGCATTTCCTGCTAGCCCAACAAGTCCAAACTTTCACGATCTGTATGATTCGGATACTGCGTGGATATAGATGGCCTCATTTCCCATAATCTTAGCCATTGAATGATATATCATTTATTATTTAGAGGGTAAATGGAAGGAAAAAATATTAAAATATAAAAATTTTAGTCCAAGCTGAGGGGTGGAGTAAAGTGTGAAAGGTACTCAATTTCCCAAAATCGAAATCACATCTTATTCTTGTACCCCTCAGATCAAAACAATAAACGCTCTTATTCTATCAAATCTTCTTGATATGTTGTTACTAACAGTATTTGAGCATTTAATTAGGAAAGTATGACCTTTCAAAAAAAAAAAAACCAGGAAAGTATGAAATAAAGTAACGTGTGGCATTATCAAAGCAAAGGGAATGCACATTTCACATATTCCCTAAACATTAGTTTGGTCTAAAGCTAAGTTGAGATGTACGACATTGTCGAATTCATATTCTTTACATTTGTTAGAATATACTAGAGACCTACTGTTATAAAGTCTTTTTCTGTTCACCTAACATAGTTATGTGACACTAACCTATGTTATATTATTGTTTTTATATGGAATAATTTTTGCTTTATAACAAGATGGATTGGTTGTTTTAAAGTACGAAATTCAGGTGCGTGTGCAATCCGCATGTACTAATGCTTATGCTTGATAGCATTTTAAGATTTTTTATTTATTGAACTTTTTTCTTGACACAAGATTGGCCTTGCTTAGTTACTATATTAAATGAGTATGACAAGGAGGATAAATTTTATACCTAGCCAAATAAATATACATTTGCCAGCTTAAGTCTCCTAAACTTGTTAATTATGTGGACTGTATCGTGTATGGATGGCATTTGTCACTAAATGACATGCTAATGTTCCCCCTTGGCACTAAATATCACTTATAGATGGAATAAAACGGGATATTAAGTAAATAAACTCTTCTGGTCCCCCTCTTCGGTATCAAAGGTTGCAGCCCGCACAGAATTGAACGGCTCCAGTCAAGGTCACTGTGGTTAAGGAAGATTTACAGGAGTCCAAAACTTGTCTCTTGTCCTTCATGTTTTGAATTTTCTGTATCGCATTTTTTCATTTTATGTGAAACTACCATGCAGATGATAACGTGTGTGCATAAGATCTACCAAGGGATTCATGAATGTTGTGAATTATAGTATGTTAATCACATTCCTAAAACCTAGATTTTCGCTAATAAAGACATTATCAGATTATGTCAGATAAGCCAACAACAGTCTGACATACTCCCCTTGATTAGCTTGCCCATAGCTAGCCTTGAACTCTGATAACTTAGGTGAGAGACTCCCTGCGCCATTGTGCTGCGCTAGAAGGTCTTAAATCTAAGGGTTAATTTAAATTTTAAACTTTATTTATTTATTTTGATAAGCAGGCTGGGTTTTTTATGGATAATCCATAACCTATGAGTGCCTCTAACCTGTCCCCTAAGCTTAGAAGAGGCCCGTGTAACTCCACTGCAGTGAAAGACCTTAGCTCAAGAAACCGTTCTAGAGAATTAAACTTAAATATGCTAAGCAATGGACCTCATTTGCAGAGTCTTTACTAGTATACACGAGCGCGGAATCCATCGAACCATTCGGGCAAATTTGTACAGAAATATTGTATGGGTAGCTATAGTCCCTCCTTATGTCCGGCCACTTTGTGTGTGTGGGCAAGGCTTGGAAGAGGAGAGGACATCATCATTGTTAAATGAGGACAAAGGCATTCTTTGCATTTTCCACATTGAGGAAGGACATGTTTCTCTTTTCCATTTGGCGCTGGAACCCTTGACCCAAGATCCTATTTCAGGATTTCGTTCTTGCTTTCTTTCTTTCACCCACCATATCTCAACCCTGCCATTTCTAGGATACCACCTTTAAACACATGTGACCTACATTTTCATGGGTTGTGTTTGTTCCTAGGGTTTGGATTCCAGACCTCATAAAGGTGAATTAACTGTATCCTTCTAGACCCAAATAATTGTGAAGCTTGAGACTAACAAATTGATACTTTTCATTGATTCTTTCACTTCTCCATATGAATCCAAGCACATGGCTGCACAAAATCTAAAGCCACTTTCCATCTTTCTTTATTGAACACGGCTTCTCTACCTATTGGGATTTATTCTACCAGAAATGAAATCCGTGTCTCCCAACCTCAAAGTTGTAGTTCGGTGATTGACGCATCTCCATAATATACATGTGTGTATATGAATAAATGAATGTAGGCATGTATAGATGCACATACACGCGTAAAAAGACTGTTTTCATGTGAGGTTGTAGAGGAAATTAAGGCCCATTGTCTGGTGGCTCAATCCATCCATCTGTTAGGCATTTCCATAAAACATGCTGCAACAATCCTAACCCTCCGAATAGTTAAGATCTAGTTGTGTTACTCCCGTACTCTTTAAGCTGTTCATTTTAACACCAAGGCAATATAGATTAGAATACTCAAATGGAGAAGAAGTTTTGGAAATGACTCATTGAAGACAGGATTAACGGATGAGCCGTTAAATCACAAAACAGCAGGGAACAAAACGTACTTTTACCTGCACTTGTAAATTATTGAACTGCATAAGCACATAGACCGCATCAAGCTCTTATACACATATATAGATATATACAATGTATAAATTACTATTATCAACGAAGGTCAACAACCAATCATTATATAAGGACAGTAGGTTTTAAATTTGTAATGGGTTGTTTAAGAGATGATATAAACCCTACAACAAATGCTAGAAAATATTTTAATGTACAATTGCTGGAGTCTTGTTATTTTAATGAGGAATACTACACCAAAGCGCTTACAAGTGCTTGGACTCAAAGCGTCTAACTTAATGAATGAAAAGGCCTTCCTTTAGATGATCTTAATCGTTTATTCAATTGCTGGTATGTTAGATATCTTATAAACAGAAAATGAAAAGTATTGGCATTTATAAGATCACATCTTTTATTTTTGAATTTAGACTGTTGTTTATAATATTTTTAGCCGTCCACGAAAAGAAATACTTTTTAGATGATAGAATTATCCAATTCGTATGATTTCATATCACAAGACATCCAAAGCAATTAATAAATTAGATAGATCATCTCATACAAAATTGAAGCGCTTTGGTTTAGCATTCCTCCATTTTAATACTAATTATGCAACACACCAAACTTGCAAGCAATCTCTCCCTCTTTCTTCTTGCTTGAAATATAGGGACCGAAAATAACTTGCAAAAAGCTGGACAGCCCATGCTGAAACCACTTTCGCATTTAAGGGTGGCTAAAACCCCAATTTTGGGCTTCCCTGATTCCCATTGGTAGGAAGAAGGGACCGCCCATTCAACACTGCGTAGCTGTGGCATGATGTGGTTTCTAATGACTGCTAAACTCTGGGTATTTAATTTGTTTTATTTTCTGCAGAATATTATCTCTGGCATTGATTTTGATGATATGAGTATAATGGAGCTAGCCTGCTAGTTTATAAAAGAACCTCTACATGCTTATAGGAGACATTTAAGGCATGATGCGAGCATGATCTGGACGGTCTGTTTAGTAGGTCCTGTAGCGAGGTTCATATAATAAATGCCGCTGGGTGGTCCATGCTCAGTTGTTAATTAGCAAGTGCGCTTTGCTGATTTATTCATTCTTTTTAGTCAAGTTTGTCATTTAAGGGAATATCTAGATTTCAATCCAAGCATTGGAGGGCCTAGATTTAGTCGTAAAAGCTTAAGGGTGATGTTTAGTTGCATTGTCTTCACATCGCATACAGTTGCGTATGGAAAGAGGGCATACAAACAGATCATTATTGATTAATTGAGTCCAAGTAGGCAGGAAGTCACCTTCAAGGTCAATCTTTACTATTATGTTTTGTGTCCCACAAATGAACGTGTATGCGTAGTTGAGGCTTTTGATCTTTTAGACCCTCATAGGAGGCCTACATGTTCGTATTGTCATGCCAATGTGACATCTGATCCGTCAGATAAATGATTACAAAATCAATAATTTAGTTTTCTCTTGTGGCACCCTTGAGAACATTTGAGGGATCAAGGGTTAAGATCAAGTGGTTAGGGATGACTCATGGGCAATGAACTAGACTTATGATGCTCAAAGTCAAAACTTGGCCTGTTAGTTGAGAGCCTAAGAACGACCGTGTTGCGTATTTCTTTTTAATTACATATTATTAGTGTAAAAAGATGACAAGATTACCATCAAACCACTATGTCATCTAGGCATCATTATCAAGCATCCGTGAGATTATGAACAAAATTTAGCCAAGTAAGCGATTACGGTTTATAATCACGAAAGCATTCTGACAGACTGCAAAAAGTATTGTTTAATACTACAAAAGATTGTGTGCTAATCACTGATTAGAAAACCAGTATTGAGATTCATTAACTAAAGAAATCGATTAATCATTCTCTCTCTCCCTGGTTTAGTTACATTATAAATAGTATATATAATTGCTTAGAATGGAAGTTTGATTAAGAAAGCTTGTTTTTTAATCATCAACATTCCTGGGTAATTAGAGGCATTATCTTTTGATAATTAATGACTGGCACTCACATCACATGCTTGCGACATATCAACACGTGCTTGGATTGACCAGAGAGGTTGCTGCTATTACAACTTGGCATAATGAAATCATATTAAATGGAGGAATTGATTCTTACTTAATAATTTTGTTGACTATACGTGCATTATATATCAAAGATAAAGGTTTGGTTCCGAAGAAGACCTAGAATGCTGAGCCAAAGTGCTTAGACTTAAAGCACCGTAACTCCATGCATTAAAGGACTCACCTCTAGATCTGAATAGTTGATCCAATTTCTTGTACTTTAGATATCTCGCAAAGAGAAAACGAAAAGCACTGGCATGTTACAAGATCGAATTTTTTGTTGCAACTATGTTTAGAGGCCTCTAGAAAAGAAAAGGTTGAGGTGGAAGAATAAGAAATCTAAGGTGAATACCTAATGCATGATTACTCAAGTGGAAGCAATGATGATGATGACATTTTGGCCGAAGGAAAAAAGGCTAAAAAAATAGAGTATAAATCATTAGTTATAATGTTTCCAGCCATCCATGAAAATAAATACTTTCTAGATGTAAGAATTATCAAATCCGCATGATTTTATATTAGAAAACATTTAAAGCTAACATAATTATATAAAATAGGAAGATCATCTATACGTAGACTTTGTACAAAAATTAGCACGCTCTGATTCTAAGTGCATACATTGGTTTAGCATTCAAGTATAAGTGGCCGTGTTAGGGGTTTATGTGTGGCATATCAGCTTTAGATGTACGTGAGGTACTAATTCTCACCCTCATCCGCACATTTTTACAGAGAAAATCGTTGAAGAAACATATATACCCCGTATATATGTGGGAGTGGTAATCTTAGGGGTTTATTGTAGATATAAGCAGCAGTACGCAATTGAATGACCGGAAAAAAGTAAAAAGCAGAAAAAATTAAAAAGGAATGATAGAAATTACCACTATTTATAACTATATATAGATATAACTATATATAGTTATAGTTATCTTGGAGGTTGGGTTATGACTGACAATAAAGGTCAATGATATGATGTGATAGTACTTAGCAAGCCATACGCGGATAACTACCATGTATTTCTAGGGTTTTCTATAGTTATCTTGGAGGCTCCGCCAAATTGAGCGGTAACTGGCAATAAATGTGAATGAGATGATGTGATAGTACTTAGTAAGCCTCACACGTATGATTAAGATGTATTTCTCGGGTTTTCATTTCTGATGGGATCCCCGTTTCTCTGTTCGATCCCTTAGGGCAATATTTTATTGCAAAATCTTTATGGGTTGCACAGGTCCCATCGTTGTGGGGAGAAGCTTCTATTTTGTGAAACGAAATAGACAATTAGTGATAGTGATAGGTCGTGGGTTTGGTTAGTAGAGACCAGGGTTCAGGGTTAGGTATCAATGGAGGACATAACTCCCACAGAAATCCCAATCAACATTTTAAGTAGCATTTAACTTCACAACTTCTAGTTAAAAACTAGTGGTCATCAGAAAAGATGCATTGGCCAACCTTATATCTAATGAAGGATATATCAAGGGTAGTCTCTCTCTCACTGTCATTACTATTTTTTGCATTGGCCAACTTTATATCTAACGAAGGATATATCTAGGTTAGCCTTTCTCTCTCTCTATCCCACCCCCCACACACATTGCCAATATTGATTATTTATATATCATTGATCCTTGCCTATGATCTAATCTGCCTACCCTTACTGCATAAAAAAACTAATCGCCTACCATTAGAATACAGAGTGACCTAGAAACAATACAAAAAGGCACCTCTAGCATTGAAGAACTGGTACTTTCTGGCTAGTAGACACTGAGGCTGAGAAGGTATACATAAACCACAGTCTAAATTCAACCAATTAAAACACCAACGCCTTCAACATAGTGGCATAAGAAGTCTCTCACCTCAGGTGACCGGTTTCAAAGCCTTGTTTGGCGTGTGTCTAACTTCCAAGAAAAAATGTAAAAGAAAACCCCGAACAGATAAGTCCCCACGGTCAAAAGCTCATCAATATTTCTTTCCTGCTTCTCGTTTTAAGGCATGAATCTACAGTGCTGATCAAAAGTTCCTCTACTTTAAATTCTAGAATAAATTTAGAAAAGCATAGTCTTTTGTACATTTATATCTAGATTGGGATGTCATCGTTCCACGGTCCATATCTGAATCCTCTTCTCCCCCAACGTGGAAGACACGTGCGGGCTAATACTGGCACAACATTGAAAAAGAAGAAAACTACTGCACACAATATGGCAGGCTAATCAGACAGGAATGGGTGTATTCGACCAGTCGCACTAAGTTTCCTTCATGAATCAGAACACCCCCCCCCCCCCCCCCCCCCCGGGTTTTTTTTTTTTTTTTGTAATCAGATTTGTAGAACTAAGGATGGTGCATTTACGTAAAAGATAAAAAAACTGCAACAAGTCTTTAACAAGTAGAAAGATTGCCATTGTCAGGACGGTTAAAGTGTCATTTTGGGTCCTCAAAATTTTTTCCCATTTTGAGTCTCGCAATTTCTTATTAACAAATGGTTGTATGCACCCTGCCCATGCCCCTACTTTGTGGCTATACAGAGCTTGGGATTGTAAGGCCTTTGGGTCATTAACCTATGCCCATGGTCCCCCATGTTACAGGCCACAGATCCATGTTTTATCTTCGAAAGTCTCAATGTCATTTAATGGTTTCAAAGGCTAGAACAGCTTGCAGAAGTTGATGTCATCTGTACATGTACCTATTGCATGTTCCACTTAAAGAAATCCATTCAAGCAAGTTAGAGAGTACATTTTAAAAAAAAAGAAACATGTAATGCTTGCGTTAACCTGAAATGAAGGCCTTCACCTCGAGGAAGAAAAGGAGAAGTTTTAGATGGAGAAGAAACCCCAAATGTTATCATCAGTACTACATGCATGCAAAAGAAAAAAAAGAAAGAGCCACAAACATGGAAAACCTCCCAAGTTACCATGAATTTAACCTTAACCAACCTTGCCAAAGGTTGATGATAATCCTTCACCTTAAGGTAAATAAAGGTACTATTTACTTGTTTCTATTTTTAAGTTAAAAGGGATTATTTGTCCCACATCGCTTATATTAGAGAGACATGCAACTAGTAGTCATATGTTACCTTTTTAGAGAGAAAAATAAGAGACATCCCTACACATATAGAGGGGATGCCTCTCTTGCTCCCCTCTCATTCTAAGCCTTTGAGACTTGGGAGGGTGCTCTGGAATGATACTCTAATGGGGTTTTCGACTTCTAAAGGGTGCTTTGCTAGGGTTTATAGAGATCAAAACTTGTTTCTCCTTATTAATCTAAGGTTAGAGACTTCTTGAAACATGCCTACTTGCTTGTTCAATCATGGCTAGAGACTCTTTGAGATTGCACTTCTTTGTCTGTTCATACTCTGTTTTAGGGTTTTTTTTTTATAGCAATCCTGAGACGGTAAAGCTTACATATTCTCAGTTGTTTATACTCTAGTTTTGAGATGGTCTTTTGAAAGGCTTAACAATTACAATGATACACAGGGCATGGATGTTTTTAATGAATTCATTGGGGAAGAACTAATTGATTTACATATGGATGGGGTAACAGACACTTGGTGTAACTATCAAGACAATCCAACAATGACAAGACTTGATATGTTTCTGGTATGCAAGCAATAGATGAATATTTTCAAATATGTAGCTCAAGTGAGGTTTGAAGCTCATTTGTGACCATTGGCTAGCTGCACTTGACATTGTAGAGAGGAATTGGGGGCCTAAACTCTTTAGGTTTGAGCTAGAATGTTTGATAGAACCTAACTTGATGATCTTATTCATGGTTGGTGGAATAAAGTTCCATTCTTTATTGACCCTATTATGAACTTTTGGTCAAAGCTCATGTGGCGATAAAGCAAAGAGGTCATTCTTGCTAAGCTTAAAAATTGACTAAAAAGGACTTGAATCTTATCAATGAAGAACAAATATGGAGTTGAGGGGATTATCTCTAAACAATGAGATGAAAAACATAATTATTTCAGAAGAAATAAAGTGAAAATAGAGATCTAGATCCAAGTAGGTTCAAGATGGTGATAAGAATGCAAAGTTCATTTATACTTGGCATTTGCAAGGCAAAGATACAACATAATTATCAAGATGAAAATCGAGAATCAATTAGAAGAGCCTATGGATTTCATTAGAGTGAAATTGTAGGATTTTATTATAACCTATTTGAGAAAAGAGGTGGCATCGAGGACAAAACTTATGGGGTTATAATTTGAATCATTATTTATACCAAGTAGTGACATATTTGAGAAACCATTAACTAGAAAGGAATTGGATCAAGTGGTGGCTATTTTGTTCCATTTTATTAGTACTTCTGAGATATGTTAAAAGACGACTTTTGGTTGGTTCTTCAAAGATTTTACTCCATGAGCGAAGTGAGTAAGGAATTTGGATCCTTATTCATTGCATTGATACCTAAAGTTGATGGTCTTGAAATAATCAAATAATATATATATATATATATATATATCATTTAGGTTTGGGATATAAGATGCTAAATTTGTTGGCTGATATAATTAAGAAGGTACCTTTTGAAGTGATCCCTCATAACCCGTTTGCTTTTATTAATGGAAGACAAATTACTTCTGTTTCTTTTATAGCAAAATGAAGCTTTACTAGTAGCTTCGAAAGTAGGAGTATTTAATAAAATTGATTAAGAAAAATAATAAATAAGATTGCTCAGCAACTTCTATTTATGATTTTTAGAATGGGATTTTGGATCAAAGTGGATTTCTTAAGTGCTGTAGTGTGTTAGTAACCATGGATTTTAGTCTTGATTAATGGATTTCTAAATCTTATGGATTTTGAAACAAGGTGATCCATAATCCCTTTTTGTCTATACAATAGTGGAGTATGTCCTTAGAAAAATGATTTCTAAGGTTACCTTTTTTGGATGAATTTCTTGTTTAAATCCTAGAGATGATTCAATTGAGATCACTCACTTGTAATTTGCAGATGGTCACTTGGTTTTTACAGCTATGGATATTCTTCAAGCACTTAAATTTAAATGCTACTTTAAAAGTATTTGGAGCTACTTCTAATCAAAAGATCAATTTACCCAAATCTATTGTCATGAGAATTGTGATTTTTGGGAGCGAATGTGCCTCTTTCTCTTTTCTTTTTCTTTTGAGAGTTAGACACACACATGCAGACACCCAGCCAGCCACCCATGCATAGTCTTAAAGCCTGGTCACCTAGGTGAGAGACTCCTCCTTCCACCATTCTACTAGGAGGCCCAAACTATAAGTTGTAATGTGGGCAATCTGCATAGTGTTTTCTCAGGTTTGCCTTTATCAGTTGGAAAACTATCTAAGGATACTTGGAATGTTATGGTGGAAAGGATTGATAGGAAACTTGCTAGTTGGAAGAGGAGGAATTTATCTATTGGTAGATAATCTTTTTCTTATCTCTCTTTTGATGTCTTGTTTTTGATGTTTACATAAAATTACTGTAAGTGCACAGGTCTATTGTCATATAGATTTACAAGTATGGGTCAAACCCACGAGGACTCAATTATGAAATTTAAAATATTTAATTAAATCTAGCTTAAATTATCCTATGTTTGATAAACAATATAGATCAAATGAAAAGATAAAATTAACTACTAACTATGCCAAACTGGATAAATTTACCAAATTTAGAATCTAGGATTTTGGAATCCACCACATTAGAATTATAACCACTCATATATAAGTATCATAGATTTACATTTCACATGTTAGTATATCATCAATGTAATAAAAACATGGAAGATATACACATTAAAAACCCTAACTCTTATATTTTCTCAATTCTCATAACTTGCCTAGCTTAACCTATATGTTTCGAAGTATAGCTTGTATTTCTTACAATCACAAACTATTTAAGATTCAATACTTGCTAAGATAATTAATATACCATAACTAGTCTCCACACTATAAAAAAAAAACTAATAATTCTCATGAAAATAGTACTAGCTATTGATACTATTTTGGATAGCTTATCATAAGTATTATTAATTCATTCTTTTCTAACCAAATAGTTACTTCTATATAAGTTAAATTACTAATTTGTGTGTGGTTTCATCCTTATCCTAGATAGAGAATTAGCTAGTAATGATTAACTAGAAAAATACACTCAAATCTACCTTAAAAACACAACATGAATAACAAGCTAAAAGTGCCTAAAAATTAATCTCACTTTAACCTAAAAAGAACACCAATCTAAACTATATAATAAGGAAAAAATAGAGGAAAAATTCATCCTACAATTAGTAGAAAAATGTCCCAAAAATCATTAAAATTCTATCCTAAAACTAGCATGAAACAAGTGGGAAAAGAAATCCTAAGTTAGCTTAGAAACTAACTATAAATCTAAAATAAAACAAAACATATATACTAAGAATAAAACATAAAGTTTAGTTTCAACCTAAACTAGAATAATAAAATTAAGGCTAGAAAATGAAAATAAACTATAGTTAAAGGTCAACACAAAGCATATAAAATCCTAGAATGCATTTAATACTAGAAAAATGCAAGCATTAAAAAGTAACTTGCAAGAAAAACAAGAGATGAATAACTTTCATTAAATCAAATCTTAAATCCTTACAATAATGTGAGGAACATAAAAAAATATTAAAATAGAACTCCCCTAGATGGAGTGAAGGTAAATGCTATAAGATCTTCTCGAAGTGTTAAGTGTCAAAAAGTCTACCAAGATCTACTTTAAGCCACCCAAGCAAATAGATGAATCCTTCACACACACACACACACACACACACACACACACACACACACACACACACACACACACACACACACACACACACACACACACACACACACACACACACACACACACACACACACACACACACACACTCTTGATGTGTCACTCATCAATGAAAGAAAAACAAACTCAAATAGCCACAATCCAATGGAAGAAACACTATCCTATTTTGGAAAGTCTGGAATGGAAGGAGAGAGATATAAGTGTTTCATGGTTGAGAAGAGATAAGACAAGAAAAATGAGGGAAAGAGTTCCCTTCTCATTAGTGTGTCACTCAACAAGGAGAAAGAAAAACCTCATTACAAAAGAAACAAAAGTAAACTATACAAAAGAATACACTCAAGCTCCTCTCTAATTTTCTACAAAAATTCCCTAAGAAGAAAACATTGGAGCAAAAGAAAAAGAGCTCCTTCTATGGACATCTAAACTTTTCCCTTCCTTTTAATAAAAAGGTAAAACAAGTTAAATAGTCCAACTTTCTTCTCTCCCACATCCAAAGAGCCCCCTCTTGGACTTAAATGTTGTAGCCCCCCAAAGTGAGCGAGAATCCCACATCCAAAACTTCGTTCTATATGTAAAAAATGTCAAAGTATTTTCTAATCTTCATTCCTTCTTTCCCTTGAGCTTAGGTTGATTTTTCTCTTTTGTCATGCTCCCATTGGTCCACATAAGAAGGTTCCCTTGTTTGTCTCTTTAGAATCTCTTAAACTGTCCATGTTTATTCCACCTTTCTCTCTTTCCTAGCTACCCAAAATTTTCTTCCTAAAGATCCTTATTCTTTGCTAGTAATTTTCCATGTATAAAATATTTAGATCTGCTAGCTTAGGATAGCCCTAATATGCATCAAATCTTGGCTATTGAATTATCACAAAACTCATTAGTTCCTAGCTGTATATTTTCATTTTTTCCACTCCAAAGTTGGACATTTTTGAACTGTTATTTTCTCTCCATATATAACATATTTTCTTCTCCCTATTTCTCCTCTTGGAAAATGCATTTTCACTTGCTAAATATTAGGAGTAAAAACATGTTTTTATGGTGCATATAATGGTGAGAGATACATTCATATGGGACTCAGCTTTCATGGATTTCTGAATTCGAAAGAAGTGATACAAATGTGTGGACTTCTTTATAGTAACATAGGATGTCTATTTTTGTTGTGATGCATGCATGGCTTCACTTGTAAACTTTGTGGGGTGGTGAATGCTTGCATGAAAACTTGCTACCATTGCATGTATACTAGTAGAGCAAAAGGTGGTAGCATGCATGAGGTTTTTTACTATTATGAGAATGATACTAACAATCCCTTTATACTTAGAATCTTTTAGAGTATAGGCCACTACTTCTTGACTTGATCCTGGTTGTCCAAAATCCATCTTGGCTTGATCTAAATAATTTATATTCATATGTGATTGATCAGCAATTTAGAAGGTTGGCTGGCTTGATAACCATTTATTACCGAACAGTTTTAGATCTACAACCTACAACATGAGAAGAAGGTCTAATTAGAAATATTTTACATGGGTTAACACATACCTCCGAATATTTATCTAATCCTGAAAATATACAAAATTAAGGTTAAATGAAAAATAAATCATTTAGCGCAAAATTATCTTATAAGTTTGAAAAAATAATTGATCAAGTGCACTAAAATAATGCAAAATTTGGGGATTTTTGATACAAAACTGCACACTCAACACATCCCCAACCAACATTTTCCTATTCTCAAGTAAAACATGTGAAAAATATTTTATTGAAAGCGATAAAAATTATCATTTTCATGGGTACTCACAATTGCATTTAACATATGCAATAAGACCTTAAACCCCTAGATTACGAGTTGTGCCTTGCAAGGGTTTACAATGAATTTACTTACAAAATTTAAGAGAAATTAGTTCCTAAATTTATCTTTGAGAATTTCTACTATCTGTACTCAATCAACTAACTTTAGCATGTTCATAAAAATGAATGAAAAAGTTCAAGACCATACTCATATGTTAAAGATATGTCATTTAAGTTCAAATCTCAAAGTGAAGTGTGCGTACAATCTACAAATATAATAGATCTTGACATATAATATAACTCAATAACTCTGTCTTAAATATGTTTGGGCCTTAATTCTCACTAATAGACATAAGCTTAGAACTAAAACTTTTAGAAAAAAGGTAAAACATATCTCTCTTTAATCATCATCATTAAGACCTTATCCCAATTAGGGGTCGGCCACATGAATCTTATTCCTCCATTCCACTCTATTAAATACCATGGCTTCATTTAGTCCTAAAGTTTTTAAATCTTTCCTCACCACTTCTATCCATGTTCTTTTGGGCCTTCCCCTTGCCCTTTTAGAACCTTCTACTTGTATTGCCTCACTCCTTCTAACTGGTGCCATTGTTGGCCTCCTTTGAACATGTCCAAACCATTTAATTCTAGTATCCCTCATCTTGTTACCTATTGGTGCTACCCTAGATTTCCTCTAATATTTTGATTTCTAATTCTATCCTTTCTTGTCTTACCACTCCTCCATCTCAACATCCTCATTTTTGCAATACTCATCCTATGAGTATGATGTTCCTTAACTGCCCAACACTCTGATCCATAGAGCATGGTCAGCCTTATAGCCATCCTATAGAAATTTTCTTTTAGTTTGAGTGGCACCCGCCAATCACATAAAACTCCAGATGCACATCTCCATTTGTTCCAACCCCCTTGGATTCTCTGGGTAACCTCCATCTCAATCTCTCCACTCTCATGGATCAATGATCCTAAGTACAAGGAGTTCTTGGTTATCAATCTTGACTGGCGTTCCACTCCTACTCTCCTTGCTAAAATTACATTCCATATATTTTGTCTTAGTTCTACTAATTTTAAATCCTTCAGATTCTAATGCTTCTCTCCATAACTCTAACTTTATGTTTACACCCTCCCTTGTCTCATCAAGTAGGACTATATCATCTGCAAATAGCATGCACCAAGGAATCTCCTTGTGCAAATGTTTTGTTAACTCATCCAGGGAATCTCCTCGTGAAAATAGCATGCGGAGGTCTTTCCTCTCCCTATATTTCCCTACTAATTTTCTTAGTAAGAAAATAGCTTCCATGGTGGACCTCGTAGGCATGAAACCAAACTGATTCTCCAATACACTTGTTTCATGTCATAGCTCTTCTCAATCACTCTTTTAAAAAGTTTCATGGTGTGGCTCATAAGTTTGATCCCTCGATAATTAGTGCAGCTCTGAATGTCTCCTTTATTCTTATGGATTGGTACAATAGAGCTTTTCCTCCACTCATCAGGCATTTTCTTTGATTTTATAATCTTGTTAAACAACTTGGTCAACCAAACTACCCCAATATTTCTTATATGCTTCCAAACCTCTATTGGTATACCATTAGGCCCCATGGTCTTTCCTGATTTCATCTTTTTCAAAGCCTCTTTTACTTCAGGTATTCTAATCCTACGTTCATATCTATAATATCCAATGTTATTTAGATTTATAGTATTTTCAATCCCTATATTCTCATAGCCATTGTCATTTAACAATTTTTGAAAGTATGTTTCCCACCTTTGTTTGATCTCATCATCTTTGACTAATACCCTTTGATCATCGCTTCTAATACACCTAACATGATCTAAGTCCTTACCCTTCTATTCTCTTACTTTTGTAAGTTTAAACACATCTTTCTCACCTTCTCTTGTTCCTAGTCTATTATAGAGCTCATCATATGCTTTAAGTTTAGCTTCACTTATTATTCTCTTAGCAACGTTTTTAGCATTCTTATATTGTTCATAGTTTTCATTATTTCAATCTTCTGCCATGCTTTAAAACACATATGTTTTTCTTTAATAATTTTTTGTAGTGTTTCACTCCACCACCATGTTTCCTTTGCTAATAGCCTTTTACCCTTAGATACTCCTAAGACATCTTTTGCCACTTTCTTAATGGACTTAGCCATATTAGGCCACATGGTATTTACTTCTATTTCATAGTTCCAATTTCCTTCTACCATCAACTTATTTTTGAATGAGTTTATTTTCTATCCTTCTATGTTCCACCACTTAGTTTTTGGATGTATATTAAGTTCAGTTCTTTTACTCCATCTTTTGATATGGATATCCATAACCATTAACCTATGTTGTGAGGTTACACTCTCACCATGTATCACCTTATAATCCTTACATATAGATCGTTCATTATTCCTAAGCAGAAAAAAGTCTATTTGGCTTTTATGAAGTCTACTTTTAAAGGTTATTAAGTGTTCATCCCTCTTCTTAAAGAGTGTATTTGCAATGGACATGTTATATGACAAAACAAAATTGAGGATATTCTCCCCCATCTCATTTCGTTCACCTATACTATACCCTCAGTGTATTCTATCATAACCTTCCTTATCTTTTCCTACATGGCCATGTAAGTCTGCTTCTATAAATATCCCCTCAATGTTGGGAATTTCTTGTATGACTTCCTCCATATCTTCCCAAAACAGTCTCTTGATTATATCTTGTAACCCTACTTATAGTGCGTATGCACTTATAACATTTATAATCTGCTCTCCTAGAACAATTTTTATTGTTATAATTCTATCACTGATTCTTTTAACGTCCACAACTTTATCCTTTAAATCCTTATCCATTATTATTCCTATGCCATTTCTGTTATTTTCCTTTCCTACGTACCATAATTTATACCCATCTATTTCTCTAGCTTTAACCCCTTTCTACTTGGTTTCTTGGACACAAGGGATGTTGACTCTCCTACGTTTCATCGTGTTTACTAACTCCAAACTCTTACCTGTCAGTGTCCCTTTATTCCATGTAGCGATGTGAACCTTATGTTCTGGAGATACCCTATTTACTATTGCCTTTCTCAACCTCCATGGTATGAACCCATGTATATTTTTCACTGCACTTGGGTTCTGATGTAGCGCGTCGCTTCTGAGGGGACGCTCTAGCAGCCCTTGCCCATTTTTCACTACACGTGGGATCTAATGTAGCACATCGCTTCTAGGAGAACGCCCTCGCAACCCTTGCCTATTTTTCACCGTACCTGGGATTCGATGCAGCGTATCGCTTATGGGGAACACCCTAGCCCTAGGGAATGTCAGTTTTCAATTTATGTCATGTTAGGGTTGCCATAGTTTTAAAAGGCCAAAGATGATTTTCATTTCTTCCTTACAAACTAATATACAAATGCATATTCATTTGCAAGCAGAAAGGAAATAACAAAATCATCTTCAGCTTCACCCTTGCCGATTGGCTACTTGACGCAAGGATGGCCATATTTTAAGAAGCTAGAGATGACACAAAAGTATAACACATATTGTATACTCATGAAAGAGTGGGAGTTATTAATATATTGTTTTGGTCCCTTTGAAAAGGAGCCATTTACCAAGAAAGTTAAAGATACTATACCTTTATTTCTATTTGTTCATATCCTCATCAAAACTATACTTTTATTAGAATCAATATGCCTTATACTAGGACAAAATGTAGGCCTAGGATAGGGTTATGAAAAGAAAAGGAACTATAAGGGATCCAAAGTCTTAATAAATAAGTAAAGGTCTTTTACTAAGAGTTGACAATTCTTCATTATTTTATTGAAAGTGAACATACTTTTGAACTTCTTTTCTTATATTTTCTCTCTTTCTTTTGCATTCTCTGAATAAATTTTTATCTTCATTACTTGTATTATAGCATAAATGTATTCCTTCTATCTTTTCTAACTTATTTTTGAAGTCTATGAAGGTAATGTATAATTTTTATTGGATTAATATAGGTAAGGATGATTGGGTTCACAAAAGAAATGGCTTACATATAAGGCTCAAAAGGGCTTATTAATGGTAAAAATGTTATTTGGGCAGGCTTTACGTCTCTAGGTTAAAAACAAAGATGACTTAAATCATTTTCTAGATTTTACATAATTTATAAGTTTCTACAAACCTCTCAGAAAATTAAGGGTAGTTTTCAAATAATGAATCTTGGTATTTGACCAAATGAAATAATGCTTGGATCAAATATGAGTTATGTGCACTAAAGAAAAATGAAATTTATATATAACACTCAAAAGAATGAATGACTCTGAAGCTCACATGGGTTATAAGTCTCTACTAATTTTCTTTAGGGTCTCTAAGTGATAATAATTATTAATCTAGACTATATATATGTGATTGTGTGCATAATTGTGATATAAGGTTGGCTTACATGAAATACTTCAAAAAATGATTAAAATAACAAACTAAACAATTGCAATTCTATTAATAAGGAAAAATTGGATAGAAATACTGAACTTTAGAAAATTCAATTCTCATCATTGTAAAGGAATTGACCTAAAAACTAAATAAAAATAGCTCAAAATTTTTTATTTTTAAAATTTATCTTAAACAAAAAAACAACTATAAAAAGACTAGAATGCACTAAAATTTTACACCCTCAACCCAAATGAAACATTATCCTTAATGTTTGAAAAGTATGATGATGAAACATTAAGAAATAAAGAAATGTGTGATGCAAGCAAGTTCTAAGAAACAAAGGGATAGGGTCTACTCATTTCCTAGATCCCATATGAAAATGTAGTGGTGCTTCACTTTGTTTAGCATTAAATTGTCCTCCTCACAATTTTTTTAAAGATTTATCTTAAATTTACAAAACATATATTGAATGAATCCTCAAAAATAGAAAATTAATACATTAAGACCTTTAGAAAAGTGCTCTACCATATCATCAGAGATACTTGACATATGATGTGGAAAGGTGGAGGGTGGTCTCTTAGATATGCATACTTAATATGGTATGGTAGAAGTGTCAACTCAAGTTTAGTAGGTTCTACTAAGGACAGAATGAAAGGGCAAAAGATTAATCAATCCCTAGTCCTAACAAGCTATTTTTATTTATTTTAATTATCTTGAATTTATTTAAGGGGAGCAGTTTTTAGATTAAACTAATCTAGATAGCTCCTCTCTTTCAGACTTGTCTTACCACATACTAGTTATATCCAAAATAAATCAACTGCTTCACACCCTTCTTAGTTAGCTATAAGTAATCTAAGTCATAAAGTGTTCTTGCATGGCTAGTCATTTTAAAACTAATGAGCTATTTAGCATGGGGCCATTGAAGTGACAGTAATTCGCCTCCTTTTAAGAGGGTCCTATGAGGTTGTGGGCTTCTATAGTCTCTTCTAATTGATTATAAATTACATCTAGAAGCTTAGGATGTGCGATAGGTGATGATTAACCTAGGTGGGTGTTTGAGTTTTCCCCACAAGCATACAATAATCAGATGTAGTGATGCAGGGTTGAATCCACAAGGAGGATATAGTATAAAGATAAAGCACAAAATCCTAAACAAATGCATGAAACTACGAATTTCTATTATAAATTAAACAAGAGAGTAAATGTCTTAAACTAATTAAATCCAAGCTAGAATTAAAACAACCTAAAGTCTAACTACTCTAGGATTAAATATGAAAGACAATGCTAAAGACAGGATAAAAACCACCACAACCAAACTAGGAATTAAAGCATAAACCTAAATTTAAAAAATGACAAAACAATAAATAAATTTACTAAAATTAATTTGCAATACATTCAATCATTTGAGCATTATAATGAAAGAAAATAAGAAAAACAATAAAAACAAACTAAACTAAACTTCCCATAAATGCTGAAATAGTTGGTAGTCCATCTTTAATCTTCACACTCAATTTCTTCAATGAAATACCTAACATTTCCATCACTTTCCAGCATTTATCCAAGAAAAATCAGCCAAAGCATTAGTGTAGAATATCTAATCAATCTAGGAGAAGTAGGAAGAAGAAGAAGAGTACAAGCAATCAAATAAACAATGAATGCACTTAAAAGAATAACTAACCAACATGAAAAGACAAGAAATAATGATCAGAACTAATAAAAAATGAACTAAAATAGTAAATAATAGCTAAAACATAATAAGAACTAAATGAGAACAACTTCACAATAGCATGCTACTAACAGGGAAAATAGAGTGCTATTTTTTTGAATGTCTCAAGAGAGATTGTCAAGACCACAACCTACAAGCCATATTTTTCCACCAAATTTCTTGTGAATGGTTCCAACTTAATGTTGAAAAAAAAAGAAAAAAAAGAACTAAAAAGTATGCAATATGCAAGGACAACTAACAACAAAATAGTAACATAAAAACTAGTGTTATTAGTAGAATGCATAAGAGAAAGATTGGAGAGAAACAGTGGCAAGCAACCATTGGAGGGTTGAAACCACTGCAAAACTCACTTTATGACAACCTTAGAAGCTTGTAAAATAAATGGAACTTAAGGTAATCACCTCACCAAAGATAATAGCATATGAAATAGTAACATGTTCTACATAAGTTGCACTAGAACCTATTATGACTTGCTATTGAAAATCAACTTGTTTGGCCTTGATTTCTCATTGTAAATCTATCGTAGCTTATTCCTAAGAAATATGAGTACCTTAGGTAATCTTTGTATTGATTAAAATATATATATATATATATATATATTGAAGGGAGAAGTGTGGGAAATTGAATGTAGGAACCTGTTTACTACAAATTGCTATGGACAATTTCCTATGTTTCCTTCTTTAAAACTGAGTGGATTGGCCTTTTCTTCTTCTACTCTCTCTCTAGAACATGCACGGAACTATTTTGTACCTTTCCTTGATTTTGTAAAACCAAAAAAATAATAATCTAAGAAGTCATGCTTCAAGTTTCCTTTTGAGTGAAACACATTTGGAAAAACTAGATGTGCTTCTCCTCCAAGACCTAAGCTCCCGAACAACTTTTTTCCCTTTATTAGGTCTCTTCCTTTATATACCTACACCACCTCCTCCACTTAGAAACTTGTAGGAATGCATATCCCTTGTATGTAACATCTTTTTATCATTGTGTAAATGACAAAACACTCTTTCCTAACTCGTTTACATAGCTTTCATTGTGTCATCCCTTCACTTGTCCACCTTAAAGTTGGATCGTGTAATTTTTTGTAGAATTCTACAAATTGTCCATGTTCATCCCCCTTTTATATTTCTTCCTAAAAATATTTATTATTAAGGTAATTCTTTCCTTGGAAACAATATACTTTAGGTAACCTTAAATATGCAATGATCTCAACCATTAATTCTTAGCCATAGATTTTTGGTTTTTTTGCACTCCAAAGTGAAACAAATTTTAGCTCCTATTTTTTCTCTATATATGCACTTCTTTTCCACTGTACTTCACTACTTAAAAGCATAATTTTTCTCAACTAAAATATAGGAAAAAGTAATGTGTAACAATGTAGCATGTGATTGAGAGAGGGATAGATGCAAGTAAGCCTTATTTGCATGGCTTTTTGAACTTAGAAAAGATGTCAAATGTATAGTTCTTTTTTAGGCTAACATGGAATGTCCACTATAGTGTGATGCATGCATGAATTTTTCATAGATAGTAAGGTGGTGGAAACTTGCATGAGAACTAGTCACTTTTGCTTGTAATCTTAGCTGTCCAAAAATGATGCTTGCTCGGGGATTCTAACTATGTTGAGAATGATATGGACATTTTTTTTTTTTTTCATTTAAAATGTTAGCCACTAATTCTCAACTTGATCTGATCATTCAAGTTCCATTTGGATTGATCTATATCATTAGTTTTTAGCCAAGATTAATTAGAGGTTTTAGAGATTGAACTCTTAGATTTTGGTCTCCTACCTACAAAACATAGAAAAAAACTAATTAATATTATTTTAAAAAGTGGTTTAATCATATACTTACCTTGGATGGTCATCTAACCCTAAAAATACACTAAGTCATGGTTAGATGATTACTAAATATTTTAGTGCAATTATACCCTATAAATGTGAAATTGACCATCCAAGTGCACTAACATAATGAATAACTTAGGATTTTTAGTATACAAATTGACACTCAAAGACACCCCAAACTAGCATTTTTCTTGTCCAGAGAAAAATATGTGAATTTTTTTTTTTCAAATTTCTATTCTTTTAGGTATTCACAATTTCATTTGGCATATGCAACAAGCCCTTAAACCCCTATGTTATCCCTAGTGGATGAGTTAGGGCTCATGAGGGTTTGTAGTGAATTTACACCCAAAATTTATAAAATCAATTTCAATTCAATTCCTAATTTTATCTTAGAGAATTTTCTCCAATAACTCCATTAGCTTTTAACATGGTAATAGAAATGAATGGAAAGCTCAAAACCCTACTCATATGCTAAAGATAATCTACTTAAGCTCAGATCTAAAAGTGGGGTGTAAAGCTACATATACAATAGATCTTTATTTCTAAGTAGACTACAACTTCTAGAACTACACCTAAAATATGTTTTAAACTTAATTCTCATCAATGACATACACTTAGAATTAGAAACTCTTATAAAAATATGTAAAATCATATCTCTCTCTGTTATGTATGTAAAATCAATAAAAGGAAAAATATCTCACATATACTCATGAAAGAATAGGATTTACCAAGACACTATTTTTATTGATTCGTTTAGAAAGGCTATTAACAAAAATTTAGAAATACTACACTTGAACTCCTATGCATTCATATCATCATCAAGAATATATTCTTCTTCGAATTAATAGGTCTTATAATAGGATGAGATGCAAGCTTAGGACAGGGTATGAAAAGAAAAGGATATAAAGGGTTTCAAAGACTTCAAGAAATTAGTGGTCTTCTACTACATAGTTGAAAATTCTTCTTCTTCTTCTTCTTTTTTATACTAAAGTGAATATTTTTATTATTTTTCTTCATTTGTTTCCTTACAGAACTTTTTAGCACTTTTCTTTGTACTTGTAAGCATAACTTTTTCTTTCTTCTTAGCATTCACTTTTTTTCCCCCTTAGATTACAACTTCAAGATATTTCTTCAATCATCTCTAACTTATTTTTGAAGAAAATAGGTAGTGGATAATTTATACTGGGTTAATATGGGTAAAGTTAACTTGGTTTATGAAAAGAATAGCTCATAAAAGGCACAAAAGTACTAACTAGTGGTAAAATTATTTTTGGTTTAGCTTTATATCTCTAGGTCAACAACAAGGATGACCTAAATCATTTTCTAGGTTTCATATAAGTTATTAGATTCAATATACTTCTAAAAAATTAAGTGTAATACTCCAATAATTCTTTATAATTATCCAAGTAAAAATAATGATTAGATCAATTATAAATTGAGCATGCTGAACAAAATTGGAACTTATTTATAACCCACGAAAGAAAAGAATGGTTTTAATACTCACATAGGTTATAAGTCTCTAGTGATTTTCTTCAAGATCTTTAAGTTATAACTACTTATCAATCTTGACCATATACATTCAACTATGTGTACAATTGCAATATAAGATTTGACTTTTATGAAATACTTTAGAAAATGAGTAAAATAATAAACTAATGATATACAATTCCATTAATAAGGTAAAGTTAGATAAACTATGCTTCAGAAAATTGAATTGTCATCATGGTATAGGAATTGATCTAAAAACTCAAAAAGTTTCAAAATTTTTAAAAATAAAGTAAAAACAACTAGAAAAGACAATAATTTGTTAGAATTTTACATCCCCAACCTTATTGAAACATTGTCCCTAGTGTTTGAAAAGTATGATTGAAAAATAACTAAGGGTGATGCAAAAACAAAATTAATTCTAAAAAAATTATGTACAAAAGTGGTATGAGGGGATAGAAACCCCCCAATCCTGGTAAATAGGATATTCCAGAGTTTTGCACTCAAATTTTGGATTATAATTTTCTAGGAATGGCTTTAGAAGTTGACCGTTCACTTTAAAAGTGTGGCTAGTTCTAGTATCCTCAATCGTGATGGTCCCGTATAGAAAAACTTCTTTAACGACATATTTTCTAGGGAAAAGATGAAGCTTAGAATTGTAAAGAAGGACTTTCTTGGATGGAGTGAAGGATTTTCTTAGAATGTTTTTGTTATGAAAACTTTCATCCTTTTCTTGTATATCCTATTACTCTCATATGCTTCTTATCTGATCTCTTCCTACTCATTGAAGTATAGTTTTATACGTGAGTATGCTTTATCCATGTTGAATTAAACATCTGTATGGCCTATTAAGCTTTATGTACCAATTCCATTAGCAAGTAACAAGCTTTACTGTATACAATATGATATGGAGACATGCAATTAGTGTTCAATGTGCTGTCCTATAAGCATAAAGTAAATCGATTAGTCAAAGTGACAAATCCTCACAATCTAGGTTAACCATCTTCTGAAAAATTTTCTTTATAGATTGATTATAGACTTCAACTTATCCACTTGTTTGTGTGTGATACGGTGTAGCAACTTTATGTGTTATATTATATTTTTTTTCATGAGAGCTGCAAAAGCTTCATTGTAAAAATGAGTATCATTATCACTTATTATGGATTGAAAGGTCCCAAATCATCAAAAGATGTTTTTTTTAAGAATTTGACAACTATCTTATAATCATTATTCCTATAAGGAACAACCTCAATCCACTTGGAAACATAATATACAGCTAATAAGATATACACATAACCAAAACAAGGTGGGAATGGCCCCATAAAATTGATGCCTTAGCAATCAATACTTCAACTACAAAAATGTGGTTCAATACGCTAGCAATCAACACTTCAACAACAATGATGGTGTTCATATTCCTCCGAGTTATTCCACTTAACTTTTGACAGCAATCACATTGTGATGCTCAAGCTTTTTATTAATACTTTTTCAAATTCAGGATATCCCTTGTTTGAAAATTCATTTTGAAAATAAAATACTAAAAATATTTTCATTGAAAATAAAAATCTAGATTGTCATTTCTTATATAAACACATGTACTTTATAGTGGAATGAATGTCTCATTCCTACAAAAAATTCAATAGAGTTTCCTTTGTTTTCTAGACATATATGTGATGCAGAACACTTGATAAACTAAAGCATTTTTTGATTTTAAAAATAAATATAAAAACTTTGTCATATTTTAGAACCTCTAATCACAACCACATAATATCACATTTCACAAAATAGAAATGAGTCCACTAATTCAAAGTAATTATACATTCACATACTCTGATAGATCATATAATGAATTACAAGTTGTATAACTCACCCTTCATACACTAGTAGTCCTAATCTCCTATAATTACAACTCCACTGTTTGCTTTCATGTTCTCAGCTCAATCGGTTCATTCTTCCATTCTAATTCTTCAATTCTAAGACATTGCTAGCAAATTACAATGTCTCAACAAGATTTTGCTTTTGCTTATGTAGGTGGAATGGTAAGTATTTAATTTTGTATAAAAAGTATCAAATTAGTAGTCCATGTGTTGTAAATTGTAGGAAATATTCTAGGATTTTTCAAAACATTTATAACACATGCATTTATGAGCTAATGATTCAAGTGTTTGATATTTTATAGGTTTAAATAGCTAATCTAGATTATGTGAATTGTAATGATTTTCTAGGATTTAATTAGGATTTTTAATCTTTTGAAGGTATTGAGATGATGATCTAATGGTTGAGAACGTTTAAGATGTTAATTGAGGATTAAGATCAACTTAGAGTGTTGGGGGGTAAATTTAAACATTCCAAAAATAAGGAAGGGTCATGATCATCCTAAGGAAAACATATGAAGTTGAAGGATGTAATGGAAAGAATAAAGGGTTGATTAGAAATGCACCCAGGTAAAAATCCACGTGATTCCATCACCTTTGCATAAAGTGGAGCCATAAAAGCTAGTTAAGCTATCAAGGAAAGTAAGGAGCCATCAAAGTAAGCCATCAAGCCATCATAACTGAGCCACATGGAGTCACATGAATGGAGGATAAATTCAAGCTATTATTCATTGAAAAAAATCATGAAATTGAAATGGATTATTAGAAGGAAAGTTGACTTGTCAACATGGGAAGATATGCATGCTAAGGTGGACCAATGGGAGAAGAGCCTTAAAGTTTTAAACCTTCTTTTCCTTTCTTTCCTCTCTCTCTCTCTCTCTCTCTCTCTCTCTCTCTCTCTCTCTCTCTCTCTCTCTCTCTCTCTCTCTCTCTCTCTCTCTCTCTCTCTCTCTCTCTCTCTCTCTCTCTCCACCTTATTGTGATTTTATGTTAAACTCACAAGTGCACGAATTGGTTGTAGTATTCTCACGCAAGGAGGTTGATCCTATGAGGAATTAAATGATTGTGATGCTAGTGGTCCCTACTTTAAATTATCTAACCTAGAGAAAGATCATGATATTTTAAACCAAAACTAATAATGGAAATTAGATACAAGAGCAAGATATGAAAGATGGAATTATGCTAAAATTAAACAAATTAGAATTAACAACTTTCCTAAAATTAAAAACTTTCTAAAAACTAAGATTGGAAATAATTGAAGATATCTTAATATGCAACTAAACATAAGACATGAAGAACTAAACCTAACATGAACTAAACAAATCAGCTACAATAAGCAAAATATGGTGTGCATGGAACTTGAGATTTATGCATGGAAATAACTATGCAAAAAGTGGATGTATGAAGCATGGGAAGGACTCATGGACTAAGGGATAAACTAAACTATCATGTAATATATGAAACTAAATTAACAACAACAAGGAATTCTAATTAAAACAATCACTTATCTAAAGAATCACAACTCAAAACTATGCACATGACCCATGGAATCATGATGTGTTTCTTTGAAACAAACTATTCTAAAAGATGTGCCTAATCTAAAGTGAATAATGTATGGATGTTAATATGCAAAACTAAATTAAACAACCATGAAGCATAATATTTAAGCAAGTACCATGAACATTATATCAAGAATTGAATTGATTGAATGTCAAAATTACAAGTTAGGTGCACAATCTCCAAGGGGTGTGTGCACCATAGTAAAGTACAAATCAGCCAACTAAACTCCTCTAATCTCCATCCATGTAATGCAACCTATGATAGGAGGTATGTGAGTCCAAAAGAGAGCAAGAGAAAACTATGGAGAAGATGAAAGTGAAAACAATGGCAAGGCAAAGATCTTAAGGATGTCTAGGAGTGAGTAACTTGATCTAAAGGTCTCTATCTCTTGGTTGTCACTTCAAGAGATTAGTGGCATTTAGCTTAAGGATCTAAGGTAATTCAACAACGTAACACAACAAGGGAAAAAAGGAACAATCAACAAGGAAAACAAGCAACAAAGAAAAACGATGTAAACCAACCTGGAATTTAATGTAAAAAACTCAATGGAAACATGCAAGAAGGAGGGGTAGATTGGCTTGGAAGAGTGCAACCCAACTTGGAAAAAGTAGTGGCGACCTAAAGGAGAGGGAAATTTGGGGCAAATAGGAAAAAAAGGAGGGGGAGGAAGAGGATTCCCTCCTCCAAGTGAAGGAGGTGTCTTTTTCCTCTTAATGAAAGATGCCTCTAACTTTGATTTTTGTGGGTCTTTTATAATTTTCTCCTATATTTTCTGGGGTCGCCTAAGAATACATATAATTTTGATGGCTAACATGGTGGGTAAGTTGAGATGACCCGTGTTTTCCCATTATATTTTTAAATGCAATATCTAATGCCTAAGGTGGGATGCATCCGTATTTGAAAACATTTTTAGAAAAACAATACAATGTAGCGGAAAAATCTTTTGTTTTAAACTCATTTTGAAAACCTCAGTGTCATTTGCTTTCATAACAGACAAAGTAGTTTTGAAAATTGCTGCAATCATAAAAGTCTTCCCAGGTCTATCCATTCACAGGTCATAGCCCAACCGTAAATAAATACAGATACATGTCCAAAAGGTAGGGTGTTTACTTACATTCATGCTTGTCTTCTCTTCATTCACGTGATCGTAGCACTAACATGTTCTGGTGCTTCTTCTAATTCTATGTGGAGCTAATCTGGAAAATAATAATATATTAAGGTGAGTATTTCTCATACTCAGTAGGTGATCTGATACTATTATTTTGAAAACATGGTAGGCAACATGCACAATTCGAAGGACTTTCTCATGTAAAACATCAGTGATTCTATTTTGTGTAAACATGCATATTTATGCATAAAACATAAGCTCATTGATGCAAGTTCAGCCATGAAATTCTTTACCGAAATCTAGTATGCAATGATATCGATATGACTCAAAGCATAGAGTAGAAATCAATAGATCCAGGTAATAAGATTTTGGCAATACATCAAGCCAATGAGTAAAATATAATAATCATGAAACTCTTAAAATAGTCATCATTCAAAGCAAATGCTAGCATCATTATCATGTAGATGATCTTTCGATTTTGTTCCCACCGCAGGCTGCCTCATTCGGTGATTTGCCCACTTGGAACTCAAGACGATGGGTCAGTAAACATATCATACCGACTGGTCACGAGTACTCTTATATGACCATCTCAACGCTATATGGATATCAATACAACCAAAATCATAGGGCAAACTATGCTCACGACCAGAACACCTCTGAATTGTGTGTCTCCGGTATCTAAAGACCTGTCCACCATAGCCTTCACGGTGACTATGGATATGTCCCCGAAAGGGTGTCGTGAACACCTCCAGTGGTCATCCCTGTTTACCACAACAGTCAGGGAAGGGACAATGCCATTTTTGACAGTGATACCATCCACCGTTTTGGTGGTAGAGGCTGGAAGGCCAACTCCGTACATCATCACAACCTCTCAGCATAGTGCCCACTAGGCTCAACAGCCCAAAAAAACATATATATATATATATATAAATTCAAATCTTAATCATTGAAATCATGCAATTTATGCATTTCTTTTCAACCATGTGAGCAATGCATAAAATTAGTTTATACTAATATCGCATTCAAAGCCATAAAACATGAAGACAATTTCGCATGCTTGTATAAAAACATCACATCTCAAAAAGCATGCTAAATATGGTGATAAATTCACGTGCTTCAAGGACATAAATCATGAAGACAAGTCCACATACTTGCATAAGAACATCATATCTCAAAAGCATGCTAAAAATAGCAATAAAGGCAAGTTAGAGTTTAAGATAAGTTTAAAAACTTAGTAGTATCAGACTACCTACCTTGATGTCTTTGGAGTCGTGTCCCTCACTACTCGACCCTGGATCACTTTCGTAAAAACCTGTATATTGTTTGATAACAAGGATTCAAATATCATTTTGTTATCCATTTATAGATCACTATTTAGATTTCTAGATTAACGGATAGATCTGCCCTTTTTGATCATCTTGATCTGGTAGATATAGAAGATCTCTATAGTTTTCAGGCTATAGTCATACTAATTAGTTATCATATCCTAAATTTTATAGTCTCATTAGGTCCACATCGTCATTATGAATGCAACGGGTCTTTTGGATCATTGATCAGAGTTATATAGCCTCTTTAATTGGGTTTTTAGTGTCGCGCCTTAATGGACGACCTAGATGTGTCGCCTAGGGCCCTGTGCGCCATGGGTTCTAGGATGCGTGTGCACCCTGGTTGTACCAAAACCATGTTGGCTCACATGTGTACATCTGCATGGTGTACATGCGCACGTCCGAATGGAGCCAACGTGTGCATCTTGGACGGCATTGCGTGGACGTGTCTTAGGCGCGGTTGTGCGCACGTCTTGGCTCCTGAGATGCCCGTGCGTCTTGGTAGAGTCGGGCATCTGTCCGCACGCGGCTTGCTTGTGACTGTCACCCCAGGGAGCTCAGCATAGGAGCGCTCCACGTTCGTACGCCCCTGGGATGCCTGTGCACTCTTGGGATGCCCGTGCGCTCCTGGGATGCATTACCTTCAATGGGTTTCCACCCGTTTGGTTTCTTTCACAGAGAGCCAGCATTTTTTGGCTGAAAACATGACCAGATCTGGCATGGATTTGGGCCAGAAAATAGGGGAAACTAAGAGAGGGAGATGGGGCTTACCTAAGCAGCCGAAGATGGCGCTGCTTTTGATTGGTGGTGTGAGTTCACCGTGCTGCAGGAAACCCTCCTGCTGGAAGTGCAGAAACGGCTGAAGCTGTAGGGAAGAAAAGGAGAAGAAAGTGAGAGAGAAAAGAAGGGAAGAGGCACACACGATTCAGGTGGTGCCTGTGCCATGGGAGAAAAGAAAAACAGAGAGGGGAGGTTTTCTGACGAAGGAGAAACCCTTGCCAGAGATGAGGGAGAAGAAGGGATGCCCAGAGGGAGATGGGTAAAGGGCATTTATAGCCTGCGAAGGCGGTGCTGCCTAATGGCGGTGCCGCCATTTCTGCTGCCTCACAGAGGCAGTGCTTGTGCAGGTCGGTGCTGGAGGTAGGGAACGACCTGGGGGGGTGCCGTTAGTAAAATGGCCCCCTGTGTTTTCGGGCCTTAGTCATTTTGCTGTCAAATTACATCTATGCCCTCCATCTTTAAACGCTTATAACTTCTTCATACGAACTCCGTTTTCTGCGTTCTTTGAGGCGTTGGATTCCATTTTGAGAGTAACATCTAATGACATAAATATTTCTCAAAAATTCCTTTATTTCATATTTTAAATAAATTAAACATTTTGTATAGTTAATTCCATATATTAATTTCCAAAAAGAGCATAAAATGTTTGGATCATTACATAAGCTAGGGTTTTCAAAGAGGTAACAAGGTAGATAAATGGTTGCCATATGGATGTTAAAAAGTGGGGAGATACCATTTTTTAAGGGTAACGCTTCTCCCCCTTTCAAAAATCATTGAACTCCCTTTGAATAAGGAAAGTAGATGGGTGGGATAAGGTAGGAAAGTGGGAGAAAAGAGATGGCTAAGAAAAGGATAGGAAAGTGAGATGAGGTGGGAAAATTTGATTAGCTAAGTGATTTTTTAAGACATGTGGATTGGTTGGGTGGTTGGGATGAGAGTTGAGGAGAGTGGAGGAGACTTGGGATTATAGGACTCTTGAATGAAAAGTGAAATTGGTGGTGATATTTGGTGATGAGGTGGAAAGTGAGAAAATAGTAGGAAAATAATAGAAAAACATGAAAAATAGAAGGGTTTGATCCTATTGATCCACATGTCATCTTATCTTAATGAATTTTAGCTTAATTCTCTTCAAAATATCCCCATAAATCCCAAGGATAATACCTTGGATTCTCCTCCAATCATGGCCTTCCATTTAGCTTAGCTTATATAGCTTTGATGGTTAACTTTGAAGGCTTCACTGGCTAGGCTTCATGGGTGGCTTATATGGATCTCTTAGCTTGGCTTCATAGCTATCCCTTGGTTTGAGTGGCTTCAATGGTTTGGCTTGAATTCCTTAGTTTGTCACATTTTGTCATGGTTTATATGGCTAAAGTGGCTTGAATGGCTCCCATGCAAATGTGGTGGAAATGCATGGTTTGCTTCATGGGCCCACTTTGGCCATCTTTAGCTCATTTAATTGCATCCATTGCTTATTTTAAGGATAATCTTTACCTTTGGTTTCATGTGGGATACATTATTCTTAGGCTTTGACTCAATCTTTTAATCTTGATCTTCAATGTTCATCTCGATCAATCTCGGCCATCATATCACCATCTCACTTCCTGCAAAAAGTAAAAACTCTAATTATATTCTAAAAAATATGATTAATCATGTAGTTACCTTGGATTAGCCTTTGGACTTATAAAATATCAAACTTTTGTTTCACTGGGTAAAAAATGCATGTCTTACGAATTTTGGTCTAAAAACCCTAATTTACCCCTATAAGTTATAACACATGGGTACTAATTGTGTGGTTTTTATATAAAATTAGACACTTATCACTCCTTTCCTCTCTCTTTCCACCCCTCCATGTGAAACACTTATTAAGGAAGTGATTTCCATGCCTACTTCCTTGCAAAGTGGTGCCTCCCCCCCACTTAGATGCTTATAAGATTTCACCCTCTCCACCTTTCAGCTCACCTTCCGAGTTTCCCCTTCTTTCTTTCCCAATTTCCTAGAGTCCTACTTCTAGTTTCACTTCTACCTTATCTCTATATTTACCTCACCTTATCTTATCTTTTCCCTTTTCTTAGGATAGAATTCTAGTAAATGAGAAAGTGCAAACACTATAAAACCATTTAGAAAGGCATTCCACACATAATTCATAACCTAGGGTGGAGATGCCTCCTTCCTAAAAAAGTGGTGCGTCCCTCCTTTGATGTTGCTCTTAAGGTTTCAATGCCTCTCCACTTTGGTTGCTCTCCTTAAGAACTCCACGCTTCCTTCCATTCCTAGTCGTTCCAAGCTTCCTTCCTCGTTGTTAAGCAATTTTCAAGGTTGGTTCTTACATCTTTTCCTTCCTAGTTGCTTTGCTCTGATTCCTTGTTCTATGCATTTTGTTCTTTAGCTATTTTCCTTGTTGTTTGATTCTAGGTTTGTAATTAGATCATTGCATCCAAAGATCATTAATCTCTTGTAGTGATAGCCAAGAGATAGTAGCCTTTAGAATGTTTCCTTAGTTAGTTTCAAAATTCCATGCATGTTTCCTTTTTCATGTTATTTACTTTACAAGTTTAATTGAATACAATATTCCTTGGGCTAGGATAAGTGATTTAAATAAGATTTAGTCAACATACAAAACCTTGAGATTCCTCATGGGATCAACCTCACCTGCGTACAATCACTGCATTGATTTGTGCCCTTGCGAGTAATTTTAAAATATACACCAAGTTTTTGACACCATTGTTGAAGAATCACAACAGGTTTGTGGTTGTGTTTTAGTTTGGATTTTTTTTTTTTTAATCTCTAATCATACTTTTAGGTTGCATTATATTAGGGTTTTGCATTCATATTTACTAATTTTAATAATTCCTCAAAAATTGACATATTTCTTTGTTTTTGTGTGAGGGGAATTTGGCAAAAAGGAGTGATGACAATCCTGTGGGCCAAAGCTTCATCGGATTAGTTAGGATTTTATTCCTTTCCTAAATTAGGGTTTACTATTTTTGAGAAGACTTGTAGTGAGGCTCTGTTGTAATCTTAATTTTAATTATTTATTTTAAATTATTGTAATAATATAGGCCAAGTGTGGGATATGTTTGTCCATACTTGAACTTCAAACCCTGCTATAAGTTTTTCACACTCTCTTTTATTTTTCTAGTGTAGTTGCATTTAGTTTTATATTAAATTGCATTTTGGATGATAGTGTAATTCATATAGTTCAGGGCCATTCATTATAACTTTTTGCATATTGGGTTGTTGCATTAGTTTACACCCATTTAATAAAGCTTAGCCTAAGCTTGGCTATAACTAAGGCATATGTTGTCTAGTTATATTGTCTTGTCTATTAAGGTGTGGATCCTTTGTGATATAGTATACATGTAGGAATTAGTTTACTTTTCCTTGTATTGCGTTGCACATTTATTGCTTTATGGTGGATGTTTACATTGATAGTAAGGGCCCCATAGGAACCCTCATAAAATAAGGATTGGAGTTTATCACCAGATCCTTAGCCCACCTAGGTAATCAATTCAATTCCTTATATGTTATCACTTTCAGTCCTTAAAGTATAATTTGTAATCAAGTAGCAAGAGACTTAGTTTTGAGCTTGTAGGACTCTTTTTGAAGGAGTAGATCTATTGCCACTCTTGTGGCTTCTGAAAGCTTGATGTGGTTATAGTGGGTATACAAAATTCAAGTGTTTTTTCCATACTTTTCATTGGCGTTTGTTGAGGTCTCAACACCTCCTTACATTATTAACCACTTTAGAGTAGTACCTAGCGGGTAAGTAGCAGTCGAGTATGGATAAAAGGGGGAGGTGTCTAGATCTAGGTCTAAAAATTACCACCCTACACATTAATAAAGATTATCAAATAGATTTAGCAGACCATTAAGATTGAATATGTATTATTTAGAGTTATGAATAGCAAATAATTTAAGTAGCATTAGATAGTTCTGATTACATTATAGTGCATGCACGGTTGTTGATCATAGAACATAGAAATAGTACTATTAGATTATGAGCTTGAATGTGCCCATAGACAAGGTGTGAGAATAATCAAATTCCTAACCCCATGGTAGACCCACCAATTTTCGTTGAGCACAAAGTCATAAGAGACTTCTATGTGCCACTTGAACTAAATACTCCATGCATCACATTACCACCTACCAATAAAAAATGCTAATAGAAGTTTCTTAAAAAATGACTTCTATTAAGCCAACTTTGAAAGTCTATGCATTTTGAAGTTGTTTAGATAAATGACTTAAAAAGTGCATGACTTTTGAAGTTGTTTAGCCCTAAAAGACTTAAAAAATAGGCACTTTTGAAGTTGTTTAGTACAAACAACTTCAAAAGCATCTTTTTTTTCTTTTTTTTTTCTTTTTTTTTCACATTTCTATCACTCACACCTATATACATATAACACCTCATGTATACATTCAATATTACTACAACTTGTTACATATAACACATTTCTTACAATCTTTATACACGTGAAAAACAAACATACATTCACTTCTTGTAACAGCCCCAGGGTCCACCCACTACAATGATATTGTCTGTGCAGGAGTGCCCATACGCCCTGCACAGTTTTGTTCTTCCCCTATAAGGGAAAATGCGTCGTTGCAAGGGAAGTCCTCAGCACTATTATCAATAGCCCAGCACCCTTTCCTCCTAGTGATGTGGGACTAACTCTTAGTCCCTCACCCCAGCCTAGAAGCCTGCTAGCCCTCTTGGCCCGACCTCATCAACCTGCCCTCATAGGCTTGAGGCTTCACCTCTCCCCCTTAGGGGACAAATGTCCCCGCGTGTCACATGCAAGTGCCCGCGTGCTGTTAGCCACCCACACCGGGTCAAGGTTTGGCTCTGATACCACTGTAACAGCCTGAGGTCCCACCCACTGCAATGATATTGTCTGTACTGGAGTGCCCATACAGCCCACATGGTTTTGTTCTTCCCCCGTAAGGGAAAATGCATCGTTGCAAGGGAAGTCCTCAGCACTATTATCAACAGCTCAGTACCCTTTCCCCTTAGCGATGTGGGACTAACTCTCAGTCCCTCACCCCATCCTAGAAGCCTGCCAGCCCTCTTGGCCCTCCCTCATCAGCCTGCCCTCATCGGCCTGAGGCTTCAGAGGGACTGAGAGTTAGTCCCACATCACTAGGGGGAAGGGTGCTGGGCTGTTGATAATAGTACTGAGGACTTCCCTTGCAATGATGCATTTTCCCTTACGGGGGAAAAACAAAATCATGTGGGGTGTATGGGCACTCTGGCATGGACAATATCGTTGCAGCGGGTAGGCCCTCGGGCTATTACAGTGGTATTAGAGCCAGAACCCAACCCAGTGTGGGTGGCTAACTGCACGTGGGTGCTCGCGTGTGACACGCAGGGACGCGTGTCCCTTAAGGGGGAGAGGTGAAGCCTCAGGCCAATGAGGGTGGCTGATGAGGGCAGGCCAAGGGGGCTGGCAGGCTTCTAGGTTGGGGTGAGGGATTGAGAGTTAGTCCCACATCGCTAGGGGGAAGGGTGTTGGGATGTTGATAATAGTGCTGAGGACTTCCCTTGCAATGACTCGTTTTCCCTTACAGGGGAAGAACAAAATAGTGCGGGGTGTATGGGCACTCCAGCACGGACAATATTGTTGTAGTGGGTTGGCCCTCGGGTTGTTACAGTGGTATCAAAGCTAGACCCCGACCTGGTGTGGGTGGCTAACCACACGCGGACGCTCGCATGTGACATGCGGGGACATGTGTCTCCTAAGGGGGAGAGGTCAAGCCTCAGGCCAATGAGGATTGGTTAAGAGGGCGAGTGTGCTTCTAAGCTGGGTGAGGGACTGAGAGTTAGTCCTACATCACTAGGGGGAAGGGTGCTAGGATGTTGATAATAGTGTTGAGGGCTTCCCTTGCAACGACGCGTTTTCCCTCACGGGGGAAGAACAAAACCGTGCGGGATGTATGGGCACTCTGGCACTGACAATATTATTGCAGTGGGTGGGCTCTCTCGTTACACTTTCACATTGATTACAAAACATTCAAATTCATCATTATCCATCCACACCTATCTTGAAAATCCTTAATAAAAGAAATCACAACACATGCATTCACTACAACATACACATTCACTTACATTCACTTTCACATTTAGATATAAAGCATTGAAATTCATCATTATCCATCTACATCTATCTAGAAAATACTTTATAAAAGTAACCACAACACATGCAATCACTACAACCTCCAAATTCAATTCATCCATACTCATTTACTCTCACACTCTCCACTCATTTAACACTTTAAAAAAATAATAAAAAAATTCTAAAGAAAATAATAAAAAATAAAAGAACACATACAAGTAAATGAAAAAAATACTTTTTTTTTTAATGTATTTTTTAATGTAGTTACTCCAAGAGTTCTAATTGAAACTCAATACATAGCCCATTTTCTTTGTATTTTGTTGAGGTTTACTTTGGAGTAACTCTCCTTGTTTTCCCACTTAGAAACCATAGCAGCCTGTAATACAACATATTTAATTTAGGTGACATTCATTTTGATTTCTTCTTTCTCTACAATTGCATTTACTTAAAACCTTTACGTGATTTCTTCTTTCCCTATAAGTAATTAATGTTGTCAACTTGTTCCAATACTTGTTGCCCTATCAACATTTTTGGCGTGTCTTTGTCTCTACACTACCATTAAATTATCCCTTCTTAAAATGGTATGGATGGTCTTTGTGCAAACATTTTTGTGGCCAAAGAATTCCATTTTCCTATCATGTTTAAGTCGTACAGCACATGTTGATCTTTGTAGATACGACAAGCATTGTATCCATTCATGGTGCATCCAGACAAATAACTGTACATGAGAAAGTTGCTTATTGGGTTCAATGGGTGAAACAGCGTCTTGCAAAATGCAAGGTAAGGCTATGTACTATTGACCCTTGTGGATCGTTCCTTCCTTAAACCTCGCATATGTGGGAGCTTTGTGCATCGGGCTACCCTTCTAACAAAATTGCTTATTGTACACAAAAGTATAGCCTTTAGGGTGAAGGACTCTTTTCGGTATGAGTCGTATGCTTCAATGTCTATGTCCCATAATGTCTTAAGATCATCAATCAAGGGAACCAAGTACACATCAATGTCATTCCCTGGCTGCTTTGGATCCGATATCAACATAGTTAAAATCATGAACTTATTTTTCATGCATGGAAAGGGTGGGAGGTTGTAATAAACTAACATAATAAGACAAAAACTATACTTGTTACTAATAGAATGGTGAGGATTAATCCCATATGCAGATAGTGCAAGTCCTAGGTTTTAGGTTCTTTACCAAAATTAGGCCATGTGAAGTCTATGATCTTTCATGTAGGGCTATCTGTTGGATGGACTAAAAAGCTATCGGCTAGCCTGTCTTAGCATACCATACTAATTTCTTTGCTGTTTCTGTTATATGGAACATTTTTTTGAACCTTGGAATAGGGGAAAGTACCATAGAATCTTTACAGAAATGTTAGTAACTATCTCAATTGAATTACTTTTTAAGTCTCATCTTGACTGTCCATATATTGGGCTTCCTATACAAGATGCAATCATTGAGACAAGCATGTATCTTCTCATACTTCAACTCTAGTGTAGCTAGGGTTTTTTTTGCCTCCCATTTCGACCTTGCCAATTTATTATCCTTAGGTAGCATCTTACCCACTACTTTTAAGACTTCTATAAAACTTTGATATGAAAAACCAAATCTTGTATTCACATTGTAAAGTTCTACCACTATAGGCAATTTGGTATAATCTTTACACTCAAGATACATCAGCTCATTGGCTTCCTCTAATATTGTATGAAGTTGTTGAAGGTCATCCCGTAAGTCATCATATGCATCTTGAAACATCAATACAACTGTACTGGCTCCAACACTTCCTACATTGTCTTGATCATATCTTCTAGGCCTTGTCAAGGGCCTATGTGAAAGTTCTTCTCCATGCCAAATGAAAGAGTGATGGCTTTCATTGGTTCCATTGAAGCACAAGTGTTCTCTCAACACTCTTACAATTACTTTTTTCAAGTTTTCACATTTGAAGCATGGATAACACATGCAATTATGATCAACACTTGCCCTAAGTGCGAACTCTATTAAATACTTTTCTTGCTCCTCATATTCTTTTGATGTTCTTGTCATAGTCATCTTAGCATCTTTGTCCATTATCTCAAGAAATTGAAGTAAATATGTGTGTGGAGACTTGTTAGACATGAACATAATAGGTTAAACATTTTACCAAACACTAGTTATTCAAAAATGATAATTAATTAAAATAACTAAATTTCATGCATGTACACATGTGGACATTTTCAATTAATAATGAAAAAGAAGCAAAATATGACAGATACATTCAACAAGAAATTTAACTTTAAAAAGGAAAGTTTCTAAACATAATCATGTAAAAATTCTTCAAATATGTACACACACACACACACACACACACACACACACACACACACACACACACACACACACACACACACACACACACACACACACACACACACACACACACACACACACACATGAGACAAACAAAGAGATACTAAACAACCCTAAAAAATTGCTATTGATGGCAAATATGTATTTGGTTGAGAATAGTCACACCGATCAAAATGTAGCTTATATTTTGTGTATAAATGAAGGAAGTCAGAAAAACAAAGCAAAAGGATGATGAAATAACTCTTAAAACAAAGTAGTAAATTTAAAGTCATTTGTTATAAACAACTTTAAAAGTACTAAGTTTTAAAGTTATCTCGATGTAAATGACTTTAAAAGTCAATGATTTTTAAAAATCATTTATACCAAATGAGTTTAAAAGTTAACACTTTTAAAGTTCTCTATAGCAAATGACTTTACAATTCAATACTTTTAAAGTCGTTTACCGCAAAAGACTTAAAAAAAAAAAATCACTTCAAATGCACACACACATATGATATAAGTACTTTATAATATCTTATATAAATACACAATGAAATTGATTTCTTATGCATGGTACTCAGCATTGATTCTTGCATTCTTTAGACACACACATACACACATATAATGTCAACAAGGAAATCAAAGTATTTATTGAAATAACTCCTCATTTATCCTTCTTTTATTACATATGTTAAATGTTATATATTATTAGATCTTATTAATACAATATCATGATCAAAGAGCTAATATAAAATGATTTCATCAAAATTTGGCCTTCTAGTATTCAGATGACACCTTTAAGCTGCATGTAACTGCCTCGGCCAACTTGATGGTACCATTTCTCTTCATCGAACCCTAATTTTGGATGAGGACCATAAATCATAATGTTTTCTCTTTTTTCCAATAGTGAGGGTTAGAGAGAGAAGTTGTTGGAAATGAAATCACATGACTTTGGTGAAAATCATGTTGATCTAGCACACTTTTGAACCCCATCATCTGTAGTGACAAAACCCAATTGATCTACAAAATTCAAATAGAAAGAGTTGACAATAAGAAAGCAATGCATGATAAAAAGAGGCTATGGTTTACTTACTGTGTTTATCATGCCACAAAAAACCAAATTGTCCAAAATGTAAAGCAAGATGGAAAAAAGAACATAGATAGAGGAGGCCATCATGCCACCCATGAGAAGAAGAATATGAAGAGAGGATACAGGAAAAAATGAGGTGACTTTAGCATTTTATAGATAGACAAGGACTTTTGAAGTCATTTAGTACTAAATGACCTTAAAAATATAAAATTTTCAAGTTGTTTGAGTTAGACAACTTTAGAAGCATACACTTTAGTCTGCGTAGGAAGAGGGATTTTAAGTGGAAAGGACTTTTGAAGTCATTTAGTCCTAAGTGACTTCAGTAGTCAATGACTTTTGAAGTTGTTCCTAAACAACTTCAAAAGTCAATTGCTTTTAACGTCATTTAGGACTAAAGGACTTCAAAAGTCCTTTTTCACTTAAAATCCCTCTTTGTGCTAACTAAAGTGTATACTTTTAAAGTCGATTGACTCAAACAACTTCAAAATTTTATAATTTTAAATTTTTTTAGGACTAAATGACTTCAAAAGTCAATCACTTTTAAAGTTGTTTAAAAATAATAGATTTTAAAAGTATACACTTTTGAACTTGTTTGATTTAGACAACTTTAAAAGTCTTTTCCCGCAAAAAAATACCTCATCTCACTAGACTAAAGAAGTTGTTTTTGTTTAAAAAAAATTCTTAAGTCTTTACTTCCAAAGTTGTTTTTTTCTAAACGACTTGTAAAATATTTACAAAGTCAGTAGTCAAAATAGCTACTCCTTTATACCAACATTAAAAGCCTCCTACGTCGTAGTACATTTTGAGCTTAAACTTGGAGTCATTTAGTTACTTCCAACATATCTCTATACCTATATATATATATATATATATCAAAGAGTTCCTTGAAATTTATGCTGCATTCAAGTTTTGAAATGTCTTGATGATTCTATTAGACTTGGGTTGTTTCCCTTCTTATTGAAAGATAAGACCAAATCATGGCTGAATTCTTTAAAGGTTAGTTCCGTTGCCACATAGGACTAGTTGTCTAAAAAGTTTCTAAGCAAAATTTTCCTCGTACATAAAACCAAGGCCCCTTGTAGGGAGACCGTAAGCTTCTAGCAAAGAGAAGATAAACAATATTATGAGTGTTGGGAAAGGTGGAATGAATTGTTATAAAAGTATCCCCATCATGGTTTTGAAAAATGGTAGCAAGTTCAGAACTTGTATGAGGCACTTACACCTCAAAGTAGATGAATGATAGATGCAGATAGTGGAGGGGTCCTCATGATAAAAAATGAGATAGAGGCCTAGAATTTTTTGAGTGCATCATTTAATCTTAGGAGTAGCATATAATTGTATATCATCATATAGTTAGGATTACATTGTAATGCTTGCATGGTCATCGATCTCAGAACATAGAATTAGCACCATTTTATCCTAATATTGAATGTACCCACAAGCAAGCAGTGAGAAATCAAATTCCTAACCCCATGATAGACCCACTAGCTATAGTTGAGCACAAGTCCATAATAGACTTCTACATACCACTTCAACTAAATACTCAATCATGCATTATCACCTACCAATGTAGAACATTTTGACCTTAAACTTGGAGTCATTCAGTTAATCACAACATAATATGGCTGAGAGAGAGAGAGAGAGAGAGAGAGAGAGAGAGAGAGAGAGAGAGAGAGAGAGAGAGAGAGAGAGAGAGAGAGAGAGAGAGAGAGAGAGAGAGAGGATCCATACCTACTTATCAAGGAATTCCTTGATATTTGTGATATATTCAAGTTTTGAAATTTCTCGGATGATTCTATTAGACTTAGTTTGTTTCCCTTCTCATTGAAAGATAAGGCTAAATCATGGATGAATTCTTTAGAGGTTAGTTTCATTGCCTCATTGGATTAGTTGTTTAAAATTTTCTGAGCCAAATTTTCACCGTACATAAAAACAATGCCCTTCTTATGGATATCATAAACTTCTAGTAAAGAAGATGAACAACTCATGAATGTTGGGAAAGGTGGAATGATTTGTTGGAAAAGTGTCCCCATCATGGTTTTGAAAAATGGTAGCAAGTTTAGTACTTTTATGAGGCACCTACCCCACAAAATAGATGGATGATAGATGTAGGCAGTAGAGGGGTACTCAAGATAAAAAATGAGATAGAGGCTTGAGAATTTTTTGAGTGCATCATTTGGAGTTACGAGTAGCATATAATTGGGCACCATCTTATAATTAGGATTAGATTGTAGTGCACGCATGGTCATTGATCTCAGAACATGGAATTAGTACCATTTGATCTTGAGATTGAATGTATCTATAAACAAGGGGTGCGGAATCAAATTCCTAACCCCATGGCAGACCCATTAGTTGTAGTTGAGCATAAAGCCCTAAGAGACTTTTATGTGCCACTTCAATTAAATAATCCATCATGCATCATATTAGCACCTACCAATGTAGATCATTTTGAGCTTAAACTTGAAGTCATTTAGTTATTCCCAACACATTATGGTTGAGAGAGAGAGATCCATACCTACATATCAAGGAATTCCTTAATATTTGAGATACATTCAAGTTCCTAAATGACTTAGATGATTTTATTAGACTTAGGTTATTTCCCTTCCTATTGAAAGATAAGTCCAAATCTTGTCTAAATTCTTTAAAGGTCAGTTCCATTATCACATGGGACCAGTTCTCTAAAAAATTTTTGAGCAAAATTTTCCTCATACTTAAAACCAATGCCCTTCATTGGGAGATCATAAACTTCCAGTAAAGAGAAGATGAACAATATTATGAGTATTGGAAAAGGTGGAATGAATTGCTACAAAAGTGTCCCCATCATGGTTTTAAATAATGGCAGCAAGTTTAGTACTATTGTGAATAGACGAATGATAGATGTAGTAGTGGAGGGATCCTCATGATGATAAATAAGACATAGGCCTAGAAATTTTTTGAGTGCATCATTTAGAGTTACGAGTAGCATATAATTAAGTAGCATCATATAGTTTTGATTACATTGCAATGCATGCACAATTATCTATCTTAGAACATAGAATTAGTACCATTGAATGTACAGCTGTAGTTGAGCACAAAGCCATAAGATACTTCTATGTGCCACTTTAGCTAAATACTCCATCATGCATCAAGTTACCACCTACCAATGCAGACCATTTTGAGCTTAAACCTGGAGTCATTTAGTTAGTCCCATCATATTACGGTTGAGAGAGAGAGAGAGAGAGAGAGAGAGAGAGAGAGAGAGAGAGAGAGAGAGAGAGAGAGAGAGAGAGAGAGAGAGAGAGAGCTATATATGAAGGAATTTCTTGATATCTATGGTACATGCAAGTTTGAAATGTCTTGGATGATTCTATTAGACTTAGGTTGTTTCCTTTCTCATTGAAAGATAAGGCCAAATCATGACTGAATTCTTTAGAGGTCATTTCCTATACATAAAAATTATGCCTTTCATAGGGAGCTCATAAACTTCTAGCAAAGAGAAGATTAACAAAATTATAAGTGTTTGGGGAAGGAGAAATGAATTGATGGAAAAGTGCTCCCATCATGGTTTTGAAAAATGGTAACAAGTTTATTGCTTTTATTTGGCACTTACATCTCAAAATAGATAGATGATAGATGTAGCTAGTGGAAGGTCCCTCATGAGAAAAAATGAGACTGAGGCCTTGAAATTTTTTGAGTGCATCATTTAGAGTAAGGAGTAGCATATAATTAGGTAGCATCATATAGTTAGGATTACATTGTAGTGCATTCATGATCATCGACCTCAGAACATAGAATTAGTACCATTTGATCCTAAGATTGAACATATCCACAGACAAGGGGTGAGAAATCAATTTCCTAATCTCATGGCAGACCTACCAGTTGTTGTTGAGAACAAGGCTATAAGAGGCTTCTATGTGCCACTTCAACTAAATACTCCTTCGTGCATCACATTGTCACCTACCAATGTAAACCATTTTGAACTTAAACTTAGAGTCATTCAGTTACCCCCAACATATTACAGTTAAGAGAGAGAGAGAATTTGATATTCCTTGATATTTGCATTACTGTAATATCTGCCATTTTTAAATTCTAAAAATGTGTGATTAGTGGCATTTTGCAAAACCTCAATAATTGGAATGTACTCGAAAAATGGAATCCAACGCCACTAAGAACGCTTAAATTGGAGACCAGAGGAAGAATGACTAATTAATTTAAATTTTGTAATTAATAAAACAAGCATGAAGGGTAGATTGGTAATTTCACAGGGGGCCCGCAAAACTGCGGACACAAAGGGGTATATTAAGGGTGCCTTAACTACACCACCCCATCGTATCCCCTCGCTTCTTCCCCCTTGCACACCGCTAGGTGTGTTCTGAGAAAGGTCATGACAATGCTACGCTTGACGGAACACACCTCCGATTGGCCTGATTCAAGGTAAGCCTCATCCTCTCCCTTGCACTCTCCATTCCAATAGGTGTGCTAAGTTGTTAATGTCAGAAAATGATGTGGAATGTCGTTGTTTAGGTGAATGCATGAACCTTACTCTTTTTGCAAAAATAACCTGATGAAATGGTGTTACATGGATGATCTGAACCATTCATCTTGTGCATGATGACACAAAGAACAACCCATGAATTTTCATGGTAATCGGAAGGGATGCCAGAAAACTCAGAAAATAGTTATGGGGAGTTTTTGTTTTAAAATTTGGTAAAAAGCGTGTAAAAACATGAGAAAATGATAAAATCCCTTGATAGGAAGCCTAAAAATGGATGGTACGTGAAAAACTAAGGAAAATGGTGCATAAATCACAAGATTTGGGCACCTATGGGGTTGCTAGCGGCATCTAGAGTCCGCCCTTCATCTTCGGCGACAACACCCAGGGACGGTAGCTCGACGGCTCACCCGGGCAACACTTCGAGTGACGAGCGCATGCAGGGAGTGTCGGGAGGTGAGCACATGCGTGACACGCAGCACGAAACATTGCATGATAGGCATGCGACATGTGGCACTACCACTGTGATGTGCGAGCAACACACACGCATACAGCACATGCAGAAACCCATGCGTGACACACGCGTCATGTTGCAGTCGTCGTGCATGACACGTGACATGACCAGTGCACGACACATGGCAACGCTCACATGTGGCATCACACATGAGTGGCACATGCATGGTAGCAAGCGGCACATGTGTGATTGGAATGCAAATTTGCACGTGCGGCACATTTTTTTCTGGAATTTTCTAGATTTTTGGATTTTCGATGACGCGGACCTAGATTCGCGATAAAAGCCTAGCCTTGAGCACCTTTTAAATGGTTAAACTATTGAATGTCATTAGATAACCTAGATTAGGCTGATCAATGGATGATCAGGCCTTAGACCTTGGTGGTATAAATCGAATATGAGATGATCTAGGGGATTAGAAGAATAGATCTCATTGAATTGTCAAGTACTAGATGACTTGTGATATGACAGGTACGTTAAAGGGTGCAACATGACATTGCCATGCACCTAACTAGAGCACCACAATTATCAAGGTAGGTGATTTCATTCAAATTTCTCAGTGATTTCAGTAACTATGACCTGTTCTCTAAAGTTTTTGAGGCATGTGTTTTGATGTCTTCTCATGTTCACATGAATATGTGCCTACTTCTTGTTGGTAGCATGACACTTCAATTTTACGAATAACCATGTTTTGCATGTGATGTACTATATTTATCATAGGCTTTTATCACACTTATTGAGATTATTTTATGGAGTCTTTTCATGATTTATGACTTGTTGTTGATTTATGATGGGTGCTTCCACTTAGTGGGTACTATGCTAGGAGGGTTGTAGGGTTGGTCACTCACCCTCTAACTTTGTGATGATGATGATTAGACACTGCCCTAGATTGATATAGGGCTAGGTATGTAGGTGGTGGTATCATGGGTAGTCCCCCTTACAGGTTTGTTCCTCCTCATGGGAACAGAGAAAGTCTCCCGTTTAGGTGGCGAGGAGCGGCAGTGGGTTAGATCCTGTGTGGTTGCCACCACAAAGATAGAACCCATATACTTATTCTGTATGCTCATGTGGTAAGTTTATGGTGGTGAAGCCTATGTGGGCTGACCTATGGGTTGGGCGAGCTACCTGGTGTGTGAGCTATAGGCGAGGGACCCTAAGTTTGGTATGAGTACTCATTACTGATGATTGAGCATTGTGGTACACTCTTGGGGTTGTTTTTGATACAATGCCCTATTCATCATGACTTGCATGCATATTATTCTATAGACATGGACTCTTATTGTTTGATGGACGCACATCTGTGTTTTTATCATGCCTTACATGCCATTATAATTTGACTTGATATCTATTTGTGAAGATTTATGGTTTCATATGTTACTCCATTATGAGTGTCTGATTATTTGACATGCCTTATATATGATTATTACATGAGATTCATCACGTGATTTTATTAAGCTTTAATTGAATGTATCACCTACACAAGCATAGTTTGCTGAGGCATTGCTTTGTATTGCAATGCCTCTGATTTGGAGTGCGATAGCTAGAGAAAGGAAAGCAGGTGGAGTAGCATTGATTTGGGAGAGGACCTAAAGACTATCCACTTTTAGTATTCGGAGACAAATTAGTGTACGCCTCTTAGACTTGTGTTAGACCTTTGGGGACTTTACTTGGATGTTTACATAATTGTATAGATTGGACCCATGCCATGGTGTAGTGAACGTTTAATTACAGATGTAGTTGTTGTGGTGATCTTGGATGGAACCCGTGGCTTTTGACTTGATTTATTATTGTCTTTACTCAGCTTATGCATTCATCCTGGTCTTAAATGAGCATGCTCAGAGTATCCAGATTTGATTTTATTTATTGTTGTAGTTTTGGAACTTGGTTGACCCCCAAGGTTTTCATTTCTCGTTAATTCTTTTAACATTGTGCAAAATTATATATTTGAGTTTTCATTTTCAGGGATCTCGTCTATTTTTCTTAAAACATATTATTATTATTACTTTGAGAGAAAGGTTTATAAAAACCCTAGGGTGTCACAGTTTGGTATTAGAGCCCAGGTTTATTCCATCATCACCACTTTAAGAATCCAATTAGATTGACAACCCATGAGTTCAACGATGAGACGAAGATAGGAAGAATACTTATACGAAGTGATATTGAAACTTTAAATAGATGGTTCCTCAAAGGAAGACTAGGTCCACCGCCACTCCACCGCTTGCCTCTCCTACCGAAGTTTTTAGTCCAAGGAGCTCCGTGACATATATTTAGTGGCCCTAATGGTACAGTGGCATACAATCCATTGAGGTAAAGAAATTCTTAAGTGTGAATTACAGAGATATGATGATTGCAAAATAGTTGATTCCATGAGAATTGGCAGACTTTCTTTAGTAAGATGAGACTTTGAATCCTTATATGATTATGAGGAAACACACTTCCAAGGAAAGTGTGCGATTCTTATAGTATAGAATCTAAATGGAGAGTATAATTAATAAAGGAAAATGAGAACTTTATTATATGATGGAAGGTCTATATGCATGGGCTATCATATGAGGTTTCAAGTCCTAATTTGGGCAGTATGTATAAACGTGTGAAGAAGCATAACGACTATTGTATGACAATTATGAGATAATAATGGAAAGGATCAGAAATGATTACAAATAAAGAGAGCTCGAGAAAGTTGAGAGGATTATTGTATTAATTTAAACTTAGAGTGGAATTAATTAACGAATGAATTTTGATGTTGTGAAAATGATTGAGAAAAATGATGAGGTAAGATTTTATTGTCCTATGGATGAATATGAATTATGAGATGAAACTTAATGGGTTCTTTTATATATAGAAATATTGATAGTCGGCCTCTTTAATGAGAAGTCAATGCGCATTTAATTACTCTAAGGATTTTATGTAGGGTTGCTAGACATATTAATACTTAGAGGATATAACAACTATTTGAAGATGATAAATGGTAGTAATGATGTTAATCAATACATGAGTAAGGAGGACATCAAATAACCTCCTAGTAGGGGATGACATCAAATAACCTCCTAGTAGGGGAAGGGATGATAGAAAAGTTAAAATTGAGTATCATACCATATATGAGTAATTGACAAGATTGTTTATTTGATTTCAAATCATAGGCACCTATCATATAAAAGGAATGAGGTAAGATGAAATTGACTATAAATGAATTACATTTAACGTGAATAAAAGATGATAAGGTGAGAAGCAGCGTTGGCTAAAAAAAAGAAGTTAGTATGAAAGAATCAATTTCATTGGAGTTTAAAATTGGACAAAGTTGTGATTGATTTTGCTTATTATGAGCATGAAATAAATTATCCATTAAAGGAAACACAAGGTGATAGAGATGAGTATACCTAAAATGTGTCTATGATGATTTTAATGATAGTCGTTGAGAGAGTATGTTCCTCTATTATTTAGAGATTTTTTTTAAGAAGGGTTTTAAGTAAGGCCTATAGAATGAAATCAAGTGTTGTTGTAATATATGAGAAGTTGAGATACCTGCAAGAGTTGGCAATGTAGGATAGAGGAATTTGATGGTTTATATGTGGTATTAAGCTTGTTTACACCTTTGGGAAGGATAATTGGCCTTAAAACCATAATGAATGAGAGGTCAGAGATAGAATTGTTGATGTATTTATCACCACGACTAGGTAGAGATAGTTGATCTTAGTGGCAGCATTACACATTGGTGATAGAGGCAACCGATATAGATTTTATATTGAGGGAGATTCTCTTAGGGTCAAGAAGGTCAACTACACAAACTTGGACATGGGTAGTTCAAGTCCAATCTAGTATGGGCAAGAGACCTTCCATCGACATGACCGCACAGGGCCATCGGGAGCCAACGACATTTGATCAGCAAAGGTCGGGATGACGGAGGCAGAGAGACATAATGTGCACCTAGTGGTAAGGATGTACACCTTGTGACAACTATGTCTCAGTAGTTATTGTACCACTCCAATAGTGGTAATGGCACGTAGCTGCCATCACGATGGCAACCCTTGGTAAATGTTTTGGACTGGGGAGAGTTAAGATATTTCAGAGACTGCTTTCCTAAAGGGGACAAAAGAGTCGATCTAACCTACATTGGAGATAAAGGCAAGATGACCCCACATTGGTACATAATGAGTATTCACCATTACTAAATGAAAGTACAAAACCTCTCAACCTACTTTGTGAATGGTAGTCTTTCGATCATGGATAGACATACCAAGACTCCCCCCGCTTGATTTAGGATCCAAATCACCTTTGTAGTTCGGAAAGGCCGACACCTTAATGAATGTGAATTTATATGTATTTAAAGATCCTTGGGTTGGAGGTTATGACACTCCATTAGGAAGTTATTAGAAATCTTCAGAAGTACCTCTAACGAGTAACACTGGTGGAAATGATGATGAGTGAGATGATAGATACCGACTTTATCGTTCTCGATTTGAGGAATTATGATATCATCCTAGGGATGGATCTCCATCGTTTGAGGAGCGCTGATTGTAAGTGAGAAGAAAGGTACTTTTGATATACCGGATAACTATTGATCTTCACTCTTGACCGAGAAGGGAGCATCATGGCTGAGGATTTGCATGCTAATCCTTGCCTTGAAGGGAATATGGTACCCATCCGATGTATCGAGTTCTCCTAGTTTTGTGATTGTGGATGATAGAGAATGGCTACAAATTGAGCACACAGAGAGTG